>JAHTLZ010000074.1:6687644-6699041 GCA_023846285.1 Phrynocephalus versicolor | reverse complement strand
AGTAGTAGTAGTAGTAGTAGTAGTAGTAGTAGTAGTAGTAGTAGTAGTAGTAGTAGTAGTAGTGTTTTGTGTTGGGAGCCGCGCCGGAGTGGTGGGGACTGGGGAGAGAGGAGCGCCAAGCTTACAGAAATGCACAGAATACTCCATTGTCCATTTGTGTGATGATGAGAGAATCTGGCTGTGGATGGAAGAAGAGAGATTGGGCTGGTTGCTGATGAGTCAACCTTCCCCCCCCCCCGGCACCCGCACCAAGGAAGGAAATAAACAAAACAGGTCCAACTGGCATGAAGGCGATGAGAAACACGGAGCGACCCGGTCCTTGCCAAGTGGAAAAAGGAGTAAATCAGGGGAGGGAAGATTTGTTTACTGCTCTAGAAAGAAATTCAAGGAACATAAAGCTTTTTAGGGGGTAAAAGGGGATTCCAATGTTCTTAAAAATTGCCGTGCAGGAGTATCCATTTCCAGCGTGTGCAATTAATATTGGCTGGTTTCACGTATCCTTTTTCTTTTCTTTTTCTTTTTTCACTTGTTAACTACAGTGTAGAAGATTAAATGATCCCTTCAGAATTTACCCATAGGGAAACCGAAACAAAAGGGAAGCTTAGACAGGGAAGACAGAGATGCTCCTCCATTTGTTCCGGAGCCAAGTTGTGATTAAAAGATTTTCTTTCCTTCTTTTTTTTCTTTTCCTGCAGAACTTAGTACATTCTTGGCAGTGTCCTCCTGTTTTCCTTTCTTCTCAGCTGGGGCTTGTCATCATGTATGAGAGAGAGAGAAAGAGAGAGAGAAAGACAGAGACAGAGACAGAGAGAGTGATAGAAAGAGAGCACAGAAGTGTAAGATTTTCTTGACACGTAAAATGCGACCTGCCGCTGTGCAGGGTAGTTTATAAATGTCTCTGGGTGTTTATGGGAGCTTGCTAAAAATCAGAGCAAAAGATGCTCACAGCTGCCGAGCTGCAAGCAATGGGCCTGCCCACAACCACAGGCCACATTGCCAGGGTCATTTTCTCCTGGATTTCTTCGTCAGCTCGTTTGCAGCAAAGAGACCATTGGAGACCGTCTTTCCCATAGCCAGGCCTTGCTGCTTGAGTCCAACCAGGATCGCTGTGTTCATGCAGGAAATCGCTCAACCTGAATTGAAAGCCCCTTTTTAAGAAGGAGGACTCATAGGGCCGTTCGCATGATTCATGGACTGTGGCCCATAACCTGAGAGATACAGATTCTCAAAGGGAGCCAAAGGAAGAAATCACGTGCCAAGATGTTGATAAGGTTCGGGAGCAGCACAAGCATGATGATGAGTGCAGTGATTGTTATTTTCAACATAGTTCTTCTGAATTGGGCAAAGCACATCTTGCTGACCACAGGAAAACCACCCCTGCAGGGGCATTTTCAGGCCTCAGGGTCCCACAGAGCTCTAGTGATATCTCTGTGCCAGAGGGGAAAAACCCACAAAAATGCAGTGTTCCGCTCCCCGAGGCCTCTGGGATTTGCAGTCCTGATAATGGAGAGATCACAGTCCTCCTGTTACAACACACAAGTAATTTAAAACCAAACTAAATATCTGCTCATCCCTGGTTATTTGGGTAGGCTGTCACTCCCATCCTTTTTGGTACTTTCCAGTGGTACTAGCCCAGTGATGGCGAACCTTTTAAAGACCGAGTGCCCAAACTGCAATTCAAAGCCTACTATTTTTTTTGCAAAGTGCCAATACAGTAATTTAACCTGAATACAGGTGGCTACGAAGGGGCAATGTCGGGTGCCCACAGAAAGGGCTCCGAGTGCCACCTTTGGCACCCGTGCCATAGGTTCGCCATCACTGTACTAGCCCGTGGTAAGTGGTGAGGCTAAATTTGGGGATCCAACCTGATTGACATTCTCCATCTTCCTCCAAGATGATAAGATATGGAAGCCAACCACAGCTGACTCTCCTAAACATACTCAAAAAACCAAATCTCATCAGCTTTATTCAGTATAGCCAGTGGAGGGGATGGTAAGAGTTACAGACAGTCCAACAAACTCTGGAGAATCACAAAATGCCCATGTTCCTATAGATTGTGTGAATGTATTGGAAAGGAATAATTTGTCTACCAGTAATCTCCATGACTAGCTATTTCAACTCTGCTGAATTGTTTTTAGGATCGTTAGCAAACAATGATTGGGCCAGGAAATATACACACATCTTACATATGTGATCACCAATTGTTGTCTATGAAGATTCTCAGTTATCCAGGTGAGTTTATCTGGAGGTAGAGTCTTGGCAACTGGCAATTTCAGACTGATGAAGCTGTTTGGATAAGCAGCAAAATGTTTCTATCTCCCAAGAAAAAGAAGTCCAGTTTCCATGACTCAACTTCTTTTATTGGGAGATTGAAACATTTTGCTACTCATCGAAACAGCTTCGCTGCTCATCTAACGCTTCACTGCTCATGCAAACAGACCACATGAAAGTGGTGGACCTAATATTAAGTTCACTAGGGAAGACGCGGAAGACAACAAGCTGGCTTTCCTGGATTTTGTAGTCATCATCAGACCCAACCGTGGCCTGGGAGTAGAAGTTTACAGGAAACTCACCCACACAGATCAATACTTACTGTTTGACTCCCGCCATCCATTACAACACAAATTAGAGTCATCAGGACCCCGAAACACAAGCAGAGAGCATCCCCACCTCCACAGAAGCCAAGAAGAAGGAAGACAGGCACATGAAGACAGCACTTAAGGCCTGTGGATATCCAAAATGGGCCTTCAACATAGCAGTGTGCCGACCCAGAAGAATAATGGATCAGCCTGAGACCCAGACTCGACAGAAGAACCTGGTAATTCCATACATGGCTGGAGTGTCTGAAAAGCTTTAAATGATTTTTGGCAAACACCACATCCATTTACTTCAAACCCACAAACACACTAACGCAGAGATTTGTCTACCCAAAGGGCCCGACACCAAAACACAAAAGGAACAATATAGTATAAGCGGTCCAATGCAGTGAGGAGTGTGCAGAACTCTATGCTGGAGAAACTAAACAGCCACTGAACAGAAGGATGGCCCAACACTGGAGGGGCAACAGCTCAGGACCAGAATCAGCAATTCACCTCCATTTGAAAGATAAAGGGCACTGATTCAAAGATGAGGATGTACACATATTAGACAGAGAAGACAGCTGGTTTGAGAGAGGGGTCAGGGAAGCCATTCATGTGAGTATTGAAAAAACCCCTCTCTCAACAGAGGTGGAGGCCTCAGGCACAATCTGTCTGTTACTTATCCAGGGCGTTTCAACAATCCCCAGACAAATCAAGAATACTTCACACCTCCACCAATGCACAAAGGTCCCTTCCAGCCAAAATCTCTTGAAAGCAACATATGAGAGTGCCATAATTCCAACAAGCACTTTATATCTAAGAATGATCTCCTGGCAAACCACATCTTTTGCCATGTTTGGACTTTTGGTACATGCTTTGAATAAGAGGGTATTGCCCTCAAGAGGTTGCAATGATTTCTTTTTATTTTCTTAATGGCCTATAAAGGTATCACCTATAGCCTAGCTTTGCATTTTGTAATGGCCACATGGCTCCCCCTTTTTTGCTTCAATGGAACTGCTAAGAAATCAAGGAAGAGCTGCCTTCCCCTCCATGTAACAAGAAGAAGGCATATGGACCCAACAGCAGCATGACAAGACTGCAACCACTAGGTAATATTCCTTTTCTTTAATCTGGTCCCAATTGGCTATACCTAGTGGGTTTACTAAATTTTACCCCAGTGCCCAAATGGAGCACATGGGTTTCCTGCATCAATCCTTCCCCCTCTCCCCCAGCCAAACAGGGACTTGTATGTCTCGAAGAAGAGCCAAATGGAGAGGAGGTATGCATGGATGTCCATGACCCATGTCCCTCTGTTTGGAGGACTGGGGTGTGAAACCCAATCCTTGACTTCAGATGCAACTTTAACAACAGCCCTGCTGCTTCCTGCCTCATCTAAGAGAGCCGTGGCTGGTGAAAACCATCTTGCCAAGAACTTTACATCTAAGAATGATCTCCTGGCAAACCATATTGTTTGCCATATTTGGACTTTTGGTGCATGCTTTGAAAAAGAGGGTATTGGCCTCGAAAGCTTGCAACAATTTATTGTTATTTTATTAGTGGCCTATATAGTAGATTTTTTTTGTTTTGTTTTTTGTTTTGTTCCATGTTCCGTATTCAGCTGGAATACAGGTGGCTGTGAAGGGGTGATGACGGGTGCCCACAGAAAGGGCTCCGAGTGCCACCTTTGGCACCCATGCCATAGGTTCGCCAACACTAACCTATAGCCTAGTCTTGCATTTATAATTCCAACAGTTAGTACACATGTGTCTGCATCGTTGGCATGGTAGCCTAACAATGGATATTTCTATGTGTCACTAAGGCATTTGTAGGGTTGGGGTGGGTGGGTGGCGAGCCACATCAATGTGGCTACATGGCAGAGGTCAAGCCTCTTACCAGCCTCCCTTGGTGGGTCCCTTGGCATGTTTACTCCTGCACACAGCCTCCCATCCCCTAATCTAATATTCCTCTGGACTGAGGCTGTGGTGGCACTTCAGAGGCCATGTGAGGAAATTTAACTGGAAAATGGCCCCAGTGCTGAGAACAGTGACAAAACGCAAACTCTCTCTCTCTCTCTCTCTCTCTCTCTCTCTCTCTCTCTCTCTCTCTCTCTCTCTCTCACACACACACACACACACACACACACACACACACACACACACACACACACACACACACACACACACACCAGTTGATATTAACTTGAAATGTGTGGTGGTTTTGTTTGGTTTGTTTGGTTCAGTATGCTTTGCTTGCTTTTTTGCCTGGCTTCTTCTGAGGTCACAAGGACCCACCTCTGTGTTGAAACTTGACAAGCTCCTGCTCTCAAACTTTGGCATTCAACTTTCAGAGAAAGGCATGGTACTCACCTGGGTAATTCTACTAGTGCCTGTTATTAGAAGACTGGCGACTCGTTTGTGGCTAAGTCTGGATGATGAACAACATGCAGGCCTGAGGGAGCAAAAGTCCAAAAAAGTAATTTAAAAAAAAGGTTTTGTAGACACTTAAGAATTACAGCTCAGAAAGGCATCCATCAGAGCACTCCTCACGAAAAGGCTGACCCATCCATCTTTTCCTTCAGATAAAAATCAGGAGCGTCCAAGTTAGTCATCTTGGAAAGCTTGCATTTCAGGGAAAACAAAAGAATTTTACTTAACCTTTTCTTCAGGCAGACAAAGCCATGGATGAAATACCAGCTCTTTTTAAAATATATATATATTGATTTTTTTCTCTCCCTCAGCTGAACATGCTCAACTACTGGCAGCTCTTAAATTTAGACAGCCTTGGGGTAAATGTGAGAATAAGCTGCAAATTAAGCATCCCTTGACAGATGGAAGTTTGCAGAGTGAGAAAAAGCAGACCTAACCCGTAGCACAGTGCTGACAAGTGAAGGATTACACCATCTCTGGGAGTACAAGCCACGTGTTCTAAGTACAGTGCCTCATCACAGGGGAAGGGGACATATACTGTGATAATCCTCAAATCCTGTCCCTCCTCCACATGATCTATTACCAGCAACACTCCCTGCAGTCAAAATATTGAGCACATCTCGCACCTCAAAGGCTTAAGACAGTGCTGCTTAGTCTCTCCAAACATAGGAAGCTGCTCTCTTTTTAACCCTCTGTTCAGATTACTAGAGGCTTGGAGGATTCTCCTGCTCCAGTTAAAGACGGCAGTTGTCACTGCTGCAACATCCAAGAACACCACCGCCTCTTCTAAATGTTTTATTGCACTGTAAGGTTTCTGTGCAGAGACTGAGGGCCTCGACTCACATGCTCTAAAACACCAAATAATCGTTGTCTGATGTCATTTAGCAGTCAAAGAAGTAATACACATTACCATCAAAATCTGTAAATTTGTAATCCACCTGAAATTTGTAAGCCGCCCAAAGGGGCCAGATGGCCAAATGGGTGGGGTGTAAGTTTAATAAATTAAAAAACAATCATTTAGTGATTCTACATTTATCTAGCCCTGTCACTCATTAAAAGGGCTGGTTCAATACTTTTTGCTACCTAAGTAAAAGCACCCTACCCAGCCAATTTCAACTCAAGGTGTACCGTCTCCCAAGCGAGCTGTGTTATTTTGGCACACAAAGCAGAAATTTCCCTTAGACATTCATCGGGGAGTGACCCCCCTGCCTATCACGAGGTTTAGGGACCCGACCCACAATAATTGAAAATCCATGATATGTGGATGCAGGTCGGGCCGGGCCTGGGGGCCCTAGCCGGGGGCCCTTGTACTTACCCCCAACCTGGCACTGCCCTGAACGAGCCTTCGAGGGTCTTCCTGGGCCTCCGTGTGAACCGGAAGTGAGTTCCGGTAAACCACTAACTAGAAAGCCCCTTGGAGGCCTCATAAATGATTTTTGGCAAACCGGGAATCATTTTACATGGAATCCATTTTGGGGCCTCCAGAAGGCCTGGGAAGGCCCTTGCAGGCCCATTCAGGGCAGCACCAATCCTGGGGTAAGTATGGGAAATATATAGCGGGACCACAGTATATGAACCACGAACGGGTGGTGGACCCGAAACAACCACTATATAAATAGACGAATCAAGCAATCGACAGCAACATAACAACTTAGATGGTACAAAACAGACCATTTTTCCCAATCAGTAGCAAATGTTTATCATCTGTTTACAACAAAAAGAGGGAGTTGCAATTTCATCTTGCCCCTCCAAAAGGAATTCCCGGCGTCTTATAATATATTACTGTGATTTGGTGGGTGCTTAAATTTTTTTTCCCAGGGAAATATGTTCCAGGATGAAACATGCTCCACCAAAAGGTAGATCTAGGAGGGTTGCTTCTGAAGAGGGGTTTGAATTTCTAGCATGACCTTTCTGGGTGCCTAAAGAGGCTGCCAAAGGCAAAGAAAAGAAAAAGAAAAAGCACCATCTCCACCCCTTTTTTTCTTTGAGGGGGATTGCACAGAAACACCACATCAACTATAACTATACATGCCTAGAACTAATCTGTAATACGAATTTGGCACAATAGGAATATGCAACATTGTCTGCAGCAGCCATCTCAGCTGAATAGCGCTGGCCCTAGGAAGTCAACGCAAAAGTGATGTGGAGTCTTTTGTCCCTTAAGTGTCCAAAACCCTACGTGAAGGATGATAGCTCCTGGTTCAGGTGGGAAAAAAAGTGAAGTTGTGTGCGGCATCATCGGTGCATCTGCAGAGGGTAAAAATATTAGCCAACAACAGCAGATTGAACAGCAACTGATTCAGGGCAAGAACAGAGGTGCAACTCTAACTAGTGATACTAACCCCACTAAATCCTGCTGACACGGGGGCGGGGGGGGAGGTGGAAGCCATGTTTGCCCCAGGTGACAAATGGGCTTATTTATTTATTTATTGGAGTATTTTTACCGCACCTTTCTCCTTGGAAAAGGACCCAAGGTGGCTTATAGTAATGAGGGACAATATACTGCCCAGTACAATTAAGACATGTTCAAGTATTTGAGAACAAGGAATTGGGGGACATCTTACAACATTAAAAGATAACATTAAAGCTACAAGAGAATGTGAACAGTTAAAAAAAGAGTAAAATTCCATGTAAAAGTTATGAGTGATGGAATCTAACATTGTCTGCATCCCATGCAGCAGGCCTGCACAACACATAGCCCACGGGCTACCGGTAGCCCACGAAGGGTTCAAAAGTAGCCCACCGGCCACCAATAAAAAAGTGAGGGGATAAGTTCTCCACCACTTCCTACCCCATCCCAAGAACCACCACTGCCACAGCAAAGTTCTGGGTCTGCCAGATCACTGTCTCAGCCAAGCGGGGCAGTTCAAGGGCCCCTGCTCCCCCCCCCGTCCAGATGATCGGCGCACCACTGTCTCATGACTAGATGAGTTGCTGGCACGGAGTGGAGGGTTGATTGCCAAGGAGCCTGCTCTGTATAGCAGTCATAGCCCAAGGAAGCTTGATGCCGCCCAAAGCTGGCTGGCTTATAAAAGCCTTCTGCTGCATGTAGAGACAGGGTGGGGTAGGTTGCAACTTGTGGTCCCATTCCAATACACAACTCATTAGCCACTCTGTCTTCGTCTGCAAATGATACCTCTCTGTAGATGACCAACTTCTACCTTCATCTTAGGATCCTAGAAGAGATGTAAAATTTCCAGAATTTTTGAAGATCGGAAAAAAAACTCATTTTCCCCATTTTGAGGGGAAGGGCAGAATTTTTTGGAAAATTTGAAAAAAATGCTCAATTAGCACTCCTGCCACCCTTTACAGCTTTAAAGTCATTCTGTTACTTTAAGAACATAAAATATGACTATGGACAATTTGACATGGCATAAAATGATCACAACTAGCATATTATAATTTAGTATATCCAAACAATTATTACAAACAGAATTAACTTTTTAAATAATATTTATTTGTAATAGTAGGTAACAAATGGAGTAAAAATCTCCTGAACTGTTTACTAGTTTATGTGGAACAAAAAAAAGCCTCTACAAAACAGTGTTTAAAAATCCAGAATTAACAATTATTCATATTTCCCCTCCACAATATTAAATAAAATTTTTAAAAAAAACTGATTCTCATAAAAAGAATTGAAGAGGGGGGAAGTATAGAAGTTTCAATGCATGGGCATGAAATTTCATCAGAATCATTTTTGTTGCTCTGTATTTTTCTTCCAGTGCTTTGAGGCCTAGTGAAGAGGACAGAACAGAACCAAATACCCACCCACATGCAAAAACAAAAGTGAAAACTTTTTCGTTTTCTTGTGACAGTAGCAATACCCCCTAAAGGAAGAAATGCATCTTGTTTTTGCATTGGAGAGTTCAGTTTGTAACCCAGGACTTACTTGTCCTCAGTGTACAGAAATTAGAATAATCTAATACTATGCGTATTTTTTAGAAATAATTTGGAAAATATTTGAACACCATGTCTTAAAATATTTTATTCATCATTAGGGATGGGCATTTTGTTTCAGAATTAGTAGGTTATGAAACGAACCACGTGAGCCCAGGAGGTCCTTGGAACCGGTTGATATACGCAGATACAATTCCTTTACCTTTCTCTGTCTCACACAGAGTTAAAATCCAATGAGGAATCATGCTGCAATGTCATCTGTGCTAATCTGTGATGCTGGCCAATCAGGACCTGTGCAGGGACAGGCATCATCCCATGTCCCTCTCTGATTGGCCAGCAGCACAAAGCAGGAAAGATGATGTCGCAGCATGCTTCCTCATTGGGTTTTAACCCTGCACGAGACAGAGAAAGGTAAAGCAATTGGATCTGCGTGTATCAGCTGGTTCCGAGGACCACCTGGGCTCGCGTGGTTCATTTTGTAACCTACTGGTTCTGACACGAAGTGCCCATCCCTATTCATCATGTTAAAACAAAACATTTCATAACCATTTTTTTCTTTTTCTTTTCCAGTTTTTCCAATTTTTCAGAAAAAAAAACCAAAAAGTCTTCAGGGGAAAAAACGGAGATGGGATGTTTTTTTCCCTGACTTTCTGAAGCAGAGTTCACTCAAGTTACTTCTTGGGCCCGATGGGCTGAGGAACTATGAGTGTTGTTGTCCAAAGAGTAACTTCTTTCAGTTTTGGTGATATGTCGCACTATCTTCCTGACATCTCCATACAATCTCTTCTTACCAGCTCTCGGAAAGTATTTGTGCTGCATTACCACGTAACTTGTTGCATGTTCTCCAGGCATGTCCCAGATACTGACTCACACTACCTATCATGTCATCCAAATATAGTCAACTGCCATAGATGTACAAGGCTGATAAATTGGATTAGTAGGGGTGTTTCTCCACCACAATTATGAGAAATTCCATTCCCGTTTAGCACAATCCCTCTCAAATCAGTGTTTATTGCAATGAGGCGATGGGTGTGGTGCTATCCCATGTTTACAATGTCTTGAGTTCCCTTTTCTCGTATTGTAAGCAGAAATTGGAAACAGAAAGGCAGACTCTTTATTTTCAAGAATCTCTGCGTACATTTTTTTTAAAAAATGTACAAACATATTTCAGACACTGGGAGAAAGTTCCATAAGCTAAAAATGTGCTAATATATGTACACATTAGGAAAATATGTTAAAGCTGTAGGCAAGTTTCTGCACAAGAAGAAAACACAAACCTTGTAACTTCATAAAAAAATATAATGAGAAAGAAAATCATCCTCATCAACTGCAGAGCTGGAAGGGACCTCTGGCTCTGCAACCAGATCCCCAAACCACTAAGCTATCTAGCAGTTCATGTACGCAAACTACATGACTATTGCTTCCCAAAGCAGCTACGGACAGGGAATTCAGAGTTCAATGTAGAGCAGGGGTGCCCAAACTTTTTGTAAGGAGGGCCAGATTTGGTGGCTGAGAATGTGTTAGGGGCCGGTTGCTCCCCGACCCTGCCACCCCACTGCAAGCCCCACCCACTGACCCCTTTCAACCCCACCTGTAGGAAGGAAGGCGGGGAGCAAGGGAGGGAGGGAGGAAGGCGGAAACAAAGAGAGGAAGGAAGGAAAGTGGGGAACAAAGAAGGGAGGGAGGGAGGTGGGGACCAAGGGAGGGAGCGAGGAAGGAAGGAAGGAAGGTGGGGAGAAAAGGAAGCAAAGGGAGCCGTGGCCACAGGTTGCCCCTTGGAAGAGGCGATCTGTGCGGCCTTGCACCCCCCCCCCAAGCTCCCCAGCGGTGGCGACGGCTGGCCCACCAGCCCACCCCAAAGCTCCTTGGCGGTGGCAGAGGCCCGCTGGCCTGCCCACCCCCACACATTCCCTGTGCCGGTGGTGACAGACCGCCCGTACGCCCAAGTTTTCCAGCGGTGCCGGTGGCGTGGCCCCGCCTGATCACTACCCCACGTGTGCGCCCAACCTCGCAATGTTCCCGGCCATGCCAGTGGCGGTGGCCTGCCCATGCACTGCCCTGTCCGCGCGCCGAGCTTCACAAGGATTCCAGTGGTGCTGGTGGTGCTGGCCCGCCCCCTCGCCCGCCCGCCCAGCTCCACAAGCTTCTGCTCACCGGCCGGCCAGCCAGCCCAGCTCCTCAAGCTTCCTGGTGGTGTCAGTGTTGGTGGAAGATTTAAAAAAACAAATGGGGCGAAGGAGGGGAGGGGCGGGCCAGCCAGCCGCGGGCCACTCAGAATGGTCTGACGGGCCAGATTTGGCCCCTGGGCAGGACTTTGGGCAGGCCTGATATAGAAGGAATGGTGATACAATGATCCCCTGCCTATTGCGGTGATACAGTGATCCGCAGGGGTTAGGGACCCGACCTGACCCACGATAATTGAAAATCTGCGATATGCGGATGTAGGTCACGTCAGGCCTGGGGCACCTAGCTATATTTACCCCCAGCCTGGCACT
>JAHTLZ010000074.1:6653905-6682243 GCA_023846285.1 Phrynocephalus versicolor | reverse complement strand
AATAATAATAATAATAATAATAATAATAATAATAATAATAATAATAAAGCATCTTATTTGTTTGAAAAGCACATTCCATCTTCGAAGACTGAAATTCTGATGTCTGGCCTGTTATCTATGACTTGCTCGAATCCACTTTCTTCCACACAAACATGCAAACAGGGAAGAAACAGGTTTGCGTTCAAGTGCCACGAAAAAGTCCACGCTCCAGAAATCCACCAGTTCTGATGCAACAGATGGATAAAGGAATTTTTGTACACATCCCCTTGTTTCACATGTTTATGATTCTCTCTCTCTCTCTCTCTCTTTCTCTCTCCGACACACACACACACACACACAGTATATATATATATTTCACATGCTTTCAAAGACTACCCCTGAAATACTCGGATATACATGGAAGCCCAGCCACAGGCCTGTTTACATAATACCTACACATGAATGCACACACACATGCACACACACATACACACATACTGTCAGACACAAAAACTCAGTAGAACCCCCATACCCACATACAGTCTATTCTAGGCAGATGCTGAAAAACACAGAATGGTTTTTTTATATGTAGCATGGTCTCTGGCTCCTTCTCATGGTCAGCTGTGGTAACTTCATTATTATGTATGTATATTTGTGGGGATTTTTCTGTTAATGTTTTCAATTTGAGATGGGCATGAAACAATTTTTTTAAAATTTCATTTTTCGTTTCTATTTCGTTCTCTAACAAAACAAAAAATGAAGTGACCCATCCAACGGAAATTTTTCTTTCGTTCCATTTTGTTTTTCATTTTCCCATAGGGAAATAGCTGTAACCACATGGTAACATTCATAGGGTGTGATGTTAATTGTAATGAAGAACAAAAGGGCTTGGCCAAATAATGGTGCAGTGATGGTTCTGGTTCTCGCAGTAATGATATAGACTAGGCACTAGACTAGAGCAATAATAAGAGAACAAGTTTACAGGTTCTTTTCCTCTGTCTCAATGCCTGTTTCTTTTCAACCTGCCGGATTCCCCATGTCCTGCTGTGCTTAAACATGTGGCACCAAAAACCAAATGAAAAATACTGGGTTATTTCATTTGCCGTGACTGAAATGTTGGGCACTTCCTGAGGATTAAGGGTTGCCCGGGACTGGGTGAGACCTGCATGGCAAATGTCAGCCATTAATTCCAGTTGTCCATTGATCCTCAAGAAATATTTTGCAGCAGGATACCAATTACTATGATGGGTTTAAACAAAGTAAGTGCCTTATAAGTATGCTGGTTGACTCTGGGAGTTTTTAATGAGGATTTTGGGACATTTCTGAATAATTAAGGCCTTCTGCATGGTTGAGTAAGGATTACTTGAATCCCATTTAAACAGTTAAGTTACCTTTTGGATTTTTACATGGGAATAACTTGTTTCTTTTTTTGTCTGCATGTAAGGGCAGAAATAAATATGAGAGATGGTGATAGCCCATCATTGGAATAAAGAAATTCTTAACTACTAGGAGCATTTGAGTCTCAGAGCAGAAGCTACTTTCACCTCAAGGATTACGCAGATTAGCTTGCTTTGTTGTAAAACTAGCTGGTCTTCTTGATTACTTTCAGAAACATTAATTACTGTATATACTCGAATATAAGCCTAGTTTTTCAGCTCTAATTTTGGGCTGAAAAAAGGGGTCCTCGGCTTATATTCGGGTCAGTACTTTTAGCCACTGAGGCAAGTTTTGGTTGGTGGCTAAAAGTCATTTTAAACATCATGCGCCACTTCTCCTGACCCCCCCCCCATGTTTCAAATGACTTTTAGCCACCAACTCAAGCACTTGCCTCGGTGGCTAAAAGTCATTTTAAACATCACACACACACCCAGCTCACAAAGGAGGAGTTGCCAGGCCCTGCTGCATTTCCCACCCTAGGCTTATACTTGAGTCAATAAATTTTCCCAGTTATTGGGTTTAAATTAGGGGCCCCGACTTATACTCGGGTCAACTTATACTCGAGTATATACGGTAGCCATTCTTGCTTTTTTCCACATTTCAGATGGGATACGTTTTATTGTGGGCATGTGCAGAATATCACGATACTAGTAGATTATCTGGATGCAAGCTTTCTCCTATAGGGACTTGCTTTTTGAGATTTTCCTCACCACCATCCCTTCCGTGCTCAACCCCCAAAATCACCACGTCTCCACATGTCCTGTATACAATAAACAGTCTCCCCATGATGGCAAAGAAAAGGAGGAAAATGTTAAAATCCTTTGACTGCAAACAGTTTTATTTCCGTATCAGATTTCTGGGATCAAAATTCACATTTTCAGACACAGGGGGTACAATAACATGTCCTCTATATTGTATTTTTTCCATGGTGGTGAGTTGTATGGCCCGTATGAAGAAGAAAAATTACAAAGTGACAATGGTTTACCAACATAAAAATGTGACTGTAACATAAGTTGCTGTAAAGCTTTCCCCCGTGCATGTGTGCTATTTATGCCTAACTCTAGGGAAGGTGCTCATCTCCGTAGTCAAGCCAAAGAGCCAGTGTTTATTTATTATTTATTTATTTATACAGCTTATATACCGCCCGTCTTCCTGAAAGGAACTCCTTTATTATGTTATGCAAGTCCATGGCCATGTGGCCAGCATGGCTGCAAGGAAACACTGTTTTACCTTCCCGCTTTTTACGACAGTACTAGAGATGAGCATGAAACACTAAAATAGCATTTTGTTTTCTTTTTTGTTCCATTCCATTCCATTCCGTTTTGTTTTGTTTTAAATGAATTTTTTAAAAAAGATATTCCATTTTTTCATTTTGTTTTGTTTTTTCAACATGTTTATGTGTACTGTGTGTGCATGTGTGCATGTAGTGCTTGTGCATTTGTGCATACCCCCCCCCCCCGAAACCCCCTGTGCCAGCTGACTGGCGCTGGCTTCGGAGGGGGAAAAAGTTTTAAAGCCTGATCAGGTGAGGCTTTCCCCTCACCTGATCAGGCTTTTAAAACTTTTCCCCCCTCTCCCAAGCCCCACGCGCCAGCTAATCGGCACGGGGTGGGGTGGGGGTTTTAAAAGACCATAGTCCCCCCCCCAAAAAAATCAGGCATGATTGGGTAGGGGAAACCGTGACCTTTTAAAACTTTCTCTCCCCACCCAAGTGCCGATTAGCTAGCGCGTGGGGCTTGGGGGAGGGGGGGAGTGTAAAAAGCCTGTGGCTTCCCCATGCCCAATCAGTTTCCCATAGGAATGGCTGGCTTCAATGCATTCCTATGGGAAAACGAAAAAATGAAACAGAATGAAATGAAAATTTCCATTCCATTCCATTCCCTTTTTCTTTTAATGGGCCATTTCATTTTTCAATTCCGTTAGGGAACAAAATGAAAAATGAAAAACAAAACAAAAAAAAAATCATAGGCGGTACCTATTTATCACATGCTTTCGAACTAAGTTGGCAGGAGCTGGGGTTAACAGCAGGAGCTCACTCCGCTGTGTGGCACCTGGGATTCGAACCGCTGAGCTACCGACTTTGTAACCGACAATTTGCAGTGCTCTAGCCCGCTGAGCCACCAAATTGCTGCACTCAGAAGCAATTTGATGATGCATGACAATTGTTGCATCTGGACCTAAAACCTTTCATCCTCTACCTTAGCAGTTAGTTGCTGAGCATATTCAGTGGAGAAACACTGGGTATTCTGCAATATGCTTCTAAACCTGCTGTGCTTTATATCTATTTATTCTACTTGTCATGAGGTTACTGTTAACATTTCACCGAAGGCACTTTCAAACCCAGATTTCCATCCATATCTTCTCATCCTGACACATTTCAGAAGGATTTAGGTTTTTCCTTAACCAATTAGAAATTGCAGTAAGGATCATGTATCTACAACCAACGCACACAGACCGAGCTCTCCTCCCCCATCAACTCACAAAGACCCGTCCATCTTCCTTGTTTGAGGGACCCAATGGAAGCAGGGGGGCATCTCCTTGCCTTATCAGCATGTGCCGTCGACTGATTTGTCAGTGGAAACATCCAAGGCCAGTGGCGAATGTAAACCTAGACGGCAATGGTAGTCGTAGCCTTAAATCCTTGCTCTAGACATTTCCCACTTTGACAACCTACGAGGGAGCCTATAAAAGCGGCGAAGGAAATGCAAGACATCTGTAACAAACCCCGAGAACATGCTATTGATTTGTTTCCCTTGCTGGTGTGGTCCTGGGTATTGGGGCTGCTTTCTCCAGAGAAATGAGTTAAGTAAACAAGTCCAGTAGAGAACATGAAATTCCACTTCCATTCATCTTCTTGATTTTGCAAGCGCCGCATTCTGCAAACCCCATGCCAGCAAAGTTCTTGGATCAGGCCTCAAATTCTTCGGGATCCTTAAGGGAGGAGATATCGGAGCTGGCCAAGAATCTAAGTGGAAACTGATGACAGAAACTGACATTAATCAGCCCCCACAGTACGTTCTGCCCAGCAGGTTTCTTCCAATAAATCAAAGCCTTCAAAATCTAAAGGGCACTTAACCATTAGAGAGCAACAGCTCTTTCTAGTCTGGAGCTGCTGCACAGATGATTCATTGGATATTTAATTTAAAAATACAACCGCTCTTATTTATACAATGCCCAGGTGCATATTAGGCACATGTGTCTGTTTGTGTGCGCATGCATGGATTCAGTCTGTGCGTATGCACTTCCAAGCACATACACACACAGAGAGAGAGACACACATCCCTATGTGCATGTATGCATGCATGCATGCATGTACACCCACAGCTGGCTTCTCTGCAGCCAGAACTGACAGGCTGGCTTGAAACCACAGGCAAATTCATCAACATGGGTGGGTTTCATCATGTTCCTACAGCCGGTGTCACCTTGGTTGGAGAGGCAGCTTCTGTTTTTCAAGGTGGCTTCCCAGGGACGAGGTCAAAGGTAGGTATGCACAGACAATCACCCAGAGGCCGACCCCGCAGCAGTGACAAAAGTGCTGGGGATTTGTTTTTCCAGTTTGCCACTACAATGTATTTGTTCACCCTCCTCTTTCCCTGGCACAGAAGAGGGTGGGGGAGAAGGAGCAATAGATGCCACTGTTGGCTTGTTCATTAGCTCCCTGTCTGCCAAACGTGCTGGTGCTACTAACAAGGGCCGTTACTTCACGAGCCGCTCGCTTCGCGGCAAGCCGTCATTTCTGTGCGAACCGATCGCTTCAGTCCGCACACTCCTCCTTTTTGGCTGCGACGTCACCCCGACCACGCCCCCTTTACCGTGCTCCAACCGGGGTGAGTGATTCCCCTGCCATGGGCCGGGAATCTTTTCGCTTCGCATCTCGCTTCGCTCCCAACGTCACGTGTGGTCTCGGTTTTTGGCTTTTATTTCAAGTTTTTTTAAAAAATATTCAAACAGGGATATCGATGCATCGCTATATCGTTTCATCGCTTTGCGCTGTTACTTCCTCGCTCGAGTAGCGGCAGCGGCGGCGGCGGGAGCAGGAGGAGCCACTGCCACCTCGCCCGGCCAGAGCAGGGCACCCGGGGCAGGCAGCGTGCAAGCGGCGGAGGGCGGGCGGCTGTGCCATGCGGGGCTCCCCTCCGAGTAGCGGTGGTGGCGGCGGGGGGGCTGCCAATGATGCCAGGAAACAATGGACAAAACAATATAAATTAGGAGCAGAAAACACAGGATCGTACAGTAACCACGCTCTGTCGTGAATGACAGCCAAGCATTGATGCATCGATACGCCGAGTAAATTTTTTTTAAAAAATAAAAGGAGAGTGGAACCGGACGTTGCAAATCAGCTTTCTAATGCGAAGGGAGCACGTGAGGTAGTAATCGATTCGGTCCCAAAAATGCCCCGCGTGAGTACAGAGAAACGGGGGTGGGAGCGAAGGGAGACCACGTGACCATCACGTGACCGCCTCCGAATTCAAATCGAAGGCAAGGTCGATTCGAAGCGAGGCACCTCGTGAAATAACGGCCAAGGAGAGAGAAGGAGAAGAAGAGAAACCACCATCACTGGTGGCAACGATGGTGAGAAGGTACACTCAGTGAAGTAGCAAATCTTTCCAAGGGGCTCTGGAAAACCTGGAACTGGCACTGACACTTTACACCAGTACTTTTCCTCTGGATAGGAAAAAGGGACTGCTCCTCCCTGCTTTGTTGGTACTGAGGTACCACTAAGCATGACTAATAGCTATTCTCAACACTCCTTTCACGGTCTGCATTTGATCCCAATGGGCTCAGGTAGCCAACACTTTCAAGGCCAGTAAATTGAGTTACTCAGCTTGCTAGTCATGAAAGACAGTGTGTAGCTTGCATACTTAACTTGTAAACTGCCCAAATAGTGTGTTAAGTGCTTGGGGGGGGTATAAAAGCAGTACACTTGACTGCGTTGTGCTGTGGGACTTGCCAGAAGTAGTCGATGAAAGGGAAAGACCCACAGCCTCTTTGATCATGTAAAGTTCCTCAATCCATTGAACTCGATTAAGCTTCGTTAGTGCCCAGTTGCGTTAATGATAAGCCACACAATATGATTCTGTGTTAGTTAATTTGATTTATAATTGCACGATAGTCACACAAATATACAGTACACTGCTGTAGGATGTTCCTTTGTTTCAGTAGCCCAGATCATGGGCTGCACACTACAGCTGATCCAGGCAACAAAGCCACTCTAATCCAAATCTATTTTAGTCGTCCTATGGCAGTGGTGGCAAACCTTTGACACTTCAGATGTTTTGGACCACAACTCCCAGAATTCCAAACCTCGATTGCCAATGACAAAGGACTGTGGGAGTTGTAGACCAAAACATCTGGAGTGCCAAAGGTTCACCACCACTGTACAGTCTAACAGGTTGTCCCAGAGGCAGTTTAGTCCCACACTTACCTTCCCTGCCTCGGTGTCACCACAAAGGATCACCTCTTGGTCAGAGGTTTTGGCCCCGAGATCTCATGGAATAGGATGCTACTGACCTGGCAAGACTGGTATAAGCCTGATACACTGCTATCCATTCCTATGGGGGTGGAGGGAGTGCAACCAGCACATTATATAGAATCATCCAGTGATTGGAGCAAAAGCTGCCAATCACTCTTGACATGGGGCATCCTGTCCCCATGAAGCGGAAGAATTATTGGCATGAGTTAATTGAAACTGGGTTGGAGAAACACTAGGGCAGTGTTGGCAAATCTATGGCATGGGTGCCAAAGATGGTATTCAGCCCTTGTTGTGCGCCCACATCGCCCCCTCATGGCCATGGCACTTCCCCCTCTGCTGAGAGCACGCCACTGTGGTCCATGCAGAGAGCCAGATGAAGGGGAGGCAGCAGCTTGTGGGCTCATTCATAGCCTAAGTTTACTCTCCAAAAGCGGTGTGGCTGGAGAGTAAACTGGGGTTACAAAGGAGCCCACAAACCACTGCCTCCCCTTCACCCAGCTTTCTGCACAGAGCCATTTCGGACTAGGGTTTCTGCTGCCTCCCATCATCATACTAGGCAGACCAACTGTATATTAAAATGTAGTTCTTGGCAGGTAGGCCCCAAGCTAAAGTGATGTGCTGACATGCTGGGGAAGGGGCTTAGTCGTGACCCTACTGTGTTCTGAGAGGACAGCGTATGTAGGCCTCACACCCCAGACCTTGCACTCCTCCCTGTGAGAAGGATCGGTCGGTGTACCTCCCAATCCAAGGGCCATCCCTCCCTCAAGGAAAATGGGAGAAGTCAGAGAAGGGCAAAGGGAGAGGAAACCCAGGACTCTGGGGAAAAAAGCAATAGAAGAGCCAGGAGAGGAAACAGATAGACCCCAAGTGGAATGGGAAAGGAGGAGAGGGAGAGGAGGAGGAGGAGGAGGCAGGGAAGTTTAAGCAAGGGGAAGGGGGTGAGATAGCTAGACCGTGAAACTTGGCAGTGGGAGAGTGGAAAGAGAGGACTGAGAGGGAAGAAAAGAGGTAGAAGAGAAACAAGTGGATCTTAAAAAGAGTCGGAGGACTTTACCAGGGGGTGGGAATAGTACTGAATGGAGAATCCGTGGACTAATAAGAAGTGTGAAAAGTTCATGACCCCACATGAAGAAGCTGAGAGGAGGAGAAAAGAAATAAAGCAAAGCAAAGCAAAGTGTTCTGCTTATATACCGCCCCATACCACTTCAAGTAGTCTCTGGGTGGTTTACAGTTTTTAAATTACAGTGTGCAGGCTACACATTGCCCCCCTCCCCCAGCAAGCTGGGTACTCATTTTACCGACCTCAGAAGGATGGAAGGTTGAGTCAACCATAAGCCGGCTACCTGGGATTGAACCGCAGGTCATGAGCACAGTTTTCCCTGCAGTATGGGCATTTAACCACTTTATCATGGGGAAGAACTCTCTTGTGGGGAGAAAAGGAAGCTCGTGAGTGGGGAAGATGGATTAGAGGAGAGCAAGAGAAAACTGCTTAGGAAGAATCATCTCTTCATTGGAGGAATGAGAGGAGAAATTAGCTTCAGATCTCCCATCCCTCACCCCCCCATGATCCAAATATCCATGCAAGCCTTCCGAAGGGGTGACCAGTTGCTTCCTTAAATGAGCCCCGTTCTCATGGTCCGTGGCTGGGAAAGGAGCTGTTAAATGGGATATATTGATAAAATAAACAAGCTTTTACTAGGGATGGGAAGCATCTGGTTCTCCAGATATTCCTGAACAGTAAGTCTTTCCTCCTTTCACTGTTGGGCCTTGCTGGAGGGCCAAAGGTTCCTCGCCATGCTTTTATTACCCAGAAAACATGGCTATCGGAAGGCAGCCATGCTTTGGGCACATACCTAGGAGTTAGCACCACCACTGTCCAGAATTGTATTGCCTTGGAGCGTTGCATAAAGGCAATTGTGCAAAGAAATGTACCAGTTCCCCAGGGTGTCCGTCACATGGCTTGGTCTTCCCTAGATTGCACAAGAGGTCACACAACCCAAGGCACTATCAGAAGCCCAAGAAACGAGAAAAGTACTTGGGCAATCTCCCGGCATCTGCCATTTTTCTTCAACTGCACTTTGGCCATTGTCCAACCTCTTAGAAGGTGTTGAAGATTAATAAAATTTGCACAAGTCTGGCCTTTCCCTACCTGTGGTGGATAAAGGCTTTCCCCCATCTTGAGTTCAGGATGCTGGTTGCCACACAAAGAATACAGACAGTCCAGCCATAGGCCGTGAGTAATTTGCTTTAATTGTTCTTTGTTGCCTTCACCCAAAATCCAGGTGGCCATGATACTGGATGCCACTCTAGGCAGCAACACAAGCGGATTTCCCAACTGGTGCCAATGCAGCAGAAAGAATCTATGCCGCCGGCAACTCGAAGACCTCCTCTAGGGCCACCTTCACAGAGCACAGAAAACAGGAACAGCCATGCTTCCCAAGCTCAAGCGCAACATCTGGAAGAGATATCGGAATCCCTGCTCAACCTGCAGAAGCGGAGCCAGCTTTCTGATATAATATTTCCTGTAATGATGCAACAATATAGCAGCCTTCTGCTGACTTAAGAACACCTACCAGATGTTATAGAAATGTGTCTCACTATCTCTCTCTTGTCCATGCATCATGATTTACTGGCACTCGCTCTACCTCATTTCATTTATGAAAATGTATTTTTTCGGGAAGACAGTAATTTATTTCTTTGGGATCAGATGAAGGGAAATGGTATCTACAAAATGGGTGGAAGACCATCCACCATCTTCTAGACTGTAAAAAGTGCCTTTTCCACCATTCCATGAAGAAAATAGCATGAAGATAAATGTACGTTTTAAAGAATTGCAGATGCAGAAGTCCTGAATTAGTGGAAGCAGTAATCACAGGACAATCTGGAACAGACCCCATTGTTACAATCTGAGATTTGAGTTGGTGCCAGCAATGTGCCTCTGGCAAGAGGGCGACATGTGCCCTGGGTTCCCTAGGCATCCTCTCCCTTTCAATTCACTATCTCTTTTGCTCACTGTTTGTAGCCACCTATGACAAACCACACCATTGTCAGGCTGAGTGGGTTTGAATGAAAACAACCCATCTTCATCCTTTTATTTTGCATTGAAGAGAGACACTCTGTCCTGCAAACTAGCAAGGTCTTGTGAAACAGGAAGCTACTCTGACTCTCACATATCAATAAAGGGTCCAAATATTATTATTATTTTATTATTATTTCTTTCAAAATGGGATAGCACAAAATCAGTATTACAGAGAGAATATATATTTAACATTGTAGCCTTTAAACCTGTAATCCTGGTGTCCATTAGTTAGCAAATCCATTACAGAGTTTACATCAACAAAGTGGTTCCCATATGCTGAAACAATTCAAAATAAATAGATTTTACCATTTTCATAAGCTTAAAGTCCCAATAACTCACGATGAGCTATTGGTAGAAAAAGGATAAATATGTTTTATTTACAGTTGCTTGAAATTACAGACCTGTGTATACTGCACACATACTGGCAACCAGCACAACAAATCAGCAGCAACAATAAAAAACGTCCACCAATTGACAAAAGAGAGGTATAGAACACTCAGTAGAGAAGTGGTGCTGACTCTGAATTTCAAAAGCAGAAGGGAATTATTGCTGATCAGAAAAATCAGTTACAGACACACAAACTACAGGCTGCATGCTAGTTTGTAAATAAAACTCCAACAGGATGTAAATAAAACTCCACCAGGCTCTGCCTTCTTCTCCTATACACAAGTTCTCTCCTCCTGAGGCGGGTCCTTCTGCGTTTCATTCTTCAAGGAAAAATTCTGTCAAAAACAGTATTACACCAGCCCTGTCACTGGGCAGAATGATCAAGCTGCCTCAGACAGCATAGAATGGGGGGGCACATATATGATCCGCTATCTAGAGCAGTGGTGGTGAACCTTTGGCACCCCATATGTTTTGGACCACAACTCCCACAGTCTTTTGTCACTGTCAATCTAGGCTTGGAATTCTGGGAGTTGTGGTTCAAAACATTTGGAGTGCTGAAGGTTTGCCACTACTGCTCTAGAGCTTCTAACTATGAACAAACAGAGGTATGAATGCCACACAGCTGTCTTGAGGCCCCATAGAGCAACCTGATGCCTCAAGTGTGATGCTGAACTGCAGCTAGACCATGTCACTTCCATATACAGAAAAGGAAGAAGAGAACATATTTTGCTTGTTATCAGGCAGCAAACAGCTTTCAGCTCTGTCTTCTTTTGAATCAGAACCAGGAATTAACCAGTTCTCTTAAAATGACAGCCAAAAATCTAAGGACTAGTATTGCATATACAGATAACAGAATGGGATGAGTTAACATTTTGGCATGAAACATCACATTTAAAACAAAACAAAACAAAAGGCTGTGTTAACAACGATTTGCAAATTTTGTTGCGCAATACAGCTATTCCTAGCAATTCTGATGCCTGGAAATCTGCTTCCTTGGTTAAATTTGGATCACCTTAGACTAGATGGATGAGCTGCCTAGATGCCCTAAGCACATCCCATCTCACCCAATTTTGGAAGCTAAGCAGGGTCAGCCCCGGTTAGTACTTGGATGGGAGACCACCAGGGAATACGAGGTGCTGTAGGCACATGGAGTAGGAACTGTCAAACCACTCCAGTATTCCTGCCAAGAAAACTCCATGGACATGGGGTCACGAAGAGTTGGTCACGACTGTAACGACACAACACACACAGAGACTAGATGGATAAATGGGGGTGGGGAAGGGCTGGATTTAAGAGCACCGTGGCCAGTCCTGGTGCCTCACTAAAAGCCCACCTGCTTTGTGTACCCTTCTACCAAGGGAAGGGTATCAGGATATCTTTCCATTCTCAAGATGGGCAAAATCATGTCCTTCCAGCACCAGATTTTTGCATCCTCTAAAATTTCAGTGTTTCAGTTCCACTATAGTTATGGTCCTGTTGCAAGCATACTAATTCCCATTTTAGTTTCAAGACAACAAATGTGGTCAAAATTCAGCTCTTGGGCAAGTTATCCTTCTTCTAAAAGATGTGTTTCCAAATTTTACTGCATTACCATACTGTTTTTAATACATGTCTTTTAATTGCTTTAATTTGGTCAGGCCATTGCAGAACCTAAAATCATGAACTCGGCGTCTAGTCCAGTAATACACAATCCATTCCACAGTAACACTTCCCATGTCATGGGCGGTCACGTAAGAGGAGTCCATGCGGTATCGTTCCTTGATTATTTGGGTACTTGATGACTCCCAGATGAAGGTGCAAACTGATTTTATTGAAAATCGCCTTTGAGATGATCCAAGGTGGTTGTTGCAGCTCTTGCTGTGCTGTTTGATCTGTCATGGTTATTTCACACATGCAAGTCATCACTACCTATCATTATTAAACAGGCATGTGTGTGAGCTCACCTTTTGTCGGGGTGCCAGTAGTTTTGACTTTCAGCAACTTTCTGCTGTCATCTTCATGTGGAGATCTTAATAAAACCAAGACCTGTGAATTCTACAAATCTTTATTACTATAGTGTGGACCAGGCCCTTTAACACTCTCTCTCTATCCCTCCTCCCCCGTGTGTGTGTGTGTGTGTGTGTGTGAAAATGCAAACACCCGGTTTTTATGCCAGACGGGTTGACCGGAATATAGGCAACTCTATTGCACACGCATACACATGTGTTCAAAAGTGTTCTTGCACCACAGATTTCAGATGGTTTTCCTGAGACCTAAAGAAGCAAAGGGAGGGAACACAGCATGGAAGAAGGGATGTTCACGTGGGATATGAGAGTAGGGACAGTGGCTGATACTTCACACCCTCTCGCTGCAGTTTGCGGCCCCGCTGGAGACCGGTTCGAAGGAACGGAACCTCATGTCCTTGTGGGGTCAATCCGAGTTTGAAGGAACGGAACCTCACGTCCTTGTGGGGTCAATCTGAGTTCACCCTGACCACGCCCCCTGAAGTGCGCTCCCAGCGGGGTGAGAGATTCCCGTCCTGGAGCTCGGGAATCTTTTCAATCCACTTCTCAATCCGTGTTGAAAACCAATTTCAACACGGAGGCAAGTTCACCTCGGCTCAAGGAAGGACGTGAAGTAACCGTCAGTGTGTCAGTGACGGGAATACCCAGTGTGCAACTAGATTGGGAAGAAGTAGAATGTGGACTCCCCAAATCCAGCAGGTACTGGCTACGCTGGCTGTAGAATTCTGGAAATGGTTTGGCTTTAGAAGGAGAGATCGTAGCAATGCTTGTGTGTATTTACAAGAGTACATTCTACAAACAGCAGAATGATCTACAAGTTGAAATCCTACTCCCCTCCACAACAGAGTTGCCCAGAGAGGGGCTCCGGTGTTTTCCCAACCTCAGATCTAATCCTAATCCATGGCCCTGCAGCTAGATCCCTAACTCACTGAGTCAGCTAGCGGTTGTGAAAAGCAATCGGCACAACATTTTCTTATCAAAAGCTCTTCCTAGGCTAAAATGCAATTACAGAGGTGCAACCGGAGTGGCAACATCTCTCTGGTTCAGATTTGTAGCTCATCCTTCCAGATACCGTTTTGATGACAGGATAATACATAGAACCACAAACCATTTTCATGACAGGAGAATGTGTAGAGCCACAAGCCAGATATGACAAAGGTATAACCAGAAGTAGGTACCCTGCCAACTCTTAAAAGAAAAGTTTAAAGAGGCGGAGATGTGTTAAGGCAAAGAATGGGACATGCCTTCTACCATCACTAAATCGAATAAGGAGTGTTCTCACCCCAATGTGATGCCTGTAACCATGTAGATCAACACATTTGGTTGAGCTAAAAAAACAACACAAGGAATCTGGTCTTCCCCCATTGAAATAATGGCTCAAAACAGCAGCATCGTGAAAGCTATCAAATGTAGACGTTGGCAGGTAATAACGCTACACAGTATTTCATACAATTTGTGTGACCCAAGGTTGGCTTGGAAGTCCTTGCTAGATGCATGTATATGTTGCACTATTACAGTCATGACCGACTCTTCGTGACCCCATGTCCATGGAGTTTTCTTGGCAGGAATACTGGAGTGGTTTGCCAGTTCCTACTCCAGGTGCCTACAGCACCTGGTAGTCCCTGGTAGTCGCCCATCCAAGTACTAACCAGGGCCGATCCTGCTTAGCTTCTGAAACCAGGCAAGATCAGATGTGCTCAGGGCATCTAGGCAGCTCCTTGAATGAATGCATCAAGCTAAATATTACACTGCCATCCAGAGTAAATACACAAACATCAGTTATTTTTTAAACAAATCTTAACCCGAGCAAAACTGTATATCTAAGAAAGAGAGATTACATATTCCGTTCCAGAAGACTAGCTATATTTGGTCTGTGACAGCAACCCCATCTCCCCCCATCCAAAGGTTAGAGTCTTGCCTTACAAGGACTTAGTCAAAACGTTGTTGTTACTGGCAACATATTTAGACATTGCTCATAAATGAGAAAGTGGTAAGGTTGCTTGCTCCTATCCAGCAGCTCATGAAGGTATGGCATTTAGATCTGATGGACAAAATGGAGGGGGGAGGGGGGAGAAAAACATAAAGGGAAATGCAGTAATACCTTGGTTTACAAGCATAATTTGTTCCAGAAACACTTTATATCAAAGCAAATTTCCCCATAAGAAATAATGGAAACTCAGATTATTCGTTCTGGGGTCCCATAGACCACATACTGTACACACAAAATCCCAAAACTCACAAAAGAAGTTAGCTAGAAGTCCACACCCACATCAGGGTTTAGGTACCTGGCTGCGGAATCTGCATTGCTTGAAACCAACAACTGGATTTTACTCTGTGGTTTTAATGTGACAATAATAAAATGCAATGTGTAGCCCTGTATACACTTGATTGGCTGCTCCATGACTAGAAATGGTTTGAAAAAAATATGAATGTTGAAAGCAAATTACATAAAATATAAATACATTATAAAGAAAAATAACACCCTAACGTACACTCCCCTTTGAAAACATTCCTGGGTGGTGCAAGGGAGACCTCTCTCCTCCCTCTGCTTTGGGGGCTGCCTGAGATGGAAGCAGGGGGAGAAAGAAAGAGGGAGAGACCACTGGCTGACCTGTGATCATGTGACCTGTTCCAGTGCTTGTATATCAAGACATTGCTTGTTGATCAAGGCAAAATTTAGAAGACATGCTTGCTTGTCTTGCAAAATGCTCTTAAACTAAGTTACTCTTAAACCAAGTTACCGTATTGCTGTAGATCTGTTGGCAGCCTCAATAAATGGCACTCGTTTTTACAGAAATGAAATCCTGCTGCTTAATGTAGCATCACATGGGAGACTGCCCATTAAATTATTGGAGATTTGCCGTACCAACTCCTCCATAACTTCCGTGGATTCAAATGGGCCTACTCTAGTTGTGCCTCATGTTACCGTTTTAAAATCAACTCGATTAGTCCCATCTGAATCGAATGGAACTTATGGAGTCTTTGGCTCTCTAAATCCCAGCTAATCCACAAGTCTCCGTTTGTGCCCCTTCCTGTGTTAAGCCATAAGGTTCTGACCCATTTGTGCTTATTGCTTATATTAATGACAATTATTCAGTATGGCATTTTTATTTGAATTCAACATATTCTCCTGTTTAGCTTAATTATTTTTCTTTTTCTTTAAATACCGTATGAACTACAATCATATATCACTGCAAAAAAATTGGTTAGAGATTGATTTCCTTTCATCACATACTTTGATACACAGCAGCCAATTTATTCAGGACAAACAAGCAAACTGAGTCACTTCTGAGGTGTACATTAAAATATGAAAGTTAGTCTTTAAGGTGCCACATGTTTTGTGTCGTTTGTTTTGTTTTGTTTGATTTGGTTTGGTTTTTCTTTGATTTTTGCCTGAAATTCTGGAAAAGACTCACACGGCTACCCTTTCTGAAACTTTAAACACAAACAAGCACAGCACAGAACTGACCTTCCATTAAAATGTGGCTAGGAGATCATGGTGAACCATAAGAACTGGTGGTGGAAATCATTGCTAATAACCATAATAACTGCTTATAATTATTAGCAAGGAGACATGAAAAGCCTGGATAACTCTAGACAGAAACAACTCTCTCACAACCTTAGTGAGCCTCGTTTGTTTACCTCTCTTATCTTCTTGAACACGGCTTTTTATTCTTAGTTCACTTTTTGTCTCGGTTGGCAGGAAATGTTTAGAGAATGCTCTGGTGACATCTGGTGGAAGAACCCTGGCATTTTTGCATATTTTTTAGGGTATTGGTGGGCAGAGGCCCCTCTCAGTAGTAAATGGAGCTGTCAATCATGTACTGCTTGACATGCAGCCTTTAGGGTCAAATCACATGTGAAAGCAAAGACTAATGTGCTGGCCCTCTGAATGAACAGAAGGGATGAACATGATTCTGCCCTATATAGGGAGCACTCCACATGAGATGGAGAAGTGCACGGATATGGGCAATACCATTTTATTTCCTTACAGAACATATGACTGGGGGGTGGGGGTAAGGTGTGCTTTTAATATATTGCCCCAGAGTTCAAAAGCACTCTCTGGCCCTTTTGCCATTTTTAATTCAGGGTTGCCACTAAAATTTTAATTTTCATTTCCCTGACTTTCCCTGACCACCATTTGTCAATTTTCCTGATTCTGTGTTGGGTTTAGCAGGAGGCAAAACTTCCATTCTATACACAAGTATGACCTCAAAGCTTGCTTATTAGAGATGGCCACCTAACGAACATTTTTTTGTTTCCATTATTCGTTATTTGTTCCGTTACGTAACGAAACGACAAATGAAAATTGTGATAAAATGCAACAAAATGAACAGAACCACGAAAATTGTGGTCATTACATTTCGTTTCCGTTAATGGCGATGCGCAATGAAATGAGCTGTTTTAAATGTTAAAAAACACCCTGGACATCCGTAAAAACACAGCGATAATTATTTATATTGTCTGATAATACCTACCAGGGGGTTGGGGTCCTTAAAAGGTGCATTTATGTCTTTTCTCAGATTGCTGTATTTTTTCCCTTTAAGGGGAGTTAGGGGACATCGACCCAAAATGGCTCCCAGATGCCTAATATTGATTGATTTCTTGGGTATTAAAACACCCTGGACATCTGTAAAAATGCAGCGATAATCTGATAATTATTTGAAATTATTACCTACCAGGGAGTTGGGGTCCTTAAAAAGTTTGTTTTTGTCTTCTCCCATCGCAATGTATTTTTCTATTCCCTTTAAAATGGATGTCGCAACCAGCCACAAAATGGAGGCAAGCTATGTGATGGGATCATGTTCAACCAAAAGCATGCCCACCCAGGTTGCAGACTGGGCAGGTCTGGCAGCCACAGAGGGCATAAAAAGCTCTGGCAGCCCCCGTCCTCCTTGCAGTCTCCGGTGGGAGTTAGGGTGGGATTGCTGTCTCTGCGACTCTAGCTTCAGTCCTGCAGCCTCCCTGTGTGCGTGCGTGCATACCTCTCAGTGAGTACCCTCCCTTGCTCCGCAGTGCAGTCGCTCTGCGGCTGCCTTGCACCCTGGGCGATGCCCGCCGCTGCCTTTGCAGCCTCCCTGCGTACCTAGTCTATACTGTGTCTCTGCCAGCATCCCATTTTTTTAGTGTTTTCCCTCTGGTCTGGGGCGTTGGGGGACGCCCGCGCACGGAAATGCTTTAAAAATCGTGCAAAAAGCGGGTAGAAACGACAAACGAAAAAACGGAAAAGGGAAACAAAATTTTTCCAAAAATTTGTAACAAACGGAAATGAACCGAAACAGACCTCTCAACGACAACCGAAAAACCGAAACGCCATTTTTTTTAAATTCGTGCCCATCTCTATTGCTTATCTTTATATGTAAGCTAAATGCAGGACTAGCAGGTAGGGATGAAAACAGTTTGCTGTTTGAAGTTTGTATACTGTATTGCTAAATGTTTAAAGTATCCTTGCTGTGTAAATGCTTATAGGCATTTGGGCTTGTTCCTTGAGGTGGAGCTGAGAAAAAGTTTGCCCTGGGAAAGGGCATCATTAAGTTTTACTTGCACTGAATTCTTCTACTTCTCTGTTCCAGTTGCCACAAGAACAGATAATGCTCTTACAGCAGCAGGTCAAAAATCCACTGCTTGAATATATTTTAATCACAATTTCCTTGAGTTTCCCTGACTTCAGACCAATTTCCTTGACTTTCCCTGACTTTCCCAAAAGTGGCTACACATCGCCACGTAAGGTCTGCCTTGTGTAGTTTGCCACAACCCCCAGGTAGTTTTTATGAAACAGAAGAAATACAACTCGGATCAGGGATTCATATACAAGATTTGTACGCTGGGAGCCAATGGCATGGGAACAGACCAGATTTGGGTGTGTGTGTGTGTGTGAGAGAGAGATGTTTGTCTTCCAACAGGCTACTGTCTTGTCACCTTGCTGAACACCCCAGTCAGGCAACAGAGAAACAATTGTAAGATCATCAGAACATACCTGTCACACTTGAAATGGTATGAAAGTGAAGGAGAAAGTCTTCAGTTATTCTGAACAGGAATAACGTGCCATATTTACCCTCAGAATCATGTAGCAGGTACAGCTTTCCATTGGAATGCAATCTTATCCACTTTTTAAATTAAGTTTTATGAGCTGTGTGTTCTAAAAAACAAATGCCATTTACTGATTCTAGCATTCAATGAGCAGGTTTCGGGTTCTGTCTGCCAAATGGTTCCCATGTGGGGCTTTCCCAATAGGTTTTGCTGTCTGAAGCAAAGGAGAAGGTACCCACCATTTCATGCATAGACGAAAACTGACTTGACTGTTGGGTTTTTCGTCAGCTTTGGCGATCAGTCCGCTTTGGAGCCGGCTGGTTCACACATGCTAGCTTTAATCTCCAACAGTGTGAGATGCCCAGGGGCTCAGGAGGAAGGTCCAGGGGGCTGCCATCTTGGCATGGGTGACTCCTACTCTGAGAATAGGCCTGGCCTTGTAGATTCTCCAAAAGTCTAATACGTAGAATCTCTGTCCATTGAAAGCTCAGTTGGGACCCAACAAGGGAACATCAGTTTGGCAATGCAGATATTGAAATGTTCATGAGTTATCTGTGCCATCAATTCAGCTCAGCTTTGGCAAAGATGGTAAAGATACAGATGTGTGGTGTAGTTTTACCTTTGTGGACACGTCCCCAACCACCACCACCATCCCATGAGTTGAGCAAGGATAGAAACCCAAATATCCTGAAGGACAATCTGGCATCCTACAACACTGAACTATTTGTTTATAAAATAAACTATTTTGGGCAGTTTACAAACAGTTAAAACAGAACTAGAGCCAAACAAAACACGAAACACTAAAATGTCATGTCCATAATAAAACCAAGTCTAAAAATGGGGGGAAATCAATTACCAGCTGAAAGCCTAACCCAGACGGTTAGAAATCGTCACACATTTATATAAGATTTCCTCATGCAAAGGACAGAACTGATGGGACAATCAATTATGCAGTATTGTTAAGGTTCTGGTCAGTCATGTGGTTACTTGTTGTTGGGGGGAAGGAGTGTGGGTCTATTTATTTATTTATTTATTTATTTCGGATTTTACAGAAGGAAGCATGGCCTGTGTCTGCTACCAATAACACAGAATCAGGCAGTGGAAGCTGTGTAAGGGTTTCAGCCACCCAGATAGGGTGGCTATGTAAAGTCTACACAGGCCCACCACAGGAGAAGGAAGAAAGCCAACGGAATGGCGGGAAAGGGAGTCCCAAAGATATCTGACCCGAGGAGCAGCGGAGAACTCTGGCTCCAGAGGCAATCAAGATGATTAAGCCCAATCTGTACGCTGGACTATCCCTTCCCAAGAATTGGTATTTTAATCAACCTTTTACCTTCCTTTTCCCCCACAGACAGAAACCGTTCTCTGGTTCTGACAAGAATTCTAAATAGAAATAAACAAATCCCAACAGTTCAAGGCAAAAAACCTTGTTTCCAATTTCCTGAAGCCCAGAAGCCATCTTGACCTTACCTGAGGGACGGAGTCAAAGGGAAACTACTCTGCAACCAACTTATTAATGGATCGACTGGCACGCGAAACACACTTTTAGCTACAGATTTTTAATAAAAACAGGCAAATTTGAAAATGAATGGTAAGAAAATTGTGTGTGCTTATTTATTTAGAAGAACGAGACAAAATCACATGGATTGTGTAATATGCCCCCTGCATTAGGCACAAGAAACAACTGTTTGCCAAAGTTATTACTTCTTCTAAGCAGTTATTTCAAGACTGTGCAAAACATCAGAATAATCCAGCATTTTAAAAATAGTAGAAGTGAGAAAGCCCCCTGTGGCAGTGAACTTAGCATGACAACCAAGCGGTAAGATCCCAGACTTATTTGCAGCCTAGTGGTGGAAGTGAAAAGGCTACATTTATTTATACAGCTCTTTTTAATTTAAAAACCTCTAAGTTGTGTCAATCATAACATCAGATACTGCCGCAGTAATTGTTACAAAGTCTGTAATTGAGAAACATCAGCTGAGATTAGGTCAAGACAAGCGGTGTTTGCAGACAAAAGTCTGACTCTCGTTTCAGTGACAAGTCAAATCACACTCCGTCTTGAGGCAAATAAAAAACATAAGATTTCTTACCTGCTTCGAGAGAAGAACGTTGACAGTGAGCAGCATTAAGAAACATTATAGGTGGCATTGTTCAAACAGCTGGAGAAACAGAAGGAAGTGGGTGATGGATGGATCAAGGCTCTCGGAAGTGAAGGCAGGGATTTGATAATGAATGATGGAAGGAGGGGAGGCTAGCTTTGCATTTTTCAAAATAATAGAAAGTTGGTATGAAAGCTGAGAGGCAAAAAGTTATGAGAGAGGTTGTCAAAGGAGGAAAGACATTATTAGAAAACGAGCCAGGAGAAACAATTCCTTTAAACAAGAGGCCATTCTAACTAGCAGAACGGGGTATTTGAGAGATTTCACTTTGGATATTGGGTTACGATCCATTTTATGTCTTTCCTGGCCCCTTTAAAAAAAACATATGGGGTCCACTTCAGGTACAACATTGAAACACCGAACAGTATCCTAAATGCTCGTGTTATTGCAGTATTCAAGGTAGAGACTACATTCAGGTCTACTTTGCATTTCCTTCTTCCTTTGAACTCTACAAGGGACCAAGTCCAGCGGTGTAACTCTTCTTCAATTCAATTCTTTTAAAAAAAACTATTCAAAACACAAAGAAATACCCCAACATTGCTGCACGAGATACTTTATTGTGCTTACTGCCATTCACGCGTGTCACAAAACAGTCCTGACATTTGTTTTGTGTTTGAGTGACAAGTGGTTAATTGATGAAAAAAGGTTCTGGGATTTCCCCTGGCTTGGTTTCTCATTGAGAATGGTAGTGAGCACAAGATGGTATCCTGTAGACCAGCTTGACCACTGCCATGGGTGATATCAATATTCAGGTGCCTTGTGCTTATATGAAGCTTGGCATCATTTTTCCTGCTGGCAATGTAGGCATATTATGCAACGATATTGGACCATTTGCTGGCATTTTGAATAATGCCTACAAGTACAATATCCCACATTCATAAACTGGAGGTATTTTGAAGAGTAGAATCTCCTGGATTTTTAAGAAAGAAGTTTAGGTATACATACACTACAGACAGATTCCAACAGAGCCTACTTTTTGAGGTTGTGACCTTTCATTCCAATATAGCAGTGGAATGGCGAACCTTCGAAACTCCAGATGTTTTGGACCACACCTCCCAGAATTCCACGTTTAGATTGCCAATGACACAGAACTGTGGGAGTTGTGGTCCAAAACATCTGGAGTGCCAAAGGTTCTCCACAACTGCCCCATAGCCTCCACCTACAAAGCTGCAAGAGTTTATCTACTCTGAAATGCTCTTGCTGGTAAGTCTGTTCTGTGCATGCCCGAATCTTAAAGTGGTGTTTCCCCTTTTGGTGGGACTTTTTTTTGAGGATCTATATTTCAGTCTTTGTGGGATTGATTTTTTTCTAAATAAACAAAAGAGTGTGACCAACCATTCTCTTTCAAGACAAGCAAAACTTATCTTTCAATTTGTACCAGTTATTTTAAAACTGGAGTCATTTAGGGTTACAGTACTTGTTTCTGTATGGGAACAGTATTACTTTTTTAAAAAATCATAACTCAATATCCATTTGCCAAAATTTCACCAAATGTGGAACACAGCAGGAACAGATTGTCTGCTATATCTGTGCCAAACATGGTGCTGAGTCTAAATCCAGTTTCAAAGTAATCATCTTTTGTTTGGGCTGCCCCAGTTTTAGAATTGCCTTGTAGAACGTTGAAGGTGTTGTACTGCACAATAACAAATTCTGCGTTCCCATGCAGGTTTAGTCCAGCCAGAAATCAGGACTTTATCTATTGCAGCACTCCCATGATGCCAAAAGCATGCTCCGGAGGGGTCCACATCTCTCTGGGGCAGGCTGTAGGAGTATACTGTTGGGTTTTAGCAGAGCTGTCATTTGGGGGGAGTGACTGGAGCTTTGACCCAGGATGCTGAAATAGAGAGAGTGCAAATATTTCCTGGTAGAAGGGCATGAACTTGCAGCCCTGGGTGTGCATCCTGCTTCCAGCCACTCTTTCCTAGGCAGAAGGGAACACGAAACAGGCGGACTTCATGGGCAGCCAACATGGCTGCAGCATCTTCAAACACAGCTCTTCCTTCCTAGTCCTCTGCTCTCCCTTCACAGATGTAAATCTCGCATGATCCAAGTAAAACATATCGGGCAGCGAAGCTCCAGGTGGTAAAACTGATAACCACAGCTCTGGGACCTGAACACTGGTAGCAGTTCATCTGTGTGGGTGGTTGTCGGGGGTTTTGAGTGGTGGTTGGTTGGTAGCAGTTGTTGCTGCTGCTGCTGTTTATTGTTTGTTTCGCACAATTGTTCCCTCATATCTAAAAGTTCCACACCATTAACATTCTACAGTCTTCCAAACTGAAGGGGTGCTGTGGATTTTTCTTTTCTTCTTGCATGCTCTTTATCGCTCTAATGTTACCTTTTAATGTTCTAAGGCTGCTTTCACACAGCCACTAAAATCCGCTGCAAAGTTCTCGCAGGTGCGGAGTATAAAATAGTTTTTCCATGAGCAGCGGACTTAAAAAAAAAGAATAAAGTGTGACCATGCCCACTTAAGCATGACCCAGTGCATTTTACATGTGCCTGGTCTCGAGGTGGTAAAATCCTTGTTGCTGTTCTGATGTGGATTTTAAACCGTTATTCGAGTCCATGGGAACACGGAAAATCCACACCAAAAACTTTTTCACCCCCATTATGGTGTCTTTGCTGCGGTTCTCAGTCGCAGAATCGGAACGATTGCGGGTTTTCAAAACGCAACCATGGGAACATCCAATCTGCAACATCAACCACATTACCTCTCCAGGGTGTGTGTGATCCAGATCAAAGTTTGCTGTGGATTTTAGTGGTCATGTGAAAGCAGCCTAAGATGCATCTTCAAACTCCCTGTTCTTAATTTGAATATGTCTTAAATGTTCTGGGCTGTATATTGTCCCTCATTATTGTAAGCCACCTTGGGTCCTTTTCCAAGGAGAAAGGTGGGGTGAAAATACTCTAAATAAATAAATAACTTCTTGTCAAGCCCCACACACAGAGCACACACACAGACAGAGTTCAGTTCGTTGCCAAAGTCTTTAGTGGAGAATCACTCGCCCGCCCGTGCCTCCCCCCTGCCGCTGTCGCCGCCTGCCCATGGCCCCCCACCACTATCGCCCGCCCGCACCTCCCCCCGCCCCCTGCCCCCGCCCTGCCCGCCACCTAGGGCGCAAAAACACCTAGTGCCGGCCCTGATTGAGGGACACCCCTATGCTCTGGGAAGTCAAATCGCGCTAAATTGCGGTGGAAACGACAAATGACAAACGAAACGATGAAATGACAAATTTTTGAAAAGTTCCGCGGCAAACGGAAATGACCCGAAGCGGACCCATTCTGACAAACGAAAACTTGAAACGTCATTTTTTCTGGTCGTGCCCATGTCTAGTGGTAGGTATGGATAGTTGGCCAAACGTGAAGGGGCCTATAATGCCCTAAACAGGGTTCTCTCTGTTCAAAGGTCATCCTGTTTAGGCTACAGTGCTCCCCATAGGCCCTGTTCATTGATGAATCCTGCTCAGGCTGACTTCTGAAGAGACATAAGACTGTGTTGCTAAAACAGGTACCCATCTTCTCCATGCCTGAACTTCAGGGTGGGGAATATCATTCTTAAGGCACAAGAAGATTCCAAAAGGCATGGTCTCTCTCCCCCCACCCCCTTTTAACCAACAATAAGTGACAGAAAGTACATTATCACTTGTGAAAAAATTCCGTTTTGGGTGAATACCAGTTGTGTTCTTCATAAATGCCCCCCCTCCCCTGGTCTGTATCCTAGGGGTACATTATATAAAAACGCTCCCTGTTGTAAAACAGATGGGAAAGTATTTTAGAAGGTGCCAGGTTTATTTATGGAAGCCTGGAACTGAATTTAGGAGGTGCAGTTTGCCAGTATGAAATATGACCTCTCAAAACAGGAAGTGGATTTTTATTGCTTATTTATTTTATGACTGGATCTTCTGCCCAGGATTGAAGAATTGCATCTCTCGGGCCCTGTTTGGCTTCCCAGCTCTGAACCCCAACATCTTGACTGTACGTTACATGTAACGATAAGCATATGCTGCTCTGTCGATCCAGGCTGATCTTCTGCAGATTTATACGGAAAATGCTTTGCATTCTAGATAGATTCCCTGATTTAAAGCAATGCAAATTCCTCTGCCTGAGCCAATGGGAAGAAAATTTCCTTTCACCTCCAATCTCTGGCACTAAACTGGGGTAAAAACTACCTGCCAATGGAAAGGCGGGCCGGGGGGGGGGGAAATACCCATGATGGGTATGGTGGATGAACTGAGCTCACGACAAAATTGTGGTGCTGTTCTTACCAAAATCTCAGGCAGAACAGGCTATATTGATTGCAGGAAAAGGTGTGAGTCATGAGACATCCTTATAAGGTAGATAACCTTGCAGAGCTGAAGTTCTGGTGCAGTGACCCAACTTCCATTATCCTTCAGTACACTCAGCAAAGAGGCATCAGGACTAGACATGGGCACGACTTGGCGAAATTTTCGTTTCCGTTTCCGTTTTTCATTTCCGTTACATAACAGAAACGGTAACGATAATTAAGCCGTCAGAACTCGAACTCGAACCGAAAAAAGAAAAATTTGGTCAGTTTTTTTGTTTTCGTTTGTGGCATCGCGGCGATCGCATAATGCGAAGCACAGAAAAAGTTTTTAAAAGTTTTTTTAAAATAACCTGACTCCCGGCCAAAAAAGCAGGCGAAAATATGCCTGCCTGAGGCTTTGCCACCTACCAGAGGGGTGGTTTCTGGGGGGTCCCCGGCCTTCCCCCCCTTCTCCTGTCATGGGCTGCTTGCACCAGGCTGGGGGGGGGTTATCCTTGTCGTCTCGCCATGCATGCAGTGGGGGGCGGGGAATCCAAAATGGCGACCACAATTTTTCTTTTGAAATCGTGGTCAAAAAACACACCAAATCACCACAGAAACATGTGAAATTTATTTATTTAAAATGCCTGAATTTTAATAGTAGCAGCAGTGGGTTTTTTTATAGCAATAAAATATTGATTTGATTTGATTTTTTATTTTTTTAGACCTGCCCATTTGGGCTGGGCATGGGATGGGACCATGCAATTTTTTTGAACCATTCCACCAATGGCATCACCAGGTTTTTGACTGACACTTCTGGATGTCTCGGAGGGCATAAAAAGCCGAGGCACCTTCCAGAAATCGCAGTCGGGTGTATGGATGTGGTTGAGGGAGGAGGGCTGGCTGTTGGTGCTGGTGTGATCCAATCGAGATTGAGGAGGGAGGCTGGAGGCTTTAGGATTTAAGTTAGGCAGGGAGGGAGGGAATTGAATTTAGAAAATAATTTCTTTGATTCCCTGCAGCTTTGTCTGCTGAAGGGAATAGCAGTTTATTCTTTATTTCTTCTCTGGTAGTTTGTGGATAAAGGGGGAGGTTCGACTGGGAGTGGGAGGTGTGGATTTATTTTAAAAATATATTGTATACTACCATTTATTTTCTATTTTCCCAACTTCAATTTGCTTGTACACACACACATTTGGGGTGCAAGCCAAGAACAGAACCTCTATCCTAAGTGATATCCTAACTGCCCACTCGCCCGCTGCCCGCCCGTTCACCTGCCCGCGGCCGCCGCCCGCCCACTCACCCTCCCGCGCCTCCCCCCTGCCGCTGTCGCCGCCTGCCTATGGCCCCCTGCCACCTCCGCCCACCCGCACCTCCCCCCACGCCCACCCCCCTGCCCCGCCCGCTGCCTAGGGCACAAAAACACCGAGCGCCGGCCCTGATTGCGGGAGGCCCCTATGCTCTGGGAAGTCAAATTGCGCTAAATCACAGTGGAAATGACAAACGACAAACGAAACGACGAAATGACAAATTTTTGAAAAATTTCGTGACAAACGGAAACGACCCGAAACGGACCCGTTCCGACAAACGAAAACTCGAAACGTCATTTTTTTCTGGTCGTGCCCATGTCTAATCAGGACCTCCCTGCTGTCCAGAATGGGGAAACACTGCCTAGATCACCACTCTCTCCAACATGACTTGATGCCAGCTCTCATTATGGGTTATCTACAGCCCTGAGACAGGCAGGAAACTGCTGGGTAGCTCAGTGGTTTAGGCATCTGCCTGGGGAGATGGAGGCTGGGAGTTTGATTCCCCCTCTGTGCTTCCTTGACAGGGGCAGGGCCCCAATGATCCATGGGGCTGCTTCTAGCTCTCCAGTTCTAAGATGATGATGATGATGATGATGATGTTTAAGACCAAAAGGTGACTCCTGGTCCAAGCCAGGGGAAAGGATGCACCTCCTCGCTCCAGTCATGAGTCCCATTGGCCCATCAAGCTCTGAGTGGTCAACACGGACCAGAAGTAGTGGACTGTGGAGTTACTTCAGACCAGCTTCTTTCCCAGCCTTGCCCAGTGTGGGGGAGGGGGGAGAATTGAACCTGGAACCTTTCCCACCCCCCAAGCAAAGCACGTGCTCCGCCCACTAAGCCACAGCCCTCTCCTGCTTCAGCCCACCAGGATACTTGATGCCTCCCTGGCATCCGGGCCTGATATTTACCTGGGCAGACAAATGCGGGACAGTAGGTGTGGATAGTTCAGGTAAAGTTGATTCATCTTAAGGGTGCTTTTACACGACCCCTAAGATCCGCTGGCCACTTAAATTCAGACCAGAGATCTTGGGGGTTCGTCGCTCTTCCTGTGTTCCCACCCCCTCCGCACTTCCTTGCTCCTGTCTGCATGAGAGGAGGGAGAAAAAAAGGGAGAAAAAACGCAGGCTCACCTCCGTCTGCCAGTGGAAGCCGCCCGAGCCTTGTCGTCATGATTCCTGTCTCTTAAAGGGGCGGCGGGGACAAAAAAACAAACACAAGGCGAGGAGAGCCAGGCACTCACTACTTTACATCTGCATCAGAAATTTTTAAGCTCTGCAGACCAGGTACTTGAAAAGTGCACTGGGATGCGCTTAGGTGGGCGTGGTCACACTTAATTTTTTGTAAACTCCATTGCTGGTGGGGAAACAATTTTAAGCTCCGGATCTGGGAGCCATTTGCCGCGGATTTTAGGGGTCGTGTGAAAAGGCCCTCTAGAGATGGGCATGAACTGCCGAACTGGAACTGGCTTGTTTTTTTTACCAAACAGATGTTTGGTGCTTCTGAGCGTCACCTTCTTCATCAGGTACTCATTCAAAGGCAGCACCTGTAGGGAGCAAGGGAGGGAAGCACTGAAAAATAGACTTGAACACAGAACAAAAAATGAAACCCTGATGAAACAGTGTTTGTTTCATACGTTGATGAGTGCCTGCCGAAGGAGATGAGGCTCAGAAGCACCAAACTTTTTGGTTGAAAAACAAACCAGTACCGGTTCAGCAGGTCATGCCCATCTCTAATTCATCTTCATGAACCTCATGGTAGGAACGGGCTTATCACTCAGTGATGCTCTCAAACTGAACAACAGCATATTTGTAGTTACTGATGTGATGAGCTGGACTTTGCTTTCCTCTCCCCCTCTCCCCCTCTCCATTGTCTTTCCAGGGTTACACCACTGCATCTTTTGACCATGATTTACTGACTGTCTGTACCTTGATGTACCAACCAGTTGGTTATATTACACATCAGCTGAAATCTCTTCTGGGGGCAGGAGAGACAGGAGGAAAAGGTCAAAGGAAAGTTTCACCATGCACCTCAAGCTTTGACCCCCTTCTGGTTGAACATAGGCTGATTGATTCTTGACATTTTAACTCCCCCCCATACTTCATGTGCATGCATGTTTTTTGAATTGTGAAACACTCTGATATGAAGAAAGAAAGAAAGAAAGAAAGAAAGAAAGAAAGAAAGAAAGAAAGAAAGAAAGAAAGAAAGAAAGAAAGAAAG
>JAHTLZ010000074.1:6626180-6653895 GCA_023846285.1 Phrynocephalus versicolor | reverse complement strand
GAAAGAAAGAAACCTGGAGGTTTCTAGATCAAGTCAAAAATATAACTCCCAGGAAACCCCCTAAGATTATGGACAGTTGTAGTCCAAGCAGACAATTCTCTCAATTTCTGCAGCTAGTCCCAGGCCCTTGCTCAGAGTCAGAACTATAACACAGGAATAGGATTAGAGATGGGCATGAAACAGAAATATATGTTTTGTTTTGTTTCTTTAGTTTAGTTTAGTTTTGTTAGTAACTATTTTAAGTGGTTTCATTATGAAACAAAATGAAATGAAATGCTGTGCTCCCCCCTTAGTCCTAGAGGCACCAGAATGGCAGGGGACATTCCTCAAGCTCTTCCCTGTAAGCCCCTGAAATTTTGAGAGGTTTGGGGCTTAGGGGGCTGAGTTATTATATTCCAAAGGGGGTGCCCCTAGGAAAAAATCATTCTAATTGAATCGAGATTTGGAAGCCAAGCCACTAATCACTCACATATGAAGGGGCTATTGTGGTTTCCCAATTCAATTAGAATTTTTTCCCAAGGGGCACCCCCTTTGACGTTTAATAACACAGTCCCCTGGCCCCCAAACCCTTCCAAATTTGGGGGGCTTACAGGGAAAAGCTTGAGGAAGCTCCCCTTCCATTTCCTCTAGGATGAATCTTTTCGTTCCTAGAGGGGAAATGGTGTATCATTTCGTTTCATAACAAAATACATCCCACTGTTTCATTTTGTAACAAAATGACAAAACAGTGTTTCATTTTTCGTTTTGTGCCCATCTCTGAATAGGATATAACTTCAGAATCCTCAAATCTAGTTCTAGGCATTTCAGATCAATGCAATGTGTTTTGGTTCATCATACTTTTCATAGCTTCTTAATATAACCTCAAGAGGGAATTGTTTCTTGGTGGTGGGAAAGTGGATTATTTCATTTCATTAGTGTCCACTTTCATGGTTTAAAATACTGTGGAGTGACAATAAGTTCAAACAAAACTGAAACATAAAGCAGGATAACAGATTTAGTTTAAAAGGCTGTTCAGTAAAAACACAAGACTCTTTGGGACCATCTGTATTCAGCGTCAGAAGAATGTTTGGCTGGAACTAAGAAGGGAATCTTTCCCCAGCATTTATGTGGACATATTTGCAAGAGCCTGTCTGCTTTATCAAACTTAAACTATCACTCTGACAAGAAACATGGGTCCAAACTGTGTTTTAATTGATCTAAGGTTGTATTTTTAAAACTAAGGTGAATATAAATCATCCCCAGGGGGGTTGATCTTGTACTTAACAAGAAGCATTTTTCCAAAAAAATTTATTGCTTGGGCTTATTGCAACAGTTGATAAGATATCTTAACTTTCCTTTAACTGTGGATCTGCCTGGTGAGCTGCATCAGAACTTGGAAATGTGACTACTAAAATCAGTAGGTTAACATTTATTTTGGTTTAAAATAAAAGAATTCGGTGTTGTTACCAGCAAAAAGTTAACACATTGTATTACTTTTTAATAACCATTAACCCATTACTTGCACATTAATTTTAAGTGTGTACAAATACAAAAAACACCAAAAATGTGCCAAAAATTTTCCCAATCACCCCCTCCAAACAAATATATTGATGTAACAAGTAAACACAATATGCCAACCCAACAAATTAAAAATTAATATTGGCACCATTAACACAATTAAAAGTGGTGCCCCACATTGCTTTTTAAAACTGCAGCATGTAACATAGTCAGTGATCAGATGGACATACAGCTCAACATTTGATTTACTTTTGGTGTGGTTTTGTTTGTCCTGTTTTCTGGTGCCCACATGTGTTTTCAACAAGAGGGATCCATCCTGCCTCTTTTATAAGCTATCCCACTCCTTTTGGGCTCAGTGCTAGGGCTGCAGTTTATTTGATTGATTGGAAGTACTCCTGGTTATTCTGTTCTATAGCCTGTGGGGGAATGGCTAATTTGTACTCAGATAGAGCTGTAGGAGGTGAAGTGACAACCCTGGGACAAATTCAGGGAGTTGTGATGTTAAAAGGGTGAACAGAGAAACTTGTCTATTTTTATCTTTTTTTTAAATATCCCTAACAGATGCAGCACAATTCTAAGTACATTCATTCATTCATTCATTCATTTATTATATTTATATTTATATACTGCCCCATCTTCCGTAACGGAACTCGGGGCGGTGTACAGTAAAAAGAAACAACAACAACAAACAAACAAGCATAGGGGCATCTTTTGTTCTAATGGGCACAATGTGTATACCATGCGAGATTGATGCAGTGTTGTAGCAGTGTGTCACTCACTTTATTTAACAAAAATAGGAAGTCATGATGGCCCCTGGAATGGCAGCTGAAAAAAAAAAAGACAGGGAAGGGAGTATGGAGGCATTGGGAATCAAAAGGGGAAGAAACTGGACTGGTCCAAAGCTGTCTGGATTCTTCTTATGGAAAAAGAATTGCCTCTCATGTGAATGGAAGGATCATTCAAGTGCAAGATTTAAAAAAAAAAATGCACCAAAGAGAAGTTCAAATAGCCCCAACACACACACACACACACACACACACACACACACACACAAGTTGGGTTGTGCCCGTTATCACTCTTAACATTTTACTTCCAAACTCTGAGAAGTATAAAATATTTGTTATCTGGAAAACCTAAATACATCTGAAAAAAGAGAGAGAGAGACCCTTTCTTGTTTCCATTTCTCTGCATATCGTCTTCTGAATTATTTCAGTATTAAGACTTAAGTCATACATTGTTTGCTCACTTATTGTGAGTTAAGCATAGGGTGTTCTGAGCAAAAGTATGGCCTTATAGTTCCATCCCCACATCCCATTCAGAATATATGGCTTTTTTTTTAACAGTATGGAGCATTGGCACAATCTCTGCAGATAACCCATCACAAATCTTGAACAGATTTTGCAGGCACGGGGTGTGTTCGTGTCTATGGTCTGTAGAGTTCTTCAATTGCCTTTTTACTCTTTAGTTTGTGTACCTCTTCTTTGTGCAATCTTATGCTACCTCTTTAACCCTTTTCTTTCCAAACAGTTGTTTGTGTGGGTTTTTTTGTCTTGACCTCATTCTCCCAGACACACTCACCTCACCTTCACCCAGGGCCGGTGCTAGGTTTTTTTGCGCCCTAGGCGAGGGGCGGGGGTGGGTGGTGGGCGGTCAGGGCAGGGGGCGGGGGGAGGCAGGGGGAGGCAGGGTGGGGGCAGTGGCAGATGGTGGGGGACAGCGACAGGCACGGGGGGGTGGCGATGGGTGCTGGGGGAGGCGGGCGGACGGCGACGTGCAGCAATGGGCGGACGGCGACAAGCGGCTGGCAGGCAGTGGGGGGACGGATGGCAGTGGCCAGTGGCGGGGGGGGCAGAGGGCAGCAGGCTGGCCAGCGCCCTCTCTCCATTTTTGCGCCCTAGGCAACTGCCCTGTTCACCTTAATGGAAGCGTCAGCCCTGCCTCCACCGCAGCTGCTGGGGTCCTTGACCAAAACTGAGTTTGCAGTAGACAGGAAGTGACTGCTGTTCCCCCATTCCATTCTGTATTTCTGATGAACACCCCCACCCTACACACACCCAAGGCAGAGAAGGGTCTTCTGTCTCGATGTGAAGACTAGAATCAAAATTCATTTTCAACACAGCATAGTCTGCCAAAGCAAAAGTAATGCATTGCTTTACCTTTAAAAAAAAGAAATGAAATTCTCCCCCCATCCCGGTACCAGTTCCTCCTCCCATCTCCTCCAACATTTATTTTTCTTTTTAAAATATGTGATGGAGCACACCTAAACTATTCCAATACAGCCTTAAAACAAAAACTCACTTCCTCTGTTCCATTTTCTTAAGTCACTTTATGAAAATAGAAATTCTAAGTGGAAAGAGCTAGATCAAATAAGGTTGGTTGGGGTCCAGAATGTCATTTGGATGTGAGGACTGCACCAGTGACTTACCAGTTCTCTGCCCATCCCTAAGCAGCTTTGTTTAATCTGCATCTCCAAAAGAGCCCATGCAAACAAGCCCTTAAAATGATGTTGTTTTCCTTGTGGTCCATTTAAAAAAAAAGATAACGGGGGTGAGGGTGGCTATTTGTTATTAATAATAGAGAATCTTTGTAACTACTGTATTTGATATTGCTTCCAAAGGAAGCAAGGCAGCTCTGTCTTGGCTTTAATGAAGTCCTAAACCATTAGATGCTCCCTTTTAAGTTCTGAAAAGACTTCTCAGGAAACAACAGTTTATGACACTAGGTAAAACCTGCCAGAATTAATCACAACTACAGATGCAGTGACATAACAAACTTTTATTATTTTTTCAAGGAGCAAATTCAATAAAGCATATTCCTTTATTGAATTTCCTCTTTGGAAAATATTTATATATAATCAGCAGCAAAATAAGCACTTTGACATGTCCATGATTCACCCCTGGTGGTAGACAGTCAGTAAGTATTATTTTCAGTTTATGTCTCCCTATGTTAAGGCTAAGTGGCTTGTTAAATGTTATAAAGGATATCTGCAGAAATCCAAAGAAATGTCCCCATTATTGGAAAGTGAGCAAAGCCCCTTGCCTTCTGTATTTTGAAAGTTGTGCTACATATTATATTATTCAATGCTGGTAAAATAAAAGGGAATTCAGAATAGTGGGAATAAAAGGGAATTCAGAACTGATGCTTTTCTTTGATTTGCCTTCCAAGTTATTTATAAATAAACTCTCTGTCACCCAGGTGGGTCAGGTACGTGTCCAAGTGCTAATTTTGCTGTTGATTATATGTCTATATTTTTCAAGTAGGAAATGCATTGAAGGAATGTGCTTCACTGGATTTGTTTATAAATGAACAAGGCAAGCAAACAAGCAAGCAGACTAGCTACCATGGAGGGCGACTGTCTGTTTGTCCATCTGTCCACCCATTTGTCCTTCGGTCGGTTGATCTGCCCCTCCATCTATCTGTCTATCCTTCCATCCAACAGTCCGTTCCCCTTTCCACCTGTCTGTCCATTTTTCTATCTGTCTGTTTCTGTCTGTCCATCTGTTTGTCCATTCATCTGCCAGTCCATCCCTTTGTGTGTCTGTCTGACTGTTATGTTTACACTGCTGTGATTAGGTCAATCCGTGTCCTACAAGTGGGTTACCTGTCTGTCACGGGGGGGGGGGGGGCTTTGGAAGGCTTCCAAACTCTTGCCGTGACTTCCAAGACAAACATCAGCCCCCAAGAAATACCGAGCAATCTGAGTGCCCGAGTGAATCTGTGGGAAGGAACAGCATCCAATGACCTGCCTTGCAGTGTACCCTTTCAGAACTTCTGAATAGGTTGGTTCCTTTCTCCGCCCAGAGACCTTTGGGTAGTGGGCGGCATATAAGTTGAAAATAAATAAATTTCTGTGAGTGAGGAAGAAATGACATTCTTGTGGACGCCTACAGCAGAGCCTTCTGCTGAAGAGAAACAAACTCTTTGCAAGACCAGAGCTTCTGCCCATCTCTTACTTTTGGGCAGCTGCCTTTGTGTTCCAGTTAACATGGTCCAGAAGATCCAGGGCTGGTTCCAGATCTGAAGGAGTCCTGGTGAAAGGGGACCTGGTGGGCTCCTTCTCCAGGTATCCTCTGGTAAGGCATATCTGGCCATGCTGGCAGCTCTCTGAACAGCACCAGGTGGCTTGCAGAGGCATAGCATTTTCCACCGTGTTCCCAAATGACACTACATCACACATGGAAATCAGAATGGCCACTAGATCTAGTCACCCAGTCTTGTTCGGACTTCCTGAAGGTGGAGAAGACAAAGGAGTCTCAAAATAGATGACAAGGTTGGACTCTCCTGGCCATAACCCAAATCTGGGTACTGAGGTTAAGAGTGAATCTGGGACTTCACTAAAGTTGCTTGCAATCTTGCATTTTCAGGGAGTACGTAACCCCATCCAGCACAGCTAAATAACTATCCTGCCGTCTGACTTTCAAATGACCAGCAATGCTTCTTTCTTCAGTTTGTTCACCCTCATCCAGCCCGTTGGTGACATAATTTTTTAATTTAAGAAAAAGCCCTGCAATATCTTCCTTGGAGTTCCCATAAATAGAAAGGAGGGATAAAGTCAGATATTATCAGGAGACAGGTGGAACTAAACCACAGAACTCAGGGTGACTTCTCACAGGCCTTTTCACATGACCCCTAAGATCCGCTGGCCACTTAAATTCGGACCAGAGATCTTGGGGGTTCGTTGCTCTTCCTGCGTTCCCACCCCTCCGCACTTCCTTGCTCCTGTCTGTGTGAGGGGAGGGAGAAAAAAAGAGAGGAAAAAATGCAGGCTCACCTCCGAAGCCACCTGGAGCCCCGTCGTCGTCCTGATTCCTTCTCTTAAAGGGGCGGGAGGCAAAACAAACAAACAGAAGCGAGGAGAGCCCGGCACTCACCAGATTACATCCGGATCTGGGGATTTTCACCCTCCGAGAGCAGGTACATGAAAAGTGTGCTGGGACGCGCTTAGGTGGGCATGGTTGCACTTAATTTCTTGCAAACTCCAGAGCTGGTGGGGAAACAATTGTAAGCTCCGGAGCTGGCAGACATTTGCAGCGGAGTTTAGGGGTCGTGTACAAATACCCAGTTTCTTGTAGCTGTTAAATAACAAAAGGGAGAGGACAAAACCCTGAAAGACCCCAGAAGCCCATAGCCAGGGTACCAACGAAGAAGATGTCCCCACCATCTTCTGATCACACCTTTCCAAGAAGCTCCAGAGTCACCATAGAAGAGTTCTTCCAGGTCCCATCCCAAAGAGGCTCCCCAGAAGGACACCATGGCTGATGACAGGTTACAAGTCATGATGGGGATGTGTAATCTCACAGGGTACTTCAAAGGCCAGATGCAGGGGAGTGGTAGCAGGAGACAGATATCTAGTTTCATGCACTCCCACTTTGAGATACGGGAAGCTGGACTAGATGGGCCTTTGGCCTGATCCAGCATGACTCTTCTTATGTTCTTATGACATCAAAAACCAGCGAGAGATGCAGCAGAATCAGTAACACAGAGACGACATGAACCATCCAGCTGCTGATATATATATATATTGTTTACCATAGCTATTAAAGCTGTTTTTAATGAATGTGGGTGTGTTTGCAGCTTCTTTATAAGACAAAGAAAGGACTACAGTACTTCGAAGAAACAGGAAAGAAGCAGAGCCCAAGAACACCAATCTACATATCAACAAGTTGTTCTTTAGAAAGACAGGAGTAAGGGGCAGGAAGATCTTTTGCTGTGTCTGGCTATCTTTCAGTGTATGACTCCCTACTGGTTTAGATATTTTGCCACAAGCATTGGTGCTCACTCACTAGTATCCACCCTCACCCATGACCCCAAAAACCACATTGGGTTTCTGCATATATGGTCAATAAACTCACGTATTATGTTTGTATAGCAAGTTTTCCACCCATTAGCAATACCCTATGGCAATGGCACTCTAGATGTTTTAGAATACAATACCCACAGTCCTTTTATCATTGGCAATACAGCCTGGGGATTATGGGGATTAAGTTCAGAATTTTTGGGGCGGCAAAGGTTGACCACCACCCATCTACCCCGTTTTGTCCCCAATAAACTCATCCATGGGTCAAATGAATATATATGATCATCCCTAGCCACCATCCGTTCCCCAAAAACAACCAGAATTTGCAAGCTGCAGAAACAAACTAGCATTTCCAATGAACTGGAGAAGATAGAAGGTCTGGTGGTGATCTTCTCGGGGTCTCCACCACAGCTGACTTCTCCTTTGTAATGGGTAACAGAGAGTGAATTTTTTCAGGAACCAAGACCTCACCAATGTTCCTGCCCCCAAGCCCTAGTTTGTTAAAACAACAACAACAAATTGACCATTAGAGGGCACACAGGAGCTTTCCTGTTTTGGGGATTATTGGTGTGGCCCACTAGGACCATCACCGATGAGTATATGTGTGGCCTCCAGGCCCACCTGAGATAACTTGCCCCTGCTTCGAACTTCTATTGCTACATGGTTGAATCTATACACAAAGGCCTCGCCCGAGGACTGTAAGGGCCGCAGAAAGAAAGCAAAAGTCTGAAGGGGGTAGAAGAGGCTGCCATGGCCCCATTAATGCCCCAGACGTGCAAATCCTGTATGCACCGCAACACTGGCCCCTGTCCTGGATTGACTTTTCACACTGGACCATGAGGCAGTTAATGGCGCTTCAGATAGCAAGTCACGGCTAGGCTCCAATTTGACACGCTTCCAAAGAAATAGTGAGTCACAACAAGATTCTCCCCAGATTACTTCCCACAGCTGTGGTTTCTTCTTTGTCATTTGCTTCCTCTCAAAGCTGAGGTCCGGCGGAGTGTGCTGAGAGAGAGCCGAGTCTGTGTCATTTGGGGTTCTGTGGAAAATCAGTTTGATATAGGATGTAATGTTTCCCCTCAAGAACCAGAACAAGAATACCATAAATAAGATTCCTGGACGGATTTGGTTCTGAAAACTGGCTCTAAGTTTAAGTGGGAGGTGGGGGAGCCTGAATGAAATCTCCTTGACTTGAACACATTTTTGCTGCAAGACATCTATCTGCCAGCCATACCTGTCAATCAATCAATCAATCTTTATTACGGTCAGTGACCAGCAATAGGATACGGTATATACCACCCTGAACACGCCCGATCTCGTCTGCCAGCCATACCAGATCTTTCTGACTAAACCGAAAGCCCTCACAAATTATCAATGTGGATTCACCGGATAAACTGAGCCCCTGACAATGACCCATAAATGGTGCAGACAAAATAAAATAAAATAATGGAAGTTAGTTTTTTTTTAGCCTCTTCATTTAAAACATCTGGTTTCAGATTGTGCCAAAAACTACACTGTTTGTTGTCTAGCTAACGATTACAACCACACTGTACCTGCACATCAAATGCAAACCAGCTGCATAGCACCACTGCTGATCCATCTGCTGAATATGCACTGCTGGCCAACAGGTTTGGCCAGCTGTTTGATTTACAGTGAGTCAAAACCCAATAAGTTTTTTTTAAAAATAGATTCCATTTAAATCTGATTGTATCCACACTTTGAGATGAATAGATGGGAAAGGTGTGCGTGTACCATTACTTCTGTGGAGAGCTAGTAAGAGAAAGAATTTGTGCTAGTTGAGGGGGGGTGTATAGAATTGATAGCTTCCATTTTTTTTGGGGGGGGGGGATCTGACTGATTATGGACAACATGTGTTCCCATTAACTGCACACCAAGAGCAAGGTGGAGTTGTGATGCAGGGTCTCCACATCTTAGGTAGCCTTGTATTTGCTCTGCTCTCATCCAGAATTTTTATCAAAGGTATTGCACATAGAGAGCAAGGGAGGAGGATGCCTATATTAGACCATAGACCCAGACAAAATCTTTATTGCGCAATCAACCAGTCATTGCAACACGAGTACAGCAACTTATATTGTCAATAATACCTTACCATAAATATTTATCCGTAAATACAATATAAGGTAAAACAGTCCTGGTACTTTTTCATAAAATTAAATAATAAAATCTGGTAATTGTTTGATTATTTAAACAGTTTAACTTGGGGCCTCAGATCAGCACAATAATAAAACTTTAAAATCTTTAGCACGTAATATTTGACATATGATCTCTGGGATTGTATTCTTACTTGTGTTGTAAATCGCCCAGAGTGGCTCTGCAGCTAGATGGGCAGTATATAATCAATCAATCAATCAATCAATCAATCAATCAATCAATCAATCAAATAAATGAATAAATAAACACCTCTATAAGACCGCTACCGCACTTTAAAATGCCTTTTAAAGTGTCATAAAAATCACTGTCCAGTTTTCAAAACGATTTATCTGAAGAACCCCCTCGGCTACGCCCATTTTTGTCCGCTGGGGCACTTTTTCTTGCAATGGCCACTGGGGGTGGTGTTTTTTTTTTACATTGCTTCCTGCATCTCCCTTTTAAGCGATTTGATTGAATTTGTGGACATACTAAGTCACTTTTTCCCACTTGCCCCCTATTCTTAGCCTTTTTGCTTTCAGAAAACAAAGAAAACAGAATCCTACCGCCATGCCAGGACGTTTACCAACTTTGTTAGGTGAAAGTTTCAGCTTGTTGTCACTTAGGCCGTTACTTCACGAACCTCTCGCTTCGCGGCAACCCCTCCTTTCTGTGCGAATCGATCGTTTCAGTCCGCACGCCCCTCCTTTTTGGCTGCGATGCCACCCCGACCACGCCCCCTTTACCGTGCTCCAACCGGGGCGAGTGGTGACCCTGCCAGTGGCCGGGAATCTTTTCGCTTCGCATCTCGCTTCGCTCCCAACGTGACGTGTGGAGTGGACTCGTTTTTTTTTTAAATTACATTCAAGCAGGAATATCGATGCATCGGCATCCAACATAAAGTTTAGCAGGGGACTCCCTCGCTCGAGTAGCGGCGGCGGCGGCGGCGGCGGCGGCGGGAGCAGGAGGAGCCGCCGCCACCTCGCCCGGCCAGAGCAGGGCGCCCGGGGCATGTAGCGCGCAAGCGGCGGTGGGCGGGCGGCTGTGCCATGCGGGGCTCCCCCCGAGTAGCGGCGGCGGCGGGGCTGCCAATGATGCCAGGAAACAGTTAAAATCAGTAGAGTCACACGCCGAAATCAATACGGAAACTGTTCCGCTGCAACTGACAGTTATATATTGATGCATCGATACGCCGTCAGTAGCAAATTTTTAAAAAAGAGGATGGGAAAAATGGACGTTGAAAAGTGGCATGCAAATGCGAAGGGAGGACGTGAGGTTGCAATCGATTCGGTCCAAAAATGGGTGCACGTGAGTACAGTACAGCGAAAGAGGGGTGGGATCGAATGGAAACCACGTGACCACCACCGAATTCAAAGCAAAGGCAATGTCGCTGCGAAGCGATGCGCCTCGTGAAGTAACGGCCTTAGTTTCATTTTCTTGGTTCTTTAAAACCACGTTTTACAGTGATTCATTAAAGTGAGAACTGGAAAGCCGATTTCTAGCTACCGGCTGAAGTGCAAACAGCAGAACCGCTATAACAACCACATGACCACCAGAGGAGAAAAGGCGATCTAAAATAAGAAGCGGCTGCTTGCGGAAGTGTGGTAGTAGCGGTCTAAATCTTTATGACAATTTACATGACTATCATCCAAATGCTTAGCTCTACATATTGTAGCTTTGACCGCAAATATGGCAACTCTATTTATAGAATGCAGTTCAGGGGGTTGCAATCAATGCCTCGATTTCTCTGAGTCACTAAAAATTAAAAACAAAAGCTAGCTTTTCAGCCTCATCAGAGCTGAAGCCAGGGTCCCAAGCTTCCATGGGAATGCCCTATTGCTGAGCCCAGGAGAAGCAGGCAGCGGTGTTGGAGATACACAAGAGGCGGCAATGGGAGAACAGCAGGAAAGGCTCAGCAATTGCTGCCGTCCCTACTTTTCACAAGCTGTGTAAGAAGATGGTGGCCGGACTGGACTCTGGCTGGCAGCTTCTCTCTTCCTTCTCCGTGAATTCCCCCTCCTCCTTCCCTTCCCCTGTTCGTCACAACTAAATCACAATTTAGTCCCTGTGGATATGTGTGCATGTGCACTTAGGAAAGAATGGAGGATGTGCATGGAAAATGTGTTGGTGTCTGTCTAAGTCTTCCTAAATTAAAGCCCCGTGGTGCAGTCGTAGAGCCTTGTGGCACAGTGGTTAAATGCCTGTACTGCAGCTAAAACTGTGCTCATGACCTGGGGTTCAATCCCAGGTAGCAGGCTCAAGGTTGCCTCAGCCTTCCATCCTTTTGAGGTCAGTAAAACGAGTACCCCGCTTGCTGGGGTAGGGCAAGGTGTAGCCTGCATTACTGTGATTAAAAACTGTAAACCGCCCAGAGACTACTTGAAGTGGTATGGGGCGGTATATAAGCAGAACACTTTTATGGAGGGGCCTGGCACTTCTGAATTTGCAACCACGCTACTGACTACGTCAGAGAACCCTAAGGGTCTTGCAAAAGTACCATTCCCAGGTTTCCAAAAGGTGGAACCATGGCCATTAAAATAGTATCCAATTGGAATCATTTTGCAGTGCAAAAAGCACTTTAAGATTTGGCTGCAGGGGGAAATGCATTAGAATGGGGGGGGGGACTGAGAACAATGTATTAAATGCATATAGTCAACACACGCTGTTCAGCCGATGGGGAAAATGTGTAGAAAATGCACACAGTGGGAAAATCTGTAGGGAAGATGTGATGGATCGCCATAGGGGAACTGAAATAAATCTCGCCATCTGCTATGAACAAAGAATGGGAGGAGAAAACACTGCCTGGATTCAAAGAAAGGCAAGGAAATAATTGTTTCACAGCCCTCCTCTTGAAAAACTTTTGCTGAGTTTGCAGTTCAATAACAATGCCAACTCCTCTTCTCCTTCCTCCCTTCCTCCCTTCCTTCCTTCCCAAAGCTGCATAATGTCGCTGGTTTGTACTAAATGCATACAGACCATGGCACATGCCCCCACAGGCTGGGCCCACAGAGCCAGCAGTAGAGCTGAAATAGTTGAAATGCTACAAGTATTTATGGCCTGTCTGAGTTCTGTGAGCTCCATAAATACCCCACAAGATAGCCAATCCTTGTATGCTTTCTGCTAAGTAAGTGCTAATCCAACCCACCCCCATGGCCTGGGCGTCCATCCAAGCTAATTGGCATCCTCGCCGTCATGGGTGGAGGTGCATTCATCACAATTTGGTGCACCTAGTCATAGCAGCCCATGAATCATGTGACTGGCTTTCCACCAAATAGTGAGAGGTGAGGTAGGAGACAGCCCAGTGAGTTGGAAGAGACCTCGAGGGCCATCCAGTCCAACCCCCTGCCATGCAGGAACCCCCATCAAAGTACACCTGACAGATGGCCATCCAGCCTCTACTTTAAAACCCCCAAAGAAGTAGACTCCACCACCCTCCATGGCAGCATATTCCACTGCCAAACAGCTCGAACCATCATGAAATTCTTCCGCATGTTCAAATGGAATCTCTTTTCCTGTAGTTCGAGACCATTGCCCCGAATCCTCGTCTCTGAAGCCATGGAAAACAAACCTGTCCCCTCTTCAATATGACATCCTTTCAAATATTTGGATGTCATTTGGGTAATGGGCAGCATATAAATTGGATAAATAAATAAAATTTAAACATAGCTATCACATCCCCTCTCAGTCTTCCTTTTGAAAGGCTAAACATTCCCAGTTCCTTAAGCCGTTCCTCATAAGACATTTCTTTCAGACCTTCAGCCATCCTGGTTGCTCTCCTCTGGACCCGCTCAAGGTTGTCAACATGCTTTTTAAATTGAGGAGCACAGAACTGGACACAGTACTCCAGGTGGGGTCTGGCCAGAGCAGAATAGAATGGTACCATCACTTAATTTCCCTTGATCTAGACACTATGCTTCTGTTGATGCAACCAAGAATCACATAGGCTTTCTTGGTCAATGCATCACACTGCTGACTCATGTTCAATTTGTGGCCATTAACCCTGCCATGCAGGAGCCCCCATCACCGTAATACCCCCCCCCAACAGGTGGCCATCCAGCCTCTGCTTAAAAAACTCCAAAGAAGGAGACTCCACCACCCTCCTTTGTGGCAGCATCTTCCACTGCCAGACAGCTCTAACCAAGGAGTTCTTCCTAATGTTTAAATTGAACCTCTTTTCCTGTACAGTGGCACCTCTACTTATGAGCAGTCCTACTTACGAGCAATTCAACTTACGAGCGGCTACTCTCCGCTCTGCACTACAGCTGATTTTGGCAGGTCGGAACTGTCAGAGTCACCTGTCAGTGGCAAGCCGAGAGCAGCATTCGCTGCCCATCGCCACCTTGTCCTTCTTCTTCGTTACTTCTATCTCTAAGAGATTGAAGCAACCAAGAAGAAGGATGAGGGGGCCTTCGCGCTTCCCTCACAATCATTTCCAGAAAAGTTAAAAAGCGTTCAGTAGGCTGTCCATCTTTTACGTACCTAAGTACAACACATAACTGATCAATATGTGATAGATCTGGGGCTGAATTAACGGACAAACTAAAATAACCAGAAGATTTTACTTCATCCATGAGCACGTGGACCTTTTGTGCCATTCGTTGAATGAGTTCCTCACAGGTGGTTTTTGCACAGGTAAGAAAGATTTCCTTTGCCAGAATTTCCATATTTTGAAATTCAGCCTGCTAAAAATGGATCAAACTGGCTTATGAGTTCAAGCAGCCCTTAAAAAATTCCATTCTGCAGTGATCCAAACTTTTCTTCTGCTCCTCGAAAAGCCAAGCCACCATGTTCAGCTAACATACAAATTAATTACAGCTATGATACGCCTCAAGACATGATCCTAATGAGCAGTGAGTAGACACTGCAACCCCCTGGCCACGGTGATCCCCTTGCAGTGGGGGGGGGGTCAAAGGGCTAGAGCCTATGAAAGCTCAGCTCTAGCCCTTTGAAACCCGTGCGCTGGCCACCACAACCCACCCTTTTTACTATTTTTAATCTCTCTGTTAAGTCTATGTTTATTCTGTGCTTTAGCTTTTCTTGCCATCCCCCTGCATACAGGCATACTGGCTATTTGCTTATATTCCTCTTTGGTGCATTCTCCATTTGCTTCGACCTGTACATGTTTGTTTTTTTTTAATTTAGCTGAGTTGAAAGTTCTTTAGTTAACCATTGCAATTTCCTTAGACATATCCCATTTTTTTCTTCTTGTTGGAACTATTTTAGATTGTGCCTTTAATATCTCACTTTTAAGGAATTTCCATCCATCTTGGACTCCCTTCTCTTTCAATGCCTCGGTCCATGGAATTACAGACAATAATTCCCTAAGTTTACAAAAACTGGCTTTCTTAAAGTCCAGGGTGCTTGTCTGGCTATACTTAGCTTTCCCTTCCCACTGTATAACAAATTTCAAAAGAGCATGGTCACTTCTTGATCCCATCACTTGGATCCCATTTACAAGGTCCTCCCTATTGATTAAGATAGGTTCCTTCTTTTCAATGGGGAAAACCTCAGGCTTCACAGCCCATTAAGAAGTGCCTTTCTGTGTTGAAAAGAAGGTGTGGCTGAAAAGAATTCTTGCAAGTGCAAAGCAGAAAAGAGGGCAATCAAGCGCTCCTGGAAAGAAAAGAAAACAACAGGGGGTGGGAAACAGCAGAGGGTGGGGTGGAGGAGAATCCAAAGTGATCTCGCTGTTTCACTTCTGGCAGTGCTTGATTGTCCTCCTTTCTGCTTTACTCTTGCAAGGATTCTTTTCACCCACACTTTCTTTTCAGCACTGAAAGGCACTTCTTAATGGGCTGCCCAAGCCCCAAGCCTTTCCCCATTGAAAAGAAGGAGCCAGTCCTGCAAAAACCAAAGCAGAGTGGAGTCTTCAGAATGCAGAAAAGAAAGGAAGCAGCAGGGGTGGGGTGGAGGAGAACTCAGGAAGGATTTATTAATATTATTAATTTGCGGAGCTTAAAAGTGGAAGTGTCTAATATATGTCAGCGCCTTATAGACAGGAAAATACGGTATTCAAGAACAGGGCTAAGGTAATGGTTGTGGACAATGTTACTATGGAGCTGGATCCAAAGTTGTTATGTTCCTTCTGTCAGTGCAACCGGAAGAGACCAGCTGCCTCTCCTCCCTGTGGCACCCATCGGTAGGGCTGGTACCCCCACTAGAGGTGTTTTGTAGGTGGCTCAGAGATCTTCTAGGAAGGAGAAGGGAAATATTCCATCAGGCTGAGCAGACATCTGTCAGCACCAGTGCTGAATGTAGGTGATAGCTTAGCTGCTAGATTCCTATTTGAGAGTTATGGCCTGAAACCACACAGAGCATTAAGCATGAGGAGCGATGGAAGCTGACCAGCAAGGGGAACCATCAATTGCCTCTCTGGCCTGGACCTCACCTGCCTTCTCAGGTGTCACTGGATTTAGTTACACCTGGGTAGGGTTCCCCCACCGCTGTTGCTGTTCTTGTTTCAAAGGCACAGTGACGTTCTTGTGTGGAAATCATCACTCTAATAATGCATATCTTAGCCACTGCATGGTGTGAGCCCACCAGCGAGGCTGGAATACAGTACATTATGGCTTTACTACTTACAGGGATGGTGGGGCTCTTAAGAGGACAAAGATGGTCTAGCAGCCATGATGCCAAGGCAGACCGCAGTGGTGCTTGACTACACTGCAAATTCTGAAATATCAAGAACAGGCAAAAAAAAGGGGGAGGTGCCATAAAGAGATCGTGAAGAAATGGACAAAATAGGCACCATTTCCTTAGGTGTGTGTGTATTTAATCCACCATTTCTGACTTCCACAAGCACACTGTGTTTGTTCGTTTAATGCAAGGTGTCTGCATTAGCCAAGCAGACTATTCTGCAAAGCTGAGCTCGTTCGTGACTCATGCCAAGCCCAATGCATTTTGTCCCAAGAAAGTGCAGTTAACATAGATAATTAAGAAACAAAAGCAGCACTTTTGAACTCTGCGTAAACTACCTTTCAAACAATCCTATTTATCGTCTTTTCAGAAAAGCCAAAAACCGTGATAGAAGCCAAGATGGGGGGGGTCCTCCTTGGGAAATCTGGAGGGAAATACACCTTGCAGTCGTATGAAAGCTACCTGAACCAAGTGATCACTGGTTTCCATCAAGGAACGAAGAATAATTCCATTTGAGCCATTCCCCTCCCCTTAATATATGAGAAACAGTTTCACCAGCAGTTGAAAGATCTCTTTCAGCTCGAGAAGCAATAGGCCGGGTACCTTCTGAAGCCCACCAGACTTGACTGTTAATTAAAAATCAGCATAATTTATGGCCCATCCGAGATCAGGAGTTGGGCACCACCGACTGGGTGAGAGTCACTCTCTTGACACCCACCCACCCACCCCCGTTTGCCCAAACCATCTGACAGATTCCTCCATGCTCAGCTCGCTCACGTCAAGCATTTCCCAATTGTGGCTGCACTTTGAGCTCTTTTTCCTTCCTTCCTTCCTTCCTTTCTTCCTTTTGTGGATAACCTTGGGTTTGCAGCTTCTCCGTCCATAAATATATCAAGATATATTAGAAGCAGGGACTTTATCTTCGTGAGAGCGATAGAGAGTAGCTTTCCCTTCCTTTCAGAGACAAGAAAAATCATTGGGGTTTTTTTCCTTTGATTTTTAGATTTGATTTATTAGGGTTTACTTTCAAAGCTTCTGTTTCAAAAGGATCAACTCCCTGCATTTTTCGATGTATAACAGAGATTTACTTGCTCTGTTAGGGGGCCACTGATTTATTCACACTGTCCATCCCCCCTCCCTCCCAACTGAGCTGGACTTGACAACGAAATAGGACGGGAGACATACTAAGCAATTTTTTTTTTCTGAACTAACAGTGAACTGGCTGGAATCCAAATTAAATTGCAGTGGTTCGAGGGGTGGACTTCATGTAAAATTAAAAATGACCAGATTGTTTATATTCCCTTGCATAATGTTTTAGTCAAAAGTCTCATCATTCAAGAGCAGTTTTGACATTCAAAATAAACCCACTGGGGAAAAGATTGATGGATTCTTTCCTTTCTGATCTTAGTCCAGAATTCCTCAGTTGTGATATTACTAAAGCTATATATTTGGGTACCTAGAGTGGTGTTGTGGATAAAAGGATGAACTAGGACTTAGAAGACTCGGGTTCGAATTCCACTTCAGCCATGGAAACTTGTGTGTTTGGGGGTGTGTGTGGATGAAACTGGTAAAGCTATCCCTTAAATACTTGACCTTGTAAGCTCTATAAAGCTCACTTAGAAGTCAGTCCCAACGTGAGAACACATGGTACCATTTGTGTTTGTTGCATTTGTACTCTGAGGAAATAGAAGTAGGTACAAGATTAGTAGCAAAACGTAAATCAGTTGCTCATTCTGAAATATTATTTTCTGAGAACTTTTTTGCTAGACTTTTCTTTACATCTTTGTGTTCCAAAAATATTATCTCCCAATAAAAGTTTGTAGGAGATTTACTCATAAAAGCAACCGGCCCTTGGAACAGGGGTGTACCCGGGGTGGGGCAGAAGGGTACATCTGCCCTGGGCACAGAAATCTGGGGGCGCCTGGAGGGGGAGGAGGGGGAGGAGGAAGCCCTGTGCCCTCCCACCACCATGCACCAGGCAAGCGGCAAAGCAGGTAGGCAGGTAGGTGTGTGAGCATGGTGGCTGCGGCGCCCGCCTCCTCCTCCTCCTCCTCCAACTCTTCGTGGCCACCATGGGAGAAGTAAGGCGCACGTGCACTAATGTGCATGCACACCCACGCCCACCCACATGCCTGCATGTTGAAAGAAACACCCCCAGAAAGGAAACCCCCTTGTGCATTGAAAGGAACACTCCTCCTTCTCCTCCAATTCTTCATCGCCACCGCAGGAGATGTAAGGTGTGTGTGCATGCACACACGTGCGTGCGTGTACACCCACCCACCCACCATGCCCACCCCACACCCACAGGATTGCCCCCTCCCTTGCTGGGTGGATGCGATGGGGTTGGGAAGGGCCGGAGGGGTGCAAAAACAACTTTCCCCCCAGGTGCCTCAAAACCTTGCTACGCCGCTGCCATGGAATACAGTGTATTGTGCTGAAATATAATTCAAGTATTTTGTTGTAACCAAGAATGTCTAGCTCAGTTTCAATTCCTTGTTTCCTTTGCTTCCCGTGCCCAGCATCAGGTAAATGACAAGACATTGTGATTGTTATGATTTTGTTTTCAAGACAGACCAGTTAACTACTGCTGGTAAATGCTGCAAGTCTGCCATGAGTGAAACATCCTGCTGAATCCTGCTGTGACCAAGGTCGGGTTTTAGTCAAAAACAGCATTCATGCCTTGGTCAGATGCGCAGTAGAGATGGGCACAAATAAAAAAAATGGCATTTCGTTTGTCGTTTGTCATTTGGAGGGTCCGTTTCCGTTCGTTTCCGTTTTTCGTGAATTTTTGCAAAAAAATCGTTTTCATTTTCGTTCATTTCGTTGCCATTTCGTTACCATTTATTTCAATTTTTTGTGATTTTTTTTAGGATTTTAAGCAATTCACTCATATTGCAGTAACGGAAACGAAACGCATGACAAAATTTCCGGTGTTTCTGTTCGTTTTGTTTCATTTTTGAGACAAAATTCACTTGTCGTTTCGTTACATAACGAAATGAAAAAAACGAAAACAAAAACAAAAATTGTTCGTTTTGTGCCCATCTCTAATGCGCAATTGTCTGCAGGATACAAAGTCTCCTTCAGAGGGTGCAAAAGTGCTCCAGCCAAATTCACATGGAACCAGTGGCACCTCTCCTGTATGATCTACGTCCCTTCTAACGCACTCTGGAAGAGGGTCGTGGCAGAGCCCTTGCGTGGCATGTTCAGACCTGGGAAGCACCTGCTTCAGAAATGATGGAGAGCCACTGCCAGATCCACATGAGGAACAAGAGGAATAAATGACCCGATTCAGAACAAGGTAATAGCCAGCAACCCTTTTATTGCCACGGAGCACCAGTCCATGCAGCAAGAGCCCTGCACGGAGAGTAGGGGACTTAACAAATGGAGGGCTCCATATTTTCCATAGAATGTGGTTCCGATTGAGACTTCCAGACTCTTGCTTTCCCCTTCTCTCTCTCTCTGAAGTCCCTTCTTGTTTCTTGTTGCTCCTCCATTTCATTTAGCCGGGGAAGAAGCATCAGCATATGGAAGCCAGCTCCAGAGTCCCCCCCCCCCCAAAAAAAAAATGTTTAGACTCTTTATGATCCTGCAATTTCCCTGAATGGATTTCCTAAATCACAAACGTCAAACATCATAAGAGACATTGTGGTTGTCACTACCTGGACCCCTCCAGCCTCTGCCTCCGGTAGTGGCTGCCTCTCTCTGCCTGGGGATGGCCAGCTCAGTCACTACCAGCCAATTTCCCTGGGCAAGGATCCTGAGCATGTCAAGAGAGGCACCACAGGACACAACTCTGTGTGCAATGATTGCTTTTCCTGAGATGTTCTAGTGATCGTGCACAGGCCAAGTGAGACACCAGAGCCATGATACAACTCCTCCTCCTCCTCTTCCTCCTCCTCCTCCTCCTCCCTCTTCCTCTTCCTCTTCTTCCTCCTCCTCCTCCTTATCACTTGCATTTAACTCTTTTATTCATTCTTTAAAATATCAGAAAGGACTTCAGCAACATCAGCAACATACCTCCATAGTATATGAAACATATACACCTGTCTAGTAGTTGTATGCAAAAGACATGCAAAGATATCTTTTCATCATCGTACGCAAGAGGGTCCGTAAGAATTTGCATATACAGTGGACCCTTGTATAACAGACAGCTTGTATAACAGAAAATTTGTACAACATAAAATTTTTTGGAGATAGGGAAAATTTGCTTAACATAATCGCCTATGGGGAAAATCCGTACAACATAAAAATGGGATCACTCCGTTTTCAATGCATTCCTATGGGAATTTGTATAAAGGAAAATTTGCTTAACATAATTTCATTTGGAACGAATTAATTCCTTTATACAAGGTACCACTGTACTGTATGCTTAATTGCAAGGCAGCCTGGAATGTGATTTGTAGTCCTGACCCTCTCTATGTAACAAACAAACAAAAACCCCACCTGCCTCCATTTTATTTCTCCTGATTGTTAACCCCCACAGCATCTCTTGGCATAGACATCCTTTTGGTTCCATTTATTATTCTCCCCTCCCTGCTATTTTCTTTCTACTCCTTCCCCCTCCCCGTTTTAGACATAAACATATAGTTTTGTTCTCCCGTCTCAGCTTCCAGGACAAGCAACCTATTTCCCATGTAAAAGCTCTCCTGTCACAGCTTGTATTCGGCCAGTGGACACTAGGCAAGAAAACACCCCCATCTAGTGGTATTTGTGTCCTTTTCAGGCTACTTACCTGCCCCAGGTGCGTGTGAGGGGGAGGAACTGAGGGCTCACTTTTATGAGCAGGCTTGTTTACTGAAGGAACTGCTCTTGCTGCCTTTTTTGCTTCCTTCAGAGAGCCAAAAGGCCTGGGGTTCACCTGCCATGAATGTGGAACATTAATGCAAGACATTTTACCGTTATCTTTAGGGCAAGAGAGACCCTTAATTCTGTAGGTCACAAAGAGAGAGAGAGAGAGAGAGAGAGAGAGAGAATTCTACAAAACTGAGTAGCCCTTTACTCAGTGGCTGCTGTAGGTTGTGGTTTTTTTTTTTAATTTGGAATGTATCCTGTGTACTAATAGCAGATTATTTCCCTTGGATAGCAAGAAGTTGACTAACCCCCAGTGCAAGAAGACATCAGAGCAAGCTTGGAGGAATCTGAATACAGCTAGCCTCTGTGTCACGTGGGGCAAACATGGTTTCCACACACACAACCAGCAGGGGGCACAAAGGATAGTACAAGGTGTGTGTGTGTGTTGCGTCATTCCAGTTGTGACCAACTCTTTGTGACCCCGTGTTCATGGTGTTTTCTTGGCAGGAATACTAGAGTGGTTTGCCAGTTCCTACTCCAGGCGCCTACAGCACCTGGTATTCCCTGGTGGTCTCCCATCCAAGTACTATCCAGGGCCGACCCTGCTTATATTCCAAAATCAGACAATATCAGATGTGCTTACAGAGACTATTTTGTCATTTTGGTGCCACCCACCAGCAAGGCACCCAGTTCACATGTCCCACTTACCACAACCATGAAACTGTTAGGTGCTAGATCTCAAACAAATAAGAGGAAGTACTTTTTCACCCAGAGGATCACTGGTCTGTGGAACTCCCTGCTAGAAGAAGTGGTGACAACTGTCAGCCTTGAAAGCTTTAAGAAAGGATTGGACAAGTTCATGGAGAACAAGGATATATCAGTGGCTATCATTATGGACGCCTAAGGACAACCTCCGGGTTGGAGAGAGAGGCAGGATATCTCTCAATGCCATTTGCAGGGAATCATAAGCAGGTGATCTGGTTGGGAATACCCTGAAGCCAATGGTGAGCCACGGTGTGAGACAGAATGCTGGACTGGATGGGCTGTGGCTTGTTCCAGCAAGGCTGTTCTTAGGATCTTAGGTTCTTATGTAACCCACCCACCCCTGCTGCAGCTCTGCTTGAATAAAGAGACAAACCCAAGCATGTCTCATATTGCTCCAACAGCTTATCAAGTACTGCATCCGCTTGGCTTGAGGGAAACAGCTCAGAGTAAAAAGGTCTACAGGTGTATGATCCCTTTGTCCATCTCCCCAAATATCAGATGGGTTTGAATGTTGCCAGCTGATGTTAGGAACTCAAACTCTGTGAAACCAATGCTGAAATATTCTCACAGTATACTGCAACTTTTACACAATGACTTTATTGTTCAACAGGGCGATAAATCCAATGCATGACCAATATTTATTCATAACATGTCTTCATAATACTGTGAATGGCTTCTTTCAACCTAAACAGCCTGCGTTTTAAAAAGGCATTAAGGCTTATTTCCTTTAAGCATCAACAAACACTAACAGTCTGTAACGGGCTCCAGGCTGCTTCATGTTTTGCATTGACTCAGAAGGTTACATACATTTGTCTTTTTCCACATTTTGGTGCTTATTTTTTCTGCTGGAACTTCTTCAAGTGCCATGTCCTCGTAAAACGTTGGAGAACAGTAGCCTGAACTGGTTTCTATCTAAAGCTCACTGGACAAGAAATGAGCATGAAACAGAAATTCCCATTTTGTTTCATTACTAACAAAATTTTAAAGTAGTTTTGTAACAAAACGAAATGAAATGAACTCCATGCTCCCCTGGGTCCGGTCCTAGAGGCACCAAAATGGCAGGGCAGCTTCCTCAAGCTTTTCCCTGTAAGCCCCTGAAATTTGATGACGGTTGAGTTTCAGGGGGCTGAGTTATTAAACTCCAAAGGGGGTGCCCCTAGGAAAACATCATTCTAATTGAAGGAAGTCAACTGCTAATTGCTCACCCACGGGGGGGGGGACTATTGCAGTTTCCCAATTCAATTAGAATTTTTTTTCCTAGGGGCACCTCTTTACAGTTTAATAACTCAGCCCCCTGACCCCCAAACCTCTCCAAATTTGGGGGGCTCAAAATGCTGGATTTCTAGCTTTTTATTTATGCGCTGTAGCACGCAAGCCCCTCCACCTCATGAAGGTTGCTGGGGACTGGGGGCCATGGCTTTAGGTCTTCCAGTCATACTAAAGATTTGCCCGGGGAAGTTAGCTTGAGTGAAGTGGTTTCCCTCTTGCCTTCTTCACTGCCATTACTGGCTATTATGTCAGCTTCCCATTATGGATCAGACGCTGTTTGAAGCCACCCTCTCTCGATCAGATGCTTCGGGGGTGGATACCGTTAGTCTGGTCTCTCCCCTGAGACCTGTCTGGCTTGGGAGACCCTTCTGGTATCAATGCTACCGCCAGCATAACTCTCATTTTCACTGAAGCACGCAAGCCCCTCCACCTCATCAAGACCGATGTCCATGGAGGAATCTGCTGGAATCTGTGCTCTTAATTCTGAATGTCCTTCCACTGTGCCTTCTTTCTCGGTGGTTCATTCAGTATCGGGAAGTATTCCTCAAAAACAAACGGAAACAACATTGTCACCCGTTCAGGCTAGAGCTCATTCAAATCCACACATTTCTTCATATTCTGAATGGAAAGACCATGAAATTTAATATGCAGATAAAAATTCAAATAGAGGAGAAACCAAAAACAGAAGCATTTTCCAACTCAGGTCCAGCTGCACCTAAATTGCATGAGCTTGCCACGGTAGTCCATGGACTAGCTATATTGGCAGGACTCCTGGAATGTACTCTGCCTAAAGCAGTATCTTATTGAGGCTGTATCCTACAACTGTGCTGAACAAACAGTCCAAATTCCCACTAGGATAGTAAAACAGGATCTTCTGTTTTACATAAGCATTGTCATTGCCCAACGACTCACAAACAAGGAATGCAACCCCATGTATAAGAATATTTAGTTTTTAACTCATTGGAAGCTCTGTAGGATGCTAGCCAAGGTTTTAAATACAGAGGCACCCATGCATATTACATGGATCCACAGATAACATGATTGCCTATTCGTAACCCACCCTTTGTCAACTCTTTAAGTTAATTTTGGTTAATTATGCATTTTGGAAACGTCCACAAAAAACTTGATGCCCAGTGTTGAAGAAGATTATTTGTCATTGAAAGCTTGCTGTTTGTTTTTTAATGTTAACGGTCAAATTAAAGTATTACCTGCCTGTATTTGTACATTTTCAACAGCATCAGGATTAATAGCATGATGTAAAAAATCACAGCATTCTCAAATGTTCGTCATCACGGTTTTTTAAAAGTTCTTTCCGCTCATCAGAAACAAAGCTGTGTGATAAATGTTGCTTTCATCAAAAGCTCAAAGGCTGTAATGTTGCCCTCCAGATTTCTTCAGACAAGACAATAGCCAACTTTTCTCACTAGGTGGGGCTAACACACTACCAGGTAGGGGTTTTGGTAAAGGAGAAAATCCATGTCTTCCTCACAATTGCAGATGGAAATTTTTCCTGCCTCCTTGGCAAACCTGTGTATCTGCCAGTTGTTGAATGTGCTCTGGGGTATGAGCACAAGACAAGAGCCAACTTTTCTCACTAGGTGGGGTTGACACACTACCAAGTAAGGGTTTCGGTTTCTCTGGGGTATGAGCATAGAGCACAGAGAGAACTCCTAGCTCTCTTGAGCTCTTTGCCCTCTGAAGATGCCAGCCACAGTGTCTGGCAAAACGTCAGGAAGAAAAACTTCCAGAACACAGCCAAACAGCCTGGAAAACTCACAACAACTATAAGAGGGAAGTGTATTTCTGGCCTGTGGCATTTTGCAGGAGTAGGCTACTGTGTGTTTGCACCATTTGTTGTTCTTCACTTATGTTAAACGATTACTATCTGTGGTTTCAGAAACAGAGCTGTCAAGAGTCCAGTTTTTGCTGGGATGCTACTGGTTTTCAAGCTTTGTTCCCCCCCCCCCCCACCACCACCCCAGAACATTTATTTTCCTGGAAATGTCACGGGGCAGTAATGGTTGTTAGTAGTAGAGGGGGAACAAGATGGTGCAGCTGCGGCTCAGCGGGGTGGGAGGGGAAAATGAGTGGTGTGTGTGCACACGCACACATGTGGGGCGGACTGGCATGCTTGCGGGTGCGCTTGCGCACATGCATGTGGGTGGCCGATGGGGCGTCTGTGCCGGCGTGTGCACGGACTACGCCTCTTTCCTCACATCCCGGCAGGTGGTGGGACGGACTTGACAGGTATGTTCAGAATTTTTCAATAAATCGTAGAACTAATCCCCTGCTGATGCAGACTGAGACTTACACTTAGTTACTCCTGCATTGCTGGGAGCATTGAGCAACAAGTGCTTTCCAGTGGGTCTGCTCTACAGCTTCCATTCCCACATTTTCCCATGTAATGTTCACTGCATTTAGTTCTTTGTGGAAAGTTGCTTGTCAGGTCTTCTGCGGTCTTCCTTGTTTTCTTTTTCTGTTAGGAGGTATCCAGTGCAGTACAGTCTTTGGGATCTGGTTTACAGGGAGTCAAAGAAGATGCCCAGCAAGGCACATTCGGTGTTCGGTCACAATTTCATCTAATTTTCAGATGCTGCTCCACTGCAATGGGTCCTCATTTGTAACATGGTCCCAGTTGGAGATACCCAATATCCTATGTGAACATCTCTGGTGAAATAGTTCAGCTTCTGAGTTATTCTTTTGGTCACTCCCCATGTTTCACTAGCAGACATCACAGTTGGAATCACAGTGCTGATGTACAAGCGGATCTTTAGTGCTACAGTACAGAGATCAACCCTAAAGACCAAATTTCGCACAAGTGTTGGAACATGCCAGATGCTTTGCCAATCCTGCATTTAACATCTTTTTCAGTGTCTGGATATGATGCTACCAAGATAAGTGAGCTTGTTGAGCTCCTCGATGGGTTTCAGTCTAACTGTATTATTCATATTTGTTCATTACTGAATACTCATAGTCTTTGTTTTTTCATTGATATAGTGGTACTACTGTATCTCTAAACAAGGACTAAAATCTAAAGTTTGATCTTGGTTTGCAGAAAGCAGTTGTATTGTTGTTAGGGTGTAACAAAATACTGTATGACCTGACTGCAGCTGTTCTGTTCACTTCAATCGATTAATCCACCTAAAATCAGATTATTTTCAATGTTATTATCCGAACATCCTTGGTGTTTCTAAGGTTATGCTTTCATTATTTCAGGGGCTCTCGTTTGATTCAAGTGGGAGAACTGCATTTTTTAAGGGAATGATTAACATGAGTGTCACACGTTATGATCAATACTAGACATGCTTTATGAAACTAGAAATATCCTGTGGCTTTAAAGTAATGGTTATTGCTAACCTATTACTCTGATGCAGTGTACCAGAAAAAAAACAAGGAACATTCACTGTCATTAGAAGCACCACAATTGTCATTAAAATACAGTCAAATATAATGGATATATAAAACATCCATTAACCCCTACCTCCAAAATACCCATTAACACACTTCCCCAAATTATAAGCATTAATCTGAAGGCCATACACTCATTCTGTCCTTTCCATCTTTCTGATCCCATATACGGTATGCGGCTCATGTAACTCTGTGCACTTTTTGAAACCCAAAGTTTCAGCTCAGCTTTGTCCTCTACACCTCAGATGCCCAGAAATTCACAAAGTGCTGTTTCTATGACAGATAAATATGGTAATATGAAGGATTTTAATGTGCCATTTTCAGAAGAGAGGTACACGGTAGGTTGCTGGCTGTTTTGCTGTCAAAGACGCAGAATCAACACATGCAGGCTCAGCCTCTAGACCACTACTGCACTTTCGATTTGAAACACCTTTTCCTTAAAGACAAATCACCTTAAAAATCACTGTCCGCTTTTTCAAATCACTTTTTCTGAAGAGATCCCTTGGCCATGCCCATTTTTGACCGCTGTGTCTTTTTTTTTCCTTGCTACGACCACTGGGGGTGGTGTTTTTTAAAATCAGTTCCTGCACCCCCTTTTAAAGTGGTTTGGTTGTATTTGCGGACATACTATGCTGCCTTTTTTGGTCGCCCCCCCCCCGGTTTCTGTTGGGTTTGAAGTGGTTCAGCCAAGTGCGAACGGGGAAGCTGATTGCTAAGCACCCGCTGTAGTGTGGACTGCTGAACCACTGTAGTGACCACGTGACCGTGAGAGGAGATAAGGTCTCTCTGGGGGAACCAGGGCCTATCCACAACCACAGTGAGATATAGGGACCTCTGGACCCATTCTACATTACTGAAGAAGGCTCACAGTTCTCCAAAGGAGGGTATGGGGATATTTTCTCTCATGGATCCCCTTCAGTTCACTCACTCGAGTACCCCGACCCATGGCCTTTTTTATTTTTATTTGAAAAGTTGTGGGCAGGGAATGGTATGACCTCCTAGCTTTTAATTTCTGTCAGGGTACAATGCCTTCTCAAACTGTACACTCTAAGAGCAACCTGCCAGGGGAACAGTGTGGTGTAGTAGATAGAGGGATGGGTGAGGACTCACAAACTCTGGGCCCAAATCCCGACTTGGCCATGAAAACTCATCAGCGAGTGACTCTCATAAAACCACCCTTTAAAAACCTCAAATACTTCCAAAACACTCTTAGACTTGCTGTAAGTTGGTGGCAACCTGATGGCATGTGACCAGAACAGCCTGAAGTGCCAAGTTGTTGTGGCCAAATAATGTTGTGAAAAGGGGGTGCCTTAGAAAGAACCAAACAGAGTTATCAGTGGATTTGTGGAGAACCCTAAAGTTTATAAGGGGAAAGAAATGTAAGGTGGTGGTGGGGAACCATTC
>JAHTLZ010000074.1:6602326-6623180 GCA_023846285.1 Phrynocephalus versicolor | reverse complement strand
ATCTATACCTATGCCTATCTCATGATCCTACATATACCTACTGGGGAAAAGTAGCTCAGAGTTCAAGGGGACTTCTGAGTTTATATATTTACCCCGCCTTTCTCCTTGGAAAAGGACCCAAGGCGGCTTACAGTAATGAGGGGACAGTATACAGTCCAATACAATTAAGAATTATTCAAGTTTAAGATATTACAAAGATAGAAACAGATTTTAAAAATCTCATACGTAATCCCATAGCTCTAAGACAATAAAACAAAAATAAAGTAAAATAATATCAACGTGCTGGATGAGTAATCATCATCTTAACTTTTAAATTTATATAAAAGATTAAACTTATTGGCGGGCGAGCTAATATAGAGGGTATTATTTAATGGGTGTTTCTCTAATGGGTGACATACAATATAGTGGATTGTTGCTAGGCTGCAACTACACTGCCAAATAGTACGGGATTAGAATGGATTAATTTTTTTCCAAATCGATCATATGACCCAAAGACCAGTGGGAATCAGCCCAGCCCTTTTTGCTTTTGACACAAGAGTTTTTAACCTGATCGTTTGAGCCTTCCACTTGTTCCAAGCCAGTACTATTTGAATGGTACTGTCCTTATGTCAGACATGGGATCAGCTCATCAGCTGCTTTCTTCTACAGAAGGACAAGGGGCATGGATGTGGATGGTATTCCAGTATCGTACTAAGCTGGGCATGATGTTTTGGATAGCAGAAAGACCCCACCCACCCATCTACACCACCCCTCTGAGCAAGAGGAGCTACAGCCAGTAGACAATACATCAAGGGAGACGCAAACAGAAAAAGTTTGGGAACCACTGCTCAATTCCATTCGTTTTTGAATGGCTATGGAGGATAAATTTGGACTACAGATATTTGTAACAGCTTGAAAAAGAGCCTTCTATAACATACAAGGGTACACATTTTGTTTGTTTGTTGCTTTGAAGCATAAGGAAATATATAATCTGTCAAAGATAAATTAAAAATAAAGGCCCTAGGGAGAATTTAGGATGGGTTTTTGATGGATTTTTAAATTAACTGTTAAAAAGATCAGAAGTTCAGAACAGAACAAAATAACTTGGACACTTGCGGTATAATGCAGGGTGACAGATGAAATGGGTGCCTTTTCAATTTGTTGAAAATATGATACCTATTTTGAGAAATGTCTGTTTCATTTTCAAATGAGTTATTTAGAAGGGAATTGCAAATTGCATTTAATATAAGGTGCAATATTTTCCTAGTAATAAAATGAATAGTATTAATGATTGCACTATAGATTGTTGTAAAGTGGATTTGTATATTGTTTTGTCATTCCCCAAAGAAAACCCTGCAGATTTTTGAAAGGCACTGGACATTTACATAAAAATTATATTAATCTTATTTATAACCACCTTTTGGTTTCTTTGCCACTTATGCTAAGCCGTCACCTTTCCCACACTAAATGGGGTATACTGTATGTCTTCTATCTAACTGGTCAGCAATACAGGGGGGACACTACTATGTCAGGGAGCCTGGTGGTGCAGTGGCTAAATGCCTGTACTGCAGCTAAAACTGTGCTCACGACGTGGGGTTCAATCCCAGGTGGCCAGCTCAAGGTTCACTCAGCCTTCCATCCTTTCGAGGTCGGTGAAATGAGTATCCAGCTTGCTAGTGGGGTGTGTGTGTGTAGCCTGCATACTCTAGTTAAACTGTAAACCGCCCAGACACTACTTGAAGTGGTATGGAGAAGTATATAAGCAGAACACTTTGGTTTACTATTTGGCAGACTCAAGCAACATGTGAGGCATCAGACGCTGAAAGGAAGTAACAGCTCCCCCCCCCCCGGCCTTTCTGCTCTCTTGAAGGCTAGAATGATTCCAGTAAATGGCTATTATCTTCAGTGAAGAATAGGGTCAACCCATTGGCAACCCTGAAGTAAAAAAATAAAAAACAAATCGGGTGCTCATCCAACTTGGTTCAGGAAGTGAAGTGGGGTTGGGAGAATCTTGTCTTTGGCCTCCTGCAAGGAAATGTCTTAGACTAGCTCTGAAAGTATAGCTGCCATTGCATCAGTTTGTGACGGATGACCACTTTTCCAAAACGAAGTACTTTCGGCACAGCGTGCAAGTGGTGCTATTTCAGGCCAACTTTGGAAAATTTACCTGTTTGGGTGACAGCTCCCAAAAGAATCCTTGAGATTTTCTGCAGCCTAATTGGAATGCTAACTTGAGGAACTCCAATGGCCTGAGCTGTTCTAAGTAGGGAGTTCCATGGTAGTTATTCAGTACAGTACTTCAAGACCCATGTGGTGATGGGTACCAAGTAGAACTGAGGGAGTGGGGTGGACATCCTGCCTTCTCCCCCATCCCCACCCCCAGTGGCTCTATTGGTTCGTTCCTTCTACATTGCTAATTACAGTGGAACAGAGGGAGAAACCTCCTTCCAGTGCCTCTCCCATCACCACCACCCTGGACTACCCGAATTCAGAGCCTATCGGGAGTAAAAGTACCACATTACTACAACTATGGTTTTCAGGTGAAATGAGAGAATTCCTGAGTAAGCATTAGGGATGCACACAGCAGAATCTTTCGCTTTGGTTTATTTCAGGGGGGGAACCTCTCTCATTTTAGCTTTTTTTGGTGCATACCTACTTTCATTCACCACTACAGGGGCGGGGGCAATTCTTTCAGGTAATTTTGTTTCCCTCATTCCCACCCAATTTGTCAAGGAGCGGCCCAGCAGCAGAGCAGAGAGGCAAAGAAAGGTGGGGGAGGGGAAGAGAAGGGGGCAGCAGGGCAAGGAAGCACTATGGCAAGGCAAAGAAAATTTCCTGGGTAATTTGAGAGAAGTTTTATTTTATTTTATTTCTTTAAAAGAGAGGAACCACAAAACATATGGATATTTTGTGTTCCCCTCTTTTGTTTAAATGAACCTTTCATATTTAAGAGGCCCTGTTTTGGGAATGTATATAAGAACCAAAAAGTGAAAGGAGGGACTCCTTTTCATGTGTTCCTTCCCTTCAGTTTTAAATGAAAGCCTCACCTTGTAGCTATAACCCAGCAGCAGAGTTTCTTTCTGCTAGCAGAGGAGCACTTCTGCCCTGTCCAGACAATAACCACCCTTGAATTACTGTTTGAAGGGATCATGATAGTGGCATCATAAATTCATGATGTTTGGCTAGTCAGCCTTTTGATTCCTGGCCTAACTCACAAGATTATTATAAGAGCGAGATGAGGAGAAGAGTTATGCATGTAATTAATTAACACATCAAAATCATGTGGTTGCTAAGATACCTATATGCACTGCTCCATCTTTTTATATACTGTATTTTTCGCTCTAGAGAGACGCACCTGAACATAAGACGCATCTAGTTTTTGGAGGAGGAAAAAAAGAAAAACGTTTAGTGTAAGGTTTTATGGCGGGGGAACCCTGGCTGCAAAAGGGGAGGCTTGCAAAAGAGGTGATTGGGACTGGCGAATCCAGACTGCAAAAGAAGTTGCAAACAAGGTGATTGGGACCGGGGAATCCAGGTGGCAAAAGAGAAGGGCAGAGGTTGGTGGAGGAGACCTCTTTGGAAACGAGGTGATTTTTGACAGGAGAATCTTGCCTGCAGAAGGGGAGGGGTGGGGAGAGGCTCCCTGGAGAAAGCCTCTTTGCAAACAGGGTGATTGGAATGCAGAATCCCTGCTGCAGAAGGGGACAGGAGAGGCTCTGTGCAGCTAACTTCTATCTAAATGAAAATCTGTGGTATATATGTAGCGGGGGTTACTGTATTCACTCTATAAGACAGAGACATTTCCCCTTACTTTTTGAGGGGAGGGAAATGCATCTTATAGAGCGAAAAATATGGTATCTCCCAGTGTGCAAATGGGGCTAGATGGCAGACTGTATTAAGCTAGACATGTTTTGTTTCCAACGATGAACAATAGAGGCAGACTCTAAGTGATCTAAATAAAAACTAGTATAATATTATTCACCTTATACAAGTGTGTAAAGGCAGGCCTGTAAGAACCGTTATTGCCTAGTCTGTTCATCACATCCCTGGTCTTCCCCTTGTCATATTGATGGGAACACAATGGGTCACATGCTTGGATACACAACTGACAACATGTGAAATGTGAGACTGCTTTTACTGTTGCCCTGACAAGTACTGTATTGTTTTTCCTAATAGGTTTTTGTCCTGGGTATTGAGAAGAACCTGGACCTCCAACAGAAGATTCATGACAAGAAGCTCCTAATTTTCAACCCACGTAATAGAATACAGGAAACTATCTCAGCTAATTTGGTATTTGCACATTATTTAGAGCTCCTTGAAGTGCACGTCTAGTTTCTACCCTGAGCTAATTGGTTTTATAGCTGGGTCGCTACAGTCTCAGACAGGAAAGTAGGCTTTAGAGACCCTTTAGCAAGTGGCGCCTACAAGAAAAATATATGCTTCTCCACAATGCTTTCATTTGAGAACAGCAATTATACAGATTCTGCTTTAAAAGCAAAGTACACCTTGTCCTTGTCCATCGTCGCAAGCCTCGACTGTCATTACTTTTGCCAAATTTCTGGTAGGATCTATAGATGTAGCTCCCTCATTCTCTACCCTTAAGACAGCAATGCCCTTCCTGAAAATAAACTAAAATGGCTGTAATCAAGTGATTGCCAATTGACATTATCTTTATACAAGTGCAATCAGCGACCTCTGAGATTATTTATGATTAGCAACTAACAGAGTCCTTCTAAATCAGGGACATGCTAGCCTAACCTTTCTACTCCCTATTTCCTTCTATGACTTCAAGGTGCTGACACTTATTTCTCTCTCTCTCTACTTTTCCTTTAGACAAACTCTGAGGTATGAGAGAATTATGGATGAGAGAAGATTCTCCAGGAACTTTCCTGTCTTAGTGGGGACTAGAGCTTGGATCACACAAGTCCCGATCCAACCATTACACCACACTGGCTGTCACACTGGATTAAATCTGGTCGGGTAACTATGGAAGGGAAATTTTCAATCATTAAAACCCCCAACAGACTATTGTACTGAATGGGCAGTTACATATAATATATAAATTAAATGTGTTTGCCACTGAGCAGTGCAGCAGTAACGTAGATAAAATGTCAGTATTGATATAAAGGGTTGCAGAGTTAGGCTAACAGATAGACAATGACAATGAATAGAGTAAAAACTCATATATTCATATATACAGCAAAATATACACAGCATAACAACCAAGCATTATATACAATATAGCAAACAGACAGAGTGGGGGGTAAACTGTTCTCACCATAACAGTCCCCCAAATACAAATGGCAAGCTAGTGCTATTTATACAAATCAGCACTCATAAGATCTGATGTAATCACTAATTAACAATCTGATGCAATCTGATCTAACCATTACAAATCATGATGTTACAATCAGTTCCACCTGCACTTCATCACTTAACATGCCTGTGATTACTTATCTCTAACACTTGTGGATTACCATCATGACACTGCAGAATCTAACTGCCTCCATTTTACAATTCTCTTTACACATTCTGTTAAATATACATAACATATGTTTTATCAACTTTTACATATCTTGACAGGTGAAACCACCATTCTTTACTGGCAGTAGTTCTTCAGGATTTTGATATACATTGTGTCTTGTCCAGTCTAACACGGTGATGTTTGGGACTGAACCTGGGACTTCTTATGTGCAAAGCATGTGTCATGAATTTTATTACCTCTCCGTTTCACACTGCACCCTGTGGCAATTTTACCTTTTATCAGCTTCACTGGATTATTTGCCTCCTACTAGGGAAGGAAACATCCCTTCTCATAGGGCTCTATCACATGTCCTTTAAAATGCTGATTAAATTTCAAAATAAAGCGTTTCCAAAAATATTGTCCCCATGGTCACCGAGCTTTAAAAAAAACTGGTTATGCCCCCTTTAGCGAGTTTTCCATGACCTACCAGACAAGTTGGGAATTTTTTGCTTTGGTAAAAAATGTGAGCCAGAATTCCATGGGAGCTCGCATATGATCTGGTTTTCTGCTCCCCCCCAGCCCCAACCAGATCGTCCAGGGGCTGGTCAGGGCATTTTTTTTTAATTTTTCCTCCACCCAGCACTAATCAGCTGGCCTTCGGGCTGTCAGTGCTGTTTTTTGTTCGTTTGTTTTTTGCTTTCATTTTTTCCCTATCCAGCTCCTGGGGCTGGTGTGTGAGAGAGGAGAGAAGACGAAGGGGGAAAAGAAGAGGGGAAAGGAAGTAAAGAATCTGGTGCACGCGAGAGGGAAAAGGAATCAATGGGTAAAGAAGAAACAGAGTGTTTATGGGCAGCGATTGGCGGAGAGGGGGACTTGGAAGATGATGGCTGGAGGGAGATGGAGCCAATCAGGCTGGCGTGCTAGGCGGGAGTTCAAACTGAAAAGGAGGGGGTTGAAATGGTTGGGGGAGAAGAGGTTTTTGAATGGACAGTGACGGTAACGCCTTCATGGAGTGGAGCTAGCACAGGGATGTTGAGGGTGAGTATCCCTTACCGGGGTATGAGGGAACCTCCCCGCTGGGCGTGACATCCATGTTGCGGCACACCATGTCATGGGACGGGGAGTTTCCCTGATCCCACCCATTTGCCCAGGTTTGGGAGACCCCAATAATCAGAGAAAGAAATGTCAAAACCAGTTCAGAAAATAAATCTGTTGTTCTTGAAGCTCCTGTTGTAAATGTTGATGAAGGAAGAATCACAAATCCATTTATTGCTAATTCGTTAAATAAAACTTTGTTGGAACACCCAGCATCGCTGTCCATCAATTCTGTCTCAAAGGAACATGATCTAACGCAGGGGTGTCCAAACTTATTGGAAGGAGGGCCAGATTTTGTGAGGTGAAAATGTGTGGGGGCCAACCATTCAGCCACATTTGGCCCCCGGGCTGGACTTTGGACAAATCTCTGTAACATGCAAGGAGGTGGGGAGGATGCTGCAGCAACAGAGCCGGGGCAGGTAGGCTAGGCAGTTGGCTGGGGGGTGGGGGTGGACAGAGGCAAGGAGGGCAGGCAAACCGTAAAACAGCAAGCTGATATCTCCATCGAGTATCGGGAGGGCCCATCTGGCGGGGATGAGTGACAAGCTGAGCCAGTGGGCAGAAGAGGCCGCGGGACACTCGAAATTTGAAAACAGGCTGCATTTGGCCCCCGGGCCTGACTTTGAACATGCCTGATCTAAGGGAAGGCAATGAACCCACTCATAGCTGGTCGGCACTTATTTATTTATTTTTTAAAAAAATTTCCCTCCCCCTAGCGCTGATCAGCTGGCTTTCAGGCTATCAGCGCTGTTTTTTTATTATTATTTTCCAATTTTTCCCTAGCGCCACCTGCTGGCCGTGGGGCTGAACAGTTTTTTTTTAAAAAAAAATCTTTGTACCTGGGAATGGAGATTCCACATCTTTAGTCATGTGACCAAGAAAGAAGAAAAGCCAGACTTTCACTATATCCGGATCTTCCCTCAGGTGAGATAATCAATAATGCATTCCAGTTGAAGGGAAGAGCTAACATCCTCACTTTCTTCTGCATCTGAATCACCTCAGCCTCGACTTCTTTCCATCTGAAATCTGACAAAATTAGCAATCTTGGATATACTGGCCCAAAACAGACTGACACAAAATCCTGTCTCATTCCATTAGCTGAATGCAAGAGATAACAGCTGTTCCCAGGTCAGAAAGGTCCATGTCCAATGTGCCTGCTCTGTTGGTGTTAAATATGAGAAAACCCTCAGAAGAATAATAGAGATGGAAACCCTAACTCAGCAGCAGTATGGATGAATACTGAAGGATTCAAAGTGAAGGTTTTGTGTGTGTTTTTTTTTAAAGCCTTTAAAGCTCAGCTGGTGTAGACAGATCTATCAGCTTTCATGTCTTCCACATCATAATCTTTCCAAACTTGAAGTTCTTTCTAACTCTTAGTTCCAAGAAATTTGTGGATCGTGGTCATTTCTTTCCATAAATCAATAGAAACCGAAGTTTTCCCTTTCTCTCGCCATGGTTAAATTATATAATTGAATGGCTATATTCCAACAAAGTGTCCCGATTGTCCAGCCAACGGTTCTGCACTCACTCTCTTGGGTTCGTGTTCCCTCTAGTGACAATATAAAACGGTGGCCATTGTCAAGAAATCTCAGCCGGGTCCTCCTAGCCACCTCTTAACAGGACGTGGTTCTGCAGAAACTCCTTGATAGGCAAGTTTTATTGAGCTCCTCTCCGCAGGTTGACAAACATAGCAACGTCGTTATGGAGAAAGGGATTGATCTCAATGGGACTGAAGAAGCAGTACTGCTGCCATATTGCCTCCAGGGACTGTAATGGGGATTTATGTAAGACAGGGAAAGGACGCAGCATTTACAGCAGTAGCACCTGACAGATTTCTCCCTTCGACTGTGTTCAGTGAAATGAGATTTAAATCCAGCCTGGAACCTTCATGCTCGACTTGAATATCTATGACCCCATAACGCTTTTTACTAATAGAACATTCAACACTTTGACTCTGGGCAGTCTTTTGTGGCACAATCTGCTCATTTCTGATGCAACTCCCCCACCTCCACTAACTATCCTACCCCACAAGCCATCTAACTTGCAAGAAAAGGAAAAGCAAGGGGCAGCTTTTCTGTTCAAGAATAAAATTTCTCCAGCGCCATTCTTGGTATTAGGACCATAATGTAAAATGAGGGTCAACAGCTCTTGAAATTAAATATGTGGGAAAGGTGAGAATGGGCCTCAGGGAAGAGTTGAATAGGATGGTCAGTATGTTTTGGTCATGCAGCAGAGCAAGCTCCCGCTGATAACCCCAAGATCCTGCCAACCTAGCAGTTTGAAAGCATATAAAATGCAAGTAGATAAATAAGTACCACCGTAAAAAGTGGGAAGGTAAAACAGTGTTTCCTTGCAGCCATGCCGACCACGTGGCCGCGGACTTGCACGACACTGGCTCTTCGGCTTGAATACAGAGATGAGCACCACCCCTAGAGTCGGACATGACTCTAGCACACATGTGTGTGGGGAACCTTTACCTTTACCCATGTTTTGATCAGGTTTGAGGAGTGGGGGAATCACAGCTCCTAAATTCCTTGGCCAGCATGGCCTGTACTATCTTGTGAGCCAGAGCCAGGCAGCCACAGTGGTCTGGGGTGTTTTGTCAGCTGTCACCAATTTTTATTTTTATTTTTATTATTTATTTTTGCCAGTGGCATCAGGGCAGAAGGGCCAAACCATAGCTTGTCCTTCTGCCAAAAGGAGCACCTTAATGAAATGTGATAGAAGGAAGGGCAAGATCCATTATTACAAGTCTGCCATATACATCTTGCAGGGAGTTCAGGATGATGTACATACACCCCGGTCCACCTCTGACTCCTCACCACAATTTTGTCTATTAGGCTGAGAGAAAGAATATCAGACCCAAACAGTCTTTGCTGGGCTTAATGGGTGAGTGGAAGTATCAACCTGGATTGCCAAAAACCTAGTGCTGGGCTCAAACTGCTGCCCTGCATTGGTTTTGTGCTACGCTGCCTTCACAAAGGACTTAAAACCAAAACATCCACACACCAAAGCACATGCAATTCTTTTTCTTGATCTGTTTGCCAATTTGTATACAGTCACTTTGAGTGTTGGGGGGGGGGAGAGAATTTAGAGAAATTAATAATGTTCTTTGTTACTCATTTGAAGTGACTGGAATTTTATGTCTGAAGTCTAGAATAATCTTCATAGTTACAGTACGTTCGATGTCAACGTGAGAGAGATAAGAAAACTTTTGAGCTGTGTTTTATATTCCATCCTTATTTTTTGGTTGGTGTTGTTTTGTTGTTGGTTTTTGAATCATGGATGATGATAGAGTAATGCTAAGGGATCACCATATGTTGGAATTAATCTGACTGCACAATATTGTTAGCTGGTTGACATTTCAGTGAGATATCTATTCAGCAAGCAGAGTTTGGGAGTTCAGTCCACTGTGTCTCCTAGAAAACAGCCAGCCTGAGTGGCATTGGAAAACCTGTGCAGTCCCAGGGTGCCCCCAAATGAAGAAAATGGAAAACCATTTCTGAGTACTCTTTACTGATACAACCCTGGACAGGGTCACCATAACTCAGAATGAACAGGAAACAATTAATTATCAGAACACCTCTAGGCAGTGTTTGGCCTTGTACTGTAGATATGAGGGAGCGCAACTCTCAGTATTCCTCACTGTTGCTATGGTGATTAGGGCCAGCGGGAGTTGCAGTCCAGTAACATCTGGAAGGCAGTCTTCCCACCCATGAACTAAGGTTTCAATGGCTTGCATAGGTATAACTCAGCTTCTTGGCTCCCACCAAGGGTTTCTGCTCTTCTTATAAATAATAAGATCCATTAATAAAACAAAAAAGTACTTTGCAGTAAAAAAAAAAAACTAGTGACATTTTGCCACAATTAATAGCTACCTGGTTCATTCTGATATATTAATTTCTGTCTGTATGATGGATTGGACACAGTTTCCCTCTGGAATTCTTTTTCCGATCTGAACGGTAAATGAGATTCTACCCTTGGGTTATGAGCGCTCAGGTGCCCCAGTGGAGGTACCTGCGCAGACATTATTTAAAGTTACCTTTCTCCTACCTTGAGAAATGTCTAATCTATTTCCTGTGATGCAATACCATCAAGGAGAGACAAAGCCCAAGTCTGATGTAAAGAAGATGGCAACATGTCCAGAATCCAGTTGGGTAAGCAGGTATATCTTACTTGACTGTACGTGATGGGGCCAGCACCCTCTACTGAATCTGAACAGCAGAGAAATTTAGGGGGCGCATTGTTCTACCTTCAAAGGAGAGGACCAGTTGGGGAACACATATAGATGCCAGGAGGAATGTCCCATTGCCCCCTTCCCTCAGTCCTCTGAAAGGATCAATATGAAAGGCAAGGCCTGCAGCCAAAGTTTCAATAATAATGATGATGATGATGATGATGATAAAAGAGCTAAGCAAGTATTTAGAAGAAATTGGAGTTGACAAAGCTGCTATCTCACCTGGGGAAGATCCTGATCTTCTGAAGGTCCGGCTTTTCCTCTTCCTCCCGTCATGTGACTGAAGATGTGGGATAGCAGTTCCCACGTACAAAGGTGTTTTTTTAAAAGTGCAGTTCAGCCCCATGGCCAGCAGGCGGCGTTAGGTTTTTAAAAAGGACCAGCTGGCTGGTGGTAGAGCTTGGGGAAGTTAAAACAAAAACAGCACCCGATCCAGCTTCCTGGTGCTCGGAGGGTGGGGGGAATTTAAAAACAATAATAATTAAAAAAAAACAGCACCAATCAGCCCCAGGAACAGCCAGTCAGCGCTATGAGAGAGAAAAAAAGAAAGGAAACCAGATCATCTAGACCAGTGGTTCTCAACCTGTGGGTCCCCAGATGTTCCTGGACTGCAACTCCCAGAAGTGCTCATCACTAGATAAGCTGGCCAGGACTTCTGGGAGTTGCAGTCCCGGAACATCTGGGGATCCACAGGTTGAGAATCACTGATCTACACGGTCCCACAACATCTGCCTTTTTAAAGGGTAGATTTTTTTAAGCAAGGCAAAAAATTCCCTACCTCTCCGGTGAGTCTTGGAAACCTTGCTTAAGGGGCTTTTCTTTCTTTTCTTTTTTTCAAAAAGCCCGGTGGCCATGGGGATGGCATTTTTGGACACGGTTTATCTACAAATTTAATCTGCATTTAAAGTGACGTGTCACCATCAGTCAGCTGCAGAAAGCCACCTTACTGGGATCTGCTCACATAATTTGCCGATACATCACATAGTCCTAAATGCTGGGGAAGCGTTCGACTAGTGATTTTTAATACAAAATCCAGCATAGTTATCTTGTCTGCTGTGTGATTAATAATAATAATAATAATAATAATAATAATAATAATAATAATAATAATAATAATAATAATAATAATAATAATAATAATAATAATAAATAGAAATACATTCACTGACCAACACAGTCAGTGAATTTTCAGTACTGATATTAGTATTGAGTTTGGACTAAACAAATGTGCCACTGTGGCACTGAGAAAATGAAAAATCACTGAGAGTGAAGGAATTGAAATGCCAAATGGACAAACCATTAAGTATCATGTCTTTGAAGCCTATAAATATCTGGACATATTACAATTAGATAATATCAAGCATGAGCAAGTGAATAATGTGGTCAGTAAAGAATATATCCAAAGGGTTAGAAAAGTACTAAAAAGTAAGCTGAATGGTGGTAACACCATTAATAGCTGGGCCATACCAGTCATCAGGTATACCGCTGACATTATAAACTGGACTCAGATGGAGCTAGATAGTCTGGATAGGAAAACAACAAAACATATGACCATTCACTATGCATTACATCCACGCAATGATGTTGACAGGCTGTATTTACCTAGAAAATTAGGTGGTAGAGGTCTTTTGCAAGTGAAGCAGGCAGTTGAAGAAGAGAAGCATATGTTGGCAGGTTATGTAAAATTGGAGGTTAAGAACAAGGAACAATGCAGTTAAGGCTAGAATAGAAAAATGAGCTGAGTACCACACATGTAGACTCTGTAAAGAGGCGGATGAAACTATCGACAATATATTGAGTTGTTGCAAGAAAATTGCTTTGACTTATTACAAACAGTGTCATAATGTAGTTGCTCAAATGGTCCACTGGAATTTGTGTCACAACTATCATCTACTCATAGCAAAGAGCTGGTGGGATCATAAGCCTGAAAAAGTGATTGAAAATGAGCATGCAATATTACTTTGGGACTTCCGAATACAGACAGGGTTTTGGAGCATAATACCCCGGATATTGTGATTGGGGAGAAGAAAAGAGTGTGGGTCATTGATGTTGCTATACCAGGTGATAGTAGAGTCACCGAGAACAATTTTAAAAAATTACCTGATATCAGAACTTCAGAGACTCTGGCATAAACCGGTACAGGTGGTCCCAGTGGTAATTGGCACACTGGGTGCGGTGCCTAAAGAGCTAAGCAAGTATTTAGAAGAAATTGGTGTTGACAAAGTCACCATCAGTCAGCTGCAGAAGGCCACCTTACTCGGATCTGCTCACATAATTCGCCAATACATCACTGAGTCCTAAACGCTTGGGAAGCGTTCAACTAGTGATTTGTAACACAAAATCCAGTGTAGTTATCTTGTCTGCTGTGTGATAAGTTGATAATGATAAATACCAAAGCCTTCAGAAGCTGCTCTTGCCTTTTGTTTTTCCTCCCCCCCCCAAAAAAAAGAAACCAGAAAGGGGGGGGGCAGCTTTGTAGGGCTGTGTTCATCAGAAGGAGCTCCAGGACCTCTGCAAATTGCTCATCCTTATGTTGGATTTTGGCTTGGGTTTTTAAAGGAAATCTTTCATTGGTTCCTATGATCACCATGACCAGATCATCCAACCAAAAAGCTTTTTTATTTTATGATCTCTCTCTCTCTCTCTCTCTCTCTCTCTCTCTCTCTCTGAAATTAAGTTTGAGGGATATCTGAAATTGGGGGGCAGGTGTCCTGTAAAATAACCCATTACGCTTAAGTTAAATAAATTCATTGCAATTTACCACAAGGAAGGTGCATATAATTGAGTTTAATGTAGCTTGGAGGGGGAAAACAGATTAAACCACTGGCATGAGGTAGTAATTCTTCCTGTTCTTGACTCTGTTAATGAAGGTTAGAGGAGGGAGGGCTGTCCTCTTATTTTCCGAGATCGCAGTGGGACAAAAGGGTAATCCTTTTCATATCCTTCCAAACAATACTCTGAATGATTTTAATATTTTATGTTCTGGAAAGAAAAGAAAAGAAAACAATACTCACTTGCTGTATCCTCAGAGGACAGTCCTGCTGAGTTTAACGGGACTTGCTTTCCACCTGAGGTGTCTGGCTACAGAGCCACTGCCTGGGAGTCTAAATTCTGACTGCACCTCCAAGGAAAAGACCACTCTTATTATGTGTGGCTAATGGAGTTCCATGTTCGGCCATCTGTGCAGCTATGGGCACCGGCTCAGAATGCCACCAGAAGGATAGACTGGTACTTTATCAAAGATTTTTACAGCACCCAGTAGAGGCTGTTTATGGCTGTTATATTGTTTAAAATGTACCAATGTTTCCTAATGCTATTTTATAATCTATTGGTAATATGATTATAGGTAAGAACACAATTGACACTATTCTCAGGGTCTTTTCGTTGGCTGTGTCTGCTCTTATGACTGGCCTTTATAAATCTGCTTTCAGTGATGCACGTAGGATAACCTTTGGATAACAACTGATTTTTCAAGGAGTGAAATTCTGAAATGAAATCTTCTTTCTTGGTACAGTTCCTTCTGGTTCTGAGGAATTGTCCATAGGGTAAATTGTGTCTAATTTCTTTAGGGTGAAAACTGTCAAATCACAGTAGAGAATTACAATCAGTAGGGGGTTTTTTTATATAAAGTGATTTGAAATCGTACCGTATAGAGACAAATATATTTATTTATTTATTTGATTTATATACCGCAACCATCTAGCAAAAAAGCTACTCTGGACAGTTTACATACATATGCAAAATACAAAAATAGATTAAACATAGTAAATAGTAAATAAAAACTAATCAATCAGACCAAATAATAAAATCATAATAATAAAAAGAGCAAACAAGCAAATAAGCACAAATGCAATAAATCAAAACCATTTAACAATTCAAAATAAGAACAGATTGGAAAAAAATAAAGAATTAATAGGTTGTATTGGCTGAGGTTGATGGAAGCCACAGCCCAACAACACCTGAAGAGCTCAACTTTGATGTATAAGGCTGCGGTGTCAAGAAGCAAGCTGATCTGAGCAGGGAGGGCAAATACGTGTGATGGGAATGCTCGTCTCTTCAAAACTCTCTTCAAAAACTATTGTTTTTCCTTCTACTTCCATGACTGTGGCTGTCAGTACCATTCCTTAACGTAGTGGAATGGCACAAGAGGGAAACAGCAGCAGAACTGAGGAAACCCTAAGGTTTGCAGAAATAATCTTGGGGGCCAAGAAGCTTTCAGGTTGGAGGAACGAATGTGGGGAGCTCTGGAAAAACAGCCAAGTAGAAGCTGTGTATGCTCATTGGCTACATAACACTGGTTGATGGAATAAAACGCAGAAGACCTTGGAAGACAGAATGGAGTGTTGAGAATCCTGAGCTGCGACCCTCCACATTACAATGTTATGCTGCAGATCCAATTTGTTCTACATACCCAGATCTCCTGCTTGGGAGGAAATAACCTACCTTGCCCAAATTGGGGTACCCACATCAGTCAAATTATTTTGACCTCTATGACAGGGAAGTCTCACAGCTCTTTCTCACAGCATAAATACACAAATAATAAATCACCTAGCCAACCCATTGCTGTCTTCTCCCACTCCACTTTGACCAACCTTGCATTTCTACAAGCTTATCTGTCCTTCTGCGCTCTCTGGTGATTTTTCTTCTTTTTAGAAATGCACAGTACTCCTGTCTTTCACTTAGCCTGATTCTATTAAACAAGGTAAGATGCAGTCTTGACAAGCTCTTGAGAAACTGATTAATGCATCACTTCATGTTCCCCACATCTTCATTATTTCCCACTTAGTTCTTTCATTGCCGGAGGCAAGGCTGGTGAATATTTCTGCTCTCCACTTTAACCTAATCATTTTCAGCGTGCAAAACTGATTTGATTCTCGCATTCCCACACTCCCTAATATTGAGGAAGCATTTCCTCAAATCACTTCTCTTCAAGCAATGATAATCAAGATTATATGGGAAAATAACATAAAGGGGCATTTGATTAAACTAACAGCTGTCATTTCTTTAGTGCAGACATAACATCTCTCTGGAAGTTACACTCTTTGAAACTGAATTTCTATTGACAGTAAACAGTTTCAGAATCATAAAACCTGACCAGGAAAGAAAAAATGGTGTCTGGGCTACAAAGTAGTAAAAGCTGGCAATCTATGAATTACTAGGATAGACTAGCCACTACGTAAAAATATGATCTACTATGATATTCAGCTACATTAATGATGAAACATGACCATTCTGTGTTAAATATAGTCTGGGAAAGAACTTTGATAATCCAAATAAGCTTTTGATAAAATCATATGAACTGGAATCCCTTGGTAATCTTTAGAACCCAGAGTTTGAAAGCAACCAGTGCAATTAACAAGAAATTAATTACTTTTTCAAAGAATGAAATCATAAGCACATCACACTTCATTAGGTTATGGTAGTAATTGAACAAAGGACAACTGCATTCCTTTTGTGTTATCACTGTAAAGTTTATTGTCACAGGAATGTGCCCTCACAAAAGAGAGTAGAAGGAGTATCTCATCAGTCAGATTCCTTTTAAAAAGTTGTGTTGAGACAATGATGAGAATGAGAATCTGTTTGTACTGCAGGCCACTTGCCATATTCAGATGTTGATTTTATTAAAATAACTATTTTAAGAGCAAATATAAAAAGAAGGTACCTTCTATCTAAACCATATTATTAGCTAACTAGCTCTTAGAACTTGACCTTTAATCAATGACAGCAGTTAGAAATACAGTATTAATGGCAGGTTCTGAGGTAAGCCAAGCTGAACTGACATCTCCTTTCAGACCTCTAGAATAAATGCCACTATTTATCCCTCTGTATTGCATAACTCTAGAATAGATCACAGCTGTCTAGACTGGAGATTCTCAAATGTTTTGGAATTCAACACCATCAACGTGTTTTGACTGAGTTGAAGTCCAAAACATCTGGAGGACCAAAAATACAGAACTACAAGGGTAAATAGATGAACCCTTGCTAGATCAGCATAAATTATATTCTGCCTGAGGACAAGGTGTTATACTGTATCTTTACAGCATGCAAAGAATTTTATCTGAGTTTGAGTGAACTGAACTGTTTCCATCTTTTATGTTCTCCACTTCCAGATCGCTAGCACACCTCTATTTATAAGATTTCAGAGCTGCATTACAGGGGTATACCTTCAAAAGAATTCAGTATATAACAACACAATCCATCATTAAAATCTCTCTCTCAAAATTATCAGGATACTATAAAATAGTAGGGACACACATCAATAAAATTATCAGTGACAAGGCAACTATACACAATAACATTTTAAAAAATGTTTAAATATCAGTAAATTCACCTACTCAGTATTGCAACACTATTTCCTCCTTCTGTTACATTGATCTGCCACTGAGCTGCCCTTGAAATGAACTAAAGTCTTTTGTTCATTCGAAAGATGCTTTATGTGACATTATAGTCTTGCCAGCTCTTATGGATTTTACAGTACATTTTACAAGGGACGCCAGTTAAGAGAGAAAATCATAAAAAATGTCAAGTTCTGCAACCTGTAATTTTAGCCATCCTGATTGAATAATATCTATTATAAATAAGCCATAAGATAACAGAGAAGGGACTGATTCAAAATTTTTCCTCACAGAAAAGTGTATATAGGAAGATAAAATGGGCTTTATCTGACACAAGGCCACTTATCCAACAGCAAGATCAGATGGGGAACAGATTTCCCCTTCCCAAGTCCCTCAAAACCCTTCTCCAGGAAGATGGGGAAACTTTCTCTGAACTGATTTTGACTCGGCTTCCACAGCAGTTGAGGAAAGAAGCAAATACATTTTGTTATATACTGTTTATTAGCATCATATTGGGTTTAGACTCATATGTCTAAAGTATTTGCATTAAGGCAGTTGTGGTGAACCTTTGGCACTCCAGGTGTTTTGGACCACGATTCCCAACATTCTGAGCCTAGATTACCAATGACAAAGGACTGTGGGAATTGTGGTCCAAAACATCTGAACATAAGAACAGCCTTGCTAGAACAGGCCACAGCCCATGCAGTCCAGCATTCTGTCTCACATAGTGGCTCATCATTTGCTTCAGGATATTCCCAAGCAGATGTCTTCACTTGCTTACAGTTCCCTGCAAATAGCATTGAGAGATATTCTGCCTATCTCTCCAACCCGGAGGTTGTCCTTAGGCATCCATCATGATAGCCATTGATATCCTTGTTCTCCATGAACTTGTCTAATCCTTTCTTAAAGCTGTCAAGGCTGACAGCTGTCACCACATCTTCTGGCAGGGAGTTACATAGACCAGTGATCCTCTGGGTCAAAAAGTACTTCCTCTTCTTTGTTTGAGATCTAGCACCCAAAAGTTTCATGGAGTGCCCCCTAGTTCTAGTGTTGTGCAATAGGGAAAACAGTTTTTCCTTATCTACTTTGTCCACACTGTGTATGATTTTATAAACTTCAATCAGGTCACCTCTTAGGCGGTGTTGTTCAAGAGTGAAGAGGCCCAGCAGTTGCAGCCTCAGATGGTAAGGAAGGTGTTCCAGTTCCCTAATCATTCTGGTTGCCCTCCTCTGCACTTTTTCCATTTCCATAATATCCTTCTGGAAGTATGGGTACCAGAACTGTGCACAATACTCCAGATGGGGCCGTAGATTTATAAAGAGGCAAAATGATACTTGCTGACATGGAGTGCTGAAGGTTCGCCACCACTGACCTAAGGCATTGCTAAAAGTGGATATAGGACCATAGACAAATGAAATCCAATATAGGTCTTGTTGGGTTGCTCATAGTTAATTTTCCGCATTTCCTCTTTAATAACCAGCTAACAGCAAGCACATGTCACCTTGGAGTAGGAACATCCTGTGACACAAACATAAAGGGCTTTTGAACTACCCTACCCTGAGAAATTGTATACAAGCTTGCGGAACTTAATTACACAGTTCTGAGCACTCCGTCTCATAGTCATTTCACAAGCAGGCGGAAGGGTGAAGAATCTGTTACATTTCATTTCCAGATCATGACTCAGAATTTATAAAAAAATCTCTGAGGGTTCTCAAGCATTAAGCTCAAAAATCAATAGCTTTGTGTCTTTACAGATATGTTAACTTATAAGATTCAAAATTTCATCCCAGTAAATATTTTTTTAAAAACTTTTCTTTAGACCTTTGTGTGCGGAGGGGGGCAAAGCTTCATCACTGGGACACACCAGCTCACTTAAATCGCTACACTGGAATATTGTTTAGTAGCAATCTATTTCATTGGTTTGCCGATAGTGACAAGTCAGATTCTCTCTCTGGCCTTTACAACAAAACATGGTTTTTGTTACTATCATGTCAACTATGATTAGCATATGGCTTCACAGATGCTAATAAGAACCATTTATTTTTGTGGAAGAAAATAAATACTTGGCACTGCATACTGGTGTGTCATGAGAGCACTGAATGGGAATGGCGGAACACCTGTTGTGCAGTTACACAAATGGCATGTCTTTTAGAGGCAAATTTCCAGCAGTAAAGAAATATCTGTAGATCTTATCTGCTGCCCTTAAAGTTGCACAACGCATTATGTTACTCATAATGTCTAACAGTTTTCTTAGCTAATAGTAGTTCTCTTCTAAAAGTTACACCTTTTGTGTAACTACCCAACAGGATTTCAGCCCCTGTATTTTCCTCCACACTTTCTTTTTTTCTGGGCCAAATTCAGTAACAGGATGAGAGCTCAAGCAAAGAGTACATGCTATATAGGCTGAACGTCTCAGCTTCAGCACTTGGACTCTCCAGGTAAGGCTGGGAAAAGGAAAAGATACCTGTCCAAATTTCTAGACCCTTGCTCTTCCATAATGAGACAGACGGGGCAATAGCCTAATAGAGACTAAAGTCAATCTTCTATCCTGCTCAGTTATATTGATTTAGTTCTCATTTAGGCCACTAAGGTTTAGTAATTAGCATTTGAACTCATTATATTTTGGCTTAATTGGCGACATGCAAACACCAGTCACATTCCAATTGCTGTGATGTGCTGGCAAGTTGCATCTGCACATTTGCATACACAGAGGCTATCCTCCCAGGAAAGACACCGCAGGACAGCAACTGAGCATAAAAAAGCTGCGAGGAAGCTGACTGAGTAGAGACCCTCTCAGCTACAGTGCTGTCCCTTTCTATCGGGAGACATGAAGAAAAAAAACAAAATATTGGGGAGGGGACTACTTCAGCCACCCAAAAGAAAACAGAGGAAGGAAAACAAGTAAAGGCATTGGAAGGGTCAAACCACAGAGAAGGAGAAAGGGAAGCTTTTTAGAGAGAAGAAAAGGTGAGCCCTTCGGAGAGCAATGGGACTAGGGGAAAGGATGTGAAATATGGGGTGGGGAAGACGGGAATAGAAGAGGTAGAAAAGACGAAGGAAGGTGACAGGGGAGTAATGGAGGCAGACCAGGTAGAGCAGGGGTGTCCAAACGTTTTGCAAGGAGGGCCAGTTTTGGTGAGGTGAAAATGTGTGGGGGCCTGATAATCTTTGAATCATTATCATTAGCAGCATGAGTAGAAGCAGCAACTGCAGTGGCGGTGGGGGTGACAGCTCCCACGCCATGCTGGCTCTCGGCGCTCTTCTGGGCTGGCTTTCTGGTGCTCCCTGTCGGAACCTGGGCTAGGGTCCTCCAGCCCCACAGCTCGCTACCGGCTTCCCCTCTCTGGACTCCTCTCTTGACTCCCACCTCTGCTTGGCCTCCTTGGAAGAAGTGACCATCACAGGCCATGTGGAAAAGGAGCTGGAAAGTTTTTTGCCCGCCAGTGATTCCACTCATCTTTTTCCTCCTACACGAGTGATTGCTGGACCCCCACACCCCACCAGCAGCACCAGCAAAAGAACAACAACCAACCCCACCCCCACCCCGAAAAAACTCCCCCAATCGAGCTGTCGCCTTCTCTGCCTCAATCAGCCACAGGGAGAGACGAAAGCCGGAGCACAAGGCATGGCCAAAAATCCCGATGGGGCCAGCCCCGATGGCTGGCAGGGGGAAAGGAGGAGGGGATCTCAATCCCCTCAGGGCATCCAGTTCATCTTCTGGTGGGGCCTATCAGCTTAAGAGGA
>JAHTLZ010000074.1:6580423-6602316 GCA_023846285.1 Phrynocephalus versicolor | reverse complement strand
GAAGGAAGGAAGGAAGGAAGGAAGGAAGGAAGGAAGGAAGGAAGGAAGGGGAGGTGGCCTCCCTTCCAACCTCCCTCCATCTCTCCAAGGCAGGAGCAACATGAGTGAGTGCATTATCATCATCTGTTGCCACACTCCCTTGCTTGTTAACTTTCTCCCTCTCTTGCACTTGCCAGGCCACTCAAAATTGGAAAAGGGGTCACATTTGGCCCCCAGGCCAGATTTTGAACATGCCTGAGGTAGAGACTAGACAGGTACAGAAGGTGCCGCCTCCAAGATGGGAAATGATATGGAGGGATGATCCCTGGACTAAACAAAAGGGGTGGGGAGCAGGAGGATTTCTCCTAAGGAGGTGAAAAGGAGAAGGTGAGAGGTGCATCCAGTAAAACCATCATATTGGCGAGAGACTGAGTCCATGGAGTGAGGTAGAAAAAATTACAAAAAAGTGCTAGAGTTGCTCAAGAGAGGAGGGAACAGTCAGGATGGGCCAGATCCAGAGGGATGAGACAGTATGAGACCTGGACCCATGGTTGTTACCAGAAATCAGAGACTATTATGATTCACAATTGACAGCACCCACCTTGGGAAGGGTTGCCCTTGTTGCCAGTTTCATCATGACCAGGCATAGACGGACTACCTGTAGACACGCGACTTACTGTGTTAAAAACTGTTGATGAACCTTCCTTTATCAAGCAAGATGGGAACCCTTTCTTAATGCTGTTGCAAAAGAAAGAGAAGTTAACTGCTACAGTGGATTTTAAATATTTCCTTGTTGCTGGCTTTAATACTATTGAACCCTCCCTAACTGAATCACAGCCAAATGGTAATAAGCATTTGCCTCACACCCCTAAATAACCCTCACAAAAGCCAATTTCAAAATAAGGGCTGCAGACTTAGACCAGAGCTATAGGTTTCAGATTTTATCTCTGGTGGTATAGATTGGAATGGCTGGGAACAGAGGCACACAGAAATGTGACAAACCCTCTATTGGGGGAAGGGGGGGAATAAAATGTTGTTCACATACAATACTTGGTAAGCCTATTGCAGACAAACTAAAAGTATTACCTAGTGGTTGGAGGAAAACTTTGCCCTCAGTGTTAAATGCCCTTGTTATCTAGGTGTCTGACACAACCAACATACAATACCAATTTACACAACTAATTAAAACACCACCCTTCTATAACTGGAATTGTGGGCTTTTCTGGAAATAGTGACTGAGTAAAAAGATTCAATGCTTCAAAAAAAAGTCTGATTTATGAATGTGGGATATTCTCCTTCAGAAACCCATGATTCAAAAGGCAGGAAATGGCCCAATAGCACTGCACAATATCGTACCTGTGTTGCCAGCAGGAAAAAACGGATACCAAGATTTGCATCTGACAACACGAGTGGCAGCAGTCATGATGATCCACTCGATATCCTGTGCACTGTCATTCACACTTGCTGAAAAACAGCCCTGACCATTGTTTTATATTTGGATAAGAAGTGGGAACTGATGAAAAAACGATTTTCCCTTGTGTGGCATCACTTTGGGAATGGTAATGATGCTGGGGGACTCCTGTTCAACGCTTTGGCCATTAGCCTGTGGATTTCGGTCACTCCCTGTACATATTAATATTAATTAAGTGCAGCAGCCACTTCCCACCCCCGCCAGGTTCTGCAATGCTGGAGAAGACTGCAAGTCTATATATTTCATATATACAGTTGCATTTCATGGTGTTCTGCATTGATGTGTCAAACAGTGTGATCCGATCTTCCTAACCCAAGCTTATTGACAAGTATAATGTGTATAAAATAATAACAGAGCAATTCTGATCTTTCATGTTTTTATTGAATCCACTCATTCAACATGCAAAATGCTTGCGGGGGAAAAAATAACATCGCCCACCTATTGGCAAAGCCCCTCATTTCAGTCTCGCAAATTCCAGAAACTTCACCACACTCTCGGAATGAACATGACAGCAGGTCTCTCTCTCTCTCTCTCTCTCTCTCTCTCTCACACACACACACACACACACACACACACACACACACACACACACACACACACACGTACGTCTTGGTGGGAATCATAAGCCTCTTGGGAGGATAACATGGGGAGGAGAGCCATGCCGCCCCCTTAAAACGCTTGCTTCCGAGGCCTCAAAACCCTTAGGAAGAAAGCTCTATTTCCTCCCCCCAAACAACAACAACAACACATCAGCCCGATTCCCTAAAAACGGTGGGCGGGAGAAAGAAACACCAGGCGGATCACTGGGCTCGGTGCAGGGACCCGGGCTTGCAACTCCCCTGACCCGGAAACGAAGCCGGTTGCCAGGGAAGCCGCGGCTAGGCCCTTGTTGCCATGGCGACCGTGGGCCGGCCCGGCCATTTGCTCTTCTCTGCCTCGGAGAGCCGAGCCCGGCAGGCGCCCCCCGACCATGTTCGTCTACCTGAGCAAGAAGGTGAGGGCTTCCTTGGGAGGGGGGGGGTCGGTCTTGGGTCGGGAGGAAGCTTTGGAAAAAGGGTTTGTTTGTTTTTTAAATGGCTCTATCTCTTCTCCACCATTGCAGAACTTTGGGGGGGGGTGGGTGAACTGGGGAGGGGGTGCGCGCGGGAAGAGGCTGCTGCTCTTAATCACCATGAATGATTATAATTATAGCAACGGATGCCTGATCGTTATTATGCAAACGAGCAGAAGGAGGGGGGCTTGGCCACCCCTTGCCAGCCCTCCCGCCTCCAGGGCTTGGACCCACCAGGCTTTGCACACCCAAGAGGAGGCGCCTGTTGTCCTTTTGGAGGTTTCCCAACCTGGCTTATTCCGCCCCATCCCGGCCGAAAGAAAACGGGGAAAGGAAGAGCAAAGGGTTGCAGCCCTTGAGAGACGGAAACGTTTTGCCTTCTCAGTGGGAGCTTTGGGGGATCCAGAGGGTCCGAGCAAAGTGACATCAATGGATCCAGCAAAGCCCCAGCCTTTAAAGGGCTACAGCAGTGGGTTCTCAGCCTGTGGGTCCCCAGATGTTCCTGGACTGCCACTGCCAGAAATCCCTTCCAGCAGAGCAAGTGGTGGAGGCTTCTGGGAGTTGCAGTCCAGGAACATCTGGGGACCCACAGGCTGTGAACCACTGGGCTACATAATATCTTTCCTCTTTCTTCTCCCTTTCTTGGGCTAAAGAAGGCCGAGATTGTAATCCTCCATCCCTATGCCTGATGGCAAACTGTTGAAAGTGGTGGGGATTTTTGAAGACTTGCAAGGCACTACACTATCGTGTAAATTTCAAAACAAATATGAACAACACATTGAGGTAATTGTTGTGTGGCACCTTGTTGAATTAGTAGCTTCAGCTACCATTAGGAAAGTTAAGCGCTCACGCATTATCTCAAATTCACATTCTCTCCTTGGGAAAGCCAAGTCTAGTTTTTTTTTATTTTGCTTGTTTGTTTTTTGCGGCTTTAACAGTTCAAGAAATGCTACATTTCTAGCCACTGGTACTGGCATGAGAAGAATATAGGGGGTACTTCTTGTCAAACAAAAAGTGGCAGGTGGCCCCGCCCCTTTTGAGAGTTTAGCCCCACCCCCTGGTTTTGAGGGGTGCCCTGGTGGGGCCCCTCAGTCACCCCCCAAAACCTGTTGGGGCCCCTTGGGGCTCCCTGGTCACCCCAAAAACTGTTGGGTCCCCCTTGAGCCCCCAAAATCTTTGGGCCCCATAGGTCCCCCAAAAACCTATGGGGGGCCCTTGGTCACCCCCAAATCCTGGCTGCTTAAGAGCAAGTATACTGTGTGGCCCCTCTACGCATGCATCTCATGGCGGCCAACCACCTGACGTTGGTTTTGAGGCTCTAGGAAACGGCCTGTTCTGGAGATGGCTTGTTTATCCTGACACCCGGCAACCATGTTTTTTGCCCATACAAGCTTTTTGGGGTGGGGTGTGACCCCTCTACGATCTCGCCCCGGCCTCCCCGAACGGTGCAGGGTGTTTTTGGGACCCGTGGATGCCCCCCATTCTCGATCTGCCACAACATGCCCCACAGCTTTTGAGATTTCTTGTGAAATCGAGAGTAGAGTTTTATTAAAGCTACAAAATGGTCGGTGATTTGTCAAATATCCCAGGCCGTTGGAGTTCCCAATGAGCAAAGGGAAGATGGGGAACACACCCTCAAGCCTGCTGTGTCTACTTCAGAGACACACACCTTTAAATGGAAGAGGGACAAATGTTGATACAGTATTCCTTAAATCCATCTTTACAATGCCTGCGTCAAATATCCTCTGAGTTCTTCCAGAGCCCAATAAAGCATTATTTTTAGCATTCATGTTCTTGCCTTTAGCCTATCTGTTTAGTTTGGGTTTATGCTACTCCTGAACTGTTGGCCAGGGGGATGAGCAGCAGTGTCTCCTCCGTGAAGGCATAATTTAATTGTCTAAATTGTTTACTTTGATTGTGAGCCGCCCAGAGACCTTTGGGTAGTGGGCGGCATACAAGCTATATATATATATAATTAAATAAAAATAAATAATTAAATAAATAAACTACTGCATCCCATAGGGAAGGAGGGAGAAAGATTCTCCTGGGTAGTTGTTATCATGTGCCATCTAGTTATTCCTATGGCAAACCTTTCAGTTAATGACTCCAAAAGGGTGTATTTTTAACAGCCCTGCTCGGGGCTTAAAGAGTAAAGACTGGGGTCCCCTTTATTGACTCCATCCTTCCAATTATCAGTCATTGTATTTGCGAAATCTTTCATCAAAGATGCCGGCCACAGAGACTGGTGAAACGTCATGAAGAAAAACTTCCAGAACACAGCCATACAGCCCAAAAAAACTCACAACAGCGATCAGTCTTATTCTTTCGTTCCTGTCTTCTTACTTGAGTATCTCAGCTATGATCATTCCGCCCTGGTTGAAACTGTCAGGAATCCAGACTCTTGACAAAGCCTGTCCTCATGGTGTCATTGCTGTCAGTTTCCCTGACTCACCGAAGCCCTTTCACCCCTTAAGCCTTAAGGCTTAAGGCGTAAATCCAACACATGGTTTAAACAGCTGGGAAAAGTGAATTTCTACTGGAACCCAGTAGACATTAAGTGTGATGTCGTTCAATTTAAATGACTTAATATCATTCAATCCAACTCTTAACTTGCTAGAAGTAAGCTTAGTAACTCCCCATTTAGTGGAAAATGTGTCTGCCATTTGGATTCTTGGAAAGGGATGCCAATGTAATAAAGTGTTTATCATTTCACTTAATTCTTAAGAAATCCGTTTAGCTAGCACATTATGTAAATATTTAAACTTTAGCCTAGTTAGGAGAGAGACTTGAAGATCTCTTCTGGGAAAGAATGCAAGGGATGTCTGTGGAGATTCTCAGTCATCCAGGTGAGGTTATCTGGGAGCTGAGTCATGGTAACTAGACTTCTTTTCTTGTGGGATCCAAACATTTCACTACTCATCCAATACATTTCAGTCCCACAAGAAAAGAAGTCTAGTGGCCATGACTTATATCCCAGATAATGCAAGTAATGATTGTTATTCTTACTGTGTGGTTATAATCAAAGCCAGGGGTGCAGAGATCTGCTGCAATCAAGTTCTGAGAAACAATTACTGATCAGAAAATATGGAGCAAAAGAGAAATGAATGACATGTTATATGCAAGGTTTTAAAGGGGTCAATGAACTCAATATGTTTCCACATTAAAGATGCTTGGATTATGACTATTGATCATATGTTAGATTAATGTGCTTCATACCTATATAATGGGATGGATATGCACTTGATAGAGGCCAGTTCTCTCAGTAAGGAGTTGGACTAAATGTATTTGTTTTTAATAGACAACATTTCTACAGAATGAACATTTTACTTAATTGACTAAGGCCCCAATCTAATAACTGAAAAAACTGTCATAATGTCAAGTTTGCTTGTGTTTATATGCTAAAAATTGTTTTGCATCAGTCTATTGTTTGTGGCCAGTGATTCTTGACTTAATTTCAGGGTTGATGCTGTTCTCATTATACAAAAAAAAAAAATCTTTCTTTCAGATTACAATTCCTGATAATGGGAGACTAAGATCTATTTCTTGGAGCAAGGACCAAGGTTATATAGCCTGCGGTGGTGAAAACGGTATACTGAAGGTTTTGAAATTAGAGACAAAAACAGGTAAAGGAAGGTTTTGATGAATAGGTCCATCAGGTCTTTAAAAACAACTAACATTTGCAATCAGTACAAAGTAGTGTTCTGCTTTGGGTCCCAGGTTTCTGTTCTGGGTCCTGTGCTATGTAATATCTTTATTCATGACTTGGTTGAAGGAATAGAGAATATGATGATTAAATTTGCAGATGACACCAAATTGGGAGGGGTTGCCAGTTCCCTAGATGATAGGATAAAAATCCAAAATGACCTTGACAAAGTGCTGGGCCAAAGCTAACGAAATGAATCTCAAATGAGAAATGTAGGGTCCTGCATCTACCCCCCCCCCCAATGAATTGAAAAGATATAGGATGGAAGGCACCTGGCTGGAGAATAGTACATGTGAAAGAGAACTGGGAGTGTGGGTGCACCACAAATTGAACATGAGTCAGCAGCATGATGCATTGACCAAGAAAGCCAATGTGACTCTTAGTTGCATAGCGTCTAGATCAAGGGAAATGATAGTAGCACCCTGCCCTGCTCTGGTCAGACCTCACCTGGAGTACTGTGTCCAGTTCTGTGCACCTCAATTTAAAAAGGATGTTGACAACCTTGAATGGGTACAGAGGAGGGCAGCCAGGGTGGTTAAAGGTCTAGATTGGAAGAAATGTCTTATGAGGAATGGCTTAGGGAACTGGGAATGTTTTGCCTTCCAAAAAGAAGACTGAGAGGGGGTATGATAGCTATGTTTAAATATTTGAAAGGTTGTTATATCAAAGAGGCAAGAGGTTCGTTTTCTATGGCTTCAGAGTCTAGGTCTTGGAACAATGGTTTCAAACTACAGGAAAAGAGATTCCATTTGAACATTGGGAAGAACTTCCTTACGGTTATTGCTATCTGGCAGTGGAATCTGCTGCCACAAAGGAGGGTGATGGAGTCTCCTTCTTTGGAGGTTTTAAAGCAGAGGCTGGATGGCCAGCTCTGGATAGGAGTAGTTTAATGGGGGTTCCTGCATGGCAGGGGGTTGGACTGGATGGCCCTTGAGGTCTCTTCCAACCCTATGATTCTGTGATCCTAGTTGGCATCCCTGAATATAGAACACCCTAAATTTTGCTGTGTAGATATTTTAACGTCTCACTTTCTTGATTTTACTGACTTATGTCAGTGAAATCACATAATCCTGAGTTGCTGTAATGGTGCAATATTCTGGAAACTGGTTTGTTCCTTTCTTGTGTGCTTGCCTGTTTGCCCCGTTAGTGCACAGCACTATTCTGAGTGGTGTACATATAAAACGCACAAAACATAACAGAAAAACAAAACATAAAACCAAACAACAGCCACCGGAATAAACCACCGTTTAGCTGAGATGGTGTCATCTAGTGACTCAACCATATAGTGATACTGTTCATACATTTAGTGAGCAGCGGGCAAAAGAAAAGAAACTACTCAGGTGAACAGAAGAGGGAATGAGAGTTACTCTCCAAACACTAGTGGATGGCATAATGTCATGACTTTTCTCAAAGGTCGTGCTACGTCTCGGCTGGCCTCCTCCGTACTGTACTTTGAGTGGCAAAGACTTGGAGCCCTGTGCTCTCCCCGCTACTTTCTGCTTCTAAGAGTTGGGAGCTCTTTAGGAATGATGGAACTGACCTCACACTAAAGCAGAAGTGGTCCACAACTGCTGCTGAAATCACAGGTCACCAATAGCCGTGCAATCTATTATAGAGCCCCACAAATGGAACAGGAAGTCCTTAATTTTAATGGATGCATAATGTAGGATTCCAATGGTGTATTTTAAAATTGTGTTTAAACTTTTCTCAGATGAAGCCAAGTTAAAGGGACTTGCAGCGCCTAGCAACCTCTCAATGAACCAGACACTTGAGGGTCACTCTGGTAAGAGTTCCTATATTTCGCTACTTAACCCTCACGCACTACAGCAGAACACTATAGTCCCCCAGATGGACTTGAGTTTTGCAGAATATGTGCAATAGTATTCTTATAATGCAGTAATGTAGATGTGATATAACACAACCTGTCATATTATACAGTATGTGTTTTGTATCTGTTTGATGAGGGAATTGGGTTACCTGGCTGCAGAATAGCTGTACCCATGAGAACAGGACCATTGAGTTCACCTAGGGCAGATATGACTTATGGCCTGCCACCTTTGCAGCCACTGGTGAGCTGCATGGTCCTAGAGCAGTGATGGCGAACCTTTCAGAGGCCGAGTGCCCAAACTGCGATTTAAAACCCACTAATTTTTCACAAAGTGCCAATACAGCCATTTAACCTGAATACAGATGGCTGTGAAGGGGCGATGTTGGGTGCCCACAGAAAGGACTCTGAGTGCCAGCTTTGGCACGTGGGCCATAGTTTCGCCAACACTGTCCTAGAGTATCAGGAGAAGGAGGGTGCCCTAAACCAGCCTGAAATAATACCATATGTAAAGGTTGAAGATTGCAGGCAAAAGAATTAGCTGAGAAATATGCTTCTTAAAACAAACATTGTTATTTGTTGTGGGAATAAAAGAATATTCCTGCCCTGTCAGAGTTGTGTTATGATTTATGGGATATAGGTATATGAAGGAAATCAGTGGTATATGTGTTCATCAGATAGAATCAATTCATAATCATGGTAATTGAGAATATTGTGTATGTTTTGCTGGAAAAGGCAGCTTAAGCAATACGGAAAAGCATTTGCTTTAGAAATTCTTTGTTGTATAAATCACTGATACACAACCTTGTCTTTAGTGCGAGCATCTTTGGTCCATTTGAAGGTTCTGTAGGGAATGGGAGCTTCCTCTGTCCCTCCTAAAATCTGCTCCTTCATATCAACCAAAAGCTCTTATATCCACCAAGTTCTGCCCATAAATGGATCATTGAATGAACTCCTGTCTTATTTCTTTTTTAAATCTTCTCTTTGGTTTGATTGTTTTTATCTAGAATTTGACAAAACCCACTGCAGTATTATTAAGAATCTCATGTTTGTTTTTGATGGATATGAAATTTTAATAACTTTGATTTTGTCATTATAATCACCCTTATGTAATTTTCTAGGTGTTGTTCAAGTAGTGACTTGGAATGAGCAATATCAGAAATTAACTAGTAGTGATGAAAATGGGCTGATCATTGTGTGGATGATGTATAAAGGTAAGTAATATGTCAGAGTTTATCATATCATTGTGGTATCTCGAATCATTATTGATTTTGACAATTGTATAGGGGTTTTTTCCTGATTTTGAACTGCAGTTACAGAGTTCCAAATAGCATTGTTCATGTTTTATGTTCTTATGGATGCTTATTTTATTTCATTTACTCTGAATAATCAGAATCATGTAGGCATTGTTTGTTAACAAAGCTGGTGAATGTGGGGATTAAAGTGGGATTAGGGGAAACACCACATTTGTACCATCAGTAGACCAAAGCTAGGACTGTGGCATCTTGAGAGCAGTTTTAAGTGTTAATAACAAAACAAATAAAAACATTTATCCTCAAATAGTTATCATATCCAAATAAAGAAAGAACCAGTTGGCTTTTATGTAGGTACAGATATATGTATGGACATAAATATAAAATAGTGAAAACCATTTTCAGTAAATGTAAGTAAATACTGCTATGGGGGTAGCATAGAATTATCTACTGGTCTTTATGCTTAAATTGGTGGGGGGTTTTTAATTACAAGCCAGAATTCTGTTTATGATCTATGCATGCATGAGTTAATGTACTGTACATAACTCACTGTAGTGAATTGCCACTAATGAATGAATAAGGCACCACATGCATTTACTAGGCAGGCATCATCAGGTGTATGTTTCTTAGCACAACTAGCATAACATTTATTAGCAGTGGTTTGCCACTGTGAGTTTACTGTTTAAGTTACACCTATATAAATCACCAATGGGATTCTTGCTGCAGCTTACTGTTTGCACTGCAGTTAGTGTAAAGCAGTGGTTCTCAACTTGTGGGTCCCCAGATGTTCCTGAACTACAACTCCCAGAAATCTCTTCCAGCACAGTGAGTGGTGGAGGCTTCTGGGGGTTGCAGTCCAGGAACATCTGGGGATCCTCAGGTTGAGAACCACTGGTGTAAAGTGTCATTATTCACCAGCAAGGGAGAGATCCTTTGCATTTCTGCTGCTCGAGCTGTCAAATACTCTCCTCATGGGAACCCAAGTAGTAAGAGTTCTGCAGCTTCAATACTATGCCAAACACTTTTTCTTTTTCAGAGCATATTAAAATTAGCTAACTTTCTCCACTTTATTGTTGTTTTCTACCTTTGCTTGTTTAGATGTTATATTTGTAATTTTAGTGATTCAGGTTTAGTTATTTTTTATACACTGCCTTGGTTTCCAGATATATGAAAGACAGATTAAAAATATCAACCTAATTGATAATTATTTGGGACTATTACTGAACTAGGTGGAACTTATTTCTGAGTGGAGTACATTTGTTTTGTGCTTTCAATTTGGAGCCGATTTATAGAAACCCTAATAAAGCTTTCAAGTGGGATATTTAAGGAGTATTTTTCCCCCAGTTCAGTCATCCTCTAAAATGAGTTTCCTTGGCCAAACAGGGACTCAAACATTAAGTCCTGGGTGTTGTGTGTACTATAATTTTACTGCATAAAAATGTTTTGACCATTTCCTAAACTCGTGTACATTTTTTGTGTATGTCTGTCTCATATAGAAGCCCCTCTCTAGAAAAAATACGGCTGAACTTTCATTCTTTGGCTTTAGGTGCTTGGTATGAGGAAATGATCAACAATCGAAATAAGTCAGTTGTTCGAAGTATGAGATGGAATGCTGATGGACAGAAAATCTGCATTGTATACGAAGATGGTGCTGTTATTGTTGGTTCTGTGGATGGTAAAATACCTCATTGTCTTAGCTTAGACAGGGCATCGAAAGTTGAAATTATTTTGTTATCAGAGAACAACAGTCATGTTAATCCCTTCAGAAGTTCTTCCCATATGCCTTGAAAGAACTCGTGGAGGGACAGCAGGGCTGCACATACCTCCAGCTGTGTGTGTGTGTGTGTGTGTGTGTGTGTGTGTGTGCTCAAAAGCATCACCAAAGAACAACCACATGATCACAGCTACATTATTTGAGGAGGAGGAAGATGTGAAGTGGGAAATCTGTTTAGCCAAACACACCTAGAATCCTCTTCAGGGCTGGGAGTTCTGGTTGTGAAGGATTCGCAGAGATGTGGAGAATTCTAAGCACTCTCTGCTGAACCCTTAACAGGGTAGCATGAAGAAAAAAGTTCCAAGGGGGAGCATGAGTTGAGTATGAGATTTCTGTTTTTTAAAAAACCCACTGTAAATGGTCGTTGTGAGTCGGAATGGACTTGGCAGCATGTAATTATTATTGTGTATAGTAATTACCCTGTGTCTTCAAGTAAATTCTGACTTATGGTGGCCCTTTTCAAGGTTTCCTAAGTATAGACTACACAGAAGTGGTTTACCATTGCCTTCTTCTTGGGGGGGGGGTGCCCTGGGACCGAGCAGCTTCTTCCAGGCCCTACAGCAGGGCCTGGACCACAACTCCCAGAATTCCAAGCCTAGATTGCCAATGACAAAGGACTATGGGAGTTGTGGTCCAGAACATCTGGAAGGCCCAAGTTTGGCCACCACTGCCCTACAGGCTGTCTCTTCTCCCTGGAGGCCCAGTGGGGAATGGAATTCCCAACTCTGTCTCTGCAGCCACATACCTAAACCAGTGGGTGTGGCTTAAAATTCTTCTAGAAGCCACCTTTTTAAATTCCTTCAGCTTTTTCAGTATACATCTTGAAGTCTTTGAAGTAGGAGAAATTGTAATGGACTGTAGCAAACATATTTTCTGTTAAAAGGGAATCGCATTTGGGGGAAGGACTTGAAAGTGCAACTCCACCATGTCGCATGGTCTCCAGATGGCAGAACTTTACTGTTTGGAATGGCAAATGGGGAAATACACATTTATGACAAGCATGGGACTTTCATGGTAAGTTTAGAGCTGTGAACGGTGTACTCTGCTAAGTAGCTTGGGTGGCTTTTCTGATCAGTTAGGAATCTTTTCTTAAGCCTTTGTGTGTGATCAACATTGGTGCATCCTGAAGTTTTTCATACTGATCCTTCTGTAATGATAGTGCTTTAAAACTCTGCTGCATATACCATGCAGATTGAGAATATTATTATGTCCTGGGGTTTAATAGAATGCAGCGCTGGTTATAGCAGGCAGTGATGGTGGTTTAACCAAAGGCAGTGGCATAAAAGTAAATTGCATGCACGCCCTGTGACTTAATTAATTTGTGGATAGCAGCCAGTATGTGTTGGCAGCTGGTTCATTCTTACGATACTTTTTGTTATAAAAGCATTTCATAATGAAAACTCTCAATAGGAGGAAAACAAGTTCATTTCACTTTTAAGAAAACATCGCACATCTGACTTTGCACAGCTCTCTTCGGCTCCTTTAAAGCAATAGTTTGTTAAAATAATAATGTGTTGTCAAGGTGATAACAACATATGAGGATCTCCCCTCACCCACCCCAGGTTTTCCCATTCTAAAGTACTCAAAAGCTCCTTTTTCTGTTAGCGCTCTGGGAACATCACCGAAGGTTTCTCTTGAGAAAGGGTCCACTTGAGACCACATGCTAACCCACTAAGTTATACCAGCTGTCTGCACTTTCACTTAAGAGCATATGCAGTTTAATATACTAGTGAGATTTACTTTCAAATACTGTATACCGAAAGAGGATCAGGCAGCAGATCTTTCGGAGTCATTCCTATAAGACAGTTGTTCCCATTTTGGGGGTCGGGACCCCTTTGGGGGTTGGACGACCATTTCACAGGGGTCGCCATGAGCCAGTGAAGAAAAAGGCACAAATGGCTTGGGTCTGGGGGAGGAAGAGTGTGTTGCAGCTTGATAGGTTGGAGGGGATGTCAGTCAATGGCACTGGAAGCTGCGATTGGCTGAGGGCGCCTATATAGAGGGAAGTTCTCTATGGCACCCGCAGCAGTGGCCTGCCAAAGGGGGCTTGTGGCCTCTTCCAAGCAGGGCAAAGGAGGTCACCACAACATGAGGAACTGCATTAAAGGGTTGCGGCATTAGGAAGGTTGGGGAACCACTGCTATAAGAGGTTTGTTATGCTCATTTCATGTATGTAAAGTGATCCAGTGTGGTGAAAGGCCTTCAGCTTCCTGGGAAGAAACACAGGATAGAAATGAAACAAACCAAGTAGAACTTATAGAAACAAAATAAATGGTTATTAAATGGTTATTTTAGATGAAAATGAAAATGAACTGCCTGGTGAATATAACTGGTGCCTTCAGTATTGCTGGAATACAGTGGTACCCTGGAACAGAGGGTTACGTTGAACCTGATTGTCCTTGCCTTGCCATTTGCTTTGACAATGGAAGATGCCAAATAATGAGACATGAAAATGATCAAAGTAAGTACGAATTTAAAATGCCTCTAAAGAAATACCATAAATTCAGTTATTTGAAGATCATGTACAGGGAAGGGGTGTTCTGCGGGGCCATTCTTCAGCCATTCTTCTGTGTCTGTTCTTGACACATATTTCTCATTAACATCCAGATCCTGTCCTAATTGATGCTGGTTTGAATGTTGTAAGTATCCAGTGGAACCACTGTGGAAATGTGCTGGCAGTCGCAGGTTTCCAGAAAACAGCAACACAAGATAAAGATATAAATATTGTGCAGTTCTATTCTCCATTTGGTGAGGTAAAAAATCATTTCCTCTGATTTCTTGATTGAGCTTGTGTACAGCAGCTGGTCAATGATCAGTGGTTTTCAAATGGGGGTACCCATACCAGTGGTTTGACACACATGTAGTCTAGATGCAGTACAGGGTTTTCATTAAAAAATTCTGAAGAATTCAGTTTCTCCTATTTTCCTGTCAGTGTGAAGTCCTGTTACCTGTACCTACTGCAAATTATCCCTCTGTGATCTTTTGGTGTGTTAAATCGACTTTTTCTTGTTGTTTGTGTATGTGCACTTCTCTATCACTCCCATAGCCAGAGGCCCAAAGTGATAAAAGAAAATACTTAGCAGTATCAAGTTGGCTTGTAATCTTTCTTTCATTCCACTAAAATCTTTTGACTGTTACTTTTTAAGGGAAAGGTTTTAAAGAGTAATGGCCAATGAAGTACCAGTCACCTACAGCTTAACCAGTAGGCAGCTACATATGTGCACATAAAATTATTAAGAAATACATTTTCCAAAAACACAAGCATAAGGGGAATCGAATCACAATATATATCCTCCAAGTTCTTTTTGTGTAGTGTTGGGAAAGCATAAACCTTGAACTCATTCCTTCCTTCCTTTAGTCTTCATCCACAGAATATAATATAGTTAATCATTTAATCCTGATTTAGGAGTGCTACCAATTGTCTGTAACCAGCCGATATATGACTTTGTTTCAGCATCTGCGTACCCTAAAGGTTCCAGGCAAACAAGTGGCAGCTCTGTCTTGGGAAGGAGGAGGTCTGAAAATCGGGCTAGCGGTTGATCATTGCATTTATTTTGCAAATATTAGGCCAGATTATAAGGTAAGTAGTTACCAACCATTGCTTGTGTTGGTGGAAGACTTAAAGCATGATGGCTAAGAACAGATCTTGAACTTCTTGTTTCAAAGTAATGACAAGCCCAAGAACACAACTCTTGTTTGACTTTCTGTTTGGGGAAATGATTCTGGTTTATATTTACAGTAGTGCTTCTACTTGCAAGTTTAATGCATTCCAAATGCATGCTCATAAGTCGAACAACTCGTAACTAGAGCAGCTGTATCTAAAAAATTGAATAAATAAATAAAAATATTGTAAATAGAGCAGACCACAGCTAACATTTGTAAGGCAGCAGTTTAAACGCCAACAGTTTTCCACTCTTAAGTCGAATTGCTCATAAGTAGAGCTTCGTATCTAGAAATGACCTTGGCATGAGAAAAGAGGAGAATGAGAGTTGTAGATGAGAGCCGGGAGGTAGGGAGCATTTACAGAGAGCCAAGATGGCCAGTCATTGTCTGAAATCTTGTTGCTTAGGGTAGTAAGTTGACTAGGGATTTGCGGAGTCAGCATCTCTGCAAATTCTACTACTGGGCCCTGTTCTTGTTGTGACTTATGCTAAGCAATAGGCTTTCAGCCAGAATGTTATAGTCCTGGGTTTGGACATTTAATTAATACTGCATGACAGCCATGTTTTTCTTGACAGATTATGTATGTACATCTTGAAAAACAGCATAGTTGCCTCAAAGAGTTCATTTGCCCTGCTTTCTGTCTTCTTCTGGTGACAGTTTATGTATTATTCACACAATTTATCTAAGCATATTTTGGAAATAAATTTAATTAACTGCTTCGTGCTGCTTTTTCCATGTGTGTCAGAAGTTTGACTTATAATGGTCAAGAAACAAGCCCACACATACCTGAGCCTGTGAACATGGGCTTGACTGCACAGATCCTTTTGGAGTAGGCTGGTGTATGATAAATAGGGTCACTTGGGTTCAGTTAGAGGTACAATATGCCATTTGATGCAGTCCTCACATACAAATGGCACATTGGAGCTAAATTGACTATATTAGGTCTAGCTCTTTCTGGTTTGAATTTCTGGTATTGTGAAGTGGCTTAACAAGCAAGCCAGTTCATTTGAATTAGTTGTGTTTCCAGAAATGAATTTCTTGGAAAGATTGGCATTTATTTGTGCTTATTAGTTTTTGTACCTTACAGGCAGAATCCCATTGGTTATTTACATGGTGTAAGTGCTATATTTGTAAATTTCAGCAGTACATTGCCACTTGGTAAGGACTCAGGTCAGCACTTGTATTCCTCATGCAACGAAAATGTGGTGATGAATGCAAGCAATGAGTCATTAACAAGCAGCACTTTCCTGCTACATTTATGTCTTTGCACTTATGTTCCTGTAAACAACAAACAAGATTCTGGCCTAATTTTCCATTCTGTACTATTAGCAAGTAATGGTGTCTTGTTTGTTGACAGTGGGGTTATTGCACGAATACAGTGGTCTATGCATATACCCGACCAGATCGTCCAGAATACTGTGTGGTCTTCTGGGATATAAAAAACAATGAGAAATATTTGAAGTTTGTTAAGAGTCTGATCTCCATCACAACTTGTGGAGACTTCTGCATTTTGGCAACTAAGGCAGATGAAAATCAACTTCAGGTAAGATTAAAGTGTGCTGAATTGTAAAATAGAAATGCCGATTGACCTGCATAGTCCTGATGAAAGATCCACTCACCAAACATTCAGTTTTCTTAAATTAAAACTTGGAACTTGACACTTTTGTTGTGACAGAGAACATTCCTAAACTATATTTGTGATGTCGGCTGGAAGTTATAGAATTTCAGAGTACAGATTTTGGTTCATTAATGTTCTTAGGTGCCAAGACACTCTGCTGCACAATAGTTGAACTGTGATACAAAAAATCTGTGTGCTTCCAGTCAAAATAAATTATCAACATGAAGGAGAGGAGAGTATGTAAAAGCTGTAGTCGGGTGTTTAGTAAAAGAGTTAATCTCACCCTGACAGCAGAAGAAGCAGGCTAACCTTGCCTTCCACCATCCTTGGCATCACATCTGAATTTTTAAATCAGAAAAGAAAAGCACTTTCTGTGTGAGGAGCATCTTCGTGTGATGAGGAACCCTGATTTTTAAAGGGCTCTGATCACATGAGCTGCCGCAGATAAGGACTGCCCCTTCTTCTTCCAATGTGGCATTCTACACACAAGAGCTAGGAAAGACAGAGAAAGCCTAGCATGTTTTGCCTGCGCACACGTCGAGGACGACACTTTTACTGAATGCCCCAACATAGCTAAAGAGATAGAGTGGTGAAGGAAACATTTGAGAAACTCTTTTGAGGACGGGCATTCTATTCCCGTGAAGGAGGAAGCAAGGAAGAGGACTGAGCTGTCTCTAGATCTTGTTCTGGTGTAAAACCAGCTGCTGCATCTCTACAAGCCCTTTTGGGTGCCTTCTGAGCCACACAGACCCCAACCCCCTCCTCAGACTTGCTTCGTGGTAAATGAAAGGATGCAGAGGGGAGTCCAAGGAGGAGAGGGATGTGAGCTGACTCTTCCAAGTGCCTTATTGCCCATCACGTCTGGCCTCATGACCAGCAGCCCTTCACTCCTGTTATAATGTGGTTTTCCTATGTCTCCTGTATTCCATTGAACAGCTTGTATCCCTACCTGTTGGAGTTTTGGGAAAAGTTTGCATTATCATGCAAGCACCAGCCACATGGCTATTTTAGCTCTCTCCAACACCTCTAAATCCATAGCCTCATGTAATGTTAAGATTATGTATATAAACCACTAGACCCCCCCCCCCCACAAGTAATGTAACTCAACTGATACTGCTTTGATTTCTGAACAAATTCATTGTTTTCCTGTCTCTTGTGTAATGCTTTCAAAGGAGGAACAGGAGACTGAGTCTGTTGGAGCAATGGTAATTCAGTTGTTTTAAATACTGCCCTGACTGGTGCTGTGTTTGTGGTTTGTGATTTGTCTTCTTTTATTTATGTGTCTGTGTTTGCAATAACAGCATATGCCTAGAAAAAGCTGGACAAAAAGAAATCCCTCTCCCAGGCTCCAGGTAGAAGGCTGGTACTCACTTTCTGACAGTCCCCAGACCTTAAATAACTGCACACACAGAAGAGGAGAAACAACACGGGTCCAGAAACAGGGACAAATTCATGTTGCAACCTTAATGCGCATTGTGTCCTCACATGTACATAAGTGTCCCAACAGTGTCACCCACATTGTGGGTTCATTTACTTGTTCTTTTTCTAACGTGGTTCTGGTCTACTCTGCTCCCACCCAATGCTTCCTAAAGATCCCTTTTGACCTGGGGAAGCCTTTGGTTGCCTCAAGAATGAGTGGAGAGCAACAGCTCTAATATCCCCAAATCACTGCCGGATAGAATGACAGGATATTAAACTTCTGGGGCCATAGATTTTTTATTACTCTTTTCTGAGAGCACAGAAATAAGTCCACACTCGGAGAAGGTGATCTGGCTTCGTGAGCCTCCTCTGTGAGTCTGCAGGAAGAAGTGCCATTAGTAACCCTCTGGCGTTTCAACTCCCAACCACAGAGAGGTTCCCGAGATCTTCATCAGAAACCAAGGTCCTGTCATGCCCTCTGAATGGGAGTCGGACAGTGTCAGTCATGGAACAGATGTCTCCCCTCCCACAATGGAAAGACAATGGAAAGACAATGCAAAGACAGTGGAAAGAAAACCGCTTTTTTAAAAGAAGCAAAATATTCTACAAGGAAAAAATTGAGTCCCTTCCATCTTCAGCAGTCCTTCTATCATGGACTGACAAGTCCTCCTTCATAAGACTTTTCTGTCCAAAATGTATTCTACTGTGTAGTGTTAAGTGTTTAGGTAGTGCTTTGTAGCATAGTATTTTTATTCTGTGCCCCCCCCCAAATAGTAACATTTTTTATGGAAACAGAGTAGTTTCTCTTCTATAACAATGTTTTGACGGAAAGATCAAATCAAATCAGGAATGTTTCTTGATCCTTTCTACTTTTCCAAAGAACACTCCAACATATTTCCATAAATAATCCATATATGGTGAGTTCCTGATCACATCCAGAACATTTTTTTCTTTTGACAATTATGTTCTGTTTTATTTTTCTGTAGTATGTGCTTGTTCTCTGCAACTCCATTGGTACTCCTTTGGATCCAAAATATATTGACATTGGTAAGCAGATGTTCAGAGTTTTATTGCATTCATTATGCTTCTTGCTCCTTTGCCCCAAATTGCTTTGCATTGCAATGTCTCATTAGACTCCTAGATAATTGTTGTTTGGCAGAGTAGACTAAGCTTTTGTTATGAATTTCCCAGAATATTTTCAACTTGCCAGCTGGTCTACTGTTGCTTTTGTACTGACTACTAAACCCATTTGTCTAGAAACCAATTGCAAAAGTGACATAAGATATGCCAGTGCATAATGAGCTGCATCAGACAGAAATTGGCTTTTAAGCTAGTATTATTTTATTGACAGTAATAGTAATGACAGCGACATCAAATGAAGAACATACAAGCTTTTAAGATGTGCCACATACATATCACAGTAGTGCATATGATGTCACTGCAATCACCGTTTATGGGTGACCAGTATTTTCTTCTTCCATGCCTATGAGTTCTAGTGTGTGCAGACGCAAGCACTGTACAGCCAGAACAGATAAGAAGCAAGTGGTACAAGGAATCCACACAAAATCTGTCCATGTGTCGAAGTACACACAGTTGCCATTGTTTCTTTTAGATGGCAGCAAATTCTATTTGATCCACATCTTCAGTTGTAATAAGTGAAGTTGCAATAATTGTTCAGCGGCAATACCTCAGTTGTGTTTCCTGTTTTCATTTTATAATAGTACCACTGTTTGTGACCATGACCAAAACTCAAGTGATAGCAGCTTCAAAAGAAGCATTTTATATCTGGCAGTATCGGGTAGATAAGAAGCTGACAGCAATGGAAATTAACCAAATAACACGGACCAGAAAAGAAGGCAAAGAAAGGTTTGTTGATGGGATACACTGTATCGTTTACCTGATGCTATCATCTGTATAATGTTTATGCCAAAAGCAAGGAATATAAACTCATGTCAGTAGCTGCTTTGAGAGTAAATTTTGCTTAAGTTGTTTTTAAAGACCATGTCCTCAGTGGATGCCTGGCTCTTTTTCATTCTCTGCCTAAAGAGCTGTTCACGTGTGGGTGAAACATTCTTCCCCTCTTCTCTGTCATGCAGCCCTGACAAAAAATATTTTCCTTTTCCATCTTCCCTCCTGCAGCTACCTGTCTCCCCAAAGGATTAAGTGGTAATACAGTGGCTTGCTTCCATGCTCAGTTCTCACCACCTCCACCCTGCTGATTTTGACAGCTTAAGCTATTTTTAAAAAACCAGCTGCGAGGCAGGGTGGTGCCGGAGAATGGAGCAGGCACCTGTAAATTCTAATGAGCCCTGTTTGAATTTACCGCTGGGGAATGCCATAGCAGAGGCCTGAGAGGGCAGCGCTGACATCAGCGCTACCCTCTCAGCTCCTGCTGTGGGGTTCCCTTCCCCAGCAAAGCAGGAGGCTGAGCCCACCCCAGCCTCCTGCTCTGTCCAGTAGGGGAATCCCACAGCAGGGATTGAGACCATCTTGTCCACCACCCTTTGTGGTGGGCTAGAGGCTTTTTAAAATACCCCACCATCAGCACTGGGGTGGCGGTGGACTAGAGGCTTTTTAAAATTTCCCACCGCACCAACACTCTCGCTGATGCAGCAGGGGATTCAAAAGCCTCCCCACCACCCCGGCTCCTTTCTCTTTTTGCCACTCCCTCCTCCCAGGGGGGTGTTTTAGACAAGGACTGCTATGGGCTGTGGGGGCTGCCCCCACTGCCCACAGCACTCCCTGTCCAAAATACCCACCTGGGAGGAGGGGGTTGCACAAGAGAAAGGAGCAGCCAGGAAACGAATTTACTGCTCTGGAAGTATATAAATAGCTTGAGCTGTCAAAACCAGCTGGGAGGCAGGTGGCTAGGGAGAATGTAGCTGAAAAGAGCAAGTTCTCATTTTGTTTCATAACACAATAAAAATTGTTAATTACCAAACAAAACAAAACAGAGTGAGAAATGAAACATTATGCTATTTTTCCATTTTGTGCCCATCCCTAATCTTAGCCTATGTCTTTTTTTTATATATGAAAGACAGAAAGTATGCCAGTGTAAAGAATAATAATTGGAGCTGGAAACTATTATTGCCTTGAACATTTCTATCTCTCAAATACTTATATTTCTTTACATTGTGGTTGTTACTTTTTCACCTCTCTTCAAGATCCGATATTGTGTGCTTTCAGGATTTACCATGTAGATGATAGCCCTTCTGGAGCAGGTGATGGAGTGCTTGACTATGCTAAAGTCCTGCAAGTAAGCACTGGTGTTACCCTATGTCTTGTATTAATTAACTTAAACAAAAATTGTTTTGAATTGTTGTTTCTAATTTCAAATTGAATGTTCGCCTTTCTGTTGTTTTGCATATATATATATTTTTCAATTATACACCTTAAGCTCTGCTTTCCCTCCTAAATGTGGTTTGTTTTCTTGCTATTGGTTTTCCTCCACACCTGTGGTTTGGAGGTGTGGGGCCTGTTTTGGCAATTAATCTAATGTAATTTTTATGGTTTCAGGGAACACGGGATCCAATTTGTGCAATAACAGCATCTGATAAGATACTTATCATTGTAAGTAACAAGGATGAAACATATTTTATGATAGCCGTATCCTGTTGGTCAAGTGTAATAGTTCCCAAACCAGTTCAGAATAATAAAATCAGATTTAAATGAGATGATATTGCCCTGATAATGATTCAGCCAGAATCTCAGGTGTTTTCAGTAGTGGAATCAATCAATTGCATCATTTGGTTCCTAACTCTGTTGCCTTGACAGGGTGGAAGAACCATCTATACAAGGGGGATCAGTAGTCTTCTTCAGGATCCTATTTCCCCATCCAGCAGACATTTCTGCTGCTGCTATTGATTCCAGTGCTGCTCTGTTACCAAGTAGAGATGAGCACAGATTTAAAAACAGATTACAAAATTCATTCAAAAATCACTAATTCGTTGGTTCCTCTTCATATAAATTGATAACCACAATACAAATCAACAAATGTTTAGTGATTTTTTATTTGCCAATTCACCCGGCTGTATAATGGACCCTCCAAGCACCGAGAGACACCAAAACTGCAGAGAAGTTTCCCCTGACCCTCCTGTACAATCCTTCTAAGTTCGGTGAAGATGTAGTTTCCCCAAA
>JAHTLZ010000074.1:6562404-6580383 GCA_023846285.1 Phrynocephalus versicolor | reverse complement strand
AGAGGCTCAGTATAAGGGTGCAAAATAGCCTGAGGAGAAAGGTTGTTAGAGAGAATTTTAGGTGGAAAAAAGGGATAAGCAGTGCCTTTTGAAAAGTGGAATTATAAAGCAAACACCAGGTTTAGATGGCCTTCATTTCTTTTATAAATACAAATGCTACCTAACTTAGTTGTTACTGAAGTTCTATTCTGAGAAGGCTCTTCATGGTAAATTATTTTGTATTTCATCAGTGGCAGAATGTTTCTAAAGAGGTACAGTGCTTGGGTTTTTTTATTTTATTTGTTTGTGATGTTTATTTTTATTCTTTATGTTTACTCTTTCGCCCTTTATCCTATTTTTTAGTCGTCTTGCTGTCATCAACATTTCAGGAGTCCTCACATTCTTTGACTTAGTGACACGAATGACGGATGGTTCAGGGTCTCAAGCAGTAGGTGAACAACTCAAATTGGAGCGTAGAGATGTGTGGGACATGAAATGGGCCAAAGACAATCCTGAACTATTTGCCATGATGGAGAAAACAAGAATGTATGTCTTCAGAAACTTGGATCCTGAGGTAAAAAGCTATAAAGAAGTAACGAAAAACAAGACTGCATTTGGGGTAGGAAATGTGTTGTCCTTTGCAAACCTAGTCTTCATTCGGGTTAAAGGAGGAGAAAGGTAGGTTTCAGTGCTACCTGCAGACAATCTATGGAAAACCTATTTATTTATTTGAGGCATTCTTGTTCCTTTCCAACCCGTTCTTAGTTGCAAAGTTTTAGAGACGTTAAAAGCAGCATTAATAGGAAGCAAACGTTTCAGTTCTTTGATCAATTAAATTTAAATAGGGTAGAATCTTCTTCACAGTTGCGGGAAGGTTAAATATATGTGAGTAGTAATCTGTGTGTGCATGTGTGTGTGTGTGTGTGCGCGCGTGTGAGTGTGAGTGAGTGAGTGAGCGAGAGAGAGAGAGGTCTGGGGGTAGAACTTTTTGTTTCATTGCAGTTAAAAATAATTTGTTTGCGAATGTAATTATTCTAGAAAATATAGATTTGTCCTAAGACCAGGATCCAAAGGCCCTTGTATCATGTTCTATCATGAACTCAAATGTTTCAAACTTTTTATTCCAGTGCTGACCATTGTTTGTTTATAGGAGGGAGTCCTCTGTGCAGTGGCACTCTGTATTGCATTACCTCCCCAACCCTATACACCCCACGTGCACATGGGAGTGTTTTTCACTCATATTAGGCTGTTTTGATCCTATATTTATCTTGGGAGAAATGGGGAAAATGTGTGTGTGTGTGTGTGTGTGTGTGTGTGTGTAAGAGAGAGAGAGAGAGAGAGAGAGAGAACTTTTCAAACAAAATCTTCAGTGGATAAAAATTCTGAAATACAGAAATCTACAAATTTATTTTGATTTGCTAATGCATATTAAATATATTTTAAGGAGCCTATTCAGACATCTGGATACATTTGCAGCTTTGAAGATTTAGAAATTAAGTCTGTGTTATTGGATGAAATATTAAAGGTAAGTAATGATCCTTTCCTTCTGTGAACACTCCATCTCTTAAATATGTAAAACATTGTTTTTAATAAAAACAAATAGCATTTAAAATAAACATATCCTTGCATATTTTACAGAACCCTGAACATCCTAACAAGGATGACATCCTTAATTTTGAGATCAGATCATTACGAGATGCTCAAGCCATTCTTAAGGAAGCAGGGATCACAGAGTCTACCCAGTTCATTGAAGAAAATTCACATCCCAGGCTTTGGTAAAATCCCCTTTCCCCCTGCTTCTGTTATTGATGTGTAATATATGTGCATTTGTTCATACTGGGATTTTTAGAAAAATTTCAGGGTTAACAAAACATAAGTTTAGTAACAGAATTTGAATCTGTGTCTGTCGGATATTTATGAAAGGAGATTATGATGGTGCTAAACAGCAATTTAATTTTTTTTTAAACTTAAAAATACTTTACCAACGATAGCAGTTTGAAGAACTGCTACTTAAATGTACACATGGCAAAGTGCAGTTGAATATTTGCTGATCATTACTACTAATATCTTACCAGATGAGGTATGAATTTCTGCTTTTAATATAGCAATTTGGGCCAGTTTCACAGTTTGCCCTCTTAATGCACACTGGACTTCCTGCACCTTTTCCCGGGTAGGCACAGTCTTGTAGCAAGCGGGGGCTTCCCTACTCAGCAGAAGATAGCAGGAGGGTTGTCAGGAGCATTTGGGCTGCGGCCTCTTTCCAGTGTGCCTTTATATTCAACTGGAGACCTAAAGCGCAGCAGTCCTCCTATTCTGCAGAAGCCATATTTGACACATTCTGCTCACAGAAATGGACGCGTGCCAGTTCCAGAAACAAAGATGTAGAAAGCATCATGCCCCTGGACCAGAGTAACTTGGATGCAGCGAACTCTGATACTCCACATGACTATGGCAGTGGAGAAAGCAGCCATATAGCATATTAGAAAAGTGTCATGCCCTAATAGCACAACAAACAAACATGCATACGAATAGCAGCGAAATAGTAATAATACATTACAAGAGACTACCCACTTTACCTTCTCCCTTGCCCTCGGGTAGGGATTTCTAGCGATAAGCACTCCTTCCAAGATTCTAGGTAAGAACAAGATGATGCATTTGAAACTTCAGTTCATCCAACCACGCTATCTAGCATGGCCTCAGCTGTTTCCCCTTGTTTAGTTAATGCCCCCCCCCTTTTTAACCAAGAATGGCTGACTGCTCCAAAGCCAAATCTCAGGACAACTCTCTGTGGATGTGATGCAGGTTGCGAAAAATCCATAGTGTGTATGCTTCTGTCCTTGCTCAGACATCAGTGTTATTGTTTTCATGTGAGGAATTTCTAGTAGAGCAGTACAAGAGCCAACCTTGCCTTTCACTGCATCTGCATTCAGAACTGCCCCCGTGACCCTTTGCTTTTGCAAGGGCAACTTTCACATGCGTCACTGGAACACTGGACAATGAGCCAATGGACACGGACGTTCGAGATATACGCTAATGAAGGTTTTCATGCCCACAGCCTTCATGTGAAGTCCCTGCCTTGAAGTCTCTACAGCTGAGTTGTAATCTGGATCTCTGCAGGATATAGTTAACGTGCAAGTCAACTGGCTCAGTCTCAAGAGCCTGGATCCTCCCAGAATCAGAAGGCATTTGGCGCCTGGAGGCAGAATGTGAAATCTCTGGCCTACATTTTTTTTCTGTTAATAAATAGGCAAGTCAAACTCACCAGCATAGTTTGTGACAGACGAATGCTAATTCATCTCAGATCCAACAAGACAATTGTCCCCCTAGTAGCACTGTATCACAAAGACTGCTGAGCAGTCAATAATGGGTATAGAGAGATGCCTCCATGTGCCATGGAAATGCATGTGATCCATTGGATATCGGGTATCTCTCTACCCGATTACATCACAAAGGGCACTACCCAACGGCAAGAGAAGATGAGAGAAAGACGGCTCCGTTGGCATGGACATGTCCTCCGGGCAGCACCTTCCTTCATCGCCCACAATGCATACCACCTGGAAATTGGTGGCCAGTGGCCACATGGGTGACTGCATCAGAGATGGCAGGGCTCTGCCAATAAGGACATTGTCAGCCTGCACCCTGAAGACGTGGTTGATTGGGCAAAGTGGAGTTTCAGGATCCAAAAAGTGGCACAGTTGCAGGAAAATGCTATAAAGGAGGAAAAGAAGGTTAAATATGCAAGTCTTTGAGATGTGGGACAAGATTTTGGGGAAGATGAGCTAAGCTGGTACATAGTATAACGTTGGAAGGCTTTGAAGACTGCTTCCTCTGCATCTAGCTTTTTCTACCTAAAAAAAACCCTTCCAAATACAGTGGTACCTCATGATACGAAATTACAGCGATACCCCGACTTAAGAGCAATTCGACTTAAGAGTGGAAAACTGTTGGCATTTTAACTGCTGCCTTACAAATTTTAGATATGGTCTGCTCGACTTACAATTTTTTTTCATTTTTTAAACTTATTTTTTCAATTTTTTAGATAGGTACCCCGACTTAAGAGTAGTTCGACTTAAGAGCATGCATTTGGAACAGATTAAATTTAAGTCGAGGTACCACTGTAATTCGTTGCACAGGACACTTCATATTGTGAAATTTTCATATCATGGATCTGAATAGGGTGCAATGCACCCTGGGAATTGAGGTCTTCTGCAAATTTTTGTATCTCGGGGTATTCCATAGGACAGGCCTGCCCAACAGGTAGACCGGGGGCTACCAGTAGCCCGTGAAGGGTTCAAAAGTAGCCCACCAGCCATCAATAAAAAGGGTGAGGGGATAAGTTCTCCACCCCTCCCTCCCCGACTCCAAGGACCGCCACTGTCCCAGCAAAGTTCCTGGTCAGCCAGTCCACTGTCTCAGCCAAGCGGGTCAGTTCAAGGGCCATGGTGTGGTCCCCTGCTCCCTCTTGCTGGCCAGGTGATCAGCAACTCAGCCTGTTCAAAGTTGGACAGCCCTGGCTTAGACAAACTTCTTCCTGATAATATAACATGTTGAAGTTTTACATGCATATAAAAAATGACCAATGCAAGTATGCTATATATTGTCTTATTTTCAATGCATTCCTATGGGAAACCGCTGCTCTACTTAAAAGTATTAAAATTCATAAGTAGAGGTTTTAGTGTAGTAGCCCTCAGGTACTTTGGTCCAAAACAGTAGACCTCGGCCTGTTCAAAGTTGGACAGCACTGCCATAGGACATTTTCGTATCTCGAGTTTTTGCGGAAGTTTTCCATTCCTAGGGTGCATTGCGCCCTGGACGGACTTCCTTATCATATCATGAGCTTTTTGTGTCACAAGGCATCAATGTACACAGAATTAAATTGTCTTCCCAGAAACTTCCCAGATTTAACTGGTGGTCAGTGTCAGAGGGCTACAAATTTGGCAGAGTATGCTTGCGATTGCACAAAGAGATATTTGCCAGGGGAAAATTATATTATGCAAACTGTTTCCATTAAATCGTTTTTAGCTAGACCATATAACTTCTCTATACAGGCGCCTGTTGGCAGAAACAGCACTGCAGAGGCTCGATCTTCCTACAGCAGAGCAAGCATTTGTACGGTACAAAAATTACCAAGGTATCAAATTTGTAAAGCGCCTTCGCAACCTCCAGAGTGAATCCTTGAGGCAAGCAGAAGTAGCAGTTTACTTTGGGAAATTTGAAGAAGCAGAGAGAATGTATCTGGATATGGACAGAAGGTAATTCCACAGGAGAAGTAGAACTTGTTAGGAAAGTCCCAGATTCGAAGAAGCAACATCTGGCAATGGGGAATCGTGTTTCTCTTGATTGGGTACATTTATAAGAGTGAGTAGTGCAGAGACCAAACTTACGTAACTTGAGAAGAAGAGCAGCCCTCCTAGCTCAACAGAAGACAAAGGGGAAAGAAAAAGTAGATCCAACATGAAACTGGAGAGGGCCAGACAAACCTGTTAAAAAATATTAGTATGGAAACATTTGTTCAAAGGCACAGCTAGCAGTTTTGATGCTTGAGACTTTGCTGCCATATTAGTTAACTTTGGACCACTTGAGATCTGCATACAGAGGGAGAGCGTGGAGGAATGGGAACACCTGAATCTGAGCGTGTGATGGCTTTATTAGTTCCATGCTGAGCCTGACTGTTTTTTTGTTTCTTTCTGCAAAAGAAGGACCAGCTGGAGGAAATGTGAATTCTAGGGTTTCACCTGGTTTCAGCAGCATTTTTTTTTTGCACCCACTTAATCTTGCCATTCTAGGAAGAAGCCACAGTTGCTCTGATCTAGTTATAGCTGTGCATTTGTTAAGTTAGGAGGACCTCTCTTCTTCTTGATCAGGGTAGTCCTCCACTTTATAAATTTACCCATTCAAGAGGGCGTAAAGCTTGATAGTGATGCTTTGTATTTATATATGTGTTAGAATGTTCAGAACATTTCCCAACACTGTGATCCTTAAATCAGCCGTGTATGTTTGCTACAGTTGTAAATTTGTGATATTTGCAGAGATCTTGCAGTTGATTTGCGACTCAAACTCGGAAATGGATTTCGTGTAGTGCAGCTGTTACAAACTGGCTCAGGTCATGGAGATGATAACCTTCTTGAATTAGCACACAGTGAAATTGGGGACTACTTTGCTGACCGACAGAAATGGTATGTTCATAATTGACTATGCAAATGATTACAATTGCATCCTATTTAGGGCATAATCCTTTTTTGAGGCTTTATATAATGAAGGATTGGATTTGAAACAATATCAGCCTCCATTTAGCGCTCTAGTAAGTTTAGTATTTGTAACTTTAGTGAATGTTTTCATTTAAAAGAGATGGATACAGTTTTTTCTAGTTCATCGTTGCTGCAAATTCTGTTCCAACGCTGCCACTAGCAAATTAAACAAAATGACAGCTTCTAAACTCTGCTTGTGCTGTGCCTGTACTAAGATGATGATGTTAACAGATCATCAGAGATTTATTTTTATTATTTCTATTTCTTTCCTTAGGGCAAGTGCAGTTCCATATTATGTACAAGGTAGAAACCATGAACGTTTGGCTGAATGTTACTATATGTTGGAGGATTATCAAGCATTAGAGGATTTGGCTAACTCACTTCCAGAAAACAACAAGTTACTTCTGGTATGTATAGGAAAGACAGTTATAATTATTCACTGAGGACGCCAATCCAGTAGTACTTAGGATGGGGTAAGACCCATTAAACTCAGTGGGGCCTATCCTTTGCATTATATGGTTTCTCCTATTTTAACCATTATTTCAATTTGGAAGAAAACCCTTTTCCTGCTAATATTGGTCTGATTCAAGAATTCTCTGAGATTAAATATCAAATTACAGAAGAATGATGCCAAATGCAAATAAAAAAAGATGGAGGGGGCACTTATTAAAGTAAGTGGTGTGTTGGCTGGCATCCTGTTGTGTAAGTTATAATATATAAGACTGTTGACATCAGCAGTAACAGTGATTTTTCAGAAATTAAAGGTTCCAAAGGTTTTTGGTGTAATCCTTCCAGGAAAGAAATCATAAATGTTTACTTTTTAAAAAACCACTGATGCTGCCATCATCATCGGCTTTATGTGGCATAACGTATAGCAACAGGATTTGATCCATTGTATGTTCTATTATAAAGCAAGAACATTCTCCAGTTCTGCTTTTCACACGGTATCGAAATGTGAAAAGCACAAATAATAAAATTTATAGGGAGTGGGTGTTCTTAAAGTCTCCACTAGTTATACTTCAGGCTCAAATATTCAGCTTGTGGATCTATCTGTTAATGATAGCATGTGGTAATAAGCTGTTTGTCAGCATGCTAAAATTAAAGTGTTTAAAGAGCAAAAGGATACTGCTGTTTTGATACTACAGTTTAAGAACTCTTCTCTGAGTCAGTGATACCTATGATGTCTCTTGCAGGATATAGCCCACAAGTTTGTTACCGTGGGCATGTGTGAACAAGCTGTGACAGCCTTCCTCAAATGTAACAGACCAAAGGATGCAGTGGATATCTGTGTAAATCTCAATCAGGTAGACGCAGAAGCCCAGTGCAGGACATGTTGCACTGGGAGCTTGTTTCATGCTAATTCAGTAGTTTTATTTTCAGTATCATATTTCTTATGTCATTATCATGCCTGGTATCCAAGAATGCCATGATATAGTAGCCGGCTGGTCAGTTTGTATTTTCCTGTGTTTTGTGCCTGGTGGCCAAACCACAAATGACATAACTTATATGCAGTTGGATCTCCCAGTATCGTTTCCCAAAAAGCTGTCGCTGGGGTGTAGTGGGAATATAATTTTGTTGAGGGACACTCTTGTTCCTTGTGCCAATTCCCTGATGCAAATCACACACTTTCCACATATCATTAACCATGCAAGGAAATGCAGGTGTTGAGAGAGCCCACAGTGGGGGTGGGGGTGAGTGGGGGAAAGAATTGAAGCAACACAATTAGATGGGTCGTGTCACATATTGTTCGTCTCTGAGTAGCCAGTGAGAATGAAGAGGGGAGGGGGCATCTAATGCATGGAAGACCCAAGTCAGCAACAATCATAAGGATCATAAAAAATTTCAAGGATCAGCATTTCTATACATCATTGAAGCATACCAGTGTTCAACCAGTATAAATAAATAAATAAACCCCATACTAACACTCCAATAAACTGAATTAAAATACAGTATAAGGAAATGTTTTCAAGGTTTCTCCAGTTTTCACCCATAAAATGTATTTTGCCAACTAGTTAAGAAAACATTAAAATAGCATTTATTATAACCTCATTCAATATTATCCACACTTAGAGACATTTGGATACTCAGTTGATGTCCCTTGGCTTGAGGGACAAGGTAAGGATAAGCCCTTGCAGTGGTTTAGACCACATTTACTCAGCCTTGTTTTGCCACAAAGAATAACAGTAGGGGTTGCTTTGCCAGGATTAGGTTTTAGTTTATGAGCCAAATAATAGGTCTTACAGTTGGCCTTGAAATCCCAACGGCTGCTAAACTAATACTCTAAAATAAATAAACAAATCATTACCATGGCAAAGTACCTTTGCTTAAAATGGTGAGCTGTTGGTTGATACTTGAATGTGTGTGCAATTGGCTAATGGTTTTTCACTTCTTTTTCTTCCAGTGGAGTAAAGCGGTTGAATTGGCCAAGCAGCACAATATGAAAGAGATTGGTTCCCTGCTAGCTCGATATGCATCTCAGTTACTGGAAAAAAACAAGCCCTTGGATGCTGTGGAGTTGTATCGCAAAGCCAACTATTTCTTTGAAGCTGCTAAGCTCATGTTCAAGGTATGGCAACTGTGAAGAAGTTCTAAAAGGGGTGTCACTGGACATTTAGATGTTAGTATCGGGATTTACATGCATGTTTATGCTTACAATGTTTTTGTGATGATGCTTTTGCATCTGAGCAGAAACATGTTGTTTTAATGCCTGGAATATAGTTGGCGCAACTCTACCATGCAGCTTGGATAATGTTCACTTCACACCTTGATTAGCCACAGCCATACCTTGGCCATTTCAAGGGAATTTAAAAAATGCAAGGGAATTAAAAATGGGGTCAGAAATTATTTAAAGCTATTGGGTACATTGCCACTGGGGCCACAGATTTGCAGTTCTACACTTTTAAATTGTTCTGTACACTACCCTGTTCCTAGAGAAAATTAGTAGCAAGTCTAGTTGGGACATATAGAAGAATGCATGTGTGTGTGTGTGTGTGTGTGTGTGTGTTGCGTCGTTATAGTCGTGACCGACTTTTCGTGACCCCACGTTCATGGAGTTTTCTTGGCAGGAATTACTGGAGTGGTTTGCCAGTTCCTACTCCAGGCGCCTACAGCACCTGGTATTCCCTGGTGGTCGCCCATCCAAGTACTAACCCAGGCCAACCATGCTTAGCTTCCGAAATAAGGCGAGATCGGATGTGCTTAGGGCATCTAGGCAGCATATATAAGCTGTCTTTTATTCCATATAGTCTATCTTGTAACCTTTAGGTTCTCACTCTCAAGTTGGAAAAAGAAAACACTCCTGTTAATGTCCTAACGATACCATTTTGTGTCTTCTGTTTTAAAGATTTCAGACGAAGAAGCTAAAAAGAGGACCAAACCTTTGCGTGTTAAAAAGCTGTATGTCATGTCAGCGGTACTTGTGGAGAAGTATCATGAACAAATGAAAAATGCACAGAAGGGGAAAGGGAAAGGGAAGACGTCAGAGGTATAATGCTGAATGTCTCCAGTAGGAATGTCAGTACCATTCCAGATGATGTTAGAAAAATTCCTCTGAGTACAGATGGCAATCTTTCTGATAGTTTTCCTCCAGTACTGGGCCATTAATGATATTATTTAGAAAGCAGATTTACAAGAATACAGTAATCCCTTGCCTATTGCAGGGATTAGGGACCCGACCCGACCCGCAATAATGGAAAATCCACAATATGCGGATGCTGGGTCAGGTCGGGACTGGGGGGCTGCCTGGGGCCTCCTACACTTACTTGAGGCCTGTCACTGCCCCAAATGGGCCTCCAATGGGATTCCTAGGCCTGTTGGAGGACCCAGGAGTGGTTACCGGTGATCTGTTTTTCCAGAAGTCACTTCCAGTTTTCCGGAAAGCACTTTTGGGGTCTCTGACAGGCCCCAGAAACCCATCAAAGACCCGTTTGGGGCAGCACCAGGCCTAGGGTAAGTACAGGAGGCCTGAAGCAGGTCCATCCAGCTTACTCCAGGGGGCCTTGCGGTTCATATACTGCGGTCCTGCGATATACCAGGACCACAGTATATGAACCGCGAAATGGCGGGGGACAGCTATGTCACATTCAAGAAAACATGTTTAAACATTCTAAATAGGAACATCACACACCTTTCACAAACTGTTTTCCATGATCTAGAACTTACTCCAAAAGCTATCAGTAACCATTGCTTGGTCATAAGATGTTACAAAGCAACAGTCATCTGTACTGCTTTACATTTTGGGGCAACAAAGAGGCAATGATGTTTTTGCCTTGTAAAAACAATGTTCCAGTTTCTGCTAGGAACACATCCCAATTGGGAATCATTGGCCTAAATCCTATTTGTATGCATTATGCCGGTGGTCCCCAACCCCCGGTCCGCGGACCGGTGCCGGTCCGTGGACCGGTCGGCACCGGGCCGCCTGGGGAGGCCGAACCCGGGCGGCTGCCTTGGCCGCTGCGGCCGCCGACAGGAGGAGGAGGTGGGGGCCCGCCCGCCCAGGAGCCCCAGGCTCCCCCCACCCCGCCCGTGCGCACGGGGGGGAGCGGCACGCCCGCCGCTCCCAGCCGGCAAGCGCCGCCGCCGCTGCTGCCGCCGCCGCTCCCATGCCCCCCGCAAGGCACACACGCCAAGCCCCCCCCCCCCCCCGCTCCCCTTCCCCCCCCTCCCTCCCCCCCCCCCCCGCCCGACCCCCCCGCACCCCCCGATCTCCCCCCTCCCCACCCCCACCCCCGGGCCACGGAAAAATCATCAAACATTTACCGGGCCCTGGGGACAAAAAGGTTGGGGAGCACTGCATTATGCCATGTAAGATTCATGATGTCATCAACAGGGATGGTTCCTCCCCCACCCCCACCCCCGCTTCTGTCCGGAGGCACAGCACACATGAGGTCTTTAATTACTGAAGTTCACCACTGGCTGTGAAATCATCCTAACAGTGGAGATGTTTAATAATTGAAAATTATTTCCTCCATCCTGAGGTCTCAACAGTTTCCCAACAATGAAAGGGATTCCATGGTAGCCTTTGGACCTTTGGAGGAAATAAGAAAAACTTCATTTAAAACAAAAATCACTACAGCTGATGGCATCATCCGCCTTACACCGCATAACTTAACAGAACAGGGTTTCAGCTAATGTGTTCAATTTTAGAAGCATTTCCTAGCATGTGCACTCAGCTGCCGCCCTAATGACACTTCGTGAAAGACCTTCTCCCCCATCCCACACACTTTGATGTGGAAAGTAGTTATAGCTACTCAGAAGTATAGAAAATGACTTCCCGTCTTCTTTCTTGTATCTTGATCTCTCTCTTATATTGCTTGCCTTTCTTTCCAGGCTACCTCCGCATTAGCTGGCTTGCTAGAGGAAGATGTTCTTTCTCCAGACAGTCGGCTCATCGATAATGCGTGGCGAGGAGCTGAAGCTTACCATTTCTTCATCCTCGCCCAAAGGCAGCTCTATGAAGGCTACGTAGATACAGCAATGAAGACAGGTAGGGCTGTGCCTTCCTCTTGTGAAATAAGGGCTGGCCTCCCCAACAGAACACACAGAACTCTGTGTGCATCTCGGAATGTGTGGAAAGTGTGAATCCGAGTGACTGGATGCAACCCATGTGTTTTTGAGTGATTAAAACAGCAATTTCCCTTGTCACCTGCCTGTTTTATTGTAACAAGATGCTGTATCATGATCTTGTTCTCTGCGTTATAGCCCTTCACCTGAGAGATTATGAAGACATCATCCCAGCAGTGGAGATCTACTCCTTGTTGGCCCTTTGCGCCTGTGCAAATAGAGCATTTGGTACCTGCTCAAAAGCTTTTGTTAAACTGGAGTCCTTAGAAAGCCTCACGCAAGAGCAGAAGCAGCAGTACGAAGAACTAGCCCTACAGATATTCACAAAACATTATCCTAAAGACAACAAAAAGCCAGAACTGGATGATCTACTTGAAGAGTAAGTTTACTGCTTTTGCCCTTCTTATATGACATGATGACCTTTAGACTACATGCAATTCAGTAGGACACTCCCCCCCCCCCCGTTTGTAGCCAGAAAGTCATAAAAATCTATCCCAGGAGACATGGAGGGATCCAATGAGAGGTGACCAAGTGCCACCCCCATTATGCTACCCAAAGTCCATGCACACAGCATTGGGTTCTGTCCTTGATGAATTGCATCTGTGAGTGAAGTGGAGCCAAAAATGACAGCCTCGTTTACTTTTTTAAAAAATTCAGAAGGTTACGCGTTTTGCATTTTGATGAAAATTTAAACACTATGCATAATGTGGCAAAATTCCGAGCAGCTGCTATTAAAATCCGGTTTTAAGGAAATAAGGGTAGGTAGACCCTTAATTGCCAGTGGGATCTTTCTTCTTTTTTTTTTCTTTTTTTTCTTACTTTTTTTCCTTTAAATTAAGATGCGAGTGATAAATGTTTACTAATTTTGTTAGGCTATTTTAACTTTGTATATACTTTTTGATAGGCATGTGGCATGTTGTAACTTGTCTTATTTGTACATTTGGATGTTGGTCTATGGCCGTATTAAAGATCTGATAAACTTATGACGTGTTCTGTGACTCAACTATATGGACAGTTTTGAACTCTGCTTCTCACACAGTGTTGACACCTTCCAAGGTAGTTTTCAAATGTTGTTTTTCCTTGTGCTCAACAGGGGAGAAGGGAAGCTTCCAACCTGTGTTGCTACAGGAAGACCCATCATAGAATACCAGTTCTGGATGTGCAGCATTTGCAAGCACTGTGTGCAAGCCCAGAAAATCAGCAGCTACAACTTCTGCCCGCTCTGCCACAGCTCAGTGGCCTATTAATCATAGCAAAAGTGCATGGGTATGCATAACATCTATGCCTGCACATGGCTAGAAATGTGATAGAAACGTTATTCAATTGTTATTCAGAAGTAAAACAGAAAATTAGAAGCATTTCATGTGCTTTCCGCGTTTATAAAAAGTAAAATTGATCTGAATTGTTTTCTAAACAGAGCCTCAACTGGGAAAAGCAGTGCCATGACTGCAAATGAGAGTGATGGCTTAATACAAGCGTAAAATCTACCTGGTCCTTCTTGGTGTTTCTTTAGCCACTCTCTACTTTCCAAACCTGTCACGTTGTGATTCCTATACAGATCCCTAGCATGCATGGAAACACTGCCAGTGCTTACCAATTATGGGCTAGCAGCAATAAAGGCCCCGTGCCAGTCAGCTGTAGAAGCCAAGACACTCAAAGGAATACTTGTGTGACATAGCTCCCCTAATCCCAGGCAGAGCACACAGCAGCTGTGACCATATGACCTCACTTTCCAGCGCAGGACCTCCATGGCACAGATCTCAAGAATCCAGCCCCAAGGTCTCCCAAGGTTTATCAAATGATGCATGTTGGTAGCAAGCCAACAGGGCAGAGAGAGAGAGAGAGAGAGAGAGAGAGACTAGCTCCATGAAATAGTTGACATTCCACAGAAAGGTCTTCCTAGGCTCACATCCTAAATGGGACCTCTTAGCCAATGGGAGAGCATTGCAGCGGCCACTTAGCCTATGGGCCCGGCCACCCCCCTGACAACTTCTGTGACCGTGTGTTTCCCCTGTGCTGTTTTTCCCCACAACAAGCCAACACTACCAGTTTTCATCCAAGTAGATATCACGGCCTGTTCATCCCATGCAGTTAACTGCCTTATCCCCAGCATCTATTTTTAAAAAAATCTCAGAAGTTAACGACTTAGCTACAATGAATTCAGGAGAAACTATAAGTCCCATAGGTGAGCTCTGTGTCAGTTGAGAGTTTGAAAGAACCATGTTTGTGTAGAGACAACACGTTGGACCCCCAGACAGGGGCAATCAAGTGGGCTGGTGAAAATGGATTTCCTCACCCCTTATACACCGCAGCCTTCCCACCTTCCTGAAACTGCTTTATATAGGGCTGTAGACCCAGATGGATGGAGTGAACTGGAAGGAGTCTCATAAAGCAGATGGAAGCTCCATTTGTCTTCTGAAATTATATTGTAGAGTCAGTCCAATAAAATGCATGCACTGGGCCAAGAATTCACTTTAAATCTGTTCTTTTATATGGAACGATATCTTATGTAACATGTATATTTTTATAACTGAATATTTGGTTAATCTCTACTTTGCTCAGATAGTATGGTTATATTGAAATATACTCTTAATAATAAAATTGTTAATGTATACCAAATCCTAGTTGTATGCTACCTTTCTGTCATGTATTCAAAACAGTCTACTAGTCAAGATATGAAGCAAATACATATACAAAAGTAAGCATTTCTTAAAATAAACTAACATGTAAAGCAGCATGAGAAGAAATATATTACATGGATCAGTAGGTTGCACCTGTAGGTATATAAACCCATTTGGATTTTGCTGTTTTTAAATATCTTCTATGCACAAACAAGTTGCTGTTTGATACACGGACAGGATGGTTGTGAGTTCTTGCTTGAAGAGGTTAGGTTACATCAGATCATCAGGTTAGCTATCAAGCTGTTGGGTTTTTAGGAAAGGATGCCCCATAGATGGGATGACACATGACACATTTATTCCTTCGTTCAAGAAGCTCACAGCAGCATGGACCTAATTAAGGGATTCCTTGCAGACCAGCCAAAGCCTTCTGGGCCCTAAAGAGGAAGGCTCTCACTCCAGTTGCCTCTCTGTGTGCTCAAGGGTAATGGCGGGAGAAGTTGCATCACCAAAAGGAACGCGCTCTGCCCCAGAATCAAAAGGATAAGGCAGTCCTTAATCCTTAAAAGAGTAATTCAGTTCTTTTAAAAAAAACAAAACTCCATAATGTAAGGTATGATGCTATTATACTTCTCTGTTCACAATTCAGAATGCCAAGAAATGGCCTGTTATTGCCATGCAATATCATGCCCATAATGCCAGCAGGAAAATGGATGCCAAACTTTACATAGCAAAGATGAGCAGGAACATGGATGACGCTAATGTCAGCATTCACAGTGGTCTACAGCAGCTGTTCTCAATGGGGGAGGTGGGGTGGATTGGCTCCTTTGTCGGGCCCTGGCACATTCAAAGGGGGCCAGAGACTGGAAACAATTCTTAATGCTAGAACGTAACGACATAAGAAGAGCCCTGCTGGATCAGGCCATAGGCCCATCTAGTCCAGCTTCCTGTATCTTACAGTGGTCCCACCAAATGCCTCTGGGAGCACACGAGACTAGATTTCTGTCTCCTGATCCCACTCCCCTGCATCTGTCCCTTGAAGTACAGTGGTACCTCTACTTATGAATTTAATCCGTTCCGAATGCATGTTCTGAAGTCGAACAACTCTTAAGTAGAGGAGCCATATCTAAAAAATAAATAAATAAATAATAGGAAAACATTTAAAAAATGTAACTAGAGCAGACCACATCTAAAATTTGTAAGGCAGCAGTTAAAGCGCCAACTGTTTTCTGCTCTTAAGTCGAATTGCTCTTAAGTCAAGCCACTCTTAAGTAGAGGTACAACTGTACCTTGTTTTTAAGCCTGGAGATGACAGATGCCCATCATTGCTTGTAACCTGTGATGGACTTTTAATCCAGGAATCTGTCCATACCCCTTTTGAAGGCATCCAGGGCAGATGCCGTCACCACATCCTATGGCAGGGAATTCCACAGACTAACAACACACTGGATAAAGAAGTATTTTCTTTTGTCCTCACTCTCCCAACCCTCAATTTGAGTGGATGTCCCCTAGTTCTTGTATTGTGCGAAAGGGAGAAGAACGTCCCTTTATCCATTTTATTCATGCCCTCTTCCCCCTTATAAGGCTGCACATTAAGTCCTACTGAAAACCTAGCTTCATTGTAATTGTCCTATTGATTTAAGTAGGGTTCACTCCTAACTAGCTTGATCTGGATCCAACCCAAAGGTTAAGAAGTGTATTTGTTTTTTAAACCAGCTTGTTTCTACACAACACGGGGTTACATGGAGTTACTGCTTCATTTGAACGATTCACTGTCCATTTGGCCTGAGCGAGAGAGACAGAACAATATGACATTTCATCTTTTATAGATGCAGTATGAATGAGTTATGGCAGGCAACATCTCAAAAGAGACATTTCTTTCCTAAGAAACAAAAGGCATGCCTCTTCAAAGCAGGTGTCTGGCATCTATCAACCCCTTAAAACAGTGGCGCCCCTCACAAGTGACCAAAGAGGTTGCTCTGTGTGGAGGTCCCTCCCCCAGCATAAGGGAATACTGGAGAATATTATGAAGGCAGTAAGAGTATGCATATCTATATACCGGTACTTACATGTGCACAGATGGATAATTGATATCAACACTGGAGAGAAAAATAAAATGCAGCAGCAAAGCTAGAAAGCAAAATGACTGCAGGGGCATTAGAGAACAAAAACTGAAAATCAGAAAACAAACATCTATATACAGTATATTGGTTTTCTGGTTTTGTTCAAAAGCCTCTGCAATTTTATATATATATATATATATATTGTGCTTTATGAGAGCTGGCATGGTGGAGTCCAAATCCCTTCTCAGCTATGAAAACTCAACTGGCGGGTATTGATAGCAAAACTACTACTTAAACATCTCACCTTGAAAATTGGGTTTAGTGTTGCCATAATTTGGATGTGACTTGACAGCATCTGCTTCATACCCAGGCAAACTGTAGTCTATATAGCTTGGGAGTTCTGAGCAGCTGGTTTGGTACATTTGTATAATAAAGCTACCGGCACAATTTCACAGATATAACAGACCTCATGAGACAAAAACAAAATCTTCTAACGACAGACCTCCCAGAAGCTGTGCCATTTGTCCTATATAGCAAACACAGGGACATGGTTTGCAAAGGACAGCATAGACAAAGTAAAAGGCCATTGTTTGGTCTTCCTTGCTGCAGAAGGCTTATTATTAGGCTAGTTAGGGGGGAAATGGATTTAAAATACATGACCTTAACCATGTTTACCAAGTCGACAGTAGGCCCGTGGAACTTTCACAGTGGTTTGAAGTACAGTATTGGATTTGACCTAGAAACTCTACCTGACTTAGAATATCATGACCATTATTCAGAATAATATTCCACCATCTCTAACAGGGTCCTTTTCCAAACATCACCCCAGCCTGGAGAAAAGAGGATGGCTTCTTGAGAGGTTTTTGATTCTCACATACAATGGTCTCCCTGGGTTGGGCCCACATTACTGGCAGGAACTTCCCTCTCCAATGTCAACTGCCCAGGCCAACAGATCATTAGAGGCAAGGCTTCCCCAGGTAGCTACCCCACCAAGGGAGGCCCATAAATCTACTACAAGAGGCAGGGTCTTCTTCAGGGTGGCTCCATCCTTGTGGAACCAGCTCTCATATAGCTTTGCCTGGCCCCCTCCCTGTTGACATTCAAGAGATAATTAAAGACATAATTTTTCAGGGTGGACTTCCACTCCAACTTTAATTGAGCTGAGGTGATCTCACAACTCCATCCAGCTATTGCTACATTTATTATTATTATTATTATTATTATTATTATTATTATTATTATTATTATTATTATTATTATTATTATTATTATTATTATTATTATTATTATTTTGCTTTATGTAGTTTTAATAATGCTCTGGTGCTCTCTGTTCTTATGTGGTTGATTGCTATGCGGTTTTTATTACACTTATTACTTTGATTATGTATTGTATTGTGAACCGCCCCGAGTACTGCTATGGCACTAATAGGAGTCTTATATTAAATTGAATGAATGAATGAATGAATGAATGAATGAATGAATGAATTCTCAGCATAGCCAATGGTGGAA
>JAHTLZ010000074.1:6507328-6562394 GCA_023846285.1 Phrynocephalus versicolor | reverse complement strand
AAAAGAATGTAAGTAGAGCAGACTGCATCTAAAATTTGTAAGGCAGCAGTTAGAATGCCAAGTTTTCTGCTCTTAAGTTGAATTGCTCTTAAGTCAAGCCACTCTTAAGTAGAGGTACCACTGTACCTAGTCACTGCATGTTTCCATGGTCTGAAATGCAACCCCCTCCCTCCACCATGCAGACAACCTCAAGTGTGAATTGCATGGTCTAGGTGTGCACATAATCACGCAATTCATGTTATTTAATCCCCCTTTAAAAGATTAAATCATATAAAATGAATCTCTGCATGAGTTGACATCTAACTGAGCAAAAAAGCGCCCGGGGGTGGGATCTTCATGCCTAGCACGAAGCAAGGGCTTACCCTCTTTCTACATCACACTCTTTCAGCACCATTTCCCCCAGTAGCGGAACCAAGGGCCCCATTTTAGCAACCTCCCAGTTGTGGCTCCAACTCACATACCTGTCCAGCCAGTATTTCCCACATAGCTCTGGTGTCGTAGCGGACAATAAAGAACTTTTCCATTTTTAAAGAAAACCCTTTTTGACACCGGGTAGAATAGGAACTGCCAATTTCATTTCAAAGAGTCGTCAGTGAAGCGCTGGATAAACACCCTCAAAAGTGATGTGAAGTTGTCCTGGGTTCACCGGAACCTAGCCTGCGGACATACCAAGTGGAAGGCAAAAACAAGAATAACTGACCCCTCCACCAAGTGGGACAACGGCTAGGAAAAAGAAGTATGGATAGAACAGAGATGAAGCCTCCAACACAGATGCAGCAACAGAAATATTCTCTGTGTTGGTTCAATTCTGAAAAGCTTGTGAAAGGTGTGTGTGTTTGCTAGGAAGCTAGTTAAAGGCCTTGCCTAGAAAGCTATGTTTCAAAAGTAATTAGTAACTGTTCTGTTCCAGCAGGCCAGCTCCTCTGACAGTAAAAATGGTTGCAGGTAACTTTCCTGTTTCCCAAAAGGAAATCAACAGCTTCTTTTCCAGGACAGTTTAGTACCCAGAAGTACCAGTGGCCTTACGCCTTTGAGTAGCTTCGGATCCTAATGCAAAGATCTCCTGGGCTTGCCTGATTTGTTTAGCTTTAGGTTTTAGGCTTTCCATGAGGAAAGGGCTGGGCCAAATTCTTAATGGACAAGCAGTCAAGCCAAGAGACATCTGGATTGGAAAAGGAGCCATGCCTCCTCCAGACTGGCCTGCCTTTCACTTCCTGAGACTGAAAATGTTTAAGACAGGCATGTCTAAACTTCGGCCCTCCAGATGTTTTGGACCACAACTCCCACAGTCCTTTGCCATTGGAAATACAGCCTTGGAATTCTGGGAGTTGTGGTCCAAAACATCAGGAGGGCCAAAGTTTGGACATGCCTGGTTTAAGAGGAAGGTACTGAAAAAGGAAGGTGTTTACCTTCCTGGGCTCAAAACTTAATCAAAATAGTGACTGCAGAAGACATATAGCTATTGGAAGAATACCAATGTTTAGTATGAATAACATCTGGAGGGATCAAGACATCAGCTTCCCATCAAATGCATCCTAGTTGTTTCCAGTAGCTTCTTATGGATGTGAAACTCGGGCTTTGAGGAAGGTGTAGATAGAAAAAAGATAGAGGCATTCAAACTGTGGCGCTGGAAATGACTTCTTTGCATCCCATGGACAAAAAGAATTACCAACAAGGAAGTCCTTAGAGGGAGTAAAACCAAACATATCTCAGGAAGTTTTAAAAAAAGTCATATTTTGGTCATGATTTGTGAGCCAACTCACTCAAAAAGGCAATAAAAGGAAAAGAAGAAGGGGCAGTGCCCAAGGACTTACTGTCTTGACACCATTGGAAGGGACACTGGAATGATTCTGATGGAACTAAAAGAAGCGGTAAGAGATCGAAAGCATTAATGGCCTCTATCACACTGCACGTAAAAAGCGAATTTTAAAAAAAAATTTAAATCTGCATCTGGAGTACTGGTTCCCGATGCGCTTCAAAACAATACATGCCTCTGCCACGCCTCCTGAAGCACAACCCACTGCATTCTCCTGATCCTTAACCCCCCCCCCCCGGCAATAAGTTTTTGATCTGCATTTCTGGAGAATAGAAGTGTGCATCAAAAGTAAGTGGGGGCATTGTTAGTGCACATTTTTGTTATTCTGTTCAATTTATTGATATTTTCTTAAATGTATTTGCTCTTTAAAATAAAAAGTGGATTACTGGTACGGGGGGGGGGGGGGCTCTGTCATGTTCTCCAGCAGTAAAAATAGAAACCTGGCATGCCGGTAATCAAACATATTAATCATATATATGTATATACAGTGGTGCCTTGGATAACGACAGTAATTCGTTCTCCGAGGTTTGCTGTTATCCGAAACACATTGTTATCCGAAACGCAGTTTCCCATAGGAATGAATGGGAAACCGTTTAATCCGTTCTGGAGCCTAGGAAAAACTCTTTAAAAAGTGCACTTTAAAGGTACAGATGCAATTTCACCTGGGATAACTTTTTTACTGATGCATGCTGGAAATTCATTATCTGAGGCAGTCCATAGGGAAAATTTGTTATCCAAGGCAGTCCATAGGAAGATTCGTTATCCAAGGCAGCCCATAGAGAAAATTCGTTATCCAAGGCAGACCTATACCTAGGAATTGCGATTCGTTATCCGAGGCAGCCCATAGGGAAAATTCGTTATCAGAGGCAGCCCTATACCCGGAAATTTGCACTTGTTATCCGAATTATTCGTTATCCGGGGCAGTTGTTATCCGAGGTACCACTGTATATATATATATACAGCTTTTCAAAACAGCAGTTTGATGCACTTTCGGCCCTTGGGGGATGCGAGAATAGAGCATAAAAATGCTATTGTGGGGACAGAAAGTACGCATCATATATCACGTGACCAGTCTTGGAGTAAGTACGCATCAAATCAACATGCACATCCAGTGTTTGTGTGATAGAGGCCATTGATCCACAAAGTGACTGAGAGTTGGACATGACTGAGCAGACAGAAGAAGAATGAAAAAGATATGACTGTGACCACCAGACCCTTCTCCAGGGAGAGTATTTTGGAAAATCCTGAAAGGAAATGAAACAGTATAATTTTAAAAAGAGAGAAATGCTGAGATTTTAAAACATTAGAACCCAAGCTACAAGGATAACGACAAATTTGAAGACTAATTTATCTCCGAATGGGGGAAAGGGGGTGGGAGAAATACTAGACAAAGGGATTTATAGCATCATTTCCCATCCATTATCCAGAGCTAATTTGGAAACAGCCATGTGGAACGGTGGGTTCTTTGGGGAAAATGCCAGTAGTACATTTAATATTAATAATAATAATTGCAGAGGACAGCAGGAAAACATTTTTTTAGCTACTTACATTTCCAAATCCCAATGACAGAAAAGGGCTCCCGGAAGGCAGATGATGACCACAATTCTGAACATTTATACAGAGAAGATCCTGATGGAAAGGATCCACCAGAAGTCCATGATTCTTATACCAGTTAGGCTGATATACCTAAGTCCTATGCTGGCTGCATCAGTAATTTCCCTTGCAAAAGTGATCATACTAAGAGATCTGAAAAAGTACTAATTCAGCATCTGGTCTCATTCTGTTCTTTTGCCACAATTTATTTATTTATTTATTTATTTAATTTCTATACTGCCCCCCCCAGTGCAAACGGCACTACCCATTGGCTGGGAGTTATTCACTTCGTTGAAATGACCTAATTCTCATTAGACCAGTGAGCCATTCAGTCTGTCTGTATACCAGACCCTTGTAAGGCTTTCTAGCTAGTTGTGATATTCTGAATGGCCATGAGTCCACTCCAGAAGCATCTTGACCCCCCCCCCCCACGGACTGTGCTGGTTTGGAGAATTGTGGGAGGAAATGGGAGCTTAGGTTTCATTCCTACCATATAAGAACCATATACTGTAAGTAGTGGGGCTGGTTCTGCATATGAAGTGGTAGAAATGGAGGTGCACAGAGGTGGTGCCGCTGGTGATCACCAAGCAGGCCAGCTCTTTTGCATGTCCAGTGTGGCTGCTGGCTCACCGGTGACTCTGGTGACCCCTGTTTGGGTTGGAAATGCCAAAACAAGCTTCATCCTGGAGTGTGCATGCTGGCTTCTAATCCAGGGTGCACTCTCAGTTCACACAGTGACTTTAGAAGTTGAATGAGCCTGGTCAACCTAATTTCAAAAGACCTCTGCAGACCAGCACTTGCAATATCCTGTAAAGTCAGCTGTTGCTCCCTCACTAGCAAGGCAGGGAAGCTGAAGTCTTGGCTGATACTTCACGTCCCTCTCGCTGCAGTTCGCGGCCCCGCTGGAGACTGGTTCGAAGGAATGGAACCTCACGTCCTTGTGGGGTCAATCCGAGTTCAAAGGAACGGAACTTCACATCCTTGTGGGGTCAATTCGAATTCACCCCCACCACGCCCCTGAAGTGCGCTCCAAGCGGGGTGAGAGATTCCCACCCTGGAGCTCGGGAATCTTTTCAATCCGCTTCTCGATCCGATTTCAACACGGAGGCAAGTTCACCTCGGCTTGAGGAAGGATGTGAAGTAACCGCCAGAAGGAAATCAGAGACAAGAGGGGTGGGTGTGCTAAGTTTGGTGATGGTGTCCTCACCCACCACCAGCATTAGTCCTGCCTGCCACTGACATAGTGTGCCTAAGAGATTATCCCCATGGTAATATAACCTTCAACATGAAAGAGAGCCCCCCACACACACACACACAAGCACACCCAATTCTTCTTTCAGTAAACTGTATGTACTTCTGCAGTCTTTTGACATAGCTCAAGCAAAGCATTAACAGGAACGTGTATTGCTGAGGTTAATACATTTTCCTTCCATTTCTGGCATCTTCTTAGAGATAGGTGCATCAGATACCTCTTGCACATTAAGTTGCGGGCTTGCAAATTAAACCTGTATTTCCCTTTGAGAGGGAAAGCACTGAGAAGCGCAGAATGGCTCCATGTCAAAATCTGTTCCCAATCTAATATGATGGGTTAATACGGAAGCAGGAGTGAGGAATAAGATCCTTTAATTCTCCAGATCCTTGTTGATCTGCCACAGTTGTGGGAGGTGTTTGTGGAGAAAAAAGTTCTCAGGAAGATGTACCGTAGTTTGGCATTCGTAGGCTTGAAAGATCTGTCCAAACAATAAAGAAAGCACTAAATCTATAGAACTGAAGCAGCCAAGGTAAAACTGGACCTGCCTCAGCATCAGTTTCAAGAAGAACAAAATGATTACTTTGAGATTGTGCAGCATTATTTTTAACCTATGCAGAGATCAATTATTGAATACTACTGCACTGACTAAGGAAAACATCATAAAACAGTGACATTTTCTTTGATAAGAAAAGCAGGGGAAAGTGCTTGCCCCCGCATTGCAGCTAAAGCTCTGGGCACCATCACACACACACACACACACACACACACACACACACACACACACACACACACACTCTACTGCTTACAGCAAAGAAAATTCTGTGCTTTGTATTTTTTCTTAATTCTAGAATCAATAATGGTTGGCTGGAAGATTCAGCTGCTGATCCATTTAACCCAGAGATTTAGGTAGCTATTAGCAACTGCACTGTAGCTTGCTCTCGGCTGTAATGTATATTTGATTGCATAACCCGTCTTCATTAGATCTGAAGGGTGGGAAAGCAGTTAAAAGCAGTATTTCCATCTGGGGGGAGGGGAGATGACAGTTTCGTGCTCTTTCCTCCTTGGGGGAATTTTGAAAGATTAAAATGAAATCTGTGTTCTTAGCGTCAGCAAAGGCAGAATCTGATACACAAGACAGAGTTTATTTACATCAGGAAAAGCCAATCCCAGTTCAATACACCTGTGCAACTACTGTTGAAAGAAAATGGCTCCCATTTGTGACCGTGCTAAATATTCATCGCAAACACTCAGCATCTGAAACGGGAACAATCTTCACCCACAATTGACAAAAACAAATGTGCCTCTTTGGTTTTGTATCTTTGGCCTCTCAAATCATTAAAAAACCGTAGTGAGTTGGATCCGGACTCAGATCCTCCTGTGAGTAGAACCACTGTAATCAATAGTCATGACTAATTGAAGTCCAATTCATTTCAATTAATATTTTTCTAAGTATTGACTACTTCTAGATTTAGGGCTGACCTTCTGCCAACCGCTTTTCCTCAGTTCAACAAGCCACAAATTATTTGATCACAATTTTCAGACCAGAGAAGAGACCGTCCAAATATGTAAGTGTCCTGCTCATATACAGTAAAACCCCATTTATTGAGGGGGTTAGGGACCGACCCGACCTGCGATAATTGAAAATCCGCAATATGCAGATGCTGGGTTGGGTCGAGATGGGGGGCTCTCTGGGGGCTCTTGTACTTACCCCAGGCCTGGCACTGCTCCAAACGGGCCAGCAAGGGGCTTCCTGGGCCCTCGGAGCCCCCCCCCCCAGGTGCCTTTTAGTGATCCAGAGGTCACTTCTGGTTTACCAAAAGTCACTTCCGGTTTGCAGGGAAGCACTTTTGGGGCCTCTGATGGCCCTGGGAAGACCTTTCCTCCTTACCCCATATACTGCGGACCCGCGATATACCGGGACTGCAGTATATGAACCGCGAAAGGGCGGGGGACAACTGTATCACATTAAGATATAATTTCTATGCACACGTATTTGGAAGCAAGTTGCACTTAACTCATTGGAATTGCATTCAGGTCTAAAGAGATACGTGTAAGTCAGTCCAGTGAACTCTCACGTTGTGCGGCTCTGATGAATGGGTTTAGCTTCAGGACATGCAATTTTCCCCTGGTCCATTTTAATTAACGATAGGAGTTGCTACTCTGAATTCTCAGGTAACTCACAAGTTGGAAAAAGGGAGATTTTCTTTTCAAATTTGCAGATTTCTTGATAATGGACATCGAAATAGCTGGGGCATTAAAAAAAAAACTCATAAGTTCATCAACCCAAGCCCACAGCTATGAGAGCATAACTCTTTTAAAAGTCTGATTTGAACTAGTGCGATCAGATGTTTGAATATCAAAGAGTGCTTCCTTTTCTCCCGAGAGTCTCCTCATTGTTGCCTATAGCTAAGCTTCCCTTAATTGTGTGAGTACATAAAGATGAGGCAAGACCATCCTAGCTGGGGTATAACTAGGTCACAACTTTATTGAATACAGCAGACAGTACTCTGGCTAAGCAATTGGGTCGGATCCAGCGCATCAAAGGAGCACGCCTGCCCTTTTGATGTTCCTGTGCACTTTCTTTGTTTTTGTAGTCCCTCTTCTTGGGTTCCAGGACCACTGGGGGCCCCACCCCACTGGTGTCCCTCCCCCCATTAAAATTGGGCATTCCCGAGGGACATGAACCCCATCGGGTTGAGTCATAAATCATTGTCAAGGGAGGGCCCCCCTTCTACCCCCCCACACTATTTACCCTTGACCATGACCTTCTTTTGCAGGTGTTTTTGAACCCAGAGGCCCTTTCATGCAGTTTTAAATTCCTGGATCCATCCCAATACCTGTAAAATCGCCACACCTACTCAAGTTGTGACATGCATCATTGTGAGAGTGATAACAGAACTACTCATGTTGATGGAAGTGAGCCGTCTGGAAAGATGATTGAGGAGAAAGAAGAGACTGATGACGCTGTGAATGATTGTGCAAAGAGTTTACAGGAGTTAAACACTGATAAAGGAGAAAAAGAGCATAAGACTAAAGAGATATACTGGGTATTAGATGAAGTGGAGGATCAATGGTTAGAGCACAAGGCAGAACAGGCATGTGGGGATTCAGGAGTGCAGGCGCACGGGCAGGTAGAAAAGGGGAGTGAGGAGAAAGGACAGTTAGTGACAGTTGGGACACAAACGGAGGAAGATGTCCATCAAAAGCTAGCCGAGCCATTAAGACCTAAAAGAAATGAAGAGTTTGTCTGGTCGGTACAAGTTAAACCATTAAGGTGGCCAGAAACCTCAGAGAGATTCCAGAGGGAATGGAGGAGAGAGAGGGACGCTGGTCCGGTAGCACAATGGGCCAAGCACCCTTGTTGCGGGACCCAGTGTATGGGTTCGGGGATCGAGTGCACCACCATATTTTTAGAAGAGATTAATACAGAGTTTAATCCAGTTAATGTCATTTATGAAGAGCTTGTGTTATCAGAAACTGTTAAGCAACCGTTGACACCTTTGTCGCCTGTTTTAAGACAGAAAACCTACAGTAGTTCTCAAACTGTAAGAAATAAAAATCCGTTTAGTTTTTCTGCAAAAATGGACTCTGGCTTCATTTGTGAACTGGAACCGCGGATAGAGCAAACCGAACCCTCACAATTATACAATTAACATTCCATCGGCTAATATGCAGCTACCTACCAGTAACGAAAGGAAAAGGGGAGGGAAGGCCGGGGACGCTCGGCACTCAGGTGCCCTAGTGCTACACATACATATCCCCCGCCATTTGTGAGCTGCGCCTGAATAATGCTCCCTCCAAATCCATTGTAAAAATAAATATGCTCACCCCTTTGCATCCACTTGGGAAATGGAGGGGCAAGTGACTAGGTCCCCCTTTCCCCAAACTGTAATGGTCCCTTTTTCCGCAATGAAAAGTGATCAGGAAAAAAAAAGGCGCCCTTCCAACCCCAAGAAGTTTATGGCAGTCTCCCATCTGGTAAAATTCCTTCTCCCTCTGCATTTTACTTCATTTAACTGTATTCCTCAAGAAAAGTACAGTGGACCCTCGTATAACAAACAGTTTGTATAACATAAAATCTGTACAACATAAAAAAATTCCAGAGATACGGGAAATCTGTTTAACAGAATCATCTGTGCGGTGAATCTGTACAACATAAAAATGGTCGCGATTAGGGATTACTCTGCTTTCAATGCATTCCCATGAGACATTTGTATAAAGGAAAATTTGCTTAACATAATTTCATTTGAAACGAATTAATTCCTTTATACAATGTATCACTGTAGTTGTTAACCATTAATAAAGAGATTTCCCCAGGGCTGTTCCAGATGGGGCCATTTGTACCACTTTATACCAGTTTTGGTGCAACAACATTGCCCAGTAGTATGGGGAATCGCTCCCAGAATGGTACAGATAGATATACAGTATAATATTGGCGACTGAATACACATTGGTCGCAATGTGAATCAGTCCAGAATTCTTTTTCTCTTAATCCATACTTTTCCTATGCCAACTGGACTTCTACATATTTTTTAAATTGTATGTATTCCCATCTGTTCAGGCATGTGTGATTGCTTGTGCCAGTGTGGAAAAGTAACAGGGGCATCTGCAGGGCTGGTATTGAATGTGACACCTTAATAAGTGAGGTATGTTCTCTGTGACTGTGGGAACACCCAGTCTTGCAATGCTGAGCCTATTTCCTTTCTATTTCTCTCCTGATTATATTCCTGGATTATTTCCTAAAGTGAACATAGTGGCTTTTTTCACAGGACGATATGTGTGTTGTTACGTTTAGCTGCTGTTACTACTCAGTCTTGGTGGACTCTCCTAAACACTTTGCTTGTGATTTCAACCATGAGTCCTGGTGATCTGGACTGGGTTTTTTTTGACAGCTCCAGTTTTGCTGAACCTGTGATAATGTTCTATCTTAACTATGGCACTATGGGAAAAAATTTAAAAATTGATCAATGTCCAACAGATTAGAATGGATTAAGGTGTTGTGTTTGTATTCTCTCTCTCTCTCTCTCTATTTCTCTCTCTCTCGCTCTCTTTCAAACACACACACACACACACACACACACACACCAGTGCTGCTTAGAACAGTTGAATACTGTACATGTTTTCACTACGCTATAAAAAGTGAGCAAGAGAACAGGAACACTGAGAAAAAAGGGCAGGGGGTTTGTGATTCCATACATATCCAACATTAGGAATGACAAAGACACTTGCATTGAAGCTGTTCTGGATCATTTTATGTTTCCATGTGGTCCCCAACAATGCTTTTCAAACCAAAGGAACCTGCAGCCACTGGAAGCTGTTATATCCTGACTAAACAGGTTAAACAATGAGTGTGGCAAAAGAAAAAAGAGTGCACGGCCTGCCCCTGAGCCAGAAAGGTGTATGACAGCTCTTAAAGGGGAATGATGCAGCATTCTAAGTAATAATAATTTATTATCATTGTACGCATACACACACACACACACACAGAGAGAGAGAGAGAGAGAGAGAGTATACACATACAACGAAATTCAGACACCCAGAGACCTTGTAGAAAAGGTCTTCCTCACCCCACCCCCAAATCTGAATTGTGCCCTGTGAGTGTGTCTGTGTTTCTTTCTCCGTCTCTCTCTGGGTATGACCGTGTATCTATTCTAGTGCATCAATTTTAATTGCAGAATACTGTACAACTGAAATAAGCCTACAACAACCATAGTTTCAAAGATGGCAAGAGGGGAAACACCCTGGAGAGGCTGCACTCTCAGGTTTTCTCTTCTGCCATTGTTTCTTTTGGTAGTTGGTTCCAACCTGCAGAAATTCAAAACCTTGTTCTTTGAGACTGGAAAACAAATTGTTTTGGAAAATAAAATGATTTGTTATCTAATGACTAATGAGGCCCACATCCTATCTTGGTCAACTGATTCACTCAGTGCAAGCAAATGCCATTTAAAATGCAACACACACACACACACACACACACACACACACACACAAAGCCAGAGCATTGATGTCACTAGAAATGGCATTACAGGTACTTATATCCCTGCCAATGTGTTACTTGAGTGGTTTACATAAAAATAAAATACTATAAAATAAAAGCAAAAAAAGTTATATATTTTAAATCCTCTTAAAAATAAATACTACACTATGGGGAATTAATAAATGCAGTGGATGGGAAACCAGAACAGATGTAAGATGGAGAGCTAGATAGGGTAATACATAGCGTCATAGCCTATTCACAAGAGTGACCACATAACATGATGATGAATTATATATACCATAATTCTCTGAAATAATCAGTTTTGAAGATAATGCAATATTTCTGAAGCAAAGGACTAGAGGATTAAAGTTTCAACTGTGTGTATGTGAGGGATGCTGGGAGTCAATTTTAAAAAATTCTAAAAAAGAGAGGTTAAAACACCCCCGGGGTGTTGTCAGCAAAGGAAAAACTGGACCCTGTTGAGCCGAAGAGAATTATTCATCAGTATTTATCAGGTGTGTAACAACATTCCAAAGAAAATAATGGGTGCAAGATGGGGTGCCCAACGGCATTCATTAAGAACTTCTGCTCTAGCCCTATGCTGTTCTGTAGGAGAATATGCTAGCCCTGTTTAGTATAGAACAGTAGTGGCGAACCTTCGGCACTCCAGATGTGTTGGACCACAACTCCCACAGTCCTTTGTCACTGGCAATCTAGGCTCAGAATTCTGGGAGATGTGGTCCAAAAGGAGCGCTGAAGGTTCGCCACCACTGGTATAGAACAAAACACACAAAATAGGGGGATGTGGCCTTAAATGAAGCAATGCAACAGGTCACAGGGCATTTAAAAACCAACCCCAGTATGAAAGGTGTGTAATTTAGCAGCCATTCCTCCATCAAAATTCCGCCAGGAACGTGCTGCACAGAAAAAGTGAGTCAAAGCAACGCCCTCAGAAACACCACTTGCTATTTGGTCATCAACCACGAAATCTGAGAGTGAAATCAAGGTACAGTTTCCTCAAAATGTCTGCCCCTCCCAACAATCAGCTGCCACAGACTGCCCTAGAACTATGGACCATGAGCAAGGAGCTACCAGGTAACTGGGCAGAACCACATGACTCTCCCTCACCTGGCCGAGAACAACCTTGACTTGTACAGAAAGCATTAAACCAGTGATGACAAACCTTTGGCCCTCCAAATGTTTTGGACCACAGCTACCACAGTCCTTTGTCATTGGCAATACAGGCTTGGGATTCCGGGAGTTGTGGTCCAAAGCATCTGGAGGGCCGAAGTTTGGCCACCACTGCGTTAAACAGACTGCACACCGGGGTGAGAAGATCAAAGGATAATCTGAGAAAATGGAGCTTCCTTATAACAAGACAACTTGTACAAATGTAGAGAACAAACTTTCTCATGCCTGTTAGGATGCAGAGGGAATGCAGTTCATGTGGCCCAATATTGGACAGATGTCATCTTGATTTCTGTATGTGTGTTTTAAGCGGGAAGGGCTCAGTGACACTTAAGTGGCCAAAACCACTTGCTCTGGAAAAGAAAGAAAATGAAACTGTAGTGACTGCTGGCATATCACACAAAATCAAACCCTATTGTAGTGGCACCTAATCTGCTTATTATCTGCTGCAGATTTTACAGATACAGTAGGACCCCTGTTTCCACTGATTTATTATCCAGTTCCACTGATTCCTTTGTATGTAGCTTTTGATATGTAATAATTTTATAACTTATTTATAGTCTGCTTAGTAGTGAATGTTTATATGTAAATATAATTTGTTTGTGCTTCCGACAGGAACAAAGAAAGATCAGTTGTGCAGTTGAAATAAAACGAGGCAAATAAGGTGTCACCTCAGATAAAGCCATGCAATTTAATGCAAAGGAATCCTAAAATGCAGTTTTTAAAAATATTGGGTGCTTTTACACAACCCCTAAGATCCGCTGGCAACTTAAATTCTGACCAGAGATCGTGGGGGTTTGTTCTGCGTCCTGTGTTCCCACCCCTTCCGCACTCCATTGCTCCTGTCTGCGTGAGGGGAGGGAGATAAAAAGGGAGAAAAGAATGCAGTCTCACCTCCGCTCACCTCTGTCTGCCGGTCGGAGCAGCCCCGTAAGGATTCCAGGCTGTTAAAGGTGTGGCGGGGACAAAAAGACAAACAGAAGGCGAGGAGAGACGGCATCCACAGCTTTATAATCCGCATTGGAAAATTTTACCTCAGGAGAACAGGTACTTCTAAAATGTGTTGGGCGCGCTTAGGTGGGCGTGATCGTACTTAAATTTTTTTAAAGTCCGCAGCTGGTGGGAAAACAATTTTAAGCTCCGCATCTGAGAGCCTTTTGCCTCAGATTTTAGGGGTCGTGTAAAAGCAGCCATAGTAAACTCCACTTTATCTAGGGTTCCCACATTTCACACGTTAACTGAGTTTTGCAGATTTAGGCAAGTCACCCTATGCTCATTAAGCCCAACAATCTTGGCCCAACTAATTTAGACTCCAAGCTTTCTTCTATTTCATTTAATTTTTTTAAAGGAGACATAGTGCAAAACACAAAGTCACTGTTTGGGCCAATTGTGTGAAAGGAGTTTAGTGTGATTCACCAAGGAGTGATGCCAGCCAGAGTCTGACAGAAGCTCATAAATATATGAATTAAAAATGCATTCCTCCTTGTATTTCTGGCAGAAATGTTGTGATTGTGGGGAAACTGTTTTTGCAGAGAGCAGAAATGAGTTTGCAAAGCTGCTTTTCTGCAGAGGAGGATTATGGGAGGTGCAGTCCAGAGAAGGACCTTTTCTAAACTCTGATATTATGTCCCTTATTGCATTCCCTGCTTTGGCCGGGAGCGGGAAGGGCTCAGTGACACTTAAGTGGCCAAAACCACTTGCTCTGGAAAAGAAAAAAAATGAAACTGTAGTGACTGCTGGCATATCACACAAAATCAAGCCCTATTGTAGTGGCACCTAATCTGCTTATTATCTGCTGCAGATTTTACAGATACAGTAGGACCCCTGTTTCCACTGATTTATTATCCACTGATTCAGTTATCCATGGTTGGCAGAGGGGGGAAAATCAAATAATTCAGCAGCCACAAAGCAAGCTATTGTCACAAATAGCATCTGTAAAGCAAGCTACTGTCACAAACAGCAGCCATAAAGCAAGCTACTATTGCAAAACAGCAGTCATAAAGCAAGCTACTGCCAGGAAACAGCAGTTTGGAGGTGGGTGGGCAGGCGTTCTCTCTTATCCTCGGTTTTCATTATCCACGGGAAGGCCTGGAACCAATCCCCAGCGGATACCGGGGTCCTACTGTACATCTTCTAAGTGGTACATGACTATTCATCCCCACCACCACCGCCACCACAAGTCATCTGTCTGTCCCTTTCTTTTCTCTTCCATGTGCCACCCCATGCTCTCCCTCAAGTTTTAAATTCTTCCTCTTTTCCTCCTCTGTTCGCACAGACAAAAAGTGTGATTCCTTCCTTAAAACCTGTAATTGAAATCACATGTCCAAAAATCTGAATAAAACAGGCCATGACATTCTTATCATGTGCGGCTGTGTAGTCTTATGTTACCCATTGAGGATCTCTATAGAGGGAGCCTTTCATGGAACTACCTTACCCATGTGTCCCCAGAAGCACCTCTCGGACTGCTTTGCTATGTGATCCTTCTTCAGACCTGAAGCACAGAGAATGGAGGGCGGGGAGGAGTGGGTAGAAAATTTTGCTCTTTTTTCTTGTTATTTGTGCTGTCCTCCTCCCAAATCTGGAGGAGACATTATTACTGTGGTGGGGTTTAGCTCAGTGCATGAGTAGCAGGATTTTATGATTTGTATTGATTGTTGTTAACTGTTCGTTATTTTGAAGGTTTTACATGTTGTTTTATTGTTTTAATATATTGTTGTATGCTGCCCAGAGACTGCTTGATAATGGAGCAGCTAAATAATTCTGTAAATAAATAAATAAATAAAATAAATACAAACATTCCACCTCTGTTATTCTCCTAGATTCAGCTGCCAAAAAAAAAAGGAATGTTTTCATGGGGCTATCATTGGAAGCCCTTCTGAGTGGCAAAATTCCCTCATTTCCTTCTTTCCCCCCCCTCTCTGCCCCAAAATATTCTTGTAATATAGGCCTGGCCTGAAGGTTCATCATCAGTATACGACCACTGTGCAAAGGTTTCAAAAAAGTTTGTACAATTTCTTATGCTCATGGGTTTAATCCCGCACTACAGGGTTTGTTTAAACTTGGCTAGCAAGTTCTGCTCTGTTTTAATGTGAGCCTTCGTGGACATGTCCACTTCCTCTGGAGATCTTGTCCACAAAAGAGCCACAATGTATTTGCCTTCTTTATTTTTTCCCCATTTTTGCCTTGTTTTTGCCTGATGGGCTAGTGCAGACTAACACAGCAGCCGCTTCTAACGCTCTTGAGGGAAGATTAACAGCGGAATATATTTGAGGCATAAGATGATGGTGCCAAATGAGCTATAGGGTGGCCATGTGAAGAAGAGGACAAGGTGGCTGTACCAGGAAGGAGAGAGAATTTCAGGAAGTGTTGCGGACCTCCAAACAAAAAGTCTGCTGACATGCCAGCTTCTACACAACTGTTGAAGGCACATGATCCCTCTTGTTCATGTTACTATACAAATGATGCCCCTCTTTGAAGTTTTATCCAGCTTCCTCAGACCTTCTCCATTGGCTTCCCTGATAGTAGGGTCAGCATCAGAAATGGATAATTTATGGAAATCTTCAGAGGCCCACAACCCTGTAGGAGGAAGGGGCACGGTGCGAAACCCACACACCCATCTCGAGATCTCTGGATCCACAACTCCAAGCTTTTATATTAGAATTCTGGAAACTTAAAAATAGGACCTAGTGCTTCAGCAGCACAGCAGAGATGTAATGTATGTGTTTTTTTTAAAAAAGTGATTGCTGTTGATTATATAAGGCTTGCTATAGCTTTCACTTGGTTTCAGAGCATGCTAGTGAAAATAGTTGTGTGTTTTTTAAAGCACACTGTATCATTCAGTTGGTATCAGGCCAAGCTTCTTCTTTTTAATGTCCACTTTATTTAGTTTTATTTGTAATGCTTTTTTAAATATCTACATAAAGTGTTATGACTGGTTTTAAAGATGTTTGTGACTCTTTTCCTCTGTATTGATATTTCATTCGTATTGTTTCTTCCTTCCCTTTGGCTAAATCGTATAACGTTATGCTTTATGACACAACTGAATTAATGTATTCCCTCCCCTTGTTGCTTGCATCTTCCATGTGTGTTTCAGCCACTGTAACTGCTCATCCGGTTTCTCCCAGCTTTGAAATAGCTGCCTTCCCTTTCCTTTGGATATGTGTGTGTGTGTGTGTGTGTGTGTTGTGTTGTGTTGTGTCCTTACAGTCATGACCGACTGTTCGTGACCGCGTGTCCATGGAGTCTTCTTGGCAGGAATACTGGAGTGGCTTGCCATTTCCTATTCCAGGTGCCTACAGCACCTGGTATTCCCTGGTGGTCTCCCATCCAAGTACTAACCAGGCCCAACCCTGCTTAGCTTCCGAACTCTGGTGAGATCAGATGTGTTTAGTGGTTAGCAAAGCTTAGAAAATTTACTGTTTTTAAAATAGAGTTCCCACAATCCATTGTGCTGGAGATGTCGCTGGGCAGTTATGGGAGTGCTGTCCCAAAAAAAGGGGGGAGGGCAGTTTTTTTATGGTCAAGGAAAAGGGCAATGGTGAGCATGGTGAGAAGGGGGTGGCCCATGGTGGGAGGACTTTGGTCCTATGGTTGAGAGCATCACACGAAGAGTTCCCAAATGCTGCAGCCAGTTTTGGGGGGTCAGGCTCAAAAGCAGAGTCAAAACCAAATCCTAGGGTGGGGCGTTCTTGCAACATCCCAGGGACAGCGTAGGCAAGGGTTAGCTGGAGCAAGCATAACCTGTATGCATATAACTTTGTGCTGACTCAAAGAGCTTTAGAGTGAGCTCCTTATGAGCACTTGGACTTCAAAGACAGTTGTAGTAAAAAAAAAAAATCAAACCTCCTCCTCCTCTAGTGCTGCATTTGCCCCCTTCCCTAGAAAAGAAGAACATTCCTCTGAGACCGAAGCCAGCCCCTTAATCTCGCAACCCTACATGAAAGCCTTTTGCTTCCTCAGATGGCCTTCTCTGTAGTTCCCAACCCTACCTTCCCCCCTCCCCAGCCTTGACCCTGATTTATATTTACACATGAACTCTTCTATAGTCTCTGTGTTTTGCTTCGTTGTTGCTGATTCAGTCTATAAATTATGTAACTGAATCAATGGCCTTCCATTACTTGGATTGTAAACCATTGATTCCTTCCCTCTATTGGCTCTGAGATAATTTTGAAAGAAGGAATTCCTCAGAGGAGGTGGCGAGAAATGAAGCAGAAAAAAAATTGCTGCCCTCAGCTCTTCCGTGCCAAATGTAAGCAGCACATTGTCTCCGTTTGTGAAGCTTTCAGACTGTTACCAGCACGGATGAAGTAATCACAGGTCTCTACCTTGTCAAGCAGTTCTGATTACAAGAGGAGTTTTTGAGAGAAATTCCATGGAGGACATGATGTGTTCCAAGTACCATTCACGGAGCAACATGCATTAACTTCTACCTTCAGTCCCCTTGTCCCCTGTTTTTGACCTGGATGTTATTTAATTGCTTTGCAGCAGTTGTGCACACGCAAATACTGTATACAAACAGGGCCTTTTGTTACATAATTTGTGAATCATCCTGAGGGTACGGAAGAAGCAGGGTAAAAGACAAACAGATGAATAATACAATGCCTTTCTATTCTCGGGCGTTATTATATGTATGGCTTAGAGGCAATTATTGTAGGACATTGCTTTGACTGTAGCTGCTACCAGGGTGACCACTTTTGCCTTGTCATAAAAGAAAGAAATGCCTACCAAAAAAGGATGGGGGAGGGACAGAAAATGCATGTTTACATAACACATTTGTATGCTAATTGATACATATAGATATAACTTTAGAAATATATACTAGATATGTTATTTGTTTTTCATTTGGTTTTTTGGGTCCCATGTATTTGCCGCTCAATCCTATCAAAACAAAATTTCCTGTGGAGAAAGGATTGTTTACAAATTAGAGGAGCATGTGCAAAACTAAAAGAATTATAAGTACAGTGATTAGGGAGACAAGAAGCACACATGCAGACAGAGGAAGAGAGGAATTCAATACATCATCACAATTCCACATCACTTTGGGCAGCAAACATCAAAGAGCAACAAGCATGTAGCAGCACAGCAGAAGGTTGCATTTGCAAAATTATAAACATGGATTTTCCTCTATAGATTGAAATTGGCTGGGCAAGCATTTATATAATATTTTTATCTGAAATAAAAGGGGGGAGACTTATGGCCATTACAAAATACAAATGCAAGACTAGGCTATAGGCAATAGCTTTACAGGCTACTAATAAGAAAAAATCACTGTATGCTTTCGTGGACAATATCCACTTCTTCTAAGCAAGTACTGTAACTCCAAACATTGGTATATTTTAATATGTAAAAAGTCTAAAGGTTACTTCTTAACTTAAGAGTAGCTTTTCACTAGATAGTTGCAGTATATAAATCAAATCAAATCAAATCAATCAATAAATAGTTAACTTAAAGTTATAATGCTTTTTATTTTTAAATGAATATTTTAGAGATGTATTTTCTGCCTTTTGTTTTTTCAGTGTGTGCCTTTTAGGCTATAAGCCCCTTTATTATTTGATTCAAATATCATTTAAATTCTTGCCTCTGACTTTTGCAGCTGAAATCTTACAACTGAAATATATTTTTGTGAATTACTTTCTGCCTACTACTTAAGTTTTGTTTCTGAACAAACTTTTTTCCCTAAGTGTTCATAGTTGTAAGACCCTGAAATGGCAATTTATTTTTAAGCATTTGCACCTACAGTTTTTCATACCTGTAAGAATTTTTTAAATGTTTTTGATATTTGGGATTTCATTTTCGTGATTATGGAACATAGAAGCAATGTAAATAGGCAAAGCTTGTAGATTCAGACATTTGTTTATTTTTGTTTGTTTATAGATCAATGTACCTACTGCCAATCTGACTACAAGGCCACTTGGGGCAGTTTCATAATCCCAGGGCATTAACGCCGTACAGTAGGACCCCCATATCTGCTGGGGATTGGTTCTGGGCTGCCCCGTAGACACGGAATCCACAGATAAGAGACAAATGCTCTTATTCAAGGGTGATGGTGATGGCGAGGAGGTAATGGCGACAGCAGTGGCGGGAGTGGTGGGGGTGAAAGTGGTGGTCCCACCGGCTTGTGGTACAGGCAGGGTTCTCCTGCTACCTTGTGCTGCCAGCAGGGCGCTCCTGCCGCCTTGCACCACCACAGCCACTGTCAGGGCCCTTGTCCCTCACCCTCCGTGGATAAGTGAATCTGTGGATGGCGAGTCAGCGGATACAGGGTTCTTATTGTAATATAAGCACCCCTGAGCCTGGCCCAGTATGATACAGACAGCTACTGCAGGATCATTCAGCAGAAGTGTTATGTCTTGTTAGTTGATTTCACTCAATCACTTTGTTTATTTCTTCAATTTATATCCCATCTGTATTTCCTCTTTACTTTCTGGAGCTCAGGGTGGCATACTTTCCTTGTCTTTCCCACTTTATCCTTACGGTCTCTTGGGAGATACAGTATATCAGATGGGGCAGATACAGACAGGTGGGTTCAGTTCGTGCACAGAGTTTCATGGCTCAGTTGGGATAGGCTGCAGAAGATCTCACAAACTAAGAAGAGGATAGTACAGAAGAGACAAAATGAGAATTATTCACACAAAAACTATAAAATTGGCACAAGTGCAGTGAGGAATTGAAAACTCTGTCTCCATAGCCAGAAGCCAAAATTACTGAGCTAGCCAGTAGTCCATGTCAGAACAGTATGCAAAGCAACTTTCCAAAATAAAGAGTGTTTTGGCCAAAATATCCTATTGAATTTTTAGGCATACACTTCTTAGGTGTAGGGAGGCCAGTTTGAGTGGGTCCTTAGCACAGTCCCCTCTGAAATAAGCCTTCCATTCAAGTCTTGCCTGGCGATGCCATCTCAGTTTTCCACAATTCACCAATGTGACGCTTTATCTGGGTGGAAAACTAAAATGGCTGCCGTTGCCATGCCAGCTGAACCTCATCTAGGAAAGAGCCAGTGCTAATAGTCCCTGACAAGGTGCCAAGATCACAACAAGTGACAAATGTTTCCATATGACCCTGCCCGTAGTCTAAGATCAGGCCAGGAGGCCCTGCTGAAGGTGCCATCCCTCAAAGAGATAAGGGGGTGGCATGTCGAAGCAGGGCCTTCTCGGCGGTTGCCCCCCAACTCTGGAATGCCCTCCCTATGGAGATCCGCCTGGCGCCAACACTTTTGGCTTTTCGGCGCCAGGCAAAGACCTTCCTGTTCGGCCAGCATTTTAATTAGATTTTTTTTTTTGCTGGACATATGAACGCAGGGTTTTATAATTTGTATTGTATGTTTTTAACTGTATTGTATTTTATAGTTTTGATAATTTTATTGTTTTATAGTTTTTAATACATTGTTGTATGCCGCCCAGAGACCTCTTGGTAATAGGGTGGCTAAATTTTTTTGTAAATAAATAAATAAATAAAAATGTTGTTTCAGGGCCTCTTGCGAAGTTCTGTGGAATGTATGCACAGTATTTCCATCCCTTCTAAAACCTGCTAAACTCTAGCTATCAAGGGGTGTGGGTGTGGGGAGAAAACTTATTGGTCTGGATGTGCAAGAGGACCCTTTGTGAAAAATTATTTGGGCATGATTATAATGAAGGCTGAGGTCTAATATTGGCAAACTGGGGTTTACATAGATCTAAAACTATACCGTTGTCGTGGCAGCCGGCCTTTGGAGTGACTGAACATGGCTTCCAGCATCTGAGAGAGATTGCTTTGCTCCAAAAAGAAGCCGATTCAGTCTGCAAACATCCTGCATGCAGGACGTGGAGCTGAAATCAATCTCTCCCGCAGGTTTCTCAACCACCTTAGAAAATGCCTACTTCATTTCTTACTGCCTTTCTTCCCTTTCTTTTTTCTCCCCAAAATGAATGTGCAGGTACAAGTCTTTAAGTTCTCTGCTGCAGAAAAGGTACAACTTCCCCACATAGTTTTGGGAGATGGTGGGAGAGGATGCTGAGTGGAAATGAGGGATTCTCTTTTCCCTGCAGAGGCAACGGTGATGACCAAGGAGCACTGCTCGCCTACAGGACATATACATCAGGAGGTGCCCTCTGCTTACTGCTGTTGTCGTTTTTGTGATAAGCTGGACACACCAATGCTTCACATGATCCACAGAACAACTTTAACATGGGGGTGGGGTGGGTGGAGAGAAGCTTAGATTCTGTAACATCCTTGTTGTAACAAATCTTTGAGACACCCAGAGTAGCACTGCCAATGGAAGATTACTGGCTGTACATTATAGATGCTTAAGGACAGCCTCCGGGTTGGAGAGAGAGGCAGGATATCTCTCAATGCCATTTGCAGGGAATCGTAAGCAGGTGAAGACATCTGCTTGGGAATACCTTGAAGCAAATGGTGAGCCACTGTGTGAGACAGAATGCTGGACTGCATGGGCTGTGGCATGTTCCAGCAAGGCTGTTCTTATGTTCTTATGTACATTGGCCACAAGGAGCGTTGGAATTTACATCTTCTGCTCCCCTTTTGCCAAGGAGTGAGAAACGGGACTAGATTTTGATGGTCTTCGGGTGCAACATCATCTGGTGAATAAGAGGTCAGAGGCAGAAATAAAGAATTCTCTGCATGCAGTCATCTCAGATAATTCCTGCATTAGGAAAACAGGAGGGATGTTATGGCAGCGGTCCCTCTGCTGAACCTGGGACTCTGGTGAATGCATTGCCATCCCATGGACCCTAACCCAATCCAGCCCTGGCAAAGTGATTCAGCATCTCTCAAGCACCAGTCAAGCTGCCACATCAACAGTGTCCCGTTCCTTTGGATTTCAGGACCCAAACTTCAGACCAGGTGTGGGTCCCTGGAATGTCAGAGAACTGGAGCAGGGGAGGCTTTTTAGAAGGAGGTCAAAATCCTTTCTGCATGATGTTTATTTATTTATTTATTTATTTTAGAATATTTTACCCCGCCTTTCTCCTTGGAAAGGACCCAAGGAGGCTTACAGTAATGAGGGATAATATACAGTCCAGTACATCAAAGACATGTTCGAGTATTTGAGAACAAGGAATTGAGGGATATCTTACAGCATTAATAGACAACATTACATTAAAGCTACATGGTTATAAGTAGTTATAAACATGGTTGTAAACATGGAAATAGAGAGAATCTGGTCATTTTTTAATTTTTTTTGCTGGAGTTTTTACAACCCTGCATGCTGCCTGGAAGAGGATTATTTATCTGGGATGGACATTTCTGGCTTGGGGTGAGTGTCTATCTATCCAGCTTTGAGAAGGATGTAAAGAAAGCAAGTGCGCCTTTTCAACCCTAAGAAAATTAATGATATTTCTACTGAAGAGTTAAGAAAACTAATGGACAGAATGGTGAGTTATTTTGAATTGGATACAGAAATAGTAAGCTAGAGAAGAATGAACCAAAAGGGAAAATAGTAGGAACGAAAGTGGGGAATTTGCCTGTGAGGCAAACCATCCGGCTACGCAAACATGTTTATATTCCTATGGAACCAGTAGAGAGAAGAGACAGTTACCACCAGTGAGACCTGGGATGCGAGTTGTGGGAGCCCAGTGTGCGATGGATCTTTTACAAATAAATCCACCCTCAGAACCTGAGTTTACCTTTACCCCAATAGTAGAGGATCTGTTGTTGCTGGTTAACGTTTTGGATGAAAATATAGCTATGTTGATAAGGAAGCTTCTTGGTATTGTTTCTAGGTACCTGAGGGAACCTTTCTTAGGGGAGCCCTCTTTGGGGGTGCATAATGTGGATGTCAGAAATCCAATTTTCACCTAACATGGAGGGAATGTCGAGGAGTGGATTTTCTTCAGTTATAGTGTTTCTAGGTGCCTTGGGAGGGCACTTTAGAGCCCAACAAATCAAGAAATCAAGTTACTGAAAATTCATCAATTCATATTCAGCAGAGGTTATTGATTTGTGTACAAATGCAAACAGCCGAATTAGTGATTTTTTTTAAAAAATGGATTTTGCAATTCATTTTTAAATTCATTTCCATCTTTAGGTGTAATGTATACAGTGTCAGACCAGGACTCAAGACACCTGGGTCCAAATACCTGCTCAGCTATATATTCACCATGATGGGTGGGTTCCTTAAACATCTACAGATGTCATAAATCCTTTTAAGAATACCATAAAGCAGAATAAATATGACCTTTAATGAAATCTCAACCCCATCCTCAAATCTTAGCCAAATCATAGCATCCTCATAGCCTTCTAAAAATTACAACTAAAAAGAAACTCACAAAAAACAAAGCACCCATATTCTTCTTTTTCTCCATCCCAGTCAAAGCATTGGTCATAGATTATTTTTGTAAGTCAAAAGCTGTTTTAAAAGCTACTTATATTGTTCATTGCTTCTATTTATATTGCAGTTTTAGACTTGAACCTTGTGCTTTTAAACCAATTTCCGAGCAATGCCAACATACTGTATATTTAAGGTTTTTGCTGAGATCAGCTCCCCCATCATGATGCAGCAATGCTGGATAGATAAGGAAATACCAACTCCTTAAGAAAAAAAACCCACAAAACACTCAAATACTGCTTGCTATTTAAGATGCAGATGTTAACTAAAGCAGTAGATTGTGGCGAAAATACAGTGCAGTATTTGTATTGAAGACACCAACAAAGCTATGAACTGCTACCAAAGGCTTTGGAATATCAAGAGACATTAACTTTTTAGAACCAAATGTTCTGTGGCACCTACTTTGCTTTCTCTAGTGAACAGAGAAATTAAACTTCAGCATCTTCAAGCATTTACTTCCATCCCTTTAATTACTGTTATTATGTGCCATCAAGTTGCCTATGAGTAATGGCAACACTTTTAATGAGCAAGCTCTAAAATGTCCTGGCCTCAGCAGCCCTGTTCGATCATGTAAGCAAATTTTTAACAAAATATAATTAAAATTAAAAATACTTTGAAAACCTCTTGATTAAAATACAAATGCAATTTTGTCTAAAAAGGAGGAGGGGTGAAATCTGCTTAGTCCTTTTAACCTGTAGGCAGTGGTTCATTTGGGGAGTCACCCCATTTCATATTATTTTCCTCTTTTCCTGTTGCCTTCAACCTTTCTCATCATTCTTGCCTTTTCCAGAATCTTCCCATCATGTGCTCAACGTAGGACAACCTCAACTTCAACATTATTGTTCCCAGAGATAGTAGGCTTGATTTTATCTAGGGCCCACTTATTTGTCTTTCTGGCAGTCCAGGGTATCGGGACGAATCAATATCCAAACTTCGGCCCTCCTGATGTTTTGGAGCACAACTCCCAGAATTCTAAGCTTAGGTTGCCAATGACAAAGGACTGTGGGAGTTGTGGTCCAAAACATCTGGAGGGCCAAAGTTCAGACATACCTGCGCTATGCTGTGTATTTGATCATTGGTTTATACATTGGATCAGAAATACAAGGGTATTTCTACACCATCTTCTGTAGATCTTGCCAACTCAACAGAAATCTAAGAACTATCAGTGAAAAAACTAACAGAGAGGTGTTGCCTTGAAAGCACTGACAGCATTCAATGTTGGACAATGAGCAGTGAAGAGTCAATGGTTCTGAATCAAATCATTCTGTTTCAGAGGACTTTTGCAAATTACTGAACATCTTCAGAGTAGAAGTTGATTAATAATTGGCAGGATGATGGCTGGTAAAAGCTGAAATGGCTTGAACCACAGTTGATATACTAAATATACCTGTGCATTGTTGAAAACCATTAATAATGTGGACAACCTCACAGGAGAAGAAAATATAGGAGAGATTATTAGACTGGACTTTTACAATTTAGCATGCATTATCAGGCTGTATACCTGCAAGAAACACATAAAGTAATTTGGTACTATATAATACCTGTTTTTAAGATGGGGTGGGGGGTTGAGACAGTCCAAGAGATACTTAGTGCAGGCAACCTACAGTAGTTGACATAAGAGGTGACATTCCGATTCATAGCTCAGTTTCTTATTCTCAACCACAGTGGGAATATTTTTAATTGATTCTTCAACAGAGGGTACAGTAAATAGTATTTTCTGGAGTCTGGCCAGATCTGTACTCAGAACAACTAATACAAAAAAATCTTGTACAGTATCCGAGTTGATCTTAATACTGTATACCCCCCCCTCTCTCTCTCTCTCTCTCAGTTACTAACTTGGATTGGGAAGAGGGGGGAACTGGAAGCTTTTTTAAAAAATAAGGGATCAAAACAACTTATAAAACAAGTGACAAGCCACTACCAGTCAAATGAAATACAATTTGATGTTTTGGCTTTACAAGCCACCTTCAAGGAATATATTTGTCAACTATAATACCATATCCCCAAGTACAGGTATCTGAGTAGGACATGGGCTTGTTAGGTTTTTGTAGAATAAATACAGTTTTCTGTTGTTCTCTCTGAAAGAGGGGTGAGAATGTGCAGCCAAGTTCTTCATGTATGTTTTCCTTCCTTTTCTGTTTTAACAGCTTGGTCCCTACAATTACTGTGAGTTATAAATAACCCCCATGAACTGTTGCCATTCATTCAAGGTTGAGCATTAAATCTCTGGCTCACACAGAGAACACTCGGGTCTCTCACTGACACCCGTGTACCCTCTCCCTGCAAAGGAAGAGAGATGCCCTGAAGATCTCTTGCTGACCGTGTAACAGTGCCAGGTCAGCCATCTTGCCATGCCCTAAGTCAGGGTTCCTCAAAGTTTTCAAACAGCGGGCCGGTCCACCACACTCCAGACAGCACTGGGGGCTGGACCACAGTCCCAAAAAAAAAAAAATGGCCAACAGGGAAAAAAGGGGGGAGGGAGTGGGGGACCTCGCCGTAGCCCTCCCACTTTGAATGCCCCACTAGCCAGCATGCGGTAGTCTGGGCAGTAGTTGGGGGGAGTGGGAGAAGCGACATAGCCCACTGCTTTGAACTTCCTCAGCAATAGAAGCAGCTGCAGAGGCTGGCTTGCTCACAAAGCAGGGGGTAGGTGAGGGGTTGCAATTGGTCCCGGCGCCCGGATTCAGGACCTTGGGGGGCCGCATCTGGCCCCGGGGCCTTAGGTTGAGGACCCCTGGCCTAAGTGTTCAAGGTCAGAACCTAAGACTAGGATATGGGCCTTTGTGAGTTCAGAAGAGTGGGTCCTCGTGAGGTCCCTGGAGGTGAGCTCTTGTGCCAGAATTGCAAATGGTATGTGGCAGTGGTAGGACCTGTGTGTGCCAGCATGCATAGGAGAGTCAGAAACAAGACAAGCTCCCTAGGCTAAGTCCTAAACAGACCTGATGGAGACAACACAAAGATGGAAACAGGTTGGGAACAGGGAGGACATGTATGCCCAGGAATTAAAATCATTGCACCACAAATAATTAAACCAGGCCTGTTTTTCTTATGTACCCTGAGACCTGTCTCCCTGCCTGCCTGCCTGCCTGCCCAAGAATAACCATTCCCTGAGACCTGCACAGCCTACTAGGAATTCACAAGGCTGCTCTGGTGGCATAATTGCTGGGCTGGAGAGGGGTCCGATCTTTGAGTCCCTCCCAGTTTCTTTCTTCAGATGCCTTGGTCCACCCTGAGGTTGTTCTTTTTCTTCCACCAGCGTGTTGTCAAGGAGGGAATAAGGCATCTGAAGGATGCTTCAGAGAGAAGGGCTACCGTCATGACAAGCTGGTGAACATGGGGTGTTTATTCCCACACCCTGTCTGCTACGTCTTCCCAGCTTGTCACTCTCCCCCCTCCCTTCTACCTCTTTTCCATGATTCTTCTTTCCTCCCTTGACAGGCTGCCTCTATGCCCTTTTTATATCTCCCTCTGCATAGGAAAACATCTCCCCCAGTTGCTTCCCACACTTGTGACATTTCCCGCCTCACAAATTAAATGCCCAAGTGAGCTCAGATTTGAGACAAGGCACCAGATGAGCCATTCAGTCAAGTCCCCTCATGGCACCAGGTGCTCATTGCCTATGGCGGGAAAGGCTATTTAAGGGTTGTTTTTAACCCCTCCTGGACTGTTTTAGGCCTGAAATAACTTCTGTTTAAAGCCACCAGAAATGAACACCCAGCCGTATGCTGTTTCTAAAACAAGAGGGGGGGATGGCTCCCAGGCCCTCAGAAGCTGCCCATTCTCACTTTAAAGACTAAACCTGGGGTGTTGGCCCCTCTACACAGACATTGGGCAAATTACTTTGGAAAAGACTTGAGGTCAAATTGTGATAAATGGTTCTTTTTTCAACATAGGTTTTATTTCAAAGCAGCTACATGGAATTATACACAGCATGTTCAAACAAATTCAGAACAACTTCCAGTCACCATGTTTTGGATAATTGGCTGTGGTGCCCTGCTAAATGTGCCTTTCTTTTCTAGCTGCACATAAATGTTTTAGTGGGTACAACTGTCACTGACTTTCAAAATAACATCTACCAAACCCTTTCCATAACTCAAAGGAATCAATACTTTGGCAAAGCATTAAACAGGTAAAGCATTAAACTGAGAACAGAAGGATTTATTTTGCAGGTTTCTAAAGACCAACATTTTACAACAGTGTGCCACCATACATACTTGTCTTTCTCCACAACCATATTGGAGAGCAAGGCTCCAGTCTTCACCAATTGGTTGACCTTCCCCTTATCTTCCACTCCATCCTCCTCCTCTGCTTCTGCCTCCAGTTCCTCTTTTTATTCTTCCCAGGTCCAAGGGGTCTGTCCCCCATTCCCCCTAGTCACTCCACCATTCCTGAGCATTCAACCTGACCTTTCAGGTTCTTGTCTGTGTGGATGGGTTCTTCCCCTACAGGTTCCCTTGGACAGTCATCAGCCAACAAGATCTCTCTCAGGTCTACTAGAGAATACAGAATGGAACTCAGTAGGTCCTGTGGGACAGTGAGGCAACCCAACAACAGTGGCCCCTGTGACACTGTCCCTCTCCTCACACTTAAAAAAACCCACAAATACTCTATTAATTATTTATTTCCCTGAGGCTCAGCAAAAACATCTTAGAAAGTTTCTGGATTTATTATCCTTTGTTTTATTCTCCTGCCTTGTAGAGATTTCAGACTTTTGATCCTGGTGCAGTGCTTTCAGTAGAGCTGTTAAATCTTTTAAAAAGACAGGCCACCTTTGTCAGGTTTGTCAGGTAGCTGGCAGAGTGGGAAGGGGGAGAAATGGCCAACACAAATCTCCTTCCCGTGCCATCCACAAAGCTGTGGCGCCGTGCTTCCTCCATCTTTTATTTTTATGTACTAAGCTCCTCTCCACAATAGGAGAAAGATGGATAGATTTAAACTAGCTTATTTGCAGACATGTTTAGCTTCCTGCCACTCTTCAATAAACCTTGCAAGTCTCCACCAGTTAAGAAAAATGATAATATAAGGTATAATCTTATACCAAGTGACTCAGAAGTAAGTTCCATTAGGCTCAACAGGGCTTACTCCAAGGTAAAAGAATTATATGATTGCAGCTTTAATATCTTTCATCAATTCCATAGTCTTTTGAATGAACTAAATAATAAATAATTCAACTTACTTCAATTGCTATTATTTGCAATTAGATTTCTTTCCCTGGACTGACTTCATTTTATGAATTTTTAATGTCACATAACCTTGATGGAGCAACTACGATCCAGAGAATTCTAATGAGTGTTTAGAAAGCCCTGCTTTGTGATCTGGCCTTCAGATGCTAAATGAACATCCAGTACACTTCTCTATGCACAGGGCAGTAAGTCTGTACTGTAGCATTCTTCAGCCAGATGTAAGATGCAGGCTGTTCAGATTATTGCTTGCATTGCGAGTTCCTTCATACTTCAAATGCAGAGCATTAAGAAACCAAAGGACTAAGTCAGGCATGCCTTTCCAGTGTGGAAGAGTCAACACAACCGGACTACTGATTGTGTGACTGAAGGCAGGGTAGAAGACATTTGACATTCAAGATGTTTTGGTCTCCAGTTGTTTCAGCTTATGACTCCAATTGACCTATCCAGCATGATCGGTGTACAGGATTGTGTGAGCTAGAGTCTAGTACAGTGGTAACTACGTTTATGAGTACTTTAGATTGAGAGTATTTTGCAAACCAAGAAAAGTTTTAGGAAAATTTTGCCTCCATTTGTAAGCATTGCTCTGGTTTGTGAGCAAGGCTCACCTCAGCGAGGACCCTGGGCTGCCTGTAACAGGCCTCTAATTGCTTTGGAGTAAACCAGGTAAATTTACTCACAAGTAAACAAGGTTGAGATATTAAACTGGGTAAACATACTGATGAGTAAATTGAGTAAACTGACTCACAAACATTCGAGATCATCTATAATTATTAGAGATAGGCACAAAATGAAAGTATAGCATTTCCTTTCATTTCTTTAGTTGTTTTGTTTCGTTTCATTAGTAACAATTTTTAAACGAGTTGGGAGTGAACAAAACAAAATGTCTTGTCTTCCTTTATTTTGAATCTTGCTAATTTACCAAATTATTCCACAATTTTTTAAATTCCTGGATACTGTGTTGGGTCTTTAGGAATAGCACCATATCATCCATGAATGGCTCTTATTTTGTATTGCTGGTTCTTAATTTTCTTAATTAATTTTCAAGCCCTTAACCCCCTTCTTAATTTTCATAATTAAACTTCTAAGATTGTTATAAGCAGGAGGGATGATAGTGGATGTCCTTGATATGTGCCTTTAGATATTTTACACAGGTTTGTCTTTTCTCAATTTATAAATAAGGTTCATAGTTACAATTTTTTGTTTGTCAGGGGCATCCCTATTTTTTTCTGATGGTTTACAGAATGCTTTCTGCTCCTAGGAACACAATATATTGCTGCATGTGTGTGCAGCAGTAGTAATAATAGGCTGCCACCAGCTCCCATAAAATCAGTATTAATAGTCTCAGTAGTTTGGATAAGGCTAGAGACAGAAAAGTTAGTACGATCCCCTTTCAGTCACCTTCTTGACCCTGACTTGAAGAGGATTTATATAGTTTATTAAAGGGGGGAGTAAAGAAAGAACAAAAAAACCCTAGTTTTTTTTTAAAAAAAGGAAAATTTCCCGATATAACAACAAATGTGGCTATAGGGTTTTTTTTCCAAGCCTCATGAAGCAGTGGCTAAACTGCTGTGTGGGATTAGGCTTTTGGGTTGGTATGACTGTGGCTATATTTTGCCCTTTCAAAGGCAACAGCTTTTGATGGCAGAGGCCTGTTGCAACAGCAGACAAGTTGTGCCAGCACACTAGCCCTCCCTCTATCTTCCTTAGTTAAGCTAGATTCCTTTGTCTTCTCATGTTACTAGTAAAGCATGCCAACAAGTGATATCATTGTCTTACTAGTTAAGTTTGCCAATTAGGGCCTTTTCACGCGACCCCTAAAATCCGCGGCAAATAGCTCCCAGATCCAGAGCTTAAAATTGTTTCCCCACCAGCTCCGGAGTTTACAAAAAATTAAGTGTGACCACACCCACCTAAGCGCGTCCCAGCACACTTTTCAAGTACCTGCTCTCCGGGGGTGAAAAATTCCTGATGCGGATGTAATGTAGTGAGTGCTGGGCTCTCCTCGCACTGAGGTGATTGATTGTTTTGAATTGTATACCACCTAATCTGTGCAAAAACTACCCCAGGTGGATTACACAAGAATAAAATGTAAAATACAGTAGCAAAATAAATAAATAAATAATACTGTGGTACAACAGACAATAACTATAACTATATAAATAAATAACTCTATAAAATAAAAAATCACTTCCTTAAAAGTTGGCATTGACAACATCCCAGACATTCAGTTATTAAACACAGCTTTAAATAATTTGTTCATTACCGTATTTCTAAAAATAAGGAGGAGAAGAGCCTGGCCTGTTGACATTTTATTCCAGAGATTTGGGGCTACATTTTAAAAGGGACTATTCCTTGTAGTCAACTTTTTGAATAGGAATCTTTATTGTCATTGCCCCCTTGCAGGAACAACGAAATTTTGTGGATGCTATATTCAACTCATTTAAAACATTTCACATAGATTTAAAAACAGGTACAACACATAATATGACATATAAAATGACTAAAATATGGCATATAAAATAAGCTGACTTCAAAGTCCAGGATTTCTGTTTAAGGCCAATATTGCTCTAAAAAAGAAGCTATTTTTGAGACGGTTTGTTCTTGCCCTCAGTACTCTATATCTCCGTCCAGATGGCAGCAACTCGAAGAGGCGATGACCAGGGTGTGATGGATCTCTTAATATATCTAATGCTTTACAGTGGCACCTGGTAGTATAAATTTGTTCTAGGTGGGGAGTGAATAGCCCACAATACCCTCTGCAATTCTTATGATTCTGTGCAACACTGTCTTATCCCGGTGGGTACAACTTGACCTCCCTTGGTATAGCAAATTTTAACAAGATGGTTTGAAAGGAGGAGGTGGGACAGACGGTTGGTTCCTAGGAGTGATGTTCTAACTGGTGCTGAAATTTTCCAAATCATTCAGGTTTTATCGTTGGTCGTGAACATTTAATCATTAATATAAAAGTACATATGTTTTGTGCAAGGTGCTGTTGCTTTTCCCTAAGAGAGCTGCGCATACCACACTGATAATCACTGAAGAGTCCCGTTAAGGGGAAAAGTGAAAACTAAGTGAGATTCTGATCCATGTGAAGCTATAAAGAGGATAATCATAACACCTGTTGGATATTATTATTAAGCCATAGATTGCCAGAAAAATATAATACCTGCCTTAAACTGGCAAGCAGTTTCAGGTGTTGCTTGAAATATAGAATTCTATAGAATAGAAATAACTGTAAAGAAATCAGTGCAGAAGCTCCTGAGTAAGTACAGTGAAATTCAGTGTAATCATTTACGGTTCCGTAGACCAGTATACTGTGCTGTGCTGGACTGTAAATAGTGTCTCTAACAGTTACTGTATTCTTGAGCCTTTAAGCATATTACTGGACATACAGTACATGAACAATTATTAAACAGTGTTCTCATGGAGCCAAGCCAGCTTTGTTTCAGGTTGTGTCTGTAGTCAGAAACCTGCAATGTTTGTGTTGCTCGGTGCTGGAAATGGAGCATGTTGCTGCACTGCAAATTATCTGCTTCTCTTTCATTTTCTGGTGTCTACTATTGGTGTTGTTGGTTTCCAGTGTGTAGTGCAGCTTGTTGTGATGTTGTCTTCTGTGTGATGTGTACCTCCCCTATTTTCATATTTCTCTCACATTCCCACACCTCTCCACAATCTGTCAACAGTCCAGTGGTTTGGAGGTTCATGCCAGTTTGTATGCATGGCACCACAGGTGCCCTGCATTTTCTTCCTCCCACTTTCACTGCTGGATCCCCCACTCACCAGCCAGTCTGTGCTCCTCTTCTCCTCTCTGCTGTTCAACCACTTTCTGGTTGGAGCATGGGCTTCCCTACCCCATCTACTTGGCTGACCACCCACTCAGAGAAGACAGGGCCAGCAAATCCATACTCTTGCCAGGGACTGGGGGAACAACCAAAGAGGAGGAGGAGAGGAGCTGACTGGTGAATGAGTCATTGGCTGGAGAGGTGGGGGAAGAGAACATGCAACACCTGTGGTGCCATGCACATGAACCAGCTTCTGGACTGATGTTTCTGCCCATCTCTGTCCAGGACTTGTAAGTTATAAGTGTCTGATACACCAAATACATTTTAAAATAGGAATCTCTATTGTTTTTTGCACTGCCAAGGGTTTGCAACTCAGAATCTGACAGGTTGCCCCTATGATGAGAAACATTATTGTTGTGCCGAACATTTGCAAAGCCTGGAGGAATAAAGGTATATAAAATAAAGTGTATCTGGTACACCAAGGTACTATTAAATCAGAATACAGTAGTCACAGAGGTTGCAAGTTACAAGCGTTCCATGGTTTACGAAGATAATATGTTTTCCAGGATGTTTCATATTCTGGAAAATTCATGAACCAAAAACACACGGGGGCGCAATACATACTGGGTACTTTTTTGCAATGCCTTACTCCCCAAAATTTGTAAACCGATACATTATTTCCAATGGATTACCTTTCATGAACTGAAAATTACATTAACGGGGGCATTCGTAAACCGAGGTACTTCTGTATAGGACTTGGAACTGTCAGCTATCTGCTGTGTTAACACTTGATTCAGTACACTTTCAATTCAATCTCTTTTTTATGGCTACATTGAACTGTCAGCCATGAGTGAAATTCTTTTGCCAGGCAGTGCTCATGTACAATGTTTGTTTCAAGCCTTAAATGTACAGTAATAACCTTGTTCCCAGAAAAGTGGGCCAGTTATTTCACTGTGACTTTTGAAACCGCTGTTCAAAACCCATTTTAAAGTACCATGCACGTTTCTGAGATCCCCTTTTCTAAACTCTCTAATTATTTTCTGTGCTCACATTTCACATCTTGACATATAGAGCTTTGCATTTGAAACAGAGCTTATAAAGTTGCTTTTTCTTTACAAGCTCTTTTACTTTACAAGCTTTTCTTTAACAAGCAAAGCACAGGAAGCATGCAGCTTAAAAAAGTAAAGCATCAACAGAAGCTTTTTATTTCCCATTTTCCAAAAGCAATTAAACTACTATAATAACCTCAGCTCAAAACATCCCGGGATGTCCCCTCAACACATTGCTAGGGAGTGTTGCCTCAGGACAGTGAGAAAAAATCTTAGGGATGATTTGCGCCCCGGTCAGCACTTCTTTACTCTCTTACCACCAGGCAGGAGATATAGGAGTACAACCAGTCTCACCAACAGGTTAAAGAATACTCTTTACCCTTGGGCTGTCAGACTGCTGAATGGAAAATAATTTCATGACAATTGTGAGCTGGCATGCTGTGTGTCAAGTAGACAGGGTGCAATAAGACTGAGTGGTTGTTAGTGGGATGGTGGGAGGGGTGGGAGGGAGACTCAGCCAATTTCATTGTTCACAAGTTGTACACTGACAATAAAGGTATTATTATTATTACTATATTTATTTTTGAAAAAACTTGGAAATTTGCCTTTAAGGAAAACAGATTTCATGACATGCCTAAGGCATCCATCATGGAGTTGTGGGAAGAAGATGTGATGGAACCTCGGTTTGAGCAGTTTGCAGAATTACCACCAGGCCATGCTCAGATGGAGAGGGTGTTACTGTGAACCAGCACCTCCACTTCTCCATGGAAGTTGCAGATAGGGAAGTTGAGAGTTTCATAGTTCATGGTGGCAGGGTTTTTTTGTTTGATTGATTGTTTTTGTTTGTTTTTGATTTTTGTATATTTGTGAGTTTTTTGTTGTTTTTTGAGACAGAGAATTTGGGCAAGTCACAGAGACCCAACCATAAGCCACCCTTGATAAAAATGCTCAACCAGAATCTTTTCTAGAGGCAACTTCACATGAGCCCAAGCAATTAGCATGAAAGAAGGCACCACCAAGTATTGGTCGATCCCATATCTCCATCAACTGGATTGTGTCTTTCATGCTATTAGCACTGACGTCCTGTGGCTATTTTTTTAAAGAGAAGTACAGTGGACCCTTGTATTACAAATGGTTTGTATAACATAAAATCTGTACAACATAAAACATTCCGGAGATAGGGGAAATTTGCTTAACAGAATCGCCTATGGGGCCAATCCCTACAACATAAAAATGGTCATGATTAGAGATTACTCTGTTTTCAATGCATTCCTATGGAAAATTTATATAAAGGAAAATTTGATTAACGTAATTTCATTTGGAATGAATTAATTCCTTTATACAAGGTACCGACAGCTTATGGTTGCCGGAGAGCCAAAGAAAACATTGTCTATATTTCAGAAGGCATGGTCCATTCTAGAAACAAAAGCCTATCAAAGAGAATCAGCTGCACTGTTTTTTAATCCTTTCATCTAACATTCGGTCTTTCACTGATTAGGCCTGGAGGAGATTTGATTGTTTTTGTCATTTCAAAGGATGGAACTGAGGCAACTTGCTGCATCAGAGCATTGCGTAATATTTTCAAGCAAGTTAACATGGATCATCTTTGTTAATTAAGCCAAGAAGTTATCAAAGTTACCTGCTTGAATGACCCCAGCCATCCAAAGAGGTGGTACTGTAGCCAGTTCTGGCCCTCCAAATATTAGAAGGACTGCATCTCCAGTGGTCCCCTAATATTAGTTATTCTGGATTGGCATTTGCTGTGTAAGCAAAACTACATGGAGGGTCACCTCTTGTCTTCAGATTGCTGTGCCCTGCTGTTCTAATCCACATGCACTTCACTGTTAATACTGTATTATTTCTCCCAATAGACAGAAGATTGTAGGATTTTGTGCCAGGACAATTTGAACAGCAAGGCATTTCAGTGGGAGGAAATCATCATATTCTGCCTTGCTTCAGGTAGCAGAATGTCTTGGGTGGCTGTCTCTCCATAACAGCCAAACTTCTGATATTGCCATTGACTTCAATAGCACATTGAGGCCTGCAGCCTGTCTGAAAACATTCCCTGTGACATGGAAAAATACAAGTTAATTAATCAGTTAATCTGAAAAGCTCCGGGTCTAGCAGTTGGATATTTCTCTTCTTGGCACCTGCTGAAGAAGGGCTTGCTAGCTCACGGCAGCTTCTCTCAGCTATGAATAGGTGTTTGGCTTGGAAATGAAGCAGATATTCATTGTCAGTCAGAAAGCGTTCCTTTGATCACTTTCTTTGACTATGTTACATTGATTTAATGAGCGATGTATGTGCTGGCGCACGTTGGGGAGAAGAAACCTATATTACACTCATCTATTCCAATACATAATCAGCTCTTTAATGTAATGCATCTTTAACTGGTTGTAGGTGAGAACGGATATTGATGCAGGGAGAAGGATCCAAGGGAAAAGCCTGGGGTTTTTTGTTGAAATATATCAATGTGTGAGAGAAATAAGAGTGAGCCGTCTGCTGAAGACAGAGTAAGGCAGGAAGAAGAAAGACCTAAAAGAAGAGAAGAGGAATTGAAGACTTTGTTTGGACATAAGGGAAAGTGAAAAGAGAAAAGAGGAAGATGCAATAAGACAAGAGGAGAAACAAGAAAGAAGTGGGAGGAAGGTAGTAGGAAGTTTCTATGTGGTAAAGAATGATTGACAGTGTGAGGAGCGAATGGGGAAGGGGCAAGGAAAAATTGACAGGGTATAAAAAGTAATGCTGGGAAGTGGGATGTCAGATGAAACCAGAAACATGTGAGAAAGAGGTAGAGACATCTGAACTAAAACTTAGTAAAGTTATATGAGTGACAGAAAAAGAAGCACAGACAGAGGGATCGGTTTTACCCAAGACAGAAACGGGATTACCTCTCCCAAATCCTCCTGTCAGGACATCGGCATGGAGTGGCGAGAAGCTGAGGAGCAATCCATCTGTCACATGCGTGAAAACCCCTTAAGGAGGTGTCAGAAGATGGATCCCTGGTTGGCGCTGGGAGAACCCTTGGGAATATGTCTGACACCCATGTTGCGGGACGCGTTGTGCGGGACCCTTAGTGGCTCAGTTACCTCAGATCCACAAATAAGAAGTACTACAAACCCTATCTTACGTGAAGAGAAGTTGGAAAATGATAGGTTGTTACAAGTTAGTTCTGAACTTTTATTATTACTTGCTGTTAATATTGTTACAAACAAAAACAAGGAAGATTGTTTCAAAAAGACTTTAAATAAACGTTTATTGTTTTTTGAGAAACTTTTGGAGTTTTTCCCCAGGGGATCCGTTGATGCTGTTTAACGAACCTTCACACAATGTCAAATATGGGAATGCAACACAGATTTGCAAATATTTCTTTAAAATGCCCCTCAGATATAAAGGTACATTGGTTGAACTTAGCATAGTAAATTACCATTAGAGTAGGCTTACCGAATAAATGAGGAATTGGTGAGTCAACTCCTGTGTAGGCTCTATTGATTCAAAAGGGGCTACTTTAGTATGGCTTACTACACCAAACAACAGGATTTGTGCTGTTATCTCATGCCTGTTGTACTCTTGCCACGAATAGTGGGTTACAAGGTATGCCACCACAACAGGGAGGGATATTCCCTGTTTCAATAGTGCAATCGAATACGAAGTCTATGCAGAAGAAAAGGGCAATTGAGTTCAATGGGACCTGGTCTATACCCAGAACCAAGCTCTATATTGTATTCCTTTCAATGAGAGCAGAGGAACCTTTGGCTTCCCAGATGTTTTGGGAAGAATTTTCCCATGACCCCCGGCCCCCTTCTTTCGGGGGGGGGGGGTTAGAATGGAAAAGGATTAGCAATTGAGTGCCTTGACAGCATGGCCGATTTCTTTTTTAAAAGTTAACAGTTTTAGAAAGTTTCTGAATGGTTAATAGACGAAAGGGAAATAGAGCGGGTGAAACCTTCACATGCCATCAGGTCAGTTCTGACTGATGGATGCTGCCAACCCTCTTGAGGTTATCTGGAAGTTGAGTCATGGCAACTGGACTTCTTTTCTTGTGAGATCAAAATGTTTCACTAGTCATCCAATCAGCTTCGTCAGTCTGAGGAAAGTTGATATGACACCTCCAGTTTGTAATTCTCTTTGAACAGATAACCTCGCCTGGATGACTGAGAATCTTCACAGACCTTTATCAGGGTTTTCCCAGGTAGAGAATACACAGGTGTGCTTTAGGATTCTTCTGTGGGGTGCCCTGGGATTTGACAGCCTTCCCAAGGCCACGCAGGCTGGCTCTCCTCCCAGGAGGCACCATATAGAATCAAACGCCAAGCCTCTGGCACCACAGCCAGCTGTTCACTGAGCTCTCCATCCAGCTCTAAAAACTTTGTCTAGTGAACACAAAAGCTCCTTTTCATGGTGCAAAGCCTTTGTGGGACCCCACTGTCAAGAGAAAGGAAAGTGCCTTGAGCAGGATCCCATGTCCATCGAGTTCCCCCAAACTACCTGCCACATCTACAGAGATTGTCTCACACTCCTGTGGAAGACAGGAAGCTGCATTCCTGCTGATATGTCTGTGAAGATTCTCAGTCATCCAGGTGGGTTTATCTGGTTACTGGACTTATTTTTCTTGAGAGATAGAAACGTTTCACTGCTCATCCAAACATCTTCATCAGTCTGAATACAGCTAGTGCGAATCCTCCATCTTATAGTCAGCTTTGACCTCTTGTCACCTTGGTCTGAAACAGGCTCATAAGATGAACAATGGCCTGAATAGGCTTGTTAGGGAGACAATAGTATCCATAGCCTTAAGGTGAACAATGGCCTAAGGTGCTGAAACCCATAAAGAATGGGTCATTAGCTATGGCCTTGGTGGTGAAGGCTTTTTGATTTGTCTGGGTGTTGTTGAAAGCACAGCCTGATAAGTAGAAGATAGACTGTGCCTGAGGCCCCCACCTCTGTTGAGAGAGGGGTTTTCAATGCTCACATTAATGGCTTCCCTGACCCCTCTCTCAAACCACCTATCTTCTCTGTCTAATATGTGTACATCCTCATCTTTGAATGAGTGCCCTTTGTCCTTCCATTTGACCTGGGTGGAGTTCTGGCAAACATGGGATGCATACATTTTCAGTGCAGTATCTCCACTCAAGGGGTTGTTCTTTCGAGCAGGAGGTGCTGGCAATCATGAGAGCCTGCCAGAGATGTAATTCACATGGACCTGCATGTCGGAGAACTAGGGCTTGCAAATGAACAACTGTGCTCATGACAGGAAGAGCAACCATAAAACAAAGCAGCTGATATGGAAACTATGGGAGGTGAGAAAAGCCATTAGACCCAACCAGCACGTAAGGAATTCCCCCTTTGGGTTGTCTGAGACATGCAGTCCAGCCCCACAGACGTGGTACATACATACCCACACAAGATCATTCTGGCAGTTGTGGGGCCTCTTCCTTTTGACCCGAGTGGGTTGTTTAACCTCATGTACCTACCTGGAGTAGGAACTGGCAAACCACTCCAGTATTCCTGCCAAGAAAACTCCATGGATATGGAGTCACGAAGAGTCGGTCACGACTGTAATGACACAACACACACACACCTACCTACCTAACATTCATTGGTCTGATATTCATTACGAGAAACGTCTAGGAGGTGAACATCACCATAATCTAGGTCAATGGTTCTCAGCCTGTGGCTTCCCAGATGTTCCTGGACTGTAGCTCCGAGAAGTCTTCATCACTAGTTTAGCTGGCCAGGATTTCTGGGAACTGCAGTCCAGGAACATCTGGGAACCCACAGATTGAGAACCACTGATCTAGATGATGTCATTTCAGCTTTTAAAAGTGAGTAACTGGGGGTTTCTCATCAATGCTGAAAGGTTTGCTCTTTGCTATGCTGGAATCCCAAACTGCTATGGTCTTTAATCCCAGGTGGAATGGATGGCAGCACCAGGTGACAGACAGGGACAGGACGGGCATGGAATTCAAAGACACAAGAGTCCTTTGGTGAGTGACAGAAGCCCAAATGCTTTGAGAGCATTGAATAATTGGTGCGCTTTAGACAGAGATTTGGGCATCAGTGGGAAGCCTCTATGCCTTGACTTCTCCAAGCCAGATCTATCAGTGGTGTGACAATAGCATACGTAAACTTAATCAGTGATCTTATGCTGTGTGCCTGCCCCACCAGGTTTAAGGAATGGGCAGGGAATTAGCTTTCCCAAAGCACTTAACAGCCACGCAAGGCTGTCATTCTACATTCGCCCCACCTGCTTTTGCTCAGTCTTTCCTCACTGCTCTAATACAACACACACACACACACCCATTCAGAGGGAAAGGCATTGTGTATTTAAGAAGAAAAACTCCAGGAAAGCAACAGCAATGCTGGAGTTTAAAATGATTTCATGCTGTAAATGCTTATTTAGAATCTCCATAAATTGTTGCAGTTTATTTCTTTATTATTTCCTCACTTCCCTTCCTTCCATATTGCTCCAGAGCCAGGCTGTGCAGATAAATGGAAATTAAAACCGCTCTTAAAAGATCACAGTACATTATAAGTCTTTTTAATTGCGGTCATTGACCCATGTTAGAGGTCACCGTTGACATCTAACATGTAAATAGGCATGGACAAAGAGGAAAACAATAAAGCAACCAAATAATCATTCTCAAATAAGGATCTAGCAGTAAGAGTAAACTATATAGATAGGGAAACAGGGCTCGAGTTCAATTTTTCCTTAGCCCGTTGAATGAATTCAGTGGCCCTATGGGATAAATCTGTGCTAGCTAGCCAAAAAACCCCACTCAAAACAAAACCCTCAAAACCACAACAGTAAATAGAGGAGAATTGTTTCTAATTGCAGTTGTCAAGTATCTGAGATATTGATCCATCAATTGAGCATGCAGAAAGTACTGCATGTCCTCCATCTCAGAACACCCTGCGGGACCATGTTCTGTCCCCAAAACTCTTCCAGTTGCCAGAAGTTCAGTCTAGATTTGGTCAGTTTTCTCAGCTCTTTTGAATTAACAAGGGGGAGATGCAGGGTGCAATGCTCCAAAAGGGAAGGAAACCCTAACGGTTAACCCTTTACATATCCTATCACAGTGGCATTTACAACCTGCCTTTCTGCTGTGATAGGATATGTAAAGGGTTAACAAAACCAGTCTGAATAGAAACAGAGCACACAAAAAGTCAATTTGGAGCATTTTTAAGATACTAGTCCTAAAACCACAGTTTATGGGATTATGGTGTCCCATGGGTATTTCTGGAGGCACTCACCTTCATTTTTGATTGAACCTTTTGGGTGGGAAGGAACTTCAGGAGCTGGGGAGTGGAGACACAGAAGACCCCTCTCTGACCTATGTGGAGCCCTTACAGTTCCCACTCCTCCCTTAAAACTTTGGGGGCCCTCTCTCCTTTTGCAGCTGATTGGCCTAGTAATATCTCAAGGGGCAAGCTCTCTGACAGTAGATATGGTTTGGCAAAGATGTTATTTATTTATTTATTATTTATTTATTTATGTTCTGCCCCTCTCTCTCTCTCTCTCTCTCTCTCTCTCTCTGTGTGTGTGTGTGTGTGTGTGGTGTAATTAGAGTTGTGACCGAATCTTCACGACTCCATGTCCATGGAGTTTTCTTGGGAGGAATACTGGAGTGGAATACTGGAGGGGTTTGCCAATTCCTACTGCAGGCGCCGACAGCACCTGGTATTCCCTGGTGGTCGCCCATCCAAATACTGTACTAACCAGGGCCAATCCTGCTTAGCTTCCGAAATCAGGCGAGATCAGATGTGCTTAGGGCAGTGGTGTCCAAACTTAAGCCCTCCAGATCTTTTGGACCATAACTCCCATATCCTTTGTTATTGGTAATACAGGCTTGGAATTTTGGGAGTTGTAGTTCAAAACATCTGGAGGGCTGAAGTTTGGACACCCCTGGCTTAGAGCAAACAAATGCAGACTTTTCCAGGGGTGGGGAGGTGGGGAACCAGACAATGTTTCTTTCCAGTTCTCTCTCCCCCCCACCCCCGAACTATTTGTTCCAAAAACTCTAACAACAGAAGAGAGTCATTGGCATTCACCTGGCTCCTTCCTGTAATGTTCCTTGTACAAAACACCCTGTCCAGCTCTTTCGCAGTCAACTCTTTTTTCCCCATTGATCTCTCTGTTTGCAGACAGTGGAGAGAATATCTAATCTTGCCAAAGAGGGTGCCTGCTTGACCCCTTTTAAGTTAAAATTTAAATACCAGGACCAAAATGATGTGAAAGGCTGCTTCTCAACGGAATCAATGAGATAGCAAAACATTCTAGTGACTTAGACTTGGCTGCCTAAGGTACATTTGAGGACGATGAGTTTGGATCCAGCATGGTAGATCTGAGGACACTGAGCTAGGATCGATGCAAATTACTGGTATATATATAAGTAGATGAACAATGTGTCCATTGAATTCAATGGGAGTTGAAAGCATCGGTATGTTTTGCATCCTTTATAAAGTGTTCCTTGTCTGACTCAGCAGATTTCTTAAAATCTACATCATCATCCTTCCATTTACAAAAGCAGGGCTTTTTTTTTAACCTGAAGTGTTCTTTGATATTGTTGTGGGTATGTGGTGTCAAATCGGAACCAACTTGTGGCACCCTGATGGAACTTTTAACGTATGTTTAAGAAATACTTTTGCAGTTCCACTCGCCCTCGTGAGTTTCCATAGCCAAGGATTCAAACCCAGGGGGTGGGGTGGGGGGCGGGGAGCAGCGGGGGATGGGGCGGTGGGGCGGCAGTGGGGGGCGGGGCAGTGGATGGCGGGAGACGGGGATAGGTGTGGGGGTGGGCGGCGGTGGGCGGGCAGCGATGGGGGGATGGTGACGGGTGGCTGGCGGGTGGTGGGGGGACAGATGGCAGTGGCCAGCGGCAGGGGGGCTGTGGGGGGTGGCAGGCTGTCCAGTGCCCTCTGTCCATTTTGGTGCCCTAGGCAACTGCCTAGTTCACCTTAATGGAAGGGCCGGCCCTGACTACACCACACTGGGAATTTTTGATATAGCTACATATTTTATGAGAGTCACTGTTTTGTAGTGGATAGATTGTTGGAGTAGCATTCTGGAAACCTGGCTTCAAATTTCTCTTGGCCCTAAAAATTCACTGATGGGTGACAATGCTAGATTCCAAATTGAACAAGGAGAAAGTTGGGTTAAAAATATTTAAAATAAAATATAATAAGTGAATATTCTGAAAACCCTACTAGGCTTGCTGCAATTTGGAAGGAGCTTGACAGCAGATAGCAACAAATTAAAGAATCATAGAATAATGAAACTGGAAGGGGCCTACAAGGCTATCATGTCCAACCCCCTGCTCCATGCAGGAATACCAATCAAAGGATATCTGTCAGATGGTTGTCCAAATTTCTCTTGAATGCATCCAGTGTTGGGGCACTCACTACCTCTTGAAGTCATTGGTTCCATTGCCGTACTTCTCTAACAGTTAAGACGTTTTCCCCTATATTCAGCTGAAAGCTGGGTTCTCTTTACCTGAGCCCATTTTTGTGCATCTTTTACTCTGGGATGTCCGAGAACAGGTCTTTCCCTTCTTCTGTATGACAGCCCTTCAAAGAGGTGTTATATTTGATTGTTCTGTTTGTTTTTAAATCTAGATTTTGTAAATGGCACAAAAAGGTGAATTCCAGGCAAAAATCAACGAAACAAAACAAAACAGAGGACAAAAAACATAGGGCACCTTAAATACTAACCATTATATTTTAATGTAAGCTTTCGTAGATCAGGTCCACTTCTTCAGACATATAGTATCAGAATGAGATGTTCAATGGGATATACAATGGGATATAAGTTTCATACCAAATGTTTGTTGGCTGTTGGATGTATGGTACATTTACATGCAGTGATTTGGCTTCTGCTATTTTAGGTCTCTGTTGTAAAAATTCCTCAGGAGACATATCTGGAAGTTGAGTCATGGCAACTGAACTTCTTTTCTTGGGAGATTGAAACATTTCGCTGCTCATCAGTCTTTGTCAGTCTGAAACATTTCAGTTGTTCAGTGAAACATTTCAGTCTCTCAAGAAAAGAAGTCCAGTTGCCGTGACTCAACTTCCAGATAAACTCACCTGGATGACTGAGAATCTTCACAGACATATCCTTAGGAGACAGAAAGCAAACAACAGATCTGGGTGAGGATGAGCAGGAGAGGGGGAAGAGAGAGGGGAGGTGAAGACTGGGGAATCACTTGAGAGTGAGAGAACAGGAGAATTTGGAATGTAAAGGTGACAGGAGGTAATTTGGCAGTTCCCACCAGTTTTTACCTTGGAGCCTTGTGGTGAAAGATGGGCTTGGTAGTAATGCAGAAATGTTCCTGTGTTCCTCCTTGACAGAGCTGGACTCGATCCATAAGTTTCCTTCCAGTTCTGTTCTAAGATTATTATTATTATATTCTTTGGAAATTCATAGAGCCATAGAATCACAGAATCATAGAGTTGGAAGAGACCTCGGGGGCCATCCAAGTCCAACCCCCTGCCATGCGTATTACTTCTTTGACAACAAGGCTATGTCTTTGAGGGGTGTTGGAGTCATGCAGGATCTGGTCTTACTACTTGGGGCGCTTGCTACCCCCTTCCCTCTCCCTCCCCAAATATCCAATGCTTATGCTGTTGGAATGTCATCACTAGTGTCCTTCTGGAAGAAAAGAGATCCAGAAGCAAACCATTTGGAAAGAAGATGGAGAAGGCACAAACCAATGACAAGCTAAGCTGCAATTCTGCACACGCTTGAGTTGCTTTAGAGATGAGGGTGAATCCATTGTTTTCGTTGTTTTTAAAACTCATCTACATGGGGTCTTTGGGGGTTACTGGAAAGGTAGGCACTTCACCACTGCTTGGACATGGGGGTCCAGGTGTTGGATTTCAAAGAAACCGGGCTTTCATGTCTTACTTAGGAAAGTTGCTGTTGTATCTGTTGTGTCAATACAGTTGTGACCGACTCTTCGTGACCCCATGTCCATGGAGTTTTTCTTGGCAGGAATACTGGAGTGGCTTGCCAGTTCTTATTCCAGGTGCCGACAGCGCCTGGTATTCCCTGGTGGTCGCCCATCCAAGTACTAGCCAGGCCTGACCCTGCTTAGCTTCCGAAATCAGGCGAGATCAGAAGTGCTTAGGGCATCTAGGCAGCTAATGTAGGAAAGTAGGGAGCATGAAATACATTTGGCAACTAACCGAGAATGTCTCGATGCCAACGGTCTTGAACATTTTGGTCTTCATTTTAAGAGCTAATGGGCTACGTAGAGTTCGATCAGAGAAGAGAGCAGTGCTTGAGAAACATACTTTTTTTTGGATGATATTGTCCAAAATCATGAGGGGGTTCTGGAAATTGCCTCAGAGCTAGCTTGGTGGCACATGATACGTAATTAATTTTAGCCACATCCTTCACAAAGTCCATGGTGTTGCCTTGTGCTGTTCTTGTTAGACCTATTGAGGTCCCCTTTGCATTGCAGGTTGGTTGCATAAGGGAGGAATTTTGAGCCTGTGATGTTAATAAGTTGCCTCAGGCAGCAGATGTAAAGTAAATGGCTTTCTCTGTTCTTAAGAATTTACTAATAATTCAGAAGGCCTTCAAAGAGGCGGGATGCTTCATTCAGAACACTTCTAAAATTTGCAGTTTCTTTTTATTCATGCAAGTAAAAATAGTATATCTATTCTGAATATCTGATAAAAATAATCCCTGTTTCCATTGAAGATGCAAATATCTGACAATTCATTCCTTCCATGACATTGTTCAAATACTAAACAGATGCTGAAGTTGCTTCTTGAGGGGTTTTCTTACTGAGAGCATATTCCAGTATGCTTGGCGTGAATGAATTAACACAAATACTGGAAGAATCGCGTACGTTGCATGTAACTAAACTACAGTGGTACCTTGTATAAAGTAATTAATTCATTCCAAATGAAATTAAGTTAAGCAAATTTTCCTTTATACAAATTCCAATAGGAATGCATTGAAAACGGAGTAATCTTTTTATGTTGTACGGATTCTCCCCATAGGCAATTATGTTAAGCAAATTTCCCCTATCTCCAGAATTTTTTATGTTGTACAGATTCTATGTTATACAAGCTGTTTGATACACAAGGGTCCTCTGTATTTATAATCCGATTAGCTGTTTTGTAGGATCACATGGCTTGGGAGTGGGAAAGGAAGAGGAGGGCAGTAGCATTGGTGGGGGGGGGAAACAGTGGCATTTTAGAAGCATAGGGAGCTTCCTTATACTGAGTCATCCTTTAATTCAGTGCTCAGAGGTGGATCAATGTACGTACAGCAAATAAAACTGTCTTTATTGTTAGAGAACAAACCGCCGTAATAAAGAGAACGTATATTTTCAAATCAGGTTCCTGCAGGTAAAATCACTGTAGCTGTCCAGACAACAAACAGTTTTCAGAGGACATCAGGCACAGAGGCAATGAGCGATGAGTGATGGTCTAGGAAGGTACTCATCAGTAACTTCCACTTCTTTGACATTTATTTTTCTCAAGGGAGTTAGGTATCTGCTACAGAGCCAAAGGTTGGGAGTTTGATTCTCCACAGTGCCTCCTTGAGAGAGCCTGGACTCAATAATCTTCCTTCCTTCCTTCCTTCCTTCCTTCCTTCCTTCCTTCCTTCCTTCCTTCCTTCCTTCCTTCCTCCCTCCCTCCCTCCCTCCCTCGCTCTCTTCTTGCTAGAGATAAAAGCTCGGTAGACAAGGAGAATGCTGCACATGTAGTGTATCTTAAGGTGTTTTAACAAGGTCTTCTTATAACCAAGCTGGTAAAAATGTAAGCTAGAAAATACCTGTATTACTGTTTAGGTTGTTTCGTAGCTGATGGATGAAATGTATGCATTGAATGCTTATGGATCCACACCACTGTGGAGAAAAATGGCAAGTTAGGTAAAATGACACAAGGAATTGCCACCAGATTCTGCCTTAAAGAAACACTGTATAGCAGTGGTTCTCAACCTTCCCAATGCAGTGAACCTTTAATACAGTTCCTCATGTTGTAGTGACCCCCTTGCCCTGCTTGGAAGAGGCCACAAGCCCCCTTTGGCAGGCCACTGCCACGGGTGCCTTAGAGAACTTCCCTCTATATAGGCACCCTCAGCCAATTGCAGCCTCCGGTGCCATTGACTGACATCCCCTCCAACCTATCAAGCTGTAACTCACTCTTACACCCCCTTCCTCCCCTTCCTCCTCCAGACCCAAGCTGTTTGTGCCTTTTTCCTCACTGGCTCATGGCGCCCCCTGTGAAATGGTCGTTCGACCCCCCCCCCCAAAGGGGTCCTCCTGACCTCCAGGTTGGAAACCACTGCTGTATAGAAACAAGAGGCACTCATCTGAGGGGAACTGCTACCTAGTGTCTGGCCCTTTGCAGGAGGGGAAATTATGCCAATCAAATGGAGCAAATTTAAACCACCTTTACCAGCTGGCCAAAAACAACAACAACAAAAAACAGCATTTCCCCGCTGAAAAGGGATAATTCTGCAAGAGACTCCCCTGCGCTGTACATTGATGATGTAGTTACTGGTTTGTCTCTTCCTATTCGGATGTAAATTGAGAGAAAAATGGCAAGACTGAGATTCACTGGGCCCCACTGATACAATTTTGAGCATTATCAGTCAGAACTGTTGATTCTAAGATTTACTGTTTCTTCCTTTGCTTCCTAAAATAGTACCAGCTCTTGAACTTAATTGTAGCTTTTGAGTTGTGTCTTTTGACAGCTTTATTCTCCAATTATCACTGCCACTTAGACATTCCTAATAGCTTTCATTCAGTATATTAATCTGTCCAATGTATCTCACAGTTTATGATCCTGGCTTCACCCAATGGCTTCTGGGTCCCATTTTCCCCAAAGAGTTTGCTTTTTTTTACACTTCTGATGTCTGCCTGACATTTTATTGGAGAGGCAGAGAAATAAATTTTATTCCCAGAGAAGTTTCAGGTTTCTGCATTCTTAGGTGTTATGGTTAGAAAAATATAGCCAATGGCAGAGGATTATAAATCTTTCCACAAGGAACATTATTGTTCCTTTTACAACGAGAAAATGGAAAAGACCCAAACAACATTCAAGTAGATAAGTCATTTTGTGTTGGTGCAAACAAAAACAGTAGCATAAAGGACAATGTAGACGATCCCAACCCCCAAAATGATTGATTTATTCTGGTGATTCGGGCCTGTATACTTGCACACAGAAATGGCTTTTTTATTCCAAACAAAAAACAAAGCAGAGCAACAACAAACAACCTAAGAGTGATAAGCAGTATCACCTTCCTTGTAAATTATCTATTTTGTTTTGTTGTTCAAGTCAGCCATGATTTGTTGTGATTTTTTTGAAGTGTTTGCATGCAAAATACACGCTTGTATGTGTGTCCTTATAGCTATATTCCATACATCTTCAAAAATTAAATTCAACTTTTTCTTAGCATGGAACAATATCACCTAAACCAGTGTTGGCGAACCTATGGCACATGTGTGCCAAAGGTGGCACTCAGAGCCATTTCTGTGGGCACCCAACATCGCCCCTTCACAGCCACCTGTATTCAGGTTAAACGGCTGTATTGGCACTTGGAGAAAAATTAGTGGGTTTTGAATCTCAGTTTGGGCACTTGGTCTCTAAAAGGTTCGCCGTCACTGGCCTAGAACTTCATATATATTTACATATGCAAGTAGATAACTGAATGACATCATCTAGCAATGGCCTGCACGTGTGAATGGATCACCACAGCTCTAATGCCACAGAAAGAATTCTCATCTCATCCTCTTAGGATACATGTCTGTCAATTAATAAAAGCAGTCACATGTGATGACTTGGCCTGTGTGTGATAATAATATAATTTGGTGCCTTCAAGTCAATATTTTCAATTCTGGTAGACTTTCCAGAGTTTCTTAGGTTGAGAATACTCAAAAGTAGTTTAGTTTTCCCTTTGTATGAGGGTGCCCTGGAAACGATTCCATACATTTAGCTAAAATACAAAAACCTTTCAATGAGTTCATACACACTCAGCTATCACCCATCAAGCAATCTAGAGCAGTGGTTCTCCACCTGTGGGTCCCCAGATGTTCCTGGACTGCAATTCCCAGAAGTCTTCATCATGAGCTGAGCTGGCCAGGATATCTGGGAGTTGCAGTCCAGGAACATCTGGGGACCCACAGGTTGAGAACCACTGATCTAGAGTAAAGAAAAGTGGTTAAAAATCTGTTGTGCGTTTCCAAATGCATGATGGGATGGTTACCAGCAGCAAAAAGATGTCTGCTGATAAAGTCTTCCTTTGGTGACTTCGGGGTGCATGTGACTTCATCACTTTGTATACAGGTTGTATGTTCCCCTATTAATTTGCCAAAGTATTTCATCAGCAGTGATTTGCTGCTGTTGCTGATGTCATTTATATTGCACACATTGCTCAGTAGGATTTTAACCACTGATCTGCATCTGAATGTAAACTGCCATTATCTATCTATCTATCTATCTATCTATCTATCTATCTATCTATCTATCTATCTATCTATCTATCTATCTATCTATCTATCTATCTATCTATCACTTGAATGACATGGTGTAGCTAACCTCCAGAGTTTTAGTGCCTCTGAAACCAAGAATGGGCCGAATTCCATCCCACCCTACCCCCTATTCAAAGCTATCATAGATCCCCTTCAACTTAAGGGGAAAATGTACAACCCTTCTTTTCAAAGTGAAGGCTTTTGCTATTGAGACTCACAGTCAAAATAACTGCAAGACTAGCAGAATAAAAGCAGACCTACAGTAGTTGACTGGAGAAGTGAGTCCCATGTTTAAATATGGCTGTTATAAAGGGGAATTAAATTATAAACTGAATAATTGAGGGGGGTTGTCCAAAAAAAAGGTAAGAAAAGAAGGGAATGCGGATAATCGGATCGGGAGGGGGAGAAACAGGGAGAGGAAGTTGGAAGAGAAGAGCACAATCACATTATCTTCCCAATCTTTATTTAAGCACATTACCTTTATATTGTATTAGCCCTCTTATCAAGTATAGTATTTGTTGCTCTTAATAATTTTTGTCATCATCCATTTCTATTAACTTCCTGTTTTACCCCAGTTCTTTTTCATAAGTTCTAATGAGTCCCAGCTTTCACACGCTTTTTCCATGGGTTGATCCTTTCAATTTTCCAATGCTATGTCCATTTCCGTAACCTCCAGGCATTTTTCTATCAATTGTCTTGTTAGAATAATTGGTTTAGTAAAAGATAAACATTGTTTAGCAAGTCTTGGAATGATAAAACAAGTGAAATGCTTTTCCCTTTTGTTTATTTACCTTGATCTAAACATGATTATATTTTCTCTATTCACATGATGATTTTAACGTGGCATATACATATAGCTATTTATTTTTCCACTTCTTAACCTTGAAGCAAAATCCAAAGCCGGAGTCCTGGAGGACTGGGTGGTGAACACAGGTTGAGCCAGCGGGTATCGCAGGAACGCAGGGGGCAAGGAGAAGACGGCAAAGGTGCCACCCATCTTCCCTGCAGAGGTGCTATCAATATTCTAAAAGTCACATCATGGTAGTCGGTCAAACACTGAAAGCTTGACTGAAGAGAAAGGCTTTTGCCTGCTTGCAGAAGGGCAAGAAAGCTGGACCATCTGGCCTCCAGTGGGAGGGAGTTCCAGAGTCTAGGAGCAGCCACAGCAGAGGCCCTCTCCCAAGTCCCCACCCAGAACACCTCTTAGGGATGTGGGACCCAGAGAAAGGTGTCCCCTAGTGATCTTAAAGTCTGAGGGCAAACTTACAGTATAAAGGGAGGGGGGATCTATTTAGAGGGGTTGGCTTCTAAAGCAGAGAGTAGGAGAGAAAAGGAAGGAAGGAAGACATGGAAGGAGATATTTTGCGAAGAGGATTCTGGCTTGTATATCTCTTCCTAAGGTAGCCTTCCCTGTGTCTTCCTCTCTGTGCCTCAACCTCCTCTCTGTGTCTCTGTTATACCCTCAGAAGTAATTTGTACAGCAGTCTTATGCTCATTTCTGCCTCCCTCAGTGCCTTTTCTAGCACAGTGTCTGCCCGATTCTCTCCTTCTGAAAGCATGCTGATCTGGTGGATGGCACGGTGTTTTCCGCTGGCTGACTGACTGGCAGGTTTTGCCCCGGGGCCAAGGCTATTCCGCTACCCTATCCTATGAGACAATTATATTCCGGACCTGAGCTCAGCAACCCGGATGGCTTGCACAGCCAAGGCCTGCCTTTATCACGAGGATGAAATTCACATTCCCCGACCTGTATAATTATGACAACCCTTTTATTAGCCTGCATGCAAGGTGGAAGCTGCTCCTGAGATGGCTGGGCAAGCCGCTGGGGATACAGGTGGTTATGAAGCACCCTCTACTGGTTCACAGGGTGGGGGGCAGGATAATCCCCTCTAGGGGGTCAGAGGCCCCCTAAGATGGAGGAACGTCCGGTCAAAGGTCTGTAAGGGGGAGGAACTTCTGGTAAGGGCTGGGGGCGGGGAGGGGGAATGATTTATGGCAGGCTGGGGGCCAAATCCGGCCCGTCAGGCCATTCTGAGTGGCCCGCGGCTGGCTGGCCCGCCCCTCCCTCCCCCTCCCAACACTGACACCGCCAGGAAGCTTGAGGGGCTGGGCCGGCCAGCCGGCCGGTGAGCAGAAGCTTGTGGGGCTGGGTGGGCAGGCGAGGGGGCAGGCCACCACCAGCAGCACCGCCGGGAACCTTGTGAAGCTAGGCACCTTCCTTCCTGTGGGTGGGGTCGCAAGGGGTCAGTGGGTGGGGCTGATGGGTCAGTGGGTGGGGCTTGCAGTGGGGTGGCAGGGTCGGGGAGCAACTGGCCCCTGACACATTCTCAGCCACCAAATCTGGCCCTCCTTACAAAAAGTTTGGGCACCCCTGATTTATGGCTTTTGGCAGCGGTTTGACAGAAACAACCCCCATATACTACTCGCATTGCTGGGCCAAACAGTTGTATTTCAGAAAATAGTCCACAACAGCAACTCCTGAGTAGGCCCATCAGGATAAGCATGCATGGGCTGGACCTTATATTGGAAAAGTAGTACCTGCAGATATTTAGTTGGTTTGTTTTCTATCTCCCACCTGGGCCATTTTTTCTAGAATATGGATTTTGGGCCCTGAGCACATACCTAAATTTGAATCCTGTGGGTATTTTATAGCTGAGGCCTGCCCAACATGTAGACCGCGGGCTACTGGTAGCCCGTGAAGGGTTCAAAAGTAGCCCACCGGCCATCAATTTAAAAAGTGAGGGGATAAGTTCACCCCTCCCTCCCCCATCCCAAGAACCACCACTGCCCCAGCAAAGTTCTGGGTCTTCCAGCCCACTGTCCCAGCCGAGTGAGGCAGTTCAAGGGCCATGGCACATTGAAATATGTTCCCTCCAGAACAGATTAATTGGTTTTCAATGCATTCCTATGGGAAACCGCTGCTCTACTTACAAAAGTTTTTATTTAAGAGCATTGGGCCAGAAAAAGTAGACATTAGCCTGTTCAAAGTTGAGCAGCCCTGTTATAGCTTGTTGCACTCTTGCTCTCTAGTCACAATTCTACCGGCAAATCTGGTTGGTTTGTCCTATGCAGAGATTACTGATCCGGGCCATTGAATAAAATACTGAGTTTCAACTGAGAAAAAAATTCCAAAATATGGGTCCTGTGAATTGCTATATCTTAGAGACTGTCTCTCTCATCTGGCCATGAATGTCTTATCAATTTCATGATTTGGCTTTACTGGAAACTCTTGTTCTGGGATGGTCTCCAGAACACAGAGGTTTGCCTTGGGACAATCGGTGGAACATTATTCCTATAGCTGTTTAGTGCCTGACTGTACGTTTGCCATCTTTCCTTTTATTAGTGCACAATGAGGTTGCTTTGACCTATTCAGAAGTTGTTATGCCTGGTTATTTGGGGTGGTGGTGGGGTGGTGAGGATACGAGTTCTTGGCCTGAAATGAGTGCCTGAACATGGTTCCTGTAGATGTTTTGTGGTTAGTTTCAGAGCTACCATATAGGTATCGGTGATCAGAGGATGGGTTTGGTTTGACCAAGCCCAGGCTTGCAATTCCAGGCTGTTCTTTAAAAATACTAAACATTGGTTTAGAACAGATTTCCTATCAGGAAATCCATGGCTCAACGTGTGTACCTGGATGTGGGTCCTGTGAATCCATTGTCCTTATTCAGAATTTTCTGTCTCAGGATGTGTTCTTGAATTTGGATTTGGGGTCCAAAATTGATACCTGGAGATATTTGCATGTTTTATCATATCTTGTACCGCTGTTATCTAATCCTCATGGTTTATTGTTGAATTTGGTTGGTTTTGTCTTTTTGAAAATGTCTGCTCAAAGGTGCTTTCCTTCTAGAATGAAGATTTTGGGGTTGGAGCAAATGTTCGAATATGGTTCTGCATTCCAGCTTTGATGTTTGCTACCTTGTTCTCACCTTCTCTGGCCAGTGCATTTCACTGGTTTGTGCCCCCCTCCCCCCAAAAAAGGCTGTTTCCATAATACAGTGGACCCTTGTATAACAAACGGTTTGTATAACATAAAATTTATACAACATAAAAAAATTCCGGAGATAGGGGAAATTTGCTTAACAGAATCGCCTGTGGGGCGAATCTGTACAACATAAAAATGGGATCACATTTGCTTAACATAATTTCATTTGGACCGAATTAATTCCTTTATAAAAGGTACCACTGTATTACATTACTTTTGAAATGTATTTCTCCCCCTACCTTTGTTCCAGATTTTTTAAAAGTAACTTATTCCAGGTAGCTACGTTTGCAATCTGTTGCAAGCTTTGGGACCAATATTATGCGACAGAAGGTCTCCTAATTTTTTATGAAGCGTTGGCCTCCTCAGGGAAGAGGCGGGAACAAAATCAGCCTTGAAAACTAGAAAGAAAACAAAGTATCAAAGCAGTGAGTGAAAGAGTACACATCTTCTACATTTGTGGTGATCTTGAGAATACAACTGGCATGGCAGCTCATGCCAGGGCCAATGTTTATCAAACGGGCGCCTCCGCCAGTATGGATGTCTTTTCTTATCTTTCCCCTTCTCAAATGTTTGGGTAGATCCTTCAAAACCCAGTAAGAGCTGGACGACATACCATTTATCCACTCTAGAGAGGTCTTCAGCAGATGGTCTTCATCAGTTTGTGACAAGGCAATCGGAGGCTGCAGTGGATGAAATTCCTGTCGAACCCATCCATTGCTGCTGGGATGACTTTTTTGCTTCCTCCACATAGATCAGTTGCCTTTCACAAGAGGAGAAAAAAACTAGCCATCCTCTGCTTTATCAGGCCGCTCTTTAATCCTCCCCCATATGTCCTTTCTATAATCAGTTCAGACAAAAGAGCAGAGGAGAGGAACCAATAACATGACAGATCGTCTCAAGGGGGGCAGGATCATGGACCTGAAATAACCTGCCACCTCGAGTAGCCGAGGCAGCAACAGGCCACTAATCTCTTTTTAGAAGTTGGAAAAGTTGTGTTATGTATTGCCAGTCCTACAAATCCTTCCCATAGCAGTAGCTTGAAAGTTGTAGCCCAAGACCAGATAACTACCTTCCATTTTACAGGAAGGCATCCAGTCCAGAGACAGTGGTATCTAACAGCATTTCTTTCCCCCCACACTTTGATTTTTTTTTTTAAAAAATCATGAGTTCTTCCTAAAGAATGTATAAATGAAAAAGTCTGGAAACTTCTGTAAATTTCTGTAAACTTTTACTCCTGTGGTGGTGGTGGGGGGGAATGAGGCATGTGAAATTCTACCACCTGCATTGATCAAATTCAATGGGCACGTCATTGTCCAGACCGAGGGGCTGAGTGCATACCTAAATTTGAATCCTGTGGGTATTTTATAGCCTGCTTATAAGTTGGTGCCTGCTTACCATGTTGCTGTTAAATAATGAAAAGGGGGGGAAACAATGCAGAGCATAATTTAGCGCTGCCAATACAGCTGGAGACAACACCACTGATTCAAGGAGATTTGTAAGAGCTCAGCATTCAGGATGTGAGCATTATTTTTAAAGCAAAAAGCTTTCTCTTCTGTCCCCGAGTTATCCTGTTAGACAATTCCCAATGATTCAGTGGACCAACTCTAGTGCAATTTGCTGTGCTGCACAGCAGGAGCACACACACACCTGCTTTTGGAGAAGAGGCTGTAGCCAGTTGTCTCTTATGTAAAATGAGCCTGGGTCAAATTGCATGGACCTTGCTCTAAAGCAGTGATTCTCAACCTTGGGTCCCCAGATGTTCTTGGACATCTCCCAGACATCTCCCAGAAATCCTGGCCAGCTTAGCTAGTGCTGAAGACTTCAGGAAGTTGTAGTACAAGAACATGTGGCGACCCAAGTTTGAGAATCACTGCTCCAAAGGTATTGGAGCGGAATAAAAGGCCCCGTCTGGAGGTGCAGACCCAGTTAAGCTGGTTAGACCATACCAAATGTAGCTGGAAGAATAGGCAGATGCAGAGGAGGAAGAGAAAATAAAAATAAAAGATGACTCCTTGTAAATCAGCCTCTTGCATAAAAGGCTGCTAGGATCTGGTTTTGCTCCAAATAACATTATTTAGGGGTAAAATGAACCTGTATTTCCTTTCTCACTTGTTGGACCATTGACTTTATATTTGAATATTTTTACCCAACCTTTCTCCTTGGAAAAAGACCCAAAGCGACTGACATTATTGAAGGACCATATACAACCTAGAACATTTAAGACAATATTCAAGTTTAAGAACAATGAATTGGGTGCAAAAGACATTGACTGATTCTAAGCCCCCAACAGCTAGATGGTAATAAAGTAAGGCTAGATTCTTCCAATAGGACATATTTTTTATAATGTTGTGTTGAAAAACTATATGAAAACAACACTTTGGTTCAGGAATATCTATCTATCTATCTATCTATCTATCTATCTATCTATCTATCTAT
>JAHTLZ010000074.1:6462049-6507318 GCA_023846285.1 Phrynocephalus versicolor | reverse complement strand
ATCTATCTATCTATCTATCTATCTATCTATCTATCTATCTATCTATCAAACTTAATATTATGTCCAGATTCAGTGTTTTGTTTGTAGAAACTTTGGAAAGTACTCTTTTCCAGTTTGCTCGATAGCCGTTTTAGAGCCTTTGTGCAGCCACAGAACAAAATGGGGTCATGCAGGTACAATTTTACATGGTAAAAATAAGGCTCTTAATATTTCAAGGAGGACTTGAGTGGGGAGGGTTGTTGTTGCACAGTCTACATGGAAGAGTGCGGGTCATGTTTTTACCCTCAGTCCCACCCAGCCCAGTTCTTGGCTGCTGGTCCAACAAGGACAGATTGAATCAGGCTGACCACTACCCTGGTTTTGGTGAAGACACCTACCAGGCACCCACCACATATCCATAGCAGGCATGAACCAAGTCCCCTCAGGCTACATGGGGCTCCCAAGGCTGTTTGTTCCTCAGCTCTGCATGAACACCCCCTCTTTTCTAGCAAACACGTGATGTTGCAAATTCCGGAAATCTCCAACAGTAGGTGGTTTACTTTTAAGACAGGCAATAGATGATGGTTCTGTTTGTTACCTCCAAGTTACCAACTCTTCACAACTGGAAGTGGGCTATGTAAGGTTCCATTGTTTGTATTCGTGGCATTTTTATATGGCCTCCAGAAAACTAACCCTTGGATCCATCAAGGTTGCTAGCATGAATGGTCAAGTTTCCTGTATGGAAGGTCTGCTTGAGGAAGCAAGTGAAGCCTCCTGCACAGTGAAGAACCACACTTTCTACACGACCCCTAAAATCCGAGGCAAAGGGCTCCCAGATGCGGAGCTTAAAATTGTTTTCCCACCAGCTGCGGACTTGACACAAAATAAAGTATGACCACGCCCACCTAAGCGCGCCCCAACACACTTTAGAAGTACCTGGTCTCCGGAGGTAAAAAAAAATTCCAATGCAGATTGTAAAGCTGTGAATGCCAGGCTCCCCTCACCTTCTGTTTGGTTTTTTTGTCCCCACCGCCCCTTTAAGAGACAGGAATCCCTACGGGGCTGCTCTGGACGGCAGACGGAGGTGAGCGGAGGCGAGCCTGCATTCTTTTCTCCCTTTTTTTCTCCCTCCCCTCATCACAGATAGGAGCAATGGAGGGCGGAAGAGTGGGAACACAGGAAGAGGAACAAACCCCACGATCTCTGGTCTGAATTTAAATTGTCAGTGGATTTTAGAGGTCATGTAAAAGCGCCCTAGATTGTCATTTCCCCTTTTCCTTCTCTTCTCCTTTCCAAAATAAAGAATGTTTGGCTCCAATTTTTATCTCTGGATACCAGGTTTTGTCAAAAAAATACACAGCCACAAGGATCATGTGCAATGTCAAAATTTTATTGGTACTGAGGTAGCTTGCCTTATGGTGAAGTCGTTAGCAGAGATTATTTGCACAGTAGGTCAGCGGATGCTTCCTTTTCTGTTTTCACTGAACATTTGAGCAACAACAACAAGCCAAGGAGCAGCAAGCGGTACGACTTTTAGGTCACAAGTACATTGTTATCATCATCGTCATTCAGCAGCAGAGATAAATGGTGACAATCTGGTGGTAGGAAGCATTTGGCAGAGTTAGGCAGAACCCAAAGTGCAGGTGCTTTGTTAATTAATGGGGGAGGGAAACATGAAAATTAAGACACATGGAGGAGGTGGGAGGAGTGTTTTTTTTAAAAAAATGTAAACTCTCTTGCTCGCCCAAAACTATAAAATGAGGCTATCCGTGGTATGTATGGCTTATTCTGGGTGGAATGGGGGAACTGGGTGCCAAGCCGCAGCAGCGAATGCACAGAAAGCATTAGCAAAATTGGTCAGGGCTGCCTGACAGTTTCGCCACTTACTGCTTCGGACTGTCTCCCCTAGTGCTGTGTGCGCGTGACACACAGGGAGATAGAGCTCCTTTGACCATGGCGGACTTAGTTGGGCTGCCAAAGCATCTCTTCAGTGGGTATGGATTCATTTAGCTGTGCTTAATGCCACAGGGAACCAGCAGAGAACAGCTCCAGTCACAGGTGGGTCTTCGAAGAGACTAGAGATGCACGTTCTATATGAGGGAGACAAACATATTTCTTTTAAACAAAGGCGGAGGCTACTTCCCCACTCCCCACTCCAAAAAAAAATCAATTCCGATCTCTTAGACATGATTCCACAGGGTGTTCAAAAATGATGGAAAGACATGACATTAAAAAAGAATTCCATCAGATCGAAAAAATGAGTGAGCACCAACAGTGTCTACTGAGAAGAACAAGGGTATCTATAATGAACAACCATATTTCATCTTCCACCTCCCTGTCATTTACCCCGAACGCCTCTGCTATGGAGGTTACACATGTACAAATCATAACAGTATGTTCGAAATACTCATTACCCTTTGTGGGGATGGGTGGGTGGATGTCTCTGGGACGCAGCCTTCTTTCATTTCTCTCTCTGTCCTGCCCTGCTCCCAACCATGACATCACAAACACAGCTATGGAAAAACTAACCAGCAAATACCATCTCCATGGACCATGGTTCCCTCTTGTTTGTACACTTGAGCATTTAATTGATTTCTGTACCTAAACTTTACAACCATTTATGCACACATCCACTGGGACCGCTTTATTGTGTCACAGGTTAAATGCTGGGTGATCTGCAAGCCAGCCCACCAAGGGAACACAGAGGTTCTTTCGAACCCCTTTTCCAGGTAAGGGCAGGCAGAGGGATGGATCACTGAACAAAACCGCAGGTGTGTTTGCGTCGCTGCCATTCATCAATTGCTGTTAATTTCTACCCGATAAAAAGCACTCATGCTTTGAGCAGTGTCACCCAACGTGATGCCATCCAGGGTTCTTGAACTATAACTCCCACTGTTCCCTGACCTGTCTCTGGGCAGGAAAATCCTAAGGAAGAGGTTATGATTATGTTTCAGTTTAGGAAGAGGAAGAGACGGACAAGGAAGGGGTTTCTGTTGCTTTGGAGGAGAGAAAAGGTGAATTCGCTCATTTTGAGTGACCCAATGGAAAGACAACGAACGTGAGCAGGAGGGGCAATAGACGAGCAAATCCTAAAAAGAACATAAGAGCCATGCTGGATCAGGCCAAAGGCCCACCTAGTCCAGTTTCCTGTATCTCACAGTGGCCCCACCAGATGCGTCTGGGAGCACAGGAGACTAGATCTCTGTTTCCTGATACCACTCCCCTGCATCTGTTCCTTGAAGTACCTCATTTTAAGCCTGGAGATTACACATCTCCATCATGGTTTGTCACCTGTGATGGACTTTTCCTCCAGGAATCTGTCCAATCCCCTTTTGAAGGCATCCAGGCCAGATACCATCACCACATCCTGTTGCACAATCGTTGGAGTGACAGCCTGTATTTGCACTTGTCCTTGCATATTATTTCAAGGCCTTAAATACATTGTCTCCAGAACTATGTTCCTTGAGCCTTGGGTCATTATATGAAGAGGGTACTTGGAAAGATCGAGCTTTTTTGATATTTTGTTTCTGACTCCATTTGGATTAGATCTCTCTCTCTCTTCACCCTTCCCCCTGCCTCCCCAGATTTTATTTTCTGTTGGTGATTCCTACTTTGGTATCTTTGTGCATCAAACTCATGGGCATATGTTTTGGAATCCCACTTGGGCAGAATTTGTGTTATCACTCTTGCTTTTGCTAACTGATTTAAAAGTTTTTCTCTGCAACATTTACTGTGTTTGCAGTATCCATTTAGAAAAATGTCCCACAGAACCAGGAGAATGGTGCACCAACATGCCCAACAGGCTGAAGAAAGCAGGTCTGTAGGAGATGTTACCTCCTGATTTGCCTGGTGTAAGAGGAATGCTCCAATCTCCCACACCCCCGGTTGGCTCTCAATGACCTTACTGTACACTGCAAGTATACACAGTTTCTTTGTGTGTTTTGGGGATGGGGAAAATCAGTTTTACTGAACATTATTGATACCCTTTGCATGTAGGTGGTGCACCCATAAGCATGTGGGTCATACTTGCGTTTATTCAATTAACCAAAACAATCTTTACAGTTTAACATCTTGTGTTGTAGACATTCTGTATTCACTGTCTTCATTCTGTTTTCATTCCAGTACACCAGGAAACGATCGGTTTTAAAAGACCCATTCTTAACAGAGACATTATGTCAGCAACATGATCATGGTGTGACATATTAGGTGGTGATTACTTCCAGGTTCACCACTACCTTGGCTTTGGATGACTGTCAGGAACATAATGGTGGACCCAAAACCATGCTTTGTCTATTCATAGTAATAGATGCAACATCTATGCAACTGAAGCGATAATGCAACTGAAGCAGTCAGTTCATGTTACAAATAATTATCAACCAGCTACAATATTCTGGCATTTCCTGGAAGCTAATGTGGAGTAGGGTAAGAGAGACAGTAATCTGAAGTAGTGCACAGGCAAGGCACAATTCAGGGTTATTCTCTCCTACAAAGCACTGTATGACCTGGGTCCTAGCTACCTCAAAGATCGAATCTCACAGTATGAACCGACTCGGGTGTTAAGGTCATCAGGAGAGGCCTTTCTCTCCATTTCACCACCCTCACAGGTACGTCTCATGGAAACCCATGAAAGGGCCTTCTCGGCTGCTGCGCCCAAACTCTGTAACTCCCTCCCACTGGAGGCCAGGACTGCCTCATCTCTGTTGTTCTTCCGGAAACAGGCAAAGACCTTTCTCTTCAGACAAGCTTTCCCTGAATGATGGACTACCATTATGTGTCTTTTATATGAATCTATAGGTTCACACAGACTTTTGTGTTTATAACTACTGTACTTGTAACCTTGTAGCTTCAACGTAATGTTGTCTATTAATGCTGTAAGATGCCCCTCAATTCCATGTTCTCAATACTTGTATATGTCTTAGTTGTATTGGACTGTATATTATATCATCATGTCTTATTTTATTGAACTGTATTTTATCCCTAATTGCTGTAAGCCACCTTGGGACCTTTTCCAAGGATAAAGGTGCGGTAAAAACACTCTAAAATAAATAAGTAATGAGACGTGTTCTACATGGGAATTGAACCCATGACCATGATATTAAGACTAGCACATTCTAAACTAGGGGACTTCACATTTCCTAGCCTCAGTACTTTCATGAGAGATATGAAAGTGTGGCTGAGGTCAACCCAGTAGTGTATAAGATTGTGCAGAAATGCAGCCAGTCATAAAATGGTGGCTGATGGAGGCAGAATTGGGCATTATTGGCTGGTAATCATTGAGTTATTTTCGTATTTAACCCCTCTTTGGAAAATTGCTAAATTTCCCAGCAATTTCCTTATAGTAGAGGGTTCTTAATGCAGCTTTCACATGTCAAGCACATACTCTGACTCTGTAGGTGTCAAGAAAATCTTTTCTGATGGTGAGATAAACAGACCCAAGGATTTTTTTTCTGAAAAAGTCTGTAAGATAGAAGAAATTGCATTTCCTCTCCTGCATTTTTCCCTGTCTCCACAGCAGCCACCTGTAGTCACTCCCATTCCAACCCTGTGCTTTTTCTGTCTTCCATGTAAGACAGACTCAAGAGACATTTGGGGCGGTGCACTTGTGGAACAGATTTTATGATCCCCCATAGCACAAAGTGAGTTGGGAGGCAAATTTTAAGCAGGAGCTCCAAATACCTTACAGTGCTACCATATAGTACACTGATGGCAAACCTTCTAGAGATCGAGTGCCCAAATTGCGATTTAAAACCCACTCATTTGATTGCAAAGTGCCAATACAGCAATTTAACCTGAATACAGGTGATTGTGAAGGGGTGATTGTCAGGTGCCCACAGAAAGGGCTCCGAGTGCCACCTTTGGCACCCGTGCCATAGGTTCACCAACACTGGTATAGTACATGCCACACACTTCCCCCTGACTTAACAAATCATTTACGGAATATATGCTGTCCCAAAGAAGAAACTGGTTTGCAATTGTTAACATCAGCAAAGACTACTAGAAAAAATGGTGATCAAACCACTGGGAGACATATAAAAAGTACTGTAGTGAGGTTGGTAAAGCACATATCCAAATAGCAATAATAAATAAAAATAACAATGTTAAAATAAAAGAAATAATTTTAAAACAAGGGCAGCCATTGCCAATTCTGAGGCAAAAGGGGAAAGAGTTTTTCTACCACGCATCTGGGGAGGGCCATCCTCAATCAGCCTCTCCTTCATCATTGCGTTTCAGATAAATCTGTCCAGCTGCTACCTAAGGAAAAGGAATAGAAACTGCTGCCCCAACCTCAATCTCAGGGGGAACATGAGGGCAAAATGCAAGTCACCTGACCCGTCCTTAATATATACCTCCACCTCCTGGGCCATACAGAGCAAAGCATTTCAAAGTTATATAAACAACTTTACAATGACTAAAACCTATTTCCCTGCATAGGACAAGTTTGTCAACTTTAAAAAAACCAGTCTCACTTTATAAGCCAGAGCACAGAGAGAACTCCTAGCTCTCCTGAGCTCCTTGCCCTCTGAAGATGCCAGCCACAGAGCTGGCGAAACGCCAGGAAGAAAAACTTTCAGAACACAGCCAAATAGCCCAAAAAAACTCACAACAACTATCGGATCTTGGCTGTGAAAGCCTTTGGGAATACAACTTTACTGTACTTTGAGCATGTTATTAGAAAGCTATGAGCTTAAATACTAAAGTGGTGTATCTTCTTCACAGCCTGTATTTCTTGTACTGTATCCTTAAAAACTGCTACAATGGGGGAAAGGTTTTAAAAGACATAGGTTAGAAGCCTCCTGTTAATCTCAATCAGAATAGACAGTGATTTATTAAATTCTAATAAATCAACACGTAGGTCCCACTGATTCAACTGCACCTGGAGTTAGCAAGCTGATTACTCTCGTAACCTGATGGGTCCTTCAGTCTCTGGCTGGATCTACTGAGTCTATGATCATCTGGTCACACTATGTAATTTGAGATTGTACAGACTTTAGAAGACATAATTAATATCTAAACCAATTTTCTGAGCTGTCAAAAAGCCAAGACCACTCAAGCAATTGAGTCTTGATGCAGTTCTCTTTGAGATTTCAAATGCTTGCTTAGAGATGAAGAGGACACAGATGGGTGACCAGTTAAATGTGTCCTCCTTGCCGGCTGACTTCTCCTTTAAAATTCAGGACCTAAATCCTCTTTCCTAGTTACACTGCCATAGCACAAATGACATACCAGCAACTTTTGGAGGTAAACTGCCCCAAATCAGCATTCTACTAATACTATCTATAGGGACTTCTTAGCTTGGAGCAATTTACTTCCATTTGTTCTGACATCTCTGTATCTTCCATTTATCATAATGATGTGAGACAAACATGGGTTTGGGAGATCTGTGTGTGCTTCATGACACCCAGTTCTAAACTGAGGTGGTCCTTAATAGGGTTCCAGTGTTCTCTGCCACGTATATGGAAAGGATAACTGTGGAAACCCATTCCACTGATACACAATACAGCTAGGATCTAGATTTAATCACGCATAATAGAATGGCTGGAATCAATAGGATATTAGTACAGTACTAGTGAAAAACATACGGTTAAGTGCTGATGATATCAAGAGATCTGCTGTAAACCTGACAAGACCTGGATCCTGCCATTTGAATAACTGTTAATATATTTCTATAGTCCATGATTTGTCTCTGACCTCAGTCTTAGATACCAGACGTATCTGAAGCAAAGGCTGGTGCATGGTCGCTTGAAAATCTCATGGTGCTTTAGGCTACAGTCCCATAATACACTCATCTGACAGTAGGTTTCATAGGTATTACTGGGCTTATTTCTCAGTAAGGGAATGCACAGAATTGCATTTTGGGTGCTCCAATTTTAAATGCATACAAAAATCACAATCCTACTTTCAGCGGGCCTTACTCTTGAATAACCAGGCTGCAGCTTTAGAAGACAATCAATCCCGCTGGAAAGGGAGCTGGGGTTCTGAGGAAACACGCCTAGGATTGTGCTGTTCTTCTGAACTTCCACACCCACTGAAAGTAAATAAATACATCCTGAAATACTCAATGTTGTTTTCCATGCATTCTGAATACATGCTCATAAGTAGAAAAATTCATAAATAGAGCAGTGGTTTCCCATAGGAATGCATTGAAAATCTTTTAATCCGTTGCGGAGGGAACAGATCAATAGGCTTTCAATACATTCCTATGGGAAGGCTGTCCATCCCCCTGAAGGCTGCTCTCCTGAATCCCCGCCAAACAGCTGACATTGACAGGTCAAACCTGTCAAAATCAGCTCTCCGGGTGGTGGTGGTGGAGAGCAGCCTTTGGCTGCCCTTGATTGAGGGGGCAGCTACCACCTCTTGGCCCTGGTCTCTGTGTCAAGACTCGGGTGAAGAGGAGGAGGAGGAGGAGCCTCTCACAGTGGCAGGTGGGCAGGTTTCAAAGAGCTACAGCCGAGCTGTCATCGGCTCTAGCCCTATGAAATCTACCCCCCGCCAGGTTTCATAAGCCATGGGGGGTCGCGGTGGTGAAAGTGTGGGTTTCAAATGGCTAGAGCTGAGCTGTCATCAGCTCAAGCCCTATGAAAGCCACTCCCCCACCACCATGGCGAGGGGGTTGCAGGGGCAAGCACACAAGTTTCAAAGGGCTAGAGCCGATGACAGCTTGGCTCTAGCCCTTTAAAACCCACACACTCACCACCGCGACCCCCTCCCCGATCCCTGGGATGTGTGCATGTTCATGCGGCTCAGCCAGGTGGGGGGGGGAAGCCCACCTCCCAATAACTCTCCAACATGAAACATGCTAGCCTTTAAAGAACACAAGGAGATCTCTTCCGTTTTCACTCCATTCCACACTTTCCAGTTACATCTATGTTCCAGTTAACAAAACCCACAGTAGCTTTACTATAAACTGTTGAGAAACATTTAAAATTAAACATGGAAGTCAGAATCCTTGGACACACCCACCTTGTCTATCTCGTTGTTTCCTGTGGCTTGGTAATTTAAGAGCAGCTGCAAAACAGCCAATTGTGAGGCAGAAAATAAGATCCACCGGCAATTACTATAAATGAGTTTCATCTTCCGAGGAAACAAAAAACATGCTTATGCATACAAATGGGAAGCTGTACACAACCAACCTGCCCATTTTTATTCTTAGATCCCACTGTAATTCCTCTCGCTGTGTGCATGCCCTCTTTGAAAACATAATGAAGCCAAGAGCAGATGTGGGCAGCCATTTACAGTGAGTTCCCATCAGAATGGAAATTTAGTCTAGCCTTTCCGTGTGCAAAATGTGTAAGCCATTTCAAAACCTTCTATAATCAAGCCCTTTGTGAGTCTGTGAGTCTCAGCATCTTCTCACTGCTTTGCTCGCAGGAGTCTATGGTCGGCTATGAGGTAGGTGAACATACAGATCATGCCTAGGAAACTCTGGATTTACATGTGATTGAAGGATGAAGCGGGTGGGAACTGCTTGACCCTGAAATGGTGGGGAGACTCTCCCTTGCCAGGACATTCAGTCGTCCTTGCTAGGAGCTCTTCTATTCCAATACAGAAAAAGCTATCTCGGGGGAGCTCAATTGCTTTCTCTTTGTTTAAGGGGAATCAGAGCCCTTTGATAGCTGCCAATGGAAGCCCTCGTTCCATGACATAAAACTTCCATCCAAGGTCCATTGGGAAAAGCCCCAAGTGGCTTTCTTTGCCATGGCTGCAATGTAGACAAGAAGAAAAATGATTTCGATTTGCACAAATGGTGTCACTTTTATATCTTTATTGTTTGAAAAATCAGTGCTGGATGGCTAGAGATGGGCACAAACCAATTCGACTTGATTCATCCGAATCCATATGGGAGGCACCACAGGTGTGATGCGTTCCTTCCCCCTACCCACCTGCCAGTTGCCCCACTCAGCAGCCAATACCTCCCGCCAAGTCCTACATCTCCGGCAGCACTCCAGTCCAGGCAGGAGATTGGGCTTCCCTTAGCCGCCTCCTATGGCAGCCGACCACTCACTGGGTGAGCAGCAAAAATCCAAGCCCCGTCTCCTTGTCTGAGTGCTCACTCAGCTGCCAAAGAAGGTGTGGAAGGGAAGGCTGAGCAAGTCCCCAGACTGAAGCACCACCAGAGAAAGGGCCCCCCGGGGTGCGCACATCAGATTGTGAATGGGGCAGCTAGCTAGGGGAAGGTGGTGCCACACATTCCGACAAAGAGGTGGAAGGATTGATTCATGCCAATTTCTATGGATGACGTCTGGAATACATCTGGTCTTACTGAGTACTTTCTGTTCTCAAATCTATTTTAAAGTTTTACTATTCATGAAGAAGTAGAATTGCCATAATAGAAGCATACATTTACATTCGTCCAAATTTAGCATTTATCTTCTGACATGGTGGTTCCCAATCTTGGGTAACCCAAGTGTTCTTGTGGTGCAACTCCCAAGAACCCCAGGCTACACAGCTAAGGGTGAAATCATCTGGGAATTGTAGTCCAAGCTTACCAGGGTTACCCAAACCTCAGAGAAGTTGTATTTATATTTATTTTCTTTTACTTTTTTACACGTGTTCATCTTACAGCAGGCATGTCCAAACTTTGGCCCTCCTGATGTTTTGGACCACAACTCCCAGAATTCCAAGCCTGTATTGCCAATGACAAAGGACTGTGGGAGTTACGGTCCAAAACTACAGGAAGCAATTTTTATCTGTTCAAATCCAGAGAGACACAGTTATTCTTTCTGCAAGCTCTGGAAATAAAATGAGGCAAATGCCTCTAGAAATTATAGCTGCTAATATGTTTCTCTACATCATTGATTTTAATTGATTCTAAGACATTTATTTATCCATTTATTTAAAATTTTCTTCATGCATTAAGAATTCTTAGCACTTATTTTTCAATCTGAAAAGAATGATGGACAATTCTAGATTACATTTAATTAAAATTTGCTGGTTTTGGAACGATGAAAAGTTGGGAGTGGTTTCATGGCAATTAAATGTGGTTTGTTTTTGTTTTTGTTCAAGTCACCTTTAATGACTGCCCTTTTTAAACTTTAAAGGATTTTTCATTTCATTTCATGACAAGCTGAACCAAAGGCCTAGTAGACACTTCTGAAGAGACAAACTACTCTACAGTTCACACATATAAGTGTCTTCATGAAAGAAGTTATAAAAAGGATTAGCATCTTCCCTTTGCAGTTTGCTAATGGCAGAAGTGTCTCTAAATAAGGAACCTGCAAAAATTCAGACTCATAGGTGTAGATCAGTGGTTCTCAACCTATGGGTCCCCAGATGTTCCTGGACTGCAATTTCCAGAAGTCTTCATCACTAGCTGAGCTGAACATCTGGGGACCCCCAGGTTGAGAACCTCTGGTATAGATGATACTGTAAAATGTTGCCTTCATAGTTTGGGGGAGAGGGATCTGTTCCCATTACTCAGCCTGTGTGTTTGGGGATAATGCGTATAAAATTTTTACAACTTGTTGAGGTGCTCTAGGTGAGAATCTGGAGAAATGCAAGATTTATGGGCTCCACAAAAGCACCTTGAGTCTCTCTACTGGTTTTCTGCTCTATTGATGCCAATTTGTACATTGTGCCTTCTAAAAAATTCTGCATCAAGTAACCCAAATTTTCTTGGGACTTCAGCTCCCAAAAACTTTGCCCAGGACAGCCAGTAATGAAGGCTTTCTGGGAACTGTAGTCCAAGAACACCTGGACTATCCAAGATGGAGAACCATTGCTATATAAGTGAAAGGAGGCAAGCCATATTAAACGTTTCCCTGTGGAAGTGAGGTACTGTAGTTCATAGGAACACATGACAGTCGGCCAGGTCTCTGGGGGTGGAGTTCACCATGTCTGCTTTTGACATGCGGCACAATGTGTTGGAAGATAGATCAACCCCAGGTTCAGCAAACCAGCAAACGTGCCTGACCAGTGCATAGGAATGGGTGCTTTGCGTCTTTTGGGGATTAAGCATTGGGAATGGGGCTGTTGTTTCTTTGGGATTACTCATAAGAACAGCCTTGCTGGAACAGGCCACAGCCCATCCAGTCCAGCATTCTGTCTCACACAGTGGCTCACCATTTGCTTCAGGGTATTCCCAAGCAGATGTCTTCACCTGCTTATGATTCCCTGCAAATGGCATTGAGATGAGATATCCTGCCTATCTCTCCAACGTGGAGGTTGTCCTTAGGCATCCACCATGATCGCCATTGAGACCCTTGTTCTCCATGAACTTGTGCAATACTTTCTTACACCTGTCAAGGCTGTAGTGCAAGGGTTTGTGGAAGTCTCCAGAGAACATTAGAATCACAGAATCATAGAGTTGGAAGAGACCTCCAGGGCCATTCAGTCCAACCCCCTGCCATGCAGGAACCTCCATCACATGACTCCCGACAGATGGCCACCCAGCCTCTGCTTAAAAACCTCCCAAGAAGGAGACGTCACCACCCTCCTTTGGGGCAGCATATTATTCCACTGGCGGACAGCTCTAACCGTCAGGAAGTTCTTCCTAATGTTCAAAATGGAATTAGGCTCCATAGAGGGGACTCTCAAAGAACTACCCATCCTATTTTCCATTTAGGCTACCATAAACGCTTGCTCCTCTCTGAGGCACCTCTGGGAGCAGATTGCTTTTTCTCCAAAGGCCATTATAATGGCGATGCAACCCCACATGGAGGTGAAAAAAAATCTCTTTAAAAGAAAGCTTGTTCAGCTGCACTTCCCAGGATCGTGCCTATTTTTAAGGGGCTGAGCAGGGAGGGATTCCTGGGAAATTCTGAGAACCATAATCCAAAAGAAACAAAATTCCCATTCCTATGAAATACGTCCTACTTCTGTCACAGGGCTCCCTTGCAATCCCTTTCATCATGGAGGGACCTTAGCCAGAGCAGTAATTTGCAGTTATTAAATGTTTGTTTCTCCAGCTCTTGCCTACCACGTCTTCTCAATACTGAAAGGGATAACTGCATTTTCCTGTCTATAAGATGCTCCCATGTATAAGCCCCCCCCCCCCAATTTTCCAACCCCAATTCACAGTTTTGCATTGCCTCTGTGTATAAAATGACCTTCAATTTTCAATCTAACAATTTTAGACAAAAATATATTCAGTACTTAAAGACAGACCAATACAGAACATAGGAGTGGTGGGAGCTTCAGAATAGAAGTGGGAAATATTTAAGTTTGGGGGGGGGGGGTTTGAGATCCTGCTGGTGCAAAATGATGAGGCCAAGGTAGGCTAACGTCTCTCCTGTAACTGCATGGATGATTCCACATTTTAGAGGAATTGAAGAGGATTATAGAGAGTTGAACTTGAGAGTCCGGAAGCATATGGAGAAGTTTCTCAACAGAAGGCAGCGGCTGTGGCTGTCTGTTGCGGGTGTGTTTAAACTATGTCTCCCATATTTATTAAATGAAATATTGCAGGAGGACAAGGAGGTTCTAGTGGCCTCCTACCAAAGCAGTGGTTCTCAACATGGGGGTCAGGGCCCCTTTGGTAGTCGAAGGACCATTTCACAGGGGTCGCCATGAGCCAGTGAAGAAAAAGGCACAAATGGCTTGGGTCTGGAGGAGGAGGGAGGAGGGGGAGGAAGGGGGAAAGAGTGAGTTACAACTTGATAGGCTGGAGGGGATGTCAGTCAATTGGCATCGGAGGCTGCGATTGGCTGGGATGCCTGTAGAGTGTAGAGGGAAGTTCTCTCTGGCCCCTGCAGCCATGACCTGCCAAAGGGGGTTTGTGGCCTCTTCCAAGCAGGGCAAGGGGGTCACCACAACAGGAGGAACTATATTAAAGGGTTGCAGCATTAGGAAGGTTGGGGAACCACTGTTCCAAAGAAAGCAAAACCCATATAAGTGCATTACCCCATAAATGTTTCACTTCTGCCAAGTGGGGAGATTCGAACAATATTTATACGCAGATACCTGTCCTGATTAGATACGAGTCTAATTTGCGCATGAAAGATAAACACAACTGCATATGCTTATGGGTAGGAGGTTTCCCTTTTTCTAAATGACACCTGACTGAACCAGAAGCCACACAGGCTGTTCCTTTGATGATCAATTGCAGGTGAGCATTTTGAGAACATGACTTGGAGGTTTGAGAGGTGTAGCAAGTTGCAGCAAGTGCCGTCTTGTCAACAGGCAAAAGCTGGCTATGCTTCCAAAAATTAATGAAGGAAATATATATATACTAATGGCCATTTTGGCATGATCCGAAATGAGAGTAAGTTCCTACATGACCTCTTCGGAGCTGACTAATGCAAAAAAAAAAAAAATGTATTTGCATCAGCAGTTTTAACATCAAGGGGAAAAAAAGCCACAGGACAAAAATAATCCTCAAAGGCCCTCCTCAACAAAGCTCCATGTCCACATGGCAAGGAAGAAGGAGTTTATTTATTTATTTAAACTGTTTCTGTCCCTCATTTCCTCTTAGAAAGAATCCAAGACAGCTTACATAATTAAAAAACATATTCAAAAGCTAAAATCAGTAACCATACAAATATTAAAACAGAATCAAACAAGTATATTAAAAATGGTAAAGAAAAACAATACCTAGATGTGGGAATGTGTGCTGCTTCAAATTTCCCATCAAGTGTGTTACCATGGTCACAGTACATACACAGCTATGTCAAAAAATGAAAGTTAGGTATCTAGTATTAAAATAATTTAAGAAGAAAATGTAGACCTGAAAACAAAAACACTTTTAAAAGTGTAGCTGGCTGGGTAAGTCACCAGTTTATGTATCTGGCTGGGGAGCCAGAGTTTGGGAGTTTGATTCCCCATTGTACTTCCTGTGAATACAGCCATCTTGTGTGACCTCGGGGGAAGCTGCCCAATCCAAGGGCACCCTATTACTCACACTTGTTGAAAAACAGCCCTGATCTGGGGGGTTTGGATAAGAAGTAGTTTAATGATGGGGGTGGGGGAGAGAAGTCAGCTTCTGGGAGTTTCACCTGTGTACTGTAACTTTGTGAAAGGTAGTGAAAAGATGGTCTACACAGGGTATCCTGTAAACCAGTGGTTCTCAACCTGTGGGTCCCCAGATGTTCCTGGACTGCACCTCCCAGAAGCCTCCACCACTCACTGTGCTGGAAGGTGTTTCTGGGAGTGGCAGTCCAGGAACACCTAGAGACCCACAGGTTGAGAACCACTGCTGTAGACTATCTTAACTGCTACCACTGGTATTGGCAACATTCAGGCTGCCCTTTGCAATGTCAAGCTTGGCATCCTTTTTCTTAATGGCAACACAGGCACAATACTGTGCAGGCATGTCAAGCCAGCGTCCAGGCATATCAAGCCACTTTCTTGCTTTATGAATCATTGGTGCAAAAGCACAACAGCCCACATGTGTGATCTCCAGGCTTAAAATCGGGGTACTTCAAGGACCAGATGCAAGGGGAGTGATAGGAAGAGACAGATATCTAGTCTCGTGCACTCCCAGACACATTTGGTGGGGCCACTGTGAGATACAGGAAGCTGGACTAGATGGACCTTTGGACTGATCCAGTATTGGCTCTTATGTTGTTATTCATAAACCAGAGTTTTTTTTAAAGAACTGGATTCTCTATATTAGACATGTTTTTCTGCAGTAAGATGTTGCAATCAAAACATCTTGCTTTATTACAAGTCAATAATCAACTTTATTGATAATATTCCTTTCAGTTTTATTAACAATCTTTCCTCCCTTTCCCTTCCTTATATATTTTGGTTGTCCAATACAGGTACACTAGTTCCAGGGCATAAACAAGGTCTATGTATTTGAACTATGCACTTTTTTGTTTGAGGAGAGCTGTGTCCACTAAACACTTCTAGAGGTGCAGTTCTCCAATTTTAATTCCACTACCCCTAAGTGATGCATAAGCAGTCTTGGGACTACTGAGTGCTACTCAGGGTGGATTTAAATATTTTTTTAAAATAATCAGATGTTATTTGACAATTTAAATAATTGATTTTTAAAATTTAAATTGTGATTTAATTTTTTTAAATCTGATTTTTGAGGATTTAAATAAAAAGGATTTAAATAAAATTTAAATTGGGATTTAATTCAATCTGATCTTTAAAACTACTTTTTTCCACTGGGCCACATGCAGAGGACCACATGATTTCAACTCTGGGATAAGGAAAACTTTTTTGTACCATGCTCAGATTTTTATGAAATGACTTGTATGGACTTAATCTGTGTCATGGGGAAAAGGAGTATAATGTGTTTAGAAAACCTGAAACAATGGAATTTCCTTTCTCTACTTTTGGGCATTTCTAACTTCCACTGAAGTTCACTGCAGGCTGCAAGCTATGATGGAGATATGTGTTATCTCCAGGCTTAAAAGGAGGGTACCTCAAAATGCCAGATGCAGGGGAGTGGTATCAGGAGATCTGGTGGGGCCACTGGGAGATAAAGGAAGCTGGACTTGATGGAACCTTGGCCTAACCCAGACGGGCTCTTCTTATGGTATTATGAAGTTTCTGTAAGCAGGGATATAATATCAACCTACACTTCTCTCTGAATTCTGTATTATCAAAGCCACTCAACTACTCTTTCAAAATAAGTATATCCAAATAGTGGTACCTCTACTTACGAATTTAATCTGCTCCCAATGCATGCTCTTGAGTTGAACAACTCTTAAGTAGAGGTACCGTATCTAAAAAATAAAATGAAAAAAATGAAAAAATGGAAAAAAAATTGTAAGTAGAGCAGACCGCATCTAAAATGCATAAGGTGGCAGTTAAAATGCCAACAGTTTTCTGCTCTTAAGTCAAACTGCTCGTAAATGGAGCCACTGTTAGGGAGAGGTACCAATGTCCAAAACAATTAGGGTAAACAATGTAGGCCAGTTAAATATAATTTTGCAGAAGAAGAATTAAATGAAAGCCACAAAAAGCGATCGCCTAAGGGGTTTTCTGCACTTACTTGGTGGCCTCTGAAGCCCATTGTGGTTGCTGGAGTGGAAGGGGACAACCAATGGCAGGCTAAACCAGGAGCCAAAATGGCTGTTAAACACACTTGCCTCTACTCTGGGAAGGCTCGGCTAGATGGCAGCACCCTGAAGGGGAACAATGCCCCTCTATCCCTCGAGGACAAAGTATTCTTGCTCTGAAAAGTAACTGTAAAGCAACGCCTGCATTTCAGCAACACATATACACAGAAAGGCAGACTTTCCCTCCCTCAGACCTGAACTCCTCAGCATCCTCACTGAGGTGTTTCCGCACAGGGAGCCTTGGCACCCACCACACCTTTCTGCAATGCAGCAGTCCCAAATGCATTTTGGCACACCTCCTATTAACTCGGGTGCCAACATATTTTAGGGAAGCTCGGTAATGTTACGAGAGCTATCCAAATACTGCACAGAGTGACATCTCAGACAACATTACATTCTATTCACGTTTCACCAGGAAGATAAAGAGAAAAGACAAAGATAGACATCAAAATTGAACAGGAACAGCTCCCTCATCTTGCGCTTCCTAGTAACTTAAAAGCTCTTCCCCACAAAGCATTTTCCTTTCTTCTTCTTCTTCTTCTTCCTCCTCCTCCTCCTCCTTCTTCTTCTTGACTTTTTGATGCCAGAACATGAATTTAATTTGTGTCCAAATAAATCCACATAATTTTCTCTTTCGGAAACAACGCTTCTCTGTAAAAGATGTGCAAGAAACCTTGTGATAAAATCTAAATAAATCTACTTCCCCACAGGGAATTCTCTGCTGGAGCCGTTTCTGGGTTTTAACAGTGTTGTGTGTGAATTTGTGTGTATTCTTTTTAGTAATTTTAACTGCTGCTTAAAAGCTTCCAACTGGGAGGCTGTCGTTGCAGACATGAATTTCAATGAAAAAGTGATTTAGTGATAAAATTCCCTCCCTGGCTCAAATCCTGTTTTCTTGGGGGATTGAAATCATGGGAAGTCCTGGGAAGAGTCACTGGAAAAACCAAGACAAGTCTTACCTCACACGCACTTCAGAAAAGATACTGATAAAGTAAGCATGGAACCATTATGTTAAGCAGAACAAATGTTCTGCCTGGAAAAGCTTTATTGTTTATATTATTTATTATTTATTTGTTAAACTTATATCCCGCCCATCTTCCCAGAGGGAACTCTGGGTGGCTAACAGCGATAAAACAAGTAAAACAGGATATAAAACTCGGACAACAGAAGGCAAGATGGCGGCGAGCCCGAGCGAAGGGAGGAAGGGGGAAAAAATTAACTATTTAGAAGAAACATCTGCATGGCTCTCACTCCCCCCCCCCAAGAGAAATAATGCTGAGTTCCTACTTCTGAAATAAGGCCCACTCTGGCCCCATTGCTAGGGCACCAAGGACTGGCAGGTTGTATGGTTGTGTTGTATTTATACATGTGTGCAGGTCCATCACTTGCCATCCATTTTAAGCTGCCTTGAGAACCAAAGCAAAGCGAAAGTGTTCTGCTTAGATACCACCCCATAGTGCTTTAAAGTGCACTCTATATAGTTTATATTTTATTTAAGCACCCCCCACCGAAAGCTGGGTGCTCATTTGACCAACCTCGGAAGGATGGAAGGCTGACTGAGCATTGAGCCGGCTGCCTGGGATTGAACCCCAGGTCGTGAGCAGTTTTACCTGTAGTACAGGCATATAACCGCTGTGCCATTAATCACTCAACTGAAAGGTGGAATGTATTTTTTAAAAAAATCTCACAGGGCATTGTAGGGCATGAAGAAGTAGGACTGGGGACTATATATCCCACAATCCCCAGTGAAATCAGTGCCCATGCTAAATGAGAATCCTGGGAGCCGTAGTTTAAAAAAGCAGTTTTTCAAAGATCTGGTCCTATTTTTATTTAGCACGTTCTGTTTGCCTGAGACATTATCAATGAATCCTAAACCTTACAACTATCTGACACTGATGGTTTTTCTCTGGAACTGTGAAAGCACTGGAACCTGCCTTACACCAGATAGTGGGTCTACCTGGTGCACCCTTGCCAACCACTGACTGGTAGTGGCATTCTGGGTTTGCGGGCAGTGGTCACTCTCTGCCATAGCGGGAGGTTCCCCTGGGGAGTAAACTTTGGAGACCTTCACTCACAGGCCAAGTTCTCTTCCCTTGAACTCTTCACCGAAAAATCCCCTCGCAGAGCTTTCACTGGTCTCGATTGAGAATCTCAGCAAAAATCCATCAGAATAGCACTTCAATGCCACTTCGGGACAAAGATCGGCAAGTTGCTTTTTTAAAACAATGCATGACAGGCTGAAGTGAAGCAGTCTTTAATTGAGCAGCGCTAAGATGATGCTATGGGTCCCACAGCAATATCAGAATTATGCCAGCTCTGCAACACAGACACCTTTGCTTCTTTTTCATAATTTATTGAGGCCTAGAAGCCAGCTTTTCTGGCTCATCTTTCTGTTTGATTTATTTTAAGGACAATATACATGCAGCTCCAGTTATAGCTGGTTCAGAAATGACTTTCCATCCCACTTATAATGATAAGACTCTCCTAACTTGACACCCAGGAATAAAATCTTTCTTTCCTGAGTTTCACTCTCAAATAGAAATTTAATTCACATTACAAAGATTACCTTGCTTTAAAAAGAAGTCCTGCAGAGCCGAAATGATTTCAGATAAGGCATCTGTTCCTGCCAAAAATGCACTCATCCCAGGTATTCTTACTAATACAGTACATTATGTTCCAAAAGCACCTCTAATCTATATATAATGTAGCAAATTTAAGTGATAAATAACTTTTGCTTAAGCATATAAACTTGCATACCAATTGCTTATCAAAGAGATAAGGTGATGAAAAACTTTGTTCTTAGATGCCATCCAGCACTGTGCCATCTTCCAGCTGCTCAAATCCAACTATTTTCATATTCTAGTCTTTCATATCCAAAGGAAATGCGACCTCAAATGCCAATTTATAGCTTCGCTGAAACTCCAACATATTTGCAAAGTCCTTGATAGATACTTGCCTTTAACAATGACACTCATGCAATGAAAGCAGTTCCACATTAAAATCAAGCCAGTTCATTTCAGTGCGCTGTAGTGCTAAGACTGTGATAGTAGCAGGGGATTCGAGTATCTGCTCAGCTGTGACGTTCAGTGATCAGTCACTCCTTTGCCTAGGCTACCTTGAAGGACGTTTTAAAGATAAAAACAGGCAGGTGATGAGGTTCAGAGTGCCCCACTCTGAGCTATGGAGTAGTTGCAGAAGCTATGTTATTACTGCTGTTTTATGTCGTCAAGTCAGAATCAACCTATAGAGGTGATGGCAAACCTTTCAGAGACCGAGTGCCCACACTGCGATTCAAAGCCCACTAATTTTTTGCAAAGTACCAATACAGCCATTTAACTTGAATACAGGTGGCTGTGAAGGGGTGATGTTGGGTGCCCACAGAAAGTGCTCCGAGTGCCACCTTTGGCATACCCGTGCCATAGGTTCGCCAACACTGACCTATAGTGACCCTAAGAGGACCTTCAAGGTGACTGAGATATCTAAGGGATGGTTTTATCCGTTCCACGATCCCAGTCAGCTTCCATGACTGAATGGGGTTTCAAACCCTGGTGTCCTGAGTCCTAGGCTGTCATTCTATCCATTATAGCACAGTAGTACTGTATATATTTACTATGGTAAAGGAAGTGTAACTTCCTCCAATAATATTGCAATTTTATATAAGCGCCACTGACCTTGATAGGGGTTAGATCCATATAAGTGGATACCTGCATGTATCCTTAGTCTGCCCACTGTAGGGTACCTCCCCCTACCAGGTGAGCTCTGGATAGGTTGGCTAGAGCAGTGTTTTTCAACCTTTTTTGGGCAAAGGCACACTTGTTTCATGAAAAAAATCACGAGGCACACCACCATTAGAAAATGTTAAATAAAATTAACTCTGTGCCTATATTGACTATATATAAAGTAATTTTTCAATTTTTCCCACGGCACACCAGGCAACATCTCGCGGCACACTAGTGTGCCACGGAACAGTGGTTGAAAAACACTGGGCTAGAGCACCTTATCCCCTTGTGGCATTTATTTATTTATTTATTTATTTATTTATTTATTTATTAGATTTTTATACCGTACTGTCTAGCCTGAAGGCTGCTCTAGATGACTACTCATAGCCAATGACGATGCTGGCAGAGAGGGCTGCAACAGCACTGGGAGAGGACAGGACATGGAAGATTTATTGTACACAATGATCTCTAGCCCATTACATTCAATGGGATATGTGTAAGACTGCACTGCCAAGATTAGACCAGGGAGAACTGAAACGATAAAACTGATTTTTAGGTACGATGAACAGACCACAACAAAATAAGGAGCTAAGACAAATCTATGGAGGTCACAACAAACCCAAGTCAGGGGTTACGGTGTGAGTGGAAGAAGCAACAGGGTTGGTGAAATCAATGAACACAATAAAACTATTCATAGAATCATAGAATTGTGAAGTTGGAAGGGGACTCCAAGCCCATCAGGCCCAACTCCCTGCTCAATGCAGGAATACAAATCAAAGGAGATCTGCCAGGTGGTTGTCCAAATTTCTCTTGCAGGCCTTCAATATTGGAACACTCACCACCTCTTGAGGTCATGGGTCCCATTGCCAATTCAGCCGCAGAAGACTAGTATGGAACCTGTGAGGATCTGAAGGAGGTTGGATTTGATTTAAATCACAATTCCAATTTTAAAAATCTGATATTTTTTTTGACGATTTAAATTGAAAAACTTAATTTTTAAAATTTAAATGGTGAATTAAATCAATTGATTTCTATCTCCCCCGCTGTGATGTAAAGGAATTGGAACAGGGTGAAGCTAAGCAGGGTCGGCCCTGGCTCGTACTTGGATGGGAGACCACCAGGGAATACCAGGTATGGTAGGCGCCTGGAGTAGGAACTGGCAAACCACTCCAATATTCCTGCCAAGAAAACTCCACGGTCATGGGGTCACGAAGAGTCGGTCACGACTGTAACGACACAACACAACAAGTAGGAGAAAGAGTAAAGTCCTTATACTATAGCCTTGTTCCCAGTGAAACTGTAAGATGATTCACTGGACTCACAAAGGGAATGGGGGAAATTTGGCTGGACTATATCGTGTAGATCTGCTCACTGATAAGTAGATTCCAGGATTAGTATTCATGACAAAGAACATTTCTTGCATCAGCCATGCGCCTCTTTTCCTTAGGCTTGAGTCACTGACTCGCTGCTATAGTAATTTTATCTGTTTCACAAGCAATAGAAAGAGTAAACTCCTTACAGTTTTGCTCCCAGTGAAACTGTAAGACGATTCACTAGCTAGCATTAAAACTAAGTTTCTTTCAGGATTGAGGCAATTTTGAAACCTTTCCTTATCCAGATCCATTCCTATCTTTCTACAGACACAAAAGGAGTCCCTTCTATGCCCAGGCTTATAAAGCATGCAATAGAAAAGGAGGCCAAGTGAAAAACACTGACTTTTTAAAAAGACTCTTATTCTATTGTGACTGAGCAAATCTGGAAAATCTTCTAGGAAGTATATGCGCCATGTACTTGAGCATCAGCCACAGGAAAGTTGTCGGGCTGTATTACTGCCAGCAGTATACAACACTAATTGCAGGATGTGGTTATCTGCTGTTTGGAAAAAAAGAGAGAGGAAGAGAGAAAGATTCCCTCAGCGCAATGAAGAGTTGTAATGGGTTTGTAAGACCTATCAATTAATCTTATAGGGTTTAGTAGAACTTCCCCAGACTTGAGCAGATTTCTGTCATTTTAAAACCTTGGAACAGTAGACCTGTGTGTGCACAGCTAGTTGGAATGACCAACCACTCATCATCTACTACACATCTGGAAGAAGATTGTTTTGTAACTAAATCTCATTAGGCAACTAAACAAAACAAAAAAAGGAAGGAAGATCAAAGGGAACTTGGTGTTTTCAGGCCTACATACCAGCTGAACTAAAGTGTTCTGCTTATATACCGCCACATACCACTACAAGTAGTCTCTGGGTGGTTTACAATTTTAATTACAGTGTGCAGGCTACACATTGCCCCCCCCAGCAAGCTGAGTACTCATTTTACCGACCTCAGAAGGATGGAAGGCTGAGTGAACCTTGAGCCTGCTACCAGGGATTGAACCCAGGTCGTGAGCACAGTTTTACCTGCAGTACAGGCATTTAACCACTGCGCCACGAGGCACCACTAAGAGCCTTTTGTTAACTAACTAGCTAGGAATAAACATGCTCAACTTTTTAAATAAATTGTGAATCACAACTTCCATTGTGCATTTATGCCTACCAGCCTGGTCATTTATTCCCAGAGAAGAGATGCAGACAGCAAGGCCTGTGTTTTAGCAGCTTTTAGCAACGGTAAGCTGCCTTGGGTCCTTTTCCAAGGAGAAAGGTGGGGTAAAAAAAAAAGTCTCTTTTTAAAAAAAGAGATGATACCTGTGAAGAGACCTAGCAGTGCTCTCCCACTTTGTCCTGGGCCAAAAAAATTCCTGTATTGTTATATGTTTGGAATTGGGGGGAGGGGCACAAAAATTCACAAAAACGTGGTGTTGTCAGGATCTCAGAGATAATCTATGCCAGTGACGGAGAACCTTTTAGAGTCTGAGGTACCAAAGTGTGGTTCAGAACTCACTCATTTTTCATAAAGTGCCAACACAGCAATTCAACCTGAATGCAGGGGGCTGTGAAGGGTCGATGTCGGGTGCCCGCAGAAAGGGCTCGGAGTGCCACCTTTGGCACCCATGACACAGGTTTGCCAACACTGATCTATGCCAACATTCCTGTTGAAAAAGGAAACTCCGGATAATCTTTATGAGTCGTTTTTCCTACGTTTTTGCTTCCTGACAAGATTTATCATATGGACTCCCCCCCCCCCCCAAACAGGCCACAGTGTTAGCTGTTTATGGCTTCTCAGTTGCTAACAGATCTGTGAAGGCAAAATCCTACCAGGACCTTTACCGGAATTCCCAACACATCTCTGTCAAGGCTAACTTCTTCATGAAGATGTTCCTCCCTAACCTTTCTCACTAAAATACAGAATAAGAGTATGCCTACATTGATACACAGCACTTGCTGCTCGTGTTGTTGGGTCAACTTATATATGATCCAGAGATGGGAGCAACTCAGAGATGTGTGCCTGAACAACCAGACATCGCAAATTGCGCCTGTGTTTACCTCACAGTCACCAGTCACAAAACAAACCAAGCTACAGTGGTACCTTGTACAAAGGAATTAATTCGTTCCAAATGAATTTCTGTTAACCAAATTTTCCTTTATACAAATTTCCCATAGGAATGCATTGAAAACGAAGTATTCCCTAATTGCGGCCATTTTTATGTTGTACGGATTCGCCCCATATGCGACTGTTAAGCAAATTTCCCCTATCACCGGAATGTTTTATGTTGTACAGATTATATGTTATACAAACCGTTTGTCATAAGGGGCTCCACGTTACTTTGCAAAATACAGGAGGTGAGGAAATTTCATGTTAGGAGAAACACATATTTTACCACATAATAAAATATTGCTTCTAACAGCTGTTGACTGCATAAGTTACTCTTGAGTTGATGAAGGGATCTGGGAGATTTCTGAAAAAGAGAAAAGGTGCCTGAGGCAGGCATTTCCATTTCTCGCCTCTATCATGTCTATATCATGGTAAGGGGAAATACAGCTAAAGATGTCATCTAAATCCCAAATTGTAAAGGAACCTATTTAACTCTGGAGAAGAAGAGGTGTCTGCAAGGTAAGTGGGGGGACACTGGAATTCCTCCACACTTTTGTTTGTTACAAGCGTCTATCATGGGAGTATCTTAAGATTCCCAAACACAGCAAAGCACACTAAGGTGTAGATACCACTGCTAGAAGTGTCCTTTTACTGCAAAACAACAGGAAGAACTCTCTCCAGATAAGGAAGGCACATGAGAAACATGAGGTAAAGCGCATGGCCTGAACCTGACCTGAGTCTCTGCAGCCCTAGGCAACCGAGATGTCAGCTCCCTCTCTGTGCTGTTCTGATCCCCCGGCTCACCGCCACGTACCTGGGTGCCATTCCGCCAGTGCCTCAAGTCTGTCTTGCCTACTGGTTAATGCCAGGTCGGTTCATAATAAAACACCTATCATCCATGATGTGATCGTGGATGAGCGAGCCGACCTGGCCTGCGTCACTGAGACCTGGATGGGCGCAGAGGGTGGGGCTTCCCTCTCCCTTCTGTGCCCCCCGGGTTTCAGGTCCAGTGGGCCAGCAGGTCGGAGGGTCGGGGTGGGGTGGCCATCGTTTACAGAGAATCCCTTTCTATTAGCAGATCTGCGGCATTGGTGTTTCCTGGGGTTGAATGCCTTCATCTATGGGTGGGTCAGCGAGATAAGTTTGGTATTGTGCTGGCGTACCGTGCTCCCCGCAACCCAGCTCCATCCTTTCCAGAGATCTCGGAGTTCGTCTCGGCTGCCCTGCTGAAGTCCCCCCGCTTACTGGTGGTTGGGGACTTCAACGTGCATGTCGAGGAGGAACTCTCTGGCGCGGCTCTGGAATCCATGACTTCCATGAATCTATCTCAGCATGTTGATTGCTCCACCCATAGAGCAGGCCATACCCTGGACCTGGTTTTTTCCTCCATGTTGTCAGAGTCTTGTCTGAGGGTTAGGGGCATCTCTCCCCTCCCTGTGTCATAGTAAGACCATCATCTGCTAAAATTTTCCCTGTTGATCGTCACCCCACCCCGTGGGGAGAGTCAGCCCTACATTTGGGCCCGCCCCCCATAGGCTCCTGAACTCTGATAGGTTCATGGAAGCCTTCGGGGAGCTTTCTGGCGGTCTAGCAGACGACCTGGTTGACGCCTCGGTGGATAGGTAGTACGAGGGTGCCACCGGGGCTGTTGACCAGATCACCCCCAAGCACCTCCTGCGTTGTGGACACCACTCCTCGCCATGGTGTTCGGCTGAGTTGTGGTCGATGAAGCAAGAACGTAGGAGGCTGGAGGTCATTTGGTGGGCACATCGGACGGAAGTGAGTAGGGCTGCACTTAAGCAGCTGACCGGCCGCTATGTTTGCTTGATCAAGGACGCTAGAACATCCTACATCTCCCTGAGAATTGGGGAGGCCTCGAACCGCCAGGCGGAGCGCTTCCGGGTGGTTCGAGACCTCTCCAATTCCGGTCAGCTGGGGCCTCCTTCTAGTGAGTTCACTAGTGAGCAGTTTGCAGTCTATTTTAGATCAAAAATTGAAGCCATCCATTCTGATTTGCCTTCCGGCTGCTCTAGTTCATCCCCTGAGATCCCTGGGGCCTCACCCCCTTTGTCTCCTCGTCTGGTGGAGTTTGGGCCGGTGTTTCCAATGGACGCCTCCAAAGTTATGGCTTATTGCCGGCCGGCTGCTACTCCTTTCGACCCTTGCACAGCTTGGCTTCTTAAATCGGCCGGAGGGAACATGCCAGAGTGGGTTTTGGCTATCGCCACAGCCTCCTTTAGGGATGGTATCTTCCCTTCCCGTTTGAAGGAGACCGTGATGAAGCCCACTCTAAAAAAGCCTGGCATGGCGTTGGATGATTTATCCAGCCATTGTCCGATCGCCATTGTTCCCTTCCTGGGCAAGGTTGTTGAGAGGGTGGCTGCCGTCCGGCTTCAGTCGTACCTGGAGGATAATCGTATCCTGGATCCCTTCCAGTCCGGGTTCAGGCCGCTTCGGGGGACAGAGACTGCCTTGGTCGCTCTGCAGGATGAACTCCTCAGGGAGGCTGACAGGGGGTGTTTCTCCCTGTTGGTGCTCCTTGATCTGTCAGCTGCCTTTGATACTGTCGACCACGGTAACCTGCTGGTCCAGCTTGCTGAGGCGGGAATTGGGGGCCTTGCTTTGTCCTGGCTCCGTTCCTTTTTTGGCGGCCGGTCTCAGCGGGTTCAGCTGGGTGATGATTGTCGGCTCCTTGGACTCTCCCTTGTGGGGTGCCCCAGGGGTCGGCAATATCACCCATGCTGTTCAATGTTTATATGAGGCCGCTGGCGGAGGTCATCAGGAGATTTGGAGTTCGTTGTCATTAGTACGCTGATGACACACAGCTCTATCTCTCCTTTTCTTCTTCTGCAGAGGAGGCAGTACACTCCCTCGACCTGTGCCTGGAGGCAGTTCTGGAATGGACTAGGACTAACCAGCTCACGCTGAACCCGGAGAAGACGGAGGTTCTGTTCTTCGGGGTGCCCTTCTCTGGGTACAATGGCCCCGTCCCTAGACTGGGGGGAGTCTCCCTCCAGCTTACAGACAGGGCCAGGAATCTGGGTGTGGTCCTGGATTCAGCCCTCTCCCTGGAAGCACAGGTGATGGCTGTCTCCAGGGCCGCTTTTATCCATCTCAGCAGGATCGCCCAGATCCGACAGTACCTTGATGAGTCCTCCCTGAGAACAGTTGTGCAGGCCCTCGTGATCTCGAGGATCGACTATTGCAATGCCCTCTACGTGGGGTTGCCCTTGACCCTTGTCTGGAGGCTCTAGCGGGTGCAGAATGTGGCAGCCAGGCCGGTCGTGGGTGCTCGTAGATTCGAGCACATTACCCTGGTCCTGGCTCACCTGCACTGGCTACCCGTTGTGCTCCGGATAAGGTTCAAGGTCTTAGTTTTGACTTTCAAAGCCCTCCACGGCCTGGGACCAGAGTACCTGTCGGAGTGTATCTCTCAGAGGTCGACTGGGACCAGACCCATGAGAATGGCGCAGGCGCGCTCACTTAGGGTGGCCACACCCAGGGAGGCGCGGAAGTCGCTCACGCGTCACTGCACCTTCTCTGTGGTGGGCCCTATACTGTGGAACCAACTACCTAGTGAGCTGCTCCTTGCAGCGTCCCTGCCTGCCTTTAAAAAAGCCTTGAAAACCCATCTGTTCAAGGAGGCATATGGCGACCTTTTTGTTTAATTTTTCCTTCTTCTTCTTTTTTTCTTTTCCCTCTTTTTGTGCTGCCCATGCCATTCTGTGCGGAGGGTATTGTACCTTCCTATTTTATTGATGCCTCTGATTTTATGCTCGTTTGTTGTTGTTTCTTTTTACTGTACACCGCCCTGAGTTCCGTTACAGAAGATGGGGTGGTAAATAAATAAATAAATAAATAAGAGTCGGGTCCTTGCCCCTGAAAGACCGCTGCTAGCATCCTAAGCTGTGAAACTGCGGTTCTTCAGATATCAAAGCTATAATTCTGAATGAAACCTCACCAACAAGCAGCTACCATCAGATATTTCTGCTGCCTGAGGTAAACGAAGAGACGGCACATCCACCCCTTCCGCGTAAAGATGCTGCCAAATGCACTTGGGTTCAACCTCTGCAATAGCGCACCCATGAAAGCAGCAAGCCGGCTCAGAGGCTACAAAGCGGACCCTGAAGCATGCGCAGCGGTGTCCCCCAACATCACCTTTTCAATGCAAAACAAAACGTCAGCATAGCTACACTGGATTTACATCACTTGAGTGCTGTGTGGAGAAAATGGGATGAGATGAACAGGTTACAGCTTGAATATTTCTATAAATGAAAGAGCATCACACTCAATTAAAATGTGGAGTTATGTTGTTCCACATCTCAGTTACGTGCTCTGAGTTAATGTTGAAAATGAGCTCCCAGCTGTCTAATAAAGACTAACAACAGAAAATTGACTGGTGCGCCTGCAGAACCCACACGAACCCAGATATAAGCTGCAACCTGAAATGTGTCTTTTTGGGGTAGGGAGAAGGAGTGTTAAATAAAGTCAAAATCTCAAGATTTGAACAATCACAGTAACTTATCTGTGATTAAAAACATTTCAGGTGTTAACATAAATGGCAGCATCCTGGACATTATTAGCACCTGAAGCTCAACGGGAAACAGCTGAGTGTAGTCTATTATCTCCAACCTACAATGTGGCTCCATTCATTCTCTTGGAGGTCATGAACTGCCCCAAACCTTTCTCACCCAGTTCCATGGATTTCTGCTTTGTTTTGTTTTGTTTTTTCTTGCTGTGATTCATCAGGTGGTGGCATTTGTCCAGTTCATGTGGTTCCCTAAGGGACCCATCAGGAGGCTAAGCAAGGGGTCACTTGGCCTACAGAAAATTCACATGATCAAAGCAGCCAACCCAGAACGACAGCAGGCAGGGGCAGACAAGGGATTTAAAAACATAAGAACCTAAGAAGAGCCCTGCTGGATCAGGCCAAAGGCCCATCTAGTTCAGCTTCCTTTAACTCAAAGTGGCCCCACCAGATGCGTCTGGGAGTGCACAAGACTAGATATCTGTCTCCTGATACCACTCCCTTGCATCTGGTCCTTGAAGTTCCCTGGTTTTAGGCCTGGAGATTACGCATCTCCATCATGGCTTGTAACCTGTGATGGACTTTTCCTCCAGGAATTTGTCCAATCCCCTTTTGAAGGCATCCAGGCCAGATGCCATCACCACCTCCTGTGGCAGAGTATTCCACAGACTAACAACGCGCTGGGTGAAAAAAAATTCTTTTGTCTGTTCTTACATGTGTTGAGCCCTATGTCTGACCATGCGTCCAACATTATAATTGCAAGAGACAGACTACTTCCCACATAAAAATCCCATCGATCCAGGGGGAAGTTTTACTTGTTTGCCTGTAAGGGGGAAATATTTCTTGACTGGACTTCTATCCTGTTCTTTTTCTGAGGAATTCAGGGAAGAACACCTGTTACTATCTCACAAGCATTACTGATGCGTTGATGCGTGTACCTGGATTGGCTATCACTCTAACCACCGCACCATATGGCTGTGAATGCTAATACACTACTAACTGGATAGCTTAGTGATTTGATTCCCCACTGAGTTCAATTCCCTACTGGGCTTCCTTAAGAGGGGCCAGACAATGATTGATAGGGTTCCCTATAGCTCTGCAGTTCTAAGGTTACCATTAAGTAGCCATAGCAATTCTGAAATTGCTATGTCTTCTTTCAAAGGCTCAGCGAGCAACACAAAATGGCAAGGCATGCTTTGGTGTTGCGTCTTTGTATTCCGCAGTGATACCTGTTTATGACACTGAGCTCAGCATTTTAACACGTTCCGTGCTTTTGAAAGTATTTTGGTGTCTGCTTTCAAAACAGTAACTAGCATCCTACTGGTGTTTGCATAACACTTGCATAATTCGTTACAGCTAATTGACAAGATGCCGGGGCATGTCCTGAGCTCTACGTCTGACTATGCGTCCAACATTATAATTGAGATGCACTTAGACACCTCAGCAATTCCCCATGGCAAGTCCCACCAAAAGGGTTTTAGTCTGTGGGAGTGATGTACAGAACTGCCAGAGGAGGGTTAAGTTGTTACATCACAGCCAAGAACTCAACAGTTTTAAAGGGAAGAATGGAACTCTCCTGAAGTCCCCAAATGTTGCACACCAGCAAAACCCCTCAGCAGATAATTCTGGTGCCCTGAAAAGTTCCCGCTCTGAAAAGTTCTCGGCAGCTGCCCCCAGGTTATGGAATGCCCTCCCAAGTGACATCCACCTGGCACCAACACTGATGACATTTCGGCCCCAGTTAAAAACCTTCCAGTTTCTGAAGTTTTTTAATTGACATAACATAGGTTGTGGGTCCTGGTGGCAATTTTAGTGTTTTGTGCTTAAATGTTTTTATTGTTTTAATTGTCCATTACCTTTTTAACTATTTTAACTGTTCATTTTAATTGTAAGCTGCCCAGAGACCTTTGGGTAGTGGGCGGCATATAAGTTGTATAAATAAATAAATAAATATTAAATGTGAAGTTACACATGGTAATTTAAGATCCTTCAAGGAACTTCAAGAAATCTCACCCACTTTTGTGTCTGTTTGGCCCAATTCCGGCTATTAGAACTTCTGCTTATACTACACCACGGATCAAGGGGAGAACACCACAATTCCATTTATAGTAGGCTTTTCAACAGGATGACGGAACTAATTCCTCATCTGTGTTGTCACATATCCTGACAGAATCACCAGAATAAAGCAATTACTCTACGGATAAAGAACTTGACCCCAAAAGGAAGGACGGTTCCTGTCATCTTGTCTGCCTGTGGAGACAACCCATGGCTTGAGTGGATTAGGAACCATTGTGCTCTTTCCAAACCAGAAATGGGAGTTCAACAAAAACAATCCTTAAAATTATGTGAAAGGCTGGCTTCCATCAAGACATCCCATAATCAAAAGTTTTACAAGACAGAAACATACATGCAGGGCTTCAAATACCTGTACTAATACGGTTTGTCTGGTGAAATAATCTTCAGCCATTTGTTCTGCTGACCCTGTTGTTTAACACAACTCATTTTACTTGTGCGAATACTGTTTGATCATGAGACACTGTGATCTGGATTTGTGTGAACTAGCAGGTAAATTTTATGGCGCAATCCAGGTCTATGGTGAGTTTTTTGTTGTTCCTTTCTGTTCTACAATATCAAAATAATAAGAATTAAGCCCATGAGCTAGAAGGAATAATATGGCTGTAAAACTTTCCCTCTGATACCACATCACACTATGGCTCAAGTTACCTCCAAGCACTAGAATACAGGAGAAACAAAGGGAACACATTCAAAATTTGGAAATCATTTTTGGATCATAGCTCCTTGATTCCCCAACAAATGTAGCTGCCAGCTGTGCCAACTGGGGGATTCTGGGAGGTGCAATTTTTTTTTGAGGCTGACACACAGCTGGCATGTAAAGCAATTACACAGTCATCTGGTCGGGCAGCCAAACTTCATGCATAGGTATTTGCAAGACACCTGAGAATCTATGCCAAGCATTGGCAACCTGGTTCCCTCACAGTAGAGTACAACTTGCAGCCTACACAATGACTGGTAAAGGATCATGGGAGTTATAGTCCAACTATATCTTACACAAGGTTGCCTACCCTTAATCTCAAGTTTGCATGTTTCGCAGGAAGCACAAGTAGGAAGCTTTTTGTTGCTTTTGTTTAAGTGCCTGAGGTATCTCTTACAACAAAGAAAAGTCTTTCTATAGCTAAGCAACTGAGCCTCAACCGAGTCCCAGTATGGCATAGTAATATCAAATGCTAACAGTTCCCCCAGCTAAAGAGTATTTGGCTTCTTAGCAAACACAATTCATATGCATTCATTTGCATTCATTCTCAGGAATACTCACACCTAGGTTATGGCGCATTCCCTATGTGCTACGGTAATAATTCCTTATTTCCAAAGAACAATCAGTTCCAACCAGACATTCTTTAAAAGACCATCAGACTCGGATGCTGGAACAAACAAGCACTCGATACCATTTTCTTAAATCATGTAGAAACCAAACCACCATAGACAGGCTATCTATTCTTAAGCCTTATCTAAACAGCAAAGCATGTGCTACATCATCAGAGCAAAAAAATGCCCTAATATGGTAGACAGTTAAATACCCTGAGAATTAAGTGCTCTTTATAAAAGCTGTGCTAGGATTAGGGGGAAACAATAAAGAAAGATTCAATTCATTTTCCTGTACCATTCTGGAAAGACGTTGCATTATAAACATCGTCGAGCTCTTGAATACTGGAGGTGTCCGTTGACTCTTGATCGTTGGCTACTATTCTTACTGAAGAAAGGCTAGCGATAAAGGAGTGCATCCGTTTTGCATAAATATCCCTAATATTAAAATAAGGGAGCTCGTTTGTCTTCTGCTTGGGGTCGTTTTTGCACTGGTCTGTATCAATATCCTTCTGCTTCTGGTAATATTTGGAAAACTTGTTGAAGATGATGGTTATGGGAAGAGCCACCACTAATATTCCACAGATGATGCAGGTTGTGCCAATAATCTTTCCCGCCAGGGTGACGGGGTAGGTGTCCCCATAGCCAACGGTAGTCATGCTAATGGTGGCCCACCACCAGCAGACTGGGATGCTCTGCAGCTCGGATGTGTCATCATCTTTTTCTGCTGAGTAGACCAGGACAGAAAAAATAGAAATCCCAACAGCCAAAAACAAAAGCAGAAGTCCAACCTCGTGGTAGCTGTGCCGTAGAGTGGCACCCAACGATCTCAATCCAACAGAGTGTCTCGCCAGCTTCAGTATCCGGAATATCCTCATCAGGCGTAGGATCTGGACCACTTTGCCCATGTTTTCAATGTCTTCGCTTTCTTCTTCCTTCGTATCCACAGCCAACGTGGCATAGAACGGAACGATGGAGACAAAGTCGATAATGTTCAGCGGTTTCTTCCAGAACTTTTTTTGACTCGGAGCTGCCGCCAACCTGATCATAAGCTCAGAGGTGAACCAGACGATGCAGATGATCTCTACAACTTCCAGAACAGGGTTTTCGATCTCTCTTTCGTTGATATCCAGTTGCTGGAATTCTGGCATGCTGTGGATACACATGGTGACAATGGATGCGAGGACCACGCTCAAGGAAGAAACAGCAATCAGTTTGGCGGACAAACAGGAGGCAGGGTTCTCCATTCTGATCCATATTTTCTTGCGCACGTCCCCAAACCACTGCTTGTCAAATTTCTCAAGCTCTTTCTCAAACATGGAAGACTCTTCATCAGAAGAGTCTATACTTCCCGCAGTGCTTTTGTGGTCCCAGTCTTTTTCAGGACATTCATCTTTTCTTTCCTGGTACCAATTACTGCAGCAAGAGTCAATGAAAAGTTCATTGATCCCCCAATATTCTATTTCCTGGCAGAAGGAGAAGACACAGAGCTCTTCCATAACGTGGAGTTTGCCCGTGTAGTAAAAATTCAGCACGTATCTGAACAAGGAAGGGTTCCTGTCAAAGTAATATTCGTTATCTGCGACGCTATAGTCGTCACACAGTTCCAAAATGGCCTCTTCCGAATGACATTTGAGTAACTTCCCGAGTCTCGTGTGGGGAAATCGGAGCAGTGTGCTTTGGCCGATTGACTGTTTGAAGCCACCTACGTTCAGGTTGACAAGTTCCTCCTCTTGCCCAGGCCGGTGGAAGAATTCACCAAACACCATTTTGGAAACTGCAAGGTCTGGAGCCTGATCCTGAGGCACATAATAGTATGTTGGACCTGAAAAGCACAGGAAAATAACTAGGTAATTTAATCCGGTTTTGTTTCCCCTGTAATTACTTTTCTCCACGGCTTACTGTGAGAAGTTATATTAAAAATAAGGAAGAAAAATGTTGGGTGCCGCACTAAACCTTTTCAGGGAGGCAAAATTAAATTACCAAGATGGTTTATTATTAAATCAGACTTAGCAAGCTCGAACAAAAATTAAGCCTGGTTTACATTCCCTCTCTTCCTCTTTTCATCCTTCTGAGGGAGGGAAAACAACAGTTAATTCATTAAATTGCCCTGCAGCTACACTGTATTTAAATGGATGTTCATCCTTCAGATAATTAAAACAACCCTTACAAGCTTCTTTTAATGATTCTCACTAGGAAGAGAATTATTTAAGACCCAAATGCTTCTGTATCCTTATTTACATAGTTCCTTCGCAGAGAATGTGATGACTCTGTTTAAATAATTGCCAGGCTTCTAAGCCCCTTTCTCAGAGGGAGGGATGTCCATGCCGTCCCTGAGAATGGGACTTGGTCGCTTGATAATCCAGCCCTCCACCACAGACCTCCCAATAATGTGTGACCTGATGATTTTCTACTATTTTCTTGAGATGCATGCACTGCACATTTGGGGAATTCCATAGATATGTAGAACATAGAGTTGAGGATGGGACACAGACTGTGGAGTAACATGTTTTAAATCAAGGAATATTAGCATTCCAGTAACATTCCATAACATCCTGGCACTTGCTGACATCAGAATAGTCTGTTGTCCAATGCTGGTGTACTGTCCTCACCTTCTTTCGGCTTAATTGACATCGCTAATAATTCTGCATTTCATTTCAGTCTCATTTCATTGCATATAACTGCACTCCTCTCATCAGGGAGACTGGGCTACGTGCTCATGAAAGCTGATGATGTAATAAACCTTCCTGTATTAAAAACCCCGTGTCAGTCTTTGGCTGTAGCAGACTTACACCGTTTTCCCTGTGAACTTGCCTCTGTTTTTGCAGTCTGTCTACATTTTTGCTGGCTGGTCTCTAGGATTCCTGTTTATTTGATGGATGGCCTTTCAGGTGAACTCAGCTTGACATTCCCGGCTCCTGTCATCCAGCGGGTTCCAAGCTGCCAGGTCTGAACTGTTTGACAACAGCACAAATACAAAATGTGGTGACACAAACCCACAAAAGGCTGGTTGAATTGTTGAACTGAACACAACTGATCATCACCATACTGTACGATCTTGGACATGTGTTTAGGGAATTATTTCCAGCTTAAACTCCCACTGTTCTTTAAATTTATAGATTAAAATCATAAACTCAAAGGAGTATGTGGCCATATGCCATATGGATTACCCCCATTACTGCAACGGCCAAACTAGCTCTTCTGCCTCATTCTCAGTTGCTCTTCATGACTGATCCTGTTTCTGATTTCCCACCCCAACGTACATTTACTTGACATACTTTGACTGATGACTGGGGTCGGGTACAGAGATCACATTACACTGCTATTAAAGCCGCTCCACTGGCTGCCAATCAGCTGTCAACTACAATTCAAGGTGCTGACCTTGAACGACAAAGCACTATATGACCTGGGTCCTAGCTACCTCAAAGATTGAATCTCGTAGTATGAACCAACTTGGGTGTTAAGGTCATCAGGACAGGCCCTTCCCTCCATCCAACCACCCTCACAGGTACGTCTCTTAAAAACCCATGAAAGGGCCTTCTCAGCTGCTCCGCCCAGACTCTGGAACTCCCTCCCACTAGAGGCCAGGACTACCTCATCTCTGTCGTCCTTCCGGAAACAGACAAAGACCTTTCTCTTCAGGCAAGCTTTCCCTGAATGATGGACTACCTTTTATGTGTCTTTTATATGAATCTAGACTGGGATCACATAGACTTTGTGTTTATAACTACTTAACCTTATGGGTTTACATTGACACCAACTTTTCACTGCTAGTTTCCATCACTCATAGCTTTAAATGGAACTTTATTCCCTTTTAACTGCTCGTGTTCTCTTGTAGCTTTAATGCAATGTTATCTATTAATACTGTAAGATGTCCCTCAATTCCTTGTTCTCAATACTTGAACATGACTTAATTGTACTGGGCTGTATATTATCCCTCATTCTGTAAGCTGCCTTGTGTCCTTTTTCCAAAGAGAAAGGTGGGTAAAAATACTCTAAAATAAATAAATAAATAAATAAGCCAATGGAACCCAACCAAGCACTGTACAGTTTCTAGAAGTCTCTGATAGTAAATAAATCCATATAAAAGAATAAAATGTATTAGGTTCCAGTTCCCATCTGGAGGAAACCAGAAAGGTTACAAGAGAAGTTAGTCAAACTCAGGATACTTTAATATTTGAAAAGGCTGGGTTTTAGTATTCACTTATTTCTTTTATTATTTCAACCATTAACTGATGAAGCTTTATTTTAAATGTATAAAAATCCTTGTTAAAAATATACTGCATCACTCTTCAGAAGATCACTAAATGCAGGTTGTATTTCAGACAAGGCTTTTATTGTACAACTGTTTGCTTATGGTTTATTTGTTGTTATTATTGAATGTTAGCTTTGTCTCCAATGCTCCCACTGTAAGCTGCCCCGAGTATTGGACGGGCCCCTAGATGGGTGGGGTAAGTATTGAATTAAATAAGTTGCCCTATCTCATATACAGAATTTGAGGTGGGATTAAAATGCTGATGTCCCTGACAGTTGAAGGCTTGCCCTGTTTCCTGCTAGTTCTTCACTCTTTCTCCCCAGCACAACCAAAAACACTGTTGTGCAGGGGTAAGATACTATATGTGACATTGCACAGCATGATGACTAGCAACACTAAGAGATCAGTATTTGAAAACACCCTAGGCCAGTGGTGGTGAACCTTCAGCACTCCAGATGTTTTGGACCACAATTCCCAGAATTCTGAGCCTAGATTGCCAATGACAAAGGACTATGGGAGATGTGGTCCAAAACATCTGGAGTGCCAAAAGTTCGCCACCACTGCTCTAGGCTTTAACTTAGAAGCAGAAGCAAATGACTGTTGCCATATTCTCCATTTTCATTCCTAGACCTCCTTAAGAGATAAGTAGTTGGCAAGAAGAGATATTTACACTCATTTGTTATGTTCCTACTCACCGGAAGTGATTCAGACCTTCTTCTCAAGGCATATGCCCATTCCAGGAGCATCTCCTATTCTGGTTGAGCAAGTCTATGAGCATATTGATTCAGCATACAAAACTGTACCAGAAACACTTTTTTTCCTGGATAACGTCAACTGCCAGAAATGTTCAGCAAAAGGAGAGGGCACCTGTAGCACAAATAAGTAATGGAGAGTTTATTGTCTAAATAACCCTTGATTATGCTAGCAGAAGGGAACTAAAATTACAGTATTTTGACATTTCCCCCCTTATAATTACTGAGATTTTGTAGTCGATGGTCTCCTGCCCTCCTGTTTTATCATGCATGGCTTCAGTTGAGAAATCTGCATTTAGCAAAACCTTGACATGGGGATGGTTATTGACCACCACTTCTGATTATCTATTTCTGCTCATTCAAACTGGCTCTGTTTTGTTTTTAGAGTAGTTTGATTTCATTATTTTTTATTTTAAAAGTTAATTATGGTTTTGTAATGTTTGTTTTATGTATGCATACTGTATACCGATATTTTATAAACTGCCCAGATGGTGCCGTATATAAATCAAATAAATAAATAAATAAATATTGACCACTTGTTGATGAAACGTAGAACTGAGAGCCTCACCCACAGCCAAAGCTGAGAAAACTCATTTTTCCTGAGAGGAGAAACACTGGGTCCCCTTCTCATAGTACTATAAGCCATAATTTATGAGAGCAATTGCTTTGTAGCATAGGGTTAGAGGCTGCATAAATCAAAGCCAGGAGCTGTATACAACACCCGTATGCAACATTGTAGTATAGACCAATGTAAGATGGAACGTACCTTTGGCTCTGGGAGCACCAAGGGCAAACATTTTACTTTCTTATACTGGTGGTATGCTTTCTCTGTCCACTCCTATTGTATTTTCATTCTTGTCCTGCATTAAAATATACCAAAACAAATTTTAGTTTCATGGATTTTCTTCAGAGAACAAAGCTTCCTCTATCTTGGAAGAAAACAAATATGGGTCTGCTGAAAGATCTCCAGGTAACCTGTTGACCCAGCTGCAAATTCTGACTCCCAGTAGTGGAAAACAATCACAACTAGGCAACGATCCCGCCTCCATTTTCACACTAAAATAGATAATTGAACCAAGGATGAGTAAGGTTGGGTAACCTGGAGTGGATTTCTGTGGTGAAGACTCAGCACCACCGAATTCTGTGACCCAAATCCCTAGACTCAGAAGGAATTAACTCTACATGTAGGCCTTTTGCATCAGACTCTAATGGTTCTAAACATAATGTAGATTCTAGGAACCTGAAATCAAATCCCCCCTACTCTATACAAAATGCAGTGGACCCTCGTATAACAAACGGTTTGTATGACATAAAATCTGTACAATATAAAAAATTCCAGAGATAGGGGAAATTTGCTTAACAGAATCGCCTATGGGGCAAATCCATACAACATAAAAATGGTCGCGATTAGGGATTACTCTGTTTTCAATGCATTCCTATGCATTGTATAAAGGAAAATTTGCTTAACATAATTTCATTTGGAACAAATTAATTCCTTTATACAAGGTATCACTGTACATTTCTAGCTATTTTCTAATTTAAATTGCATCAGTAAGAAAGGCTCTCAGGGGATAGTGTAGCTTGCAGTAGCTTATGGCTGCCAATGCATTCCTTGTTGGCTTTCACAGAGGTCTCCAATGGAAAGCTTGCAGTTTAAAAAGTCTCCATTCCCACTTGAATGAACAAATCCCTCATCTGACTAACTGAACAGCCCTATATGATTTAGCAAAACACTGAGTGGCTAGCAGCCTGGAGGCTCTCAATGCAATTGTCTCTCCTAATGGGATACACAAGACCCAACAAGTCCTGTACTTCAGCTCAACCCAGATAGGAGTGCACGTGATAGCATCACTTTCTGAATTCCTCCGGGCCTAAGGCTTAGGAGGTAACTAGCCAACACAATAGATAGCAAAAGAGCAGACAAGAAAAGGGCTAAAGAGAATAAAATTTCCTATTTCTCATTCAATCAAGACATAATTAAAAGGGAACATCTGGGCTGCAAAGTACGGTAGACTAATTTCAACTAGAAAATCTGTGTATACAATTGTGTTAAAGGCAATTTACTACCAAAACAAACAAATAAGCAAACAAAATCCAAGAAGGCTGAGGAACCTTTTGGAACATCAAGCTGTGTTGGAGTCTCAACGCATTAATGGAGTCTCCATTATATTGATTGTGTCACCCTGGCTTAGCTAGTCTGATGCAGCCAACCAATTAGTTAAGAGCAGCAAGTTTAGAAAACGTGGCAACTCCCACATTGGATTATATGTACCCTCATTAAGAGCATATGATCTCTTTTTTAAAAATCTCAGACTGGCTCCATTTTCCCCAGAGATTTCAGTTCTCACTGCTGTTCAACAGCACAGTTTCACAGAAGAAATGTTTGAGAAAAAATGAACTGTAATTGCAGATGCTGTACAACCAGACAGTAAATAAATATGACTTCTACTCTTCTGTTCTACTCCAGGTATCTTCATGGCTTTAAACATACCATCGATCACAATTTTCTAAACATTGAAGTAGCTTCTCTCCAGAATCCTGAGAATGTTTCCTTTCTTCTGTCCAACCAGATCCTGGATGTCATTATGAGTACACTAATTTTTGTTGTTGCAGTTCTAAACAATGATGCTGTGTTACATCCAAACCAGTGGCCCGAGTTCCTCAGCAATAAATTCTTCTTTTTGCTGCATTTCTGGTTTTTTAACTTCACATTGAAATATCAGCTGTAACCATTTTGTATTTTTTAAATTTATTACTAGGTGATCACAGCATTGTAGCTTTCTGCATATCACAACTGCTTGGTCTTTATCCCTTCATCTTAGCACTTCTTCATGCATCAGCCACTTTACTCAAGAAATTCTTAGCATCCTGTTACCATTCCACCTCGCTTTTGTCAGTTTTTAAAACAATAACCTCTGCTAACGAATATCTCAATTCAGTCAAAAGAGGAGAGAGGCTAGTCCTGTTTCTAAAAGCATTCCAGCCCAATAATTCAATTGATGTTCTACCATTGCATTCATTCAGATTTATAACTATTCAAGTTCAAACTTTCAGTAATTCTTTAGAGATAGATGGCTATCATTATACAATAGACTGGGAGGCTAAGAAATGGCACATTGGCTCAAATAACATAGTGAGCTAACGACCCCGGTGAGATCTGAACCAAGAGATTCCAAGAGACTCAAAGCTGAGTGTCTTATAACAGTAAAGCAGCCCTTATACTCTTGCATTAAATATACTATACCTTCATATCTTAATGGTCATGACGAGTAATGTAAATTCATGGTATGGAGAGCACTGCATATGCTATTAAGGGTTCTGGGCCGTTGGCAATTCCTCAGACCCACAACTGCATACACATGAAAGTGTAGTCTAGTAACATTCATTTTTTAACTGCTGGCAGACGGTGGAGGGGGCAATAACTGTCAACAGCAATAATACCACCTATCAACACCATGTAATAAGGAGGCAGGTGTGCTTCTAAACCCATATGCGTATTTCCTTTTCATAAAATTTATCACCAGAGAGAACAAGATAACACTACAGAAATGTCAGGATGTAATTCCCAAGATGTTCAGAAGTCTACTGCTGGACATCATTTTTTTTTAAAACTCCCCTGTATAGAAAATATGCTGAGTGGATTTTAATGAGACCTGCACTTAAAATTGATAGTTCAATCATTCATATTCCGTTCTGCTTAACGTAATGAACTCGGCGGTTCAGCATTCAGGCCAAACTGAAAAATCGCTGTCAGCCAGTTATCAACGAGCCAGATAAAACCGCCGTGCACAGTTTTACCGATCACCAGTTATGTGTCTTTTGCTCCTAAAATTAAACTACAGGGAACAGGTCACCAAACTGCCACAGTCTCTTAAATGTTTGAGAGAATAAAAGGTGTTGTGAGGCTTTGAGATTGCGGCACTTCAATGAATGGGTCTCTGCAGAGTGACAAAAGACAGACGCGGGTAACTAGCACCATGCTACGTTGATCAAGTTGAAAAGAAAATGCCGCATTTCAAACTAATTTCTAGACAGTTTTCTTTTTAAGAAAGAAAAAAAACCTTTAGCCTTTTGGTAAGGTGAGCAACCCAAAGGCAACACTGATTAACGTAATGGGAACATGGAATTCTGCCAACTGCAACTTGCTCAGCCTTAAACTGCTTAAAATGCGAAGTTTATGAGTTTGGGCCCAACATTGAGGGCAGGAGTTTTATAGTTCTGTCTTAGCTTATCCTCCTAACGTCAAGAGATACATTCCTGGATTCCATGCAGCTGAAACTTTAAGAGTTAGTATTAGATGAACTAATGAGAAGGCTCAAATACAAGTGGTACATTGTATAAAGCAGGCCTGCCCAAAGTCCGGCCTGGGGGCCAAATCCGGCCTGTCAGGCCATTCTGAGTGGCCCGTGGCTGACTGGCCCACCCCTCCCTCCCCCTACTTCACTCACACATTCCCCTGTGGTGGCCATGGCTCCCTGTGCTTCCTTTGGTCCACACCTTCCTTCTTTCCTCCCTCCCTCGGTCCCCACTTTCCTCCCCACTTTCCTTTCCACCTCCGTCCCTCCCTCCCTTGTTCCCCACCCGCCTTCCTTCCTCTCTTGGTTTCCACCTTCCTCCCTCCCTCCCTTGGTCCCCGCCTTCCTTCCTGCAGGTGGGGTTGCAAGGGGTGAGTAGGTGGGGCTTATGGGTCAGTGGGTGGGGCTTCCAGTGGGGTGGCAGGGTTGGGGAGCAACCGGCCCCTGACACATTCTCAGCCACCAAATCTGGCCCTCCTTACAAAAAGTTTGGGCACCCCTGGTATAAAGGAATTAATTCGTTCCAAATGAAATTATGTTAAGCAAATTTTCCTTTATACAAATTTCCCATAGGAATGCATTGAAAACAGAGTAATCCCTAATCGCGACCATTTTTATGTTGTATGGATTCGCCCCATAGGCGATTCTGTTAAGCAAATTTCCCCGATCTCCGGAATTTTTTATGTTGTACAGATTTTATCTTATACAACCCGTTTGTTATACGAGGGTCCACTATATAGGAAAAGTGCATTAGATGAGTAGAATTATCATAGATTCAGGAAGCAGAATTGACTGTACCAAAAATACATAAATTATGAGATTATGAACTGTTTAGGTAAGATTGTAAATGGTCAAATACCTGAGAAAAATGAACTGGTGATGCAACGGAAACCATATTTTTCTTAAACTAAGCTATTGGAATCTGCTTTAGATATTTGGAACTGAAAGGCAGCAAGGGAAAGCTTTTTAACAAATACATCCACAAATGCTGAAACTCAGAAGCAACCCACCCCAACCCCACCTCACACACACTTCTAGTGCTGCACAGTCTGATCATGGACTGAATCTGACTCCTGATTTACGCTTGTCTATGGGAAATGCTAAGCCTTGGCACCAAATTACTTCTCCTTAAGTGTGCTGGTTGTATTCTGGTCACATAGGTTTGCACACAGTTAGGTGTGAGCACAACGATACAAGCAGCAGCTAATGAATGGCAATTTGACAGCAAAATGTAGGTGATTTCCCCTAGTCTACAACACGATTCAGGCCAATATATGTAAATGGAAAGGACATAGGTTACACAGTGTTATGGATGGCTCAACTGTCCACTTCCCCCAAACAGGATAGGTTAAATCACAAGAGGCAAGAAAGGTTAATCAGGAACCACCATCATCACCACCATCATCATCTTTGAACTGTAGAGGTGGAAGTCCAGCCCATGTCAAGCAGGCACAGTTGGGAATTGAACTCCCAAGCCATGGAGCTAGAATATGTGGAATTCATTTCACTTACAAAACAATGGTTCCTAAGAAGAGGACTGTAGATCAACCAGGCCCTTAAAGGTCACTGCCTAATGTGAAATGCCACACTATCAACAACCAGAGCCTTAAAACCAGTCTCTTTGCTTTGGGGCCATGGGCCGTGTAGTGTGAATTTTATGTCTGAGGACACATCCGTTGTGAGGAGGAAAAGGGGAGGGCAAGGAATGTGCCTTCTGAAGTCATCACAAGAGGTTACAAAGGCTGAGACGAAAGAATGGATGGACAAAATAGTTGGGGACTTGGGTTTTAGACAGCAAGATTCAAAAGAATTAGAGACCCTTACACCAACAGAGAGAGTTTTGGTGGAAAGAGGATAAGAGGGGAAAAGAGGCCAAGAGGAAGCTGGGAGGAATGTTGGGTGGATGAAGTGAGAAATGAAAGTGAGGAAGGCTGGGTGGAGGTCACTAAAGAAGACCCGTGAAGAGGGGTGTGGGTCACTCTAAAAGTATCAAAAGAAATGGAGAAAAGAGAATGGATAGAGAAACCAGTAAGAAAGGCACCTTAACTGGGGAGAGACGGAGGAAAGGGAGGAAAGGAGAAGACAAAGGGAGAGTTTCGCCAGAGAGGCTAATTACCAGGAGACCAGGCCATGGACTAGTTCCCCTTAGGCCCAAACATAGGAAATTCTAATTACCACCCATATTCTGCAGAGACCCAGGCCAGAGGGCCTGGGAACCCAACTTGGGTTGGATCTTTCACAAGTGAGTCCACTCTGTGATGTTAATGCTGCTTCTACTCCCACATGGAGGGATTTATTATTACCAGCTGAAACCGCTATTACTAAGTGCTGGGACAGGAGAGACCCTGTGAAGCAAGGACAGCAAAAGTTCAGCTGTAAAGACTTGTTTTATTCAAAAAGAGAACACGTTTGCTAACGTTGATGAAAATATAACCGCTACATGTTTCAAAAGAGCTTTTCTTTGCTGCTGTACCAAAAGAAATGGGTCCTGGTAAGGGAACCGGACTGCCAGGACTTTACATCCATGAAAATGACATTGAAAATATAGCTGTTAGTCTTGAGGGTCCCACAACGTTTTGGTTGCCTCTCTCTTAACAACCTTTCATTTGCTCATCGGGAAAAGGAACAGATGCTAGAACCAGAAGTTCATGATCAGGAAAGACTTGCCTTCTTTGGATCACCTTAAAAGGAGGGATTTGCTGGTGTTTCTTTACTCTCCCCCCCCAAAAAAAAAAAATTACTAAGGCCCTTAATTTTAGAATTTGTGGCATATATCTAGTCAAGGCTCAGATGACTTTTATTTCACCTGTCTTTTTCAAAATGCAGAATATTCCTTCATACATCACATTCAGCCTACCAACCTCTGAGACAGATTCTATTTAATTTTTTTGTTTTTGAGGGATCTGAAAGACATAGGGCCTCTCAGGTTTCATGATAAATAGGAACACTCAGTACTGTAAACCTTGCACAGGTATTTAGAGGTCTAATTGCAGAAGGGGCATAAGAGCACCCCCTCCACTCCTAACCTTCATATGTCTAAATGGAAGAGCTGAAGAAAGATTATAATAACCATTAGGCTGAAAATGTCAATACATTTTCCCCCTGACCAAGAAGACAAGGAGCTGTGTCCACAGCCACCATTCTTGGCAACAATGAGCTCTTATGTCAGGTTGTTCATCCCCAGAGAATATGCAAGATCACAACGTGATGACTTGGACATAATAAAAGGCAATGTGAAAAAAAGGATTTGTTTATGTTCCGTGTGCTTTCTTCATAACCGATGGTTAATGGGCTGGCAAGCAGTAAAAGAGACAAAGGAAAAAGTGGAACAGGGCCCAGCATGTGTAAGATAGTTCATGGCATTTGCAACATGGACCATTAGCTTTAATTGTGTTTTAAGCTCTGGAAGTGCAAGGGGATTGCATAAAACCCGAACTGTATAGCTTCGGAGGACCCATGTCCACGAATTTAAAAAGCAGCCATAAATTGGAAGCTGTCACCGACAGATAAAAACTGTGGTTATTTAAGCATATAAAAAGTGTCTGCGTAAAAATAGCAATATTTATCTCTCATTAAGGACAAGGCAACCTTTGCAGAAGGCATGGGTGCATTTAAATAGCAGTGGGAGCAAGATTCGTTGACACAGAAGAAAATTTACAATTACAAGATCTCACATTTCAGTAGAAGAATAAACTGGGGGGAAATGGCCGTGCTACCAGAGTTGTGTCCAATAAAAATGTACTACTCAGCTTGAAATTTTAATCAGAATCTTACCATGGACATGCTTTGAAGTATCTGAGGAAAGGAGATACAGTACTGGTGTTGGCTATACATTTATGTTCATTATTTGTGCAAACTTTAAAATCAAAATATAGGTGCCCCTCCTGCTCACACACACACACACACACACACACACACACACACACACACACACACAC
>JAHTLZ010000074.1:6431807-6447791 GCA_023846285.1 Phrynocephalus versicolor | reverse complement strand
TTCAAGCCTCACAGATTGGGGCTTCCCACGTGGGGGTTATTCCCACAAGCCACCATCAACCATGCCTTGCTAAGCATGGCTTCTATAATACGTATGGCTCACATCACTTGTGCTTTCCTTCCCTGGGTAGCATATGAAGGTATCTATCTTAACTGAAATATATACTGTATACACAGCAGTTTGTTTAACAGAAAATCCGCTTAGCAGGAGTGTCCAAACTTTGGCCATCCAGATGTTTTGGACCACAACTCTCAGAATTCCAAGCCTGTATTGCCAATGGCAAAGGACTGTGGGAACTGTGGTCCAAAACATTTGGAGGGCCTAAGTTTGGTCACCAATGGCTTAAAGGAAAAAAAATTCCAGAGATAGGGGGAAATCGCTTAACAGAATCGCCTATGGGGTGAATCTGTACAACAGAAAAATGGTCGTGATTAGGGATTACTCTGTTTTCAATGCATTCCTATGGGAAATTTGTACAAAGGAAATTTTGCTTAACAGAATTTCATTTGGAAAGAATTAATTCCTTTATACAAGGTAACACTGTGTGTATATAGATAGATAGATAGATAGATAGATAGATAGATAGATAGATAGATAGATAGATAGATATAGATATAGATATAGATAGATAGATAGATAGATAGATAGATAGATAGATAGATAGATAGATATAGATATAGATATAGATATAGATATAGATATGGTGAGTTGCATGCACACTTAAGTCATGCTGAGAGCAGACCTTCTAAAAGCAATGAGGCAGGTCCGTCATGGCCAAATGAAGCCTCACTGATCTCGCAGACTGTCTGGGTCTGGATCTGAACCAAGAACAGAAGTGGTTGGAGAAGTGCATTAAAGGGAGGCAAAGGAAGAACTTTAACCCACTGCAGTTTTCTGACTGTTCAAATCATCATCATCCCTCATCAAGTGAATCCTGACCTGTGTGGATCTCACTCTCCGGGCTTTCTAGATACGAAATACCGAGACGTGGTTTACCAGGCCTTTTTTTTTTTTATGGTGCTTTGGGACCTCACACATCTTGTCCAGGTCCATACAGGTAGCAAAGGCACGTCACCCCAACAGCCTCACATGCTCTGGGGTGATCTTGACTGACCCCTCTCTCAGGAGTCACAATGCAGCCATTTATTATTCTTATTTATTTATTTATTTTTGGTTCCTGCAGGATGATGTGCAATGAAACTTACTGGAGGGCTGTTTCTTATTTCTTCTGAGCTGGGACTTTTCTAGATAGGAAAAGGAGGAACAATTACAGTGGACCCTTGTATAATAAACAGTTTGTATAACATAAAATCTGTACAACATAAAAAATTCTGGAGATAGGGGAAATTTGCTTAACAGAATTGTCTGTGGAGCAAATCCGTACAACATAAAAATGGAATTACTCTGTTTTCAATGCATTCCTATGGGAAATTTGTATAAAGGAAAATTTGCTTAACATAATTTCATTTGGAACGATTTAATTCCTTTATACAAGGAATTAAATTTATTTATACAAGGTACCACTGTATTATTAAATCTCACAAAAATTAAACTGCAGTCTTCAAATTTTGATAATGTCAGGTGAAGAAGGAAAAGAGAAGAGTATTGAAAATACTGATGGTCAGGATAAGAGCCATCCCCCAAAAGACTCATTTTTCGAGGAAAAATAAGAGGATGGGGGAAGAAAGCAAAATAGAACACCTTCATTTAAAGGGGAAAGAATCTCCTTCTAGCTCAGCAATCCGATGACTATCTTCCCACACAGCCAAAAGCTTGGGGCACTGAGCGCAGCCTATTGAGAGTTTACAAAACTCGGCCTAAGCGACTATTAAAAATGACACGCCAAATCTCTGTGTCATGGAAGGAATTTGAAGGAGAATCGATTGATCTCTCCTTTCGGGTCACAAATCTTTCAGGTTCCATCAAAAGCAGCAGAAACCAGTGCTGGAAAACTCCTCCACACCATAAAGTATACACACACAAAACCCCACTTGTCTCCCAGAGATGGTCCCATGGTCAGGCAACCTAGAAGGCACTTCCCCTCCAGATACCAGATTTAACTCCCCTTTGAAGTAGCAACGCAAATTTGGGTTTTAATTTTATTTCCCTTTCCACTACCCCCCCACCCAGCCCAATTCCAATCAAGCCTTCGTTCTGGCAGAAACGCGCGCGCGCACAACCAACATCGGGGCTGCAAAAGCCCGAACTTGCCTCCGATCAGCCGAACCACCGGCCCCAGGCAAACGGGTGCGGATAGTAGTCGGGGTTTGTCGCACACCCTGAGATCACGTAGGTAGGAGCTCGTACTTACACACCTGCCCCCCTCGGATCATCCGGATCCTGCCTCGGAGCAGGTGCCGCGCGCCTTCCCTCGCCAACCAGTCAGTCCGAGCCGGTCCGAAGGAGAAGGTTTGTGGCAACGCGAGGAGTTCTTCCGAGCTGAATTCCGAGTTCCCTCGAGACTCCGCCCGGGGCCGCTTTTTTGCTAGAAGGGGGGGAAGCATAAAATCAGAAGGGATCCCTCCTTCCCTCTGGCACGTTCTCCCCCCCCTTGCCGCGTGGTTGTAAACAGGGGAGGGGAAAAGCAGGGCGTTTCAAGGGCGCTTGGGAAACCCTCCTCCTCTTCCTCCTCTTCCTCCTCCTCCTCCTCCCTGCCCGGGGGGGGGTCCTCTCCCTCCGTGTCCTCGGGCTGCAGGAAACTTGGGAGGGCGCCCCGATAGCAAAGTTTAGCTCGCGGAAACCGCCGGGGAAGGGCGGCCACGGAAGCCGGGACCAGAGGTGGGGGCGGCGGGGACTGCCTGCGCGGCGCCCCGATCGGGAAGGCTAGCGCTGGGATGCCCGGCGGACCCAAGCAGCCCGACGGAGAGAGAGAGAGAGATGGAGCGCCGAAGGGAGGAAAAAGAGAGCCCTTCTCCCTGCCACTCCCCGAGATCGCGACGGTGTTTGGCGAGGGAGGGGGGGAGGTGCCCGGGGCGTCCAACGAGGCTCCGGGAAGTAATGGAGCCTCCCCGCCGGGCTTCGGGAGGCACTCGCGCCCGGGTCCTGGCCACGTTGGGGTGGCGAGGAACGGGTGGCGCTGGCGTTCCCCCGACGCCGACGCTGCGCGGGGAAGGGCGCGCTCGCCCAAGCAGCTCCTTGCAGGCAAACGGCCCGGCGGCGGGAGGACCCGAAACATGCCCCCGCCACAAACCCACCTACCCACCGCCACCCGGCACATCAGCGTCAGCTCTTGGTGCCCGGAGGAGCCCGGGAGGGAACCCCCCCCCCGGGACGGGGTTTTCTTGGCGGGTGTGGTGTGGTGGGTGGGGCAGGCCCCCTCTCCCGCAGGCTGCCCATCCCGGCCCGCCGCCCTCGGAGGAGCTCGCTCCGTTTTCACCGCGCCGGCCCGCGCGCCTCTTGGCGACCCCAGAGTAAAAAAGTCTCGGAGGGTGGGGGATTCGAAGCCGGGTGGCTTGGAAGTTTCTGGAGCAAGACCTCACGGCGGGGGAAGGTGGCCGGCGGGGGGAGGAGGAATGGGTCGAGTGAGTCGCTCGAGGAAGCCGCGACCTTGCGTTGGCAAAAGACCTCCACGGTTGACGGTGGGAACCACTTCGTCAGGTCGTTCATTCATAAGTCCCACTCAGCTTGTGATGCTCCCTGAGTTCTTGTTGAATTGCAGTTCCTATCATCCCTATGGTTTTGCCGTGGCCGATGGGGATTGGAGTCCAGTAATCTATGGAGGGCCACAAGCGACCCAGTCCTAGACCTTCCCTTAGGTGAGGTGGCTGCTGGTTTTGAACCATAGCCCAAGTAGCAAAGGGAATGGGGGTGGTCTGGGGTGGGGAGGAGGGTGCAGAGATGGTTGTGCTGAGGAACCACCTTAGCACCAGTACCACCCTTAGGTAGAAGAAGATGGCCACCCAGTGCAGCAGATATTATGGGGGAGTGCACTGGGTGTTTGAAGGCAACCTAGATGTGTCAATCATCCTCTTCTGCCCCTCCATGACATGCTGTCCTTAAGACATCATCCTCTCAAAACTGCAGAGCTGGAAGATACCTTATGGACCAATTCCAGCCCCTGTCAAAGAGGCACCCTGGGGAATTGAACTTGCAGCCTCTGGTTCTACAGCTGAGTTGCCTAAACCACTAACCCATTCCCAGCAGTCAGAGGTGGCTGTCTTTTCCCCAGTGTTGAAGCAAGAGTCACATAATTCAGTGGCTGTTCTGGTCAGGTTCTGCATACAGACGTTCTTTGTGGAGAGAGGACATGTTATTCTTTGCCCCAAATAGTCCTGATGAGTCTTGAGCTGGCTCCTACTTAAAAGCTCTTTTGCAGAGCACCTGCTTTGTGTGTGGAACATCCCTGCTTGATTTCAAGGAAGATCTAGAAAAAAAGATTCCTGTCTGGATCCCTAGAGCTGTGTTGATGAACCTATGGCACGGGCGCCAAAGGGGGCACTCCAAGCCCTTTCCGTGGGCACCTGACATCGCCCCTTCACAGCCACCTGTATTCAGGTTAAATGGCTGTATTGGCACTTGCAAAACATTAGTGGGTAGCAAATCAAACTCGGTTTTTAGTTCCAAGTTTTAGCACTGTTGCAGTCCTGGGAATGGCAGGCAAATGAGTGGGTTTTGAATCGCAATGTGGACACTCAGTCTCTGAAAGGTTCGCCATCACTGCCCTAGAGAGAAGGTGTCCTGCCCTGGAAAATGGATCAGAGTGTTGACTGGCCGCCTTCCTGTCCAGTTACTCGTCCGACCTTCCTCTGCGTGGTCACTTCTCAAAGGGACAGAGGAGCCTTGAGAAAGTTGTGGAGTTGCGTAAGGCAAAGGTTCCAGGCATCCGAGTAAATAACTGAGTCAGGAGACATAGGGAGTGCTTATGCCGCCCTCCCGCATCTGCAGAAAATGCCAGTTTTGTTTGATAAACTGGGATGTATCCAGAGTCCCCCTCTTTCCTCATTTTCCTATTGCCAAGGGGACGAGAGAGCTTTAGATTCCAAACAGTGGTAAAGGCAGTCTGTTGTGGCGGCGGGTTGAACCTCTGTGTGCTGATGATAAAGTGCGTGCAGAGGACAGTGTGCGTTTCTCCTCTCCAGCACAAGAGTGAAAGCTTCCAAAGCAATGACTCTTTCTGTGTGCATTTATATACACACAAGCCATAAACAAGTTCCCTTTTTCTTCAGTAAGGCTATCCCTGTGGAAGCAAGATAAATTCCCTTTCACATTTGTCAGAAGGATATTAAAGTGGACCAAAGCATGATTGGGGCAGGAGGCATTATAATGGGTAGGAATGCACAAAATACAGTACTGTCACTCATCTGTACCATAGATTAGCCTAGCGCGTAAGCTGGATGGACCTGATACTTTTGTCTGTGCGTAGGCAAGTGGTGCTGAATAAAAGGAGTCAAGAATCCTTGCATTGGAAAACATACAGTCCCATTCCCATTCCGATTTTACAAATAATAGACGTACGCTTGCACCCCTCCCCTCGTGTTTGATTTTGGAGGAAGGAGTCCAGATAAAAAGCCCAAATCATCAGGGCTGGCCTTCTCGTGAGGTGCAGTGATGGGGTGGATTCCTCAGGCGGCAGCTTTCAGAAAGGGTGGCACATTTTAAAGCACTTACGGATTCCGTGTTTTTAAATGCTAGAAATAGGACAAGACCCCAGAAATGTTGGCTCAGCTGCCTCGTGTGCCAAAATAAACTCAGATGGTTTTGGATCTTGATTCCCCTTTTCCTAGCCAAATTGCAAGGGTGCCACTGGCTGTTCTGCCTCAGGCAGCAAAATATCTTGAGCCGATGCCACAAAATCCTGTTGTTTCATGGCTCCCCCGCTTAAAAGCAACCTTAATGGAAATCTGCAGAAGGGGAGAAAATAGCATCCTAAACAAAACATAAGATGTCACAGGGAGAGAATGGTTTTGTTTTGTTTGTTTTGTTTTGTTTTGTCCTCAGAAGGCAGTTCTGACAGTGCCTCCAAGCCATGGTGGCCAGTGAGAAATTGTAGTCCAAAATTAACGTTTCCAAGCGCTGTAAAATGGCCCACTCAGGAAACATCTCCCATCATTCAATGTACATTAGGCACTTTTGTCAAATCCCGGGCTTCCCATCAGATGTCACTGGAGCAAAAACACAGCAATAGGGCCGGTAAATGTATTCATACTGTCTGGACCAACTGGCCCGTGGTTTGTTTCTCCTATATGTTTGTTTGTGATAAAATCCAAACACAAAGCAGCATGTGGCAGTGCTTTAACTTGGAACTGAAATGAATGGTGACCCTAACGGGATGTTGCCAGAGTACAAAAACAGCCTCATGAGCAAACACGTGATGTAGAAAGAGAAAATGGGTCCAAACCACAAAAGCTTTTAATGGGCTGCAGTAATTAAAATGAGAAGGCCAGGGACTAAGCCCCAGCCTGTGTGGGGCACTTTGGAGGCGAGATGATAGTGCCTTGGCTCGTAGCTGATGGTTATCCACACAGCAGTCATGTTGCAGGGTTACCTGGCAGAGGAGAAAAGGGGACAGGTGTCTTCAAGGTAATTGGCTACCTTTCATCATCAGTTCTCAGCTCTGAATCACTTTCCCAGGACCCGATGTATTGTATGTGTGCATAAGTCCGTGTGCAAATTTTATGCAAATACATGTCCCAGCTATTTTTAATCTGTTCCCTTTGTTAGCGGAAATGATACACAGGCTGAACAGGGACAGGCAAGGAACAAAGAGGTCATACCGTGTCACGTTCTGCCCCTTGATGATTGACCACTGGGTAGCTGCGAGCAGGGTAGCTGGGTAGATAGTTCAGTGGGTTGAGGATTTGGCTGTTGTTGAGCCAAAGGTTGGGAGTTCAGTTACCCGCTGTGCCTCCTGGGAGCAAAGCCAGCCTGGGTGGCCTTGGGCAAGCTGCACAGTCCCAGGGAGCCCACCAGAGGAAGGGAATCATAAACCTCATCTATGTATTCTGTCCCTTTTAAAAAAAACATCCTGGAAAGAGTTGCTTTCAGAATTGACTTGGCGGCACACAAACACATGCCAGGTTATGATCCCCCTGTCACCCAAGCTAGACAGAAACCAGGAAAACTGCTGGATAACTCAGTGGTTTAGGACTCTGTTTGGGAGTTTGATTCCCCACTCTGGCTCCTTGACAGGCTGGGTTTGGTAATCCATGGCCTCTCTTCCAGCTCTACAGTGCTAGGATGATTAATATTATTAGCACTGGTTTTGTTCAGGGGTGGATTTTGCTTTGGGACAGGGGGGAAAGGGGCAACATTGAAGAAAACAAGGGTAGATGTGGTGATTTTTGTGGGGGCGTGCATACCTATTGCAGAGAGGGGTCTACCCTCAAGTACTCATGCACGTCTTGCTAAAGAGCACCGCAGTAGGGAGGAGGCCATTTTGAGTTTGGTCACTGGGAAGGAGTTCAAGCACTGCACTCGTGATCTTCCGCAACATGGCTGGGATGAGGGCATGCTTTTAAACCCCCTACCTCCACCAAGCGATTTGGGGAGGGGGACAATGTGTAGCCTGCAAAATTAAATTCTAAACCGCCCAGAGAGTGCTTGAAGTGCTATGGGGTGGTATATAAGTAGAACCCTTTGCTTTGGATTGCTCTCCCTCCCTGCTTGCTATTAGCAGTTGTATCTTCCTTGGGCCTTTTCACATGACCCCTAAGATCCGCTGGCTACTTAAATTCGGACCAGAGATCTTGGGGGTTCGTTGCTCTTCCTGCATCCCCACCCCTCTGCACTTCCTTGCTCCTGTCTGCGTGAGGGGAGGGAGAAAAAAAGGAAGAAAAGAACGTGGCTCACCTCTGTTCAGCCGTCTTGCTCTTGCCCCAGCAGCATTCCATTCTCTTAAGTAGCTCTTAAAGGGGCGGGAGGCAAAAAAAACAAACAGAAGCGAGGAGAGCCGGGCACTCACCAGATTACATTCGGATCTGGGGATTTTCACCCTCCAAGAGCAGGTACATGAAAAGTGTGCTGGGACGCGCTTAGGTGGGTGTGGTCGCACTTAATTTCCTGCAAACTCCGGAGCTGGTGGGGAAACAATTGTAAGCTCCGGAGCTGGCAGCCATTTGCGGCGGAGTTTAGGGGTCGTGTACAAATACCCATTGCATACCAGCATTGGGGCAGGGAAGACCCACTTCTGCTTACAGATACTGTCTGTGCTGTTGACTCTTCAGATGCTGCAGGCTCTGCAAGTTGTTTCCAGGACTTTTGCGTGGTTTTTGTGCTGTGGATGGCTCACCCTTATCAACCAATTGGAATAAAACACAGGCGCTCAACCGGTTGTGGCTGAATAATATAGTTGTGCTGCTCTCCAAGCTGATTCTGTGCTCCAAATGGTCCTCATGCGAATGCAAGACAAGATGATTATGTCCCATTAAGCACCGCGAGGTTGCCTCTCTCGAAGTGGTCATTATTGAAAAGAATAAAATGATGGCAAAAACAGTGCCGTGCCCTGGCCCTGGGTAGCAAACGGCAGGTCCAGAATGAACGAGGCAGCCCAAGCCAGGTTGGCAAGGCCACAAGCAGTCCGGGAGCAGCTGGCAGCCAAAGTCTGGAGGCCAAGTAAAGGTCACAAATGGAGGCGGTAGATAAGGAGCAGCCAAACCACAGAATCTGAGAAATCACATCAAAGTCATCATGACAGGGATAAAACAAATTGGGTAGTTGGTTAGTCAAGGGAGGAGGAAGCAAGGGAGGGAAAAGCAGAAGTGGGATCCAGGGCCGGATGACAGGATTATCGGGGAAAGTCAAAGGCTTGTCAGGATAGTAGTTAATTTGAGATTGCCAGAAGGGACACACTGCTTCCAGCAAGCCCTGCTTCTGGAAATGGCTGTTTATGCACATAGTCTAGGTCAGTGTCGGCGAACCTATGGCACCGGTATGCCAAAAGTGGCACTTGGAGCCCTTTTTGTGGGCACCCGACATCGCCCCTTCACCGCCACCTGTATTCAGGCTAAATTGCTGTATTGGCACATTGTGAAAAATTAGGGAGTTCTGAATCACAATTTTTGTGTGTGTGTGTGTGTGTGTGTGTGTGTGTGTGTGTGTGTGTGAGAGAGAGAGAGAGAGAGAGAGAGAGAGAGAGAGAGAGTGATGTGTCATTGCAGTCATGACCAAGTCTTTGTGACCCCATGTCCATGCAGTTTTCTTGGCAGGAACACTGGAGTGGTTTGCCAGTTCCTACTCCAGGTGCCTACAGCACCTGGTATTCCTTGGTGGTCGCCCATCCAAGTACTAACCACAGGGCCAACCCTGCCTAGCTTCCGAAATAAGGCAAGATCAGATGTGCTTAGGGCATCAAGGTAGCGCAATTTGGGCACTCGGTCTCTAAAAGGTTTGCCATCACTGCTCTTGGTGCAGCCTTGCCATCTCATAGATAAAGCCACTCTGTCCTTCATCCTTAGGCATTCCTTTCTATAGGAAACTACTAGGGAGGAGATATTTTGCATAGCCCCCCCCCTTCTGAATGGTGAGGGACCTGAGCCCTTCTTTTTGACATCCCCAGCTCTTGCTATCTTGTGGTTAGTCCTGACGGAATCGGGGTTGTCATCTTTAGAGGCGTGGCAGAGGAGGACACAGCAGGCTCTGCTGTTCCCCTAAATACTGTACAACTGTTGTCTGCTATGGACTGTGCTATGCAGAGAGGCTGTTGTTAGAAGGCAATTTCATTTCATTTGCTCCCATGTGTGAACTGTGCTGACTGGCATCTTGTTTACAGCAGAAAAGTTACCTTTTTTTTTTTTTAAATGCAGTTCTTAGAATGCACCCAGCAAAACAGCCAGAGCGAGTATTTTTGCTTTGGGGCGCAAAACTCTTATATCAGAGGTAGCGAATCTTCGGCATTCCAGATGTTTTGGACCACAACCCCCACAGTCCTTTGTCATTGGCAATACAGGCTTGGAATTCTAGGAGTTGTGGTCCAAAGCATCTGGACTGGAGTGCTGAAAGTTTGCCACCACTATTTTATGTTGTGATCCAAACGTCCACTGCATAATGTATTACTCCGTCAGTTCCCAGGGATATAATCTGAAGATAAATAGGAAGTGAAAAGACTTAACGACCTTGCACCACTGATATTGACATGTTTCTGGGGTTTCTGTAGGCCATTCTTGCATTACAGAAAAAATGAGCAGGAAAACGTACAGGGTGAGTATCCTAACCGGGGTGATCTGGATCCTAGCAGATCACTGTAATTATAGCCCAATTGTAGCCCAATCAAGTAACTTTTCCTTTTTCTCTGGTAATTCCTCCTTCTCCAGGGGGCCCAACTAGGCATAAAATGTTTCCTCACTAGAGATGGGCACGACTTAGCGGTATTTCCGTTTCCGTTTCCGTTACTCGGTTCCGTTACTCTACGGAAACGGTAACGGGAATTACTCCACCAGACTTCGAGCTCGAACCGACGAACGAACAATTTGGTCTGATTTGTCGTGCTCGTTACTTGCATCGCGCGATCGCGCGCGATGCCAAGCGGCACACAAAAAAGTTTTTAAAAGTTAAAACACCCGGTTCCCGGCCAAAAAGCAGGCGGAAATATGCCTGCCGTGCCTCAGGGCACCTACCAGAGGGGTGGTTTCTGGAGGTCCCCGCCCGGCCTCCCCCCCCTCCTCCGTCCTGGGATGCTCTGGTGGTGGGACTCGCCCGCCGCAAAAAGCCCAGTCTCACCGCCGGCCGCCAAAGCGCAAGCAAGCAGCACGGGCGGCACAGGAAAAAACTTTTTTAAACTCTCCCGGGTCTCCCCCCCCACCCATTCCCGGGCCAAAAAGCAGGCAGAAAAATGCCTGCTTGACTAAGGGCGCACGGCACCTACCGGAGGGGGGGTTTCTGGTCTGGAGGGGGGGTCCCGGCCTCCCCCCCCGCCGTCCTGGGATGCTCTGGTCTGGTGGGACTCGCCGCAGGCTCGCCCGCCGCAAAAAGCCCAGTCTCGTCGCCGGCCGCCAAAGCGCAAGCAAGCGGCACGGGCAGCACAGGAAAAAACTTTTTAAAACTCTCCCGGGTCTCCCCCCCACCCATTCCCGGGCCAAAAAGCAGGCAGAAAAAATGCCTGCTTGACTAAGGGCACAGGGCACCTACCGGAGGGATTGTTTCTGGAGGGGTGGTCCCGCCTCCCCCCCATCCTGGGCAGCCGGACTTGAGTTGCCATGCCATGCGGTGCAGGCGGGGGATCCAAAATGGGGCGGCGAACGCAATATTGTTTTTGAAATCGTGGTCCAAAAACACACAAGCACAACAGAAACACGCGGAAATTTATAAACTGCCAGATTTTTCACAGTAGCAGTGGGTTTTTTCTTGCAACAAAATGTCTCTCCTCTCCTCCTCTGTCCTCCATTGATTTTATTTTATTTTATTTTATTTACACCTGCGCAGTGTGCAATGATGGGCTGGCCCAGTGGCCTGGCCAGCCATGTGGGAGGGGACGACCATGCAAATTTTTGGAGCCATCCCACCAATCGCATGGCCACTTGGCCGCTGAGACTTCTGGGATGTGCCAAAAAGCCCCCTAAAACCTGCCCTAGCCCCCTAACCCCCTAACCCTAATCCTTGACTCCTTACCCATACGTCACAGACTGTCTTCTTAGTGGGTCAGAGAGGCACCCAGAGGTGCAACCCAATAGCCCACCGTAACCTTACCCGTCATTAGCCTAACCCTAGCCTTTGCACTAACCCACCTTAGCCCATAGCCAGATCTACTTGCATTGCACTACACACGCAAGTACGATTCCCTTCTTTGTGGGACATGGCAGGTGCGACACACTCGTACCAGGGGATCAGGTACTTGAGCTGGTCTCTGCCTGCAAATGGTATGCATACCCATATGGTTATGCATGCCATTTTGCAGCAGCAGCAGGTGAGGAGGGGAGACCCCCATGTTGAGGGGTCTCTTGGAGCCTGCTGCTGCTGTCCCTTCCTAGTGGGTGAGGATAGGAGGCACCCACGGGTGCCTCCAGGAGCCCACTTTCCCTTTATAGCGGGCCGGCGGAGGCACCCACCCCACAGAGGTGCCTCCAGGAGCCCGCTACCCCCCCAAAAAAAACCAGTATAACGATAACGAAAAAACGAACCGACTAATTTTTGCGAATTTTCGCGAAAAACGGAAACGAGCCGACACGGGCTGCCTCCAACACACGACAACTCGAAAACGTCATTTTCCCGAGTCGTGCCCATCTTTATTCCTCACACAGTGCATCACCATTACCTTGCAGAATCAGTGGCCCCAACAGACATATTCACAGCTGCCAACCAGGATGCTTTTAAAAGAATACAGGGCAGATCCATGGAAGGTAGGGCTATCCATGGCTAGTAGCCATGAGGACCCCCTAGATCAGAGGCAGCAAGCCTCCAGATTTCAGTCTTTGGGGTTGTGAGTGGAATATGACTCTCATATTTCCTGTAGATTGTCTTTGGCCAGAAATGCTGAGTTGGCCACTTGGAAACAGTATTCTGGACTGGGGCCTTTCTTATTTAGGCATTAATTAATAATAATCACATAGTGTTAAGTCAGTTCTGACTTATGGTGACGCTTTCCAGGTAGAGGACAGAATGTTCTGAGGTCTCCCTCAGACTTTTGCAGCTGGCCTAAGGATGGACAGGCTGACTGTTCTCATAGGAGGCACTCTGAGGAATCCATCTCCTAACCTCTGGTTCCACCACCAGATAGCTAAGCCATCCAGCTATCCAGCCCAGATTGAAATGCCAGGCGGCATAGATGATGCTCCCTGGGGCAGCCCACAGTTTATCTGTGCAAGAATCTACCGGATTCTGGCAGCTTGGGAGCAACTGGCCTAGGGTCACTCTTATGAGTTTCATGGCTGAATGAGGACATTAATTTAGATTCTGCAAGCCCTGCTGTGACAGTCACTATGCCACACTGACTTGTCATAAGGCAGGTCACCTCCCCTGCACAGGATTAACCCCCCTTTCTCCAGCTGTATTAGTCATGTAGATTTCATTCGGAACCATTCTGCTAAGAAGGGCTAGTTCCTGCACATTATTGGTGCAAGCGTCTTTCACACAGGGAACGGGAAACTGCCGCTGTTTTTCAATGGTGTTTTAAAGTTCCGAAGGCATTCAAGAGAAAAATCCATCTGGCTACGATCTCAGCTCCTTCTCTTTCTGCTATAATAAGTTCTGTATTTCAAAGAGACCGCTGCAGAACTGGAAACAGACGCCTCTGTAACAATGCAGGAATCACCGACATCTCACACAACGGTTGTAATAGTAGCTTTGGGACTTGAACGGTAGCAGTTGGAATCTGTCTGGAATGCACAATGAGCTTTGAGTGGTGCATCGTCAGTTCAGGGACAGATTAAGAGACCACAGCTGTATCTTAATATGAAGGAACACTTAAAATGAAACAGGATTTCTGTAGTGAGGCATGCACAAATATTTAGGAACAAGCTTATTTTCTTTCGTTTCCCCCCACCCTTCCCCCCAATTTCTTCAATTCTGTCCTCTTGTTCCTCCACAACTGCAGGTGTACATTGTGTTTGTTTATGTCTGGTAATGTAGATTAAGCATCAACTCTAGCCTGGATGAAAGTGTTCCTGAGAGACCCAATCCAGGTGGACTTGCTGATCTGAAATCAGTAAAGACAGATAAGACTGAGGAGCTCCTAGACCTAGTCAGATGAAAGACAGACCAAGGAATAGAGATGCCACCTTTTCCATATGAGATTACACTCCCTCTGAAAACACAGATGTGCAGCCGGGGTGGTGGTGGCATTCCTTGATTCATCTTGGAGCATGCATGCCCAAGTCTTGCCAATGGCCAGGACTGCATTTGCACTGTTAAAACCTAGTGCTCCAGCTGCACCTGTTCCTGGAGAGGTTTGATCTAGCCATAGTGACACATGCCTTAGTTACAGTCCTGGCTAGATTACAAGAGCAAGCTCTATGGGGCACTACCTTTGGAAAGTGTTTGGAGACTTCAGCCTGTCCCAAATATGGCAGCTAACTGATGATGTTGGTCACAGGTCCTGCATAACCCAAATGTTACAATAGCTCCAATGGCTGCCAATCCATTTCTGGGCACAATATAAAGTGCTGCTTTTAATCTACAAAGCCATAAATAGTTTGGGTCAAAGCTCTCTTAAGGCCGTGGTCACACCTGGGTTTCGATCCTGATCTTCTGAAGGTCCGGCTTTTCCTCTTCGTCCCATCACATGATTTAATATGTGGGACAAGAGTTCTCGCATCAAAAGCTGTTTTTTTTAAAATTATTTTAAAGTGCAGTTCAGCCCCCCTTGGCCAGCAGGTGGCGCTAGCATTCGAAAAACAAACAGACCACTTGGCTGGGGGAAATTTTAAAACTTGTAGGACCAGATAGAGCTTCCTGTTTCTCCGAAGGTGGAAAGCAATTAAAAAAAACATAGCCCATCGGCCCCAGGAACAGCCGGTGGCTGCTATGAAAAAAGAAAGAAAAACCTGGATCATCTGCGTGGTCCCACGGCGTCTGTCTCCTTAAAAGCTGGATTTTCAAAGTGAGGCAAGAATTTCCCTACCTCTTGGGTGAGTCACAGAAACCTCACTTTTTTTTCCCCAAAAAGCCCGGTGGCCGTGGGGATGGCATTTTTAGGCACAGGTTATCTGATGATTAAAACTGCTTTTAAAGGGACGTGGGACCGGGGCCTTAAGGACTGCATCTTTCTTTATGAGCCCAATGTTAGGATCACCAGGGGAGGTCTTGCTCTCCGTCCTAACACCTTTACAGGTGTGTTTGGTGGGTACTCGGGAGAGGGTCTGCTCTGTTGCTGCTCCCAGACTTTGCAACTCCCTCCCAATGGAGCCAAGGCTGCCCCCATCTTTTCTGTCCTTGCGCAAGCAAACAAAAGACCGTTGTTCTTCAGGCAAACTTTCCTTGAGTGACTTACCGTCTGGGGAGGGTTTGGATTCTTGTGCCTTGTTGTTTTTAAATGTTTTTAGCATTGATTTGATTTAGTGTTTTAATATATTTTAAAATACATTTAAAATACTGTATTTGTAGCCATATTATTTTAAGCTTTTAAATGTACTGTAGTATTTTAATGGTGTAAATCACCATGGGTGCTTTTAAAGGTATAAGGTGGGGTAAAAATGGAAGGAAAGAAGGAAAGAAGCTGAACTTTCTTTTTTTTTTTAAAAAAAAAAAAGGTACTGTTGCCTTAAATCTAGAGCTGCAGTGCTCATAGGATCCTGCAGGCACTTCTGAGGTTTCTGGCATGCTGTTACATCCACATGTGCTTCTGAACAATGTTTGGGTGCTGCTTACTGTTGAGATTAGCTTTGCCCCCACTATCATCTAAAGATCTCTATGCAGGCATTCTTCTGCTTCTTTTGCTGGTTCTTAATACAGTCCCAGAGCACCCCCCCCCAGAAGAAGATACAGTAAATGGAAATTCTTTAATGTTATCTGTTACCCCTCTGTCCTCCATTGAGTCTAATTAAAAAATCAACCTAGGCTATTTGTACACGACCCCTAAACTCCGCCGTAAATGGCTGCCAGCTCCAGAGCTTACAATTGTTTCCCCACCAGCTCCGGAGTTTGCAGAAAATTAAGTGCGATCACGCCCACCTAAGTGCGTCCCAGCGCACTTTTCATGTACCTGCTCTCGGAGGGTGAAAATCCCCAGATCCGGATGTAACCTAGAGTGCTGGGCTCTCCTCGCTTCTGTTTGTTGATGTTTTTGCCTCCCGCCCCTTTAAGAGAAGGAATCAGGATGATGACAGGGCTCCGGGCGGCTTCAGAGGTGAGCCTGCATTTTTTCCTCTCTTTTTTTCTCCCTCCCCTCACGCAGACAGGAGCAAGGAGGTGCGGAGGGGTGGGGACGCAGGAAGAGCAACGAACCCCCAAGATCTCTAGTCTGAATTTAAGTGGCCAGCGGATCTTAGGGGTCGTGTGAAAAGGCCCCTATCAAGAGATGTCCATTGAACAGGGGTGGGAAAGGTGTAGGCCACAAGTTGCATATAGCCCCGAACCAGTTTTTAATAATAATAATAATAATAATAATAATAATAATAA
>JAHTLZ010000074.1:6407650-6431797 GCA_023846285.1 Phrynocephalus versicolor | reverse complement strand
ATAATAATAATAATAATAATAATAATGGGATCTGCTCGCATAATTTGCTGATACATCACATAGTCCTAAGCAATTGGGAAGTGTTCAACTAGTGATTTGTAATACAAAATCCAGCGTAGGTATCTTGTTTGCTGTGTGATAATAATAATAATGGAAGAAGAAGAGGAGGAGGATGAAGAAGATGAAGAAAACAACCCTGCTGTCACTGGGGAAAACAAAATGGAAAAGGCACCAAAGCTGCCACTGTCCACTGCTTCTCCCTGTAATTTATACAGCTCCACAGAGTAGAGATGGGCACGACTTGACGAAATTCTCGTTTCCGTTTCCGTTACTCGTTTCTGTTACGGAACGGAAAAGGAAACGACAACTACTCCGCCAGAACTCGAACTCGAACCGACTAAATTAAAATTGGGTCTGATTTGTCGTTGTCGTTCCTGGCATCGCGGCGATCCCGCGATGCCAAGCGGCACAGAAAAAAAGTTTTTAAAAGTAAAAAAAAAAAACCCAATTCCCGGCCAAAAAGCAGGCGAAAATATGCCTGCCTGAGTGAGGATGACCCCCCCCTCCTGTCCTGGGCTGCTCTGGTGGTGGGGGAAATCCTCGTCGTAGTTGCTCGCAACAAGCCGGACTCGCCGCCGGCTGCCGCAATTCAAGCGGCACAGAAAAAAAGTTTTAAAACCCCCGATTCCCGGCCCAAAAAGCAGGCGAAAATATGCCTGCCTGAGTGAGGGCTCAGGGCAGGGCACCTACCAGAGGGGTGGTTTCTGGGGGGGGGGTCCCCGGCCTCCCCCCCTCTCCTGTCCTCCTGGGCTGCTCTCGTCTCGCCATGCCATGCGGTGCGGGCGGGGGATCGAAAATGGGGCGGCAACCGCAATATTTTTTTTGAAATTGTGGTCCAAAAAACAAAAACACACAAGCCAACACAAGCACCACAGAAACATGCGGAAATTGCTATTTTAAAACTGCCAGAATTTTTACAGTAGCAGTGGGTTTTTCTTGCAACAAAATGTCTCCTCTGTCCTCTCTCCATTGATTTTATTTTTATTTTATTTTATTTTATTTTATTTACACCTGCGCAATGATGGGCTGGCCATGGGAGTGACCATGCAAATTTTTGGAGCCATTCCACCAATCGCATGGCCACTTGGCCAGGTTGACCACAGAGACTTCTGGGATGTGCCAATCGGGCATAAAAAGCCCACTAACCTAGCCCGAAGCCAAAGCCTAAGCCTAACCCATACGCCAGTACACTGTCCTTCTAAGTGGGTCAGAGAGGCACCCAGAGGTGCACCCCAATACTCACCCTAACCTCACCCGTAACTAGCCTAACCCTAGCCCTTGCGCTAACCCGTCTTAACCCTAAGCCAGATCTACTTGCATTGCACTACACGCAAGTACCTTTCCCTTCTTAGTGAGACGCAGTGGGTGCAGAGAGTCCACCAGTCTGGCTCTGGGTGACTCCTGCAGGCTCGGCTCAGCAGCATGTGTGACATGCAAACTATGCCCCCGAGGCCTGACTGATGCAGGGAAGGCACCCCAAAAAGAGGGGTGCCTCTGCCAGTCTGCTGCATCTGCAACTTGGTATGCATATCCATATGGCTATGCATGCCCTTTTGCAGCGGGTGAGGATAGGAGGCACCCACGGGTGCCTCCAGGAGCCCGCTTTCCCTTTATAGCGGGCCAGAGGAGGCACCCACCCCACAGAGGTGCCTCTAAGAGCCCGCTACCCCCCCCCAAACCAGTATAACGACAGACGAAAAAACGACACCACGAAACGACAAATTTTGCGAAATTTCGCGAAAAACGGAAACGAGCCGAAACGGACCCGTCCCGAAAAACGATAACTTGGAAAAAAAAATTTCCTGGTCGTGCCCATCTCTACCACAGAGTAATCTAGCCAGTTTTGTGGCTTTCCTCCTATTTGCAAATTACTTAGTTATACAAGATGGCTTATTGATTTTATTTTGTATAAAATGCTCGTCATTTGCCTTAATAATCTTAATTTAACAAAGAGGTATTCAGACTGTGTTTTCTTCCAGAAATGGAATTCCTGGAAATAGCAATCAGTCTAATCAATGTGGTAGTCTTACTCCAGGAAGAAGGCCTAGAGATCAAAGACATCTCGGTTTAACAGAGATTATTAAGGCGAGGAATGGGTATTTGACACAAGAATAAAATGACAAAGCTCTTTTTAAGAACTAAGTAACTTGAACTAACAGTAACCAAAGAGAAAATGCATAAAATTAGATAGTACTACAAAGCTGCAGTTTCCAGGAGTGACTTAAAGCTTACTTAGCTATATTTAACCCTGTATTAAGGGTTTGATAATTAAATTGCAAACCTTAATCAGACTGTTCTGATAACTTTTATAAATACTACAAAAATAGAAACATTAATGATCCTGCAGTAAATCAGTCACTGCAACCAATGGAAAAATGCTCTTTAGACATTTAAAACAGTTAAAACTAAAAACCAGTCACCGTTTGTCCTTTTCCTTCCCACTGCAGCTGCTATTTCAAGAAATGCAAGACTCAGGATGCCAGCAAATTGGAAGAGTGGCCCTCTGGCCTTGCCTGGCCTTGCTGTGGAAAACCTACATACTGCCAGGGGTATTCTTTGAGCAAGGATCACAGCAACAGCAACACCCTTTGTGGATTACTTTCCTTTTCCTCAGACGCATGGACCACTTGCAGCTGTTCGTTATGAGTACCTTTTATGGCAATCCAGTTCATGGATCCCACACATAAGGGGACTACAGTGGAACCTTGACTTACGTCATTAATCCGTTCCGGAGGTCTAGAAATAAGTCAAACTTGCCTTAAGTCAAACGAAGTTTTCCCATAGAAAGTAATGGGAAAGTGGATTAATCTGTTACAGACTATGAAAAAGACCCCTGAAAACAGCAATTTAACACAAATTTGACTGGTATAGGAGATTCCTTCCGGGGATGTAAATGAAATGTCTCTTCAAAGAGAGAAGGAGGCAGTGAAATTATAGTCCACAAGTTATAAGCCTCCACTTTTTAATCGTCATAGCAACAATGTCTAACATTTAAGTTTTACTGAGTTTTAACCTGACGTTCCAAGTTCTGAACAACCCTATGCTTACCATTAGAGTCCCATAACTGTACAGCTCCCCAACTAAAATGCTTCCATTGTGGACCAGAATTCTGCAGCCAGATTTTGTACAAGACTGAGCCGACCGTCTAACCAGCGAGGCCAGTCCCGAGCTCCTGGCCCTTCTTCTCCGGCGGTGGCGGCGGCTTCGGCGAGGCCGAGGACCAGCTCCAGGTGCTCAGAGCTGGCCTAGCCGAAGCTGCCGCTGCTGGAGGAGACGAAGAAGGCAGGAGCAGTTTGGAGGCGGCAGCCGCGATGCTGGGTCGTGGCTGCTGCTCGATTCCGTGGCCTTGCGCCGGGGTTCCGAGCTGTAAGTCGGAGCCTGTGATGCAAGTCAAACAGGCCCCTTCTTGCTGCAAGTCAAGCAGCATGTAAGTCAAGGTTCTACTGTATTGGTTTAAAATTTGGGCCGGGCCAACTGAAATCCAAATTTTGTGTGGCACTTGACTTCCATATGAGCCTGCCCTTTCTCTAAGATCAGGCCAGGAGGCCCTGCTGAAGGTACCATCCCTCAAAGAGATAAGGGGGTGGCATGTAGAAACAGGGCCTTCTCGGCGGTTGCCCCCCAACTCTGGAATGCCCTCCCTACGGAGATCCACCTGGCGCCAACACTTTTGGCTTTTTGGCACCAGGCAAAGACTTTCCTGTTTGGCCAGCATTTTAATTAGATTATTTGGTTGGACACACGAGCAGCAGGGTTTTATAATTTATAATCTGCACTGTGTGCTGTTTGAACTGTATTTTATATAATAGTTTTTAATAATTTTATTGCTTTATAGTTTTTAATACTTGTTGTATGCCGTCCAGAGACCTCTTGACAGTGGGGCGGCTAAAAAATCTTGTAAATAAATAAAATAAATAAATAAAAAGGGCTGGGTAAGGAAGGTGTCAATCAGGATCTCTCTCAGTAAGGTGGAGACATGTTGATTGCATTAGTGAGAGTGAGTCTGACTGGAAAATACTTGTCCTTGTTTCTGACGTTAATCCTGCATGCTGCAAATAAACAATCCCCCCTTTCTTTGCAACATTCCACCTTGGAGGGAGTACAGCTGTTGGGGGGGGGGGGGAGAAGAAGGAGAAATGGTTTTCCACACCTTGAAAGAGCTGAATAGAGCTGTTTCACTGGCACAAATTGCTGCACTTCAGAAATATGAGATGAGGATGGTCTACCTTAGCCAATAAGCCCTGCTACATTACTTCTGGAATCTAGCAAGGTACCGTATAACAAATTGTCTTAAAATACATCGCTCCCTGCACTCACTCACCTACTTTTTTGCCTTTTAACCTTGAATGCCTTCTAGCAGCAGGTCTTTCACCCTTGCTAAGAATCTCGCTCCTGTGCTACAAAAATCACTTTGCTGCTTGATTGAAAATGGAAATGATGGATAGAAAGCAGCCTGTGTGTAAAACCACAGTCAGCAGAGCGGAAAAACGGCACCCTCAGTTCATCATATCTAAGGCGTACGGTCCCAAAACCTGGCAGAGTTTTTTAAAAAATTAAACAACTAAGTTTTGCTACCCTTTCATGACACACTAAATCTGCTGCCTGAAGCAACCCATTGATCCTGCCTAAAGGTAGAGCTTTGCCCTGCCAAAAACAAATACAGTGGTACGTCGTAAGACGAATACCCCTTAAGACGAAAAACTCGTAAGACGAATGGAATTTCCGAGGATAGGAAAAACTCATAAGACAAAATTTTCCCCTATGCGTTCCATTCGTCTTACGAGGTACCATTGATCCTCACCCAGCCTGGGCTGTTTGCAAGAGAACAGCCCAGGCTGCCCAGCAATTTGGTGAGCAGAGCAGGGAGGGACTGGTCTTAGGTCAGCCCGGGCTCCTTGCAAAGGAAGCTTCCCTTGCAAGGCACCTGGTCTGGCTGAAGATCCATTGGTCCCTGCTCTGCCCAACACTTTGTTGGCCAGAGCAGGGACTCCTCCTCTTCACCCGTGTCTCTGCACAGAGACACGGGCGAGGAGGAGGTGGCTTCCCGCTCAGTCACCGGCAGCCAAAGGGTCCTACATGCAGCTGAGACAGACACCTGATTTTGACAGCTCTGGGCTGTCAAAATCAGCTGTCTGTCGGCTCCGGGGGGGGGGACAGCCTTCCGTTGTCCCTTGATTGAGGGGGTTAGGCAGCATTCCCATAGGAATGCATAGGAAACCTATTAATCTGTTCTGGGGAAACTGATTAATTGGTTTTCAATGCATTCCTATGGGAAACCATGCCTTGTAAGATAAATTTTTCGTAAATTAAATTTGTCTTACGAGGCACAGCTGTATTAATGGTCAGATCAGATAGCTTGTATGTTACTAATATTTTATTTATTTATTTTAGAGTATTTTTACCCTATAGACATCATATGCCACAAAACATCATCCCAACTGATTTTGGAGGCAGACCAATTTTAGAGGCAAATGCTAGGCAGAAATTGAGGGAAAACTTGCCTCTGCAATTCTCACTTGATATTTTAAAAAAAGCTTTACAGTATTTTATTTTACTTACCACACCATTTGTTGCTGCAGTTAATGGAGCCCACATGCCAAGACAAATTAGCTGACTGTATGCAGAGCTTGACGGGTGAAGTGACAGTAGCAATTAAGCAGAAAACACACCAATCCCATTAGGACCACATATATATCTATTGCCCATAAGCCATACTTCTGTTTAGTCTGCACCACTATTGTTGGTGATTTTGCAGCCATCTGATTTCTCTCATCTCATCATTGTTGGCTTCAATGCTTAGGAAGTCTTCCTGCGACATTTGGCTGTGCTCATTATGGTGTATTGTAAACCAATCCACAAAAACAGAGAATGAAGTATCAACAGAGATGGGATTTTTTTTACCCCGTCTGTGCCTTGAGATTTAAATGGATCAACATAAAAATCAGCCTGGCGTCACTGCTTTCATGATTACCCTATTATACAAAATGTTTCATCATCACACACCAGAGCAGCAGAAGCCATAAGTACAAGCAATAAAAGTTCTTGATATAACAGTTGGGATGTCTTATGTAGACGTCGTAGAGAAAATGAGCTTCTCTTGCTAGTTCCCTGAGCTCCTTGCCCTCTGAAGATGCCGAAACGTCAGGAAGAAAAACTTCCAGAACACGGCCAAACAGCCCGCAAAACTCACCAACAGCGGTGAGCTTCTCTTGAGTCAGACATGTTGATTGGTCTCAGGTACGGACTGCCTGGTTCTCCACAGGTGGTTGGATTGCCGTTCCATCATCCCTCAACGCTGCCTGGGTTCCTTAGGACAGGCAGGCACTGTATCTGGACAACATCGAGTAGGGATGGCCATTTTTATGTGACCAGATTTTTTTCTTGATACTGTACTGGGTTTTTGCAGGTTTTGAAAAATGCCCCTGCTCTGAGAAGCCTCCCCCTCCCCAAAACAAGATTAGAAGTAGCTAGAGATCCACTTCTGATATCAAAGACCACCACCCCCGTGTGTTTTGGGCTTATACATTTGTAGTAAGTCTCCACAATTTCTGTAAACCGCAGCTCTAGAGGGTTTATTCACCCAACATTTGGAAACTGCAAGAATGGAGGGGGAGAGGGAGAAAGAGGAGGGGACATTACCAAGGGTTCCTGGAACATAACATGTGGTAAGCATGTCATGTTATGCAGAGTCTTGTTTAAGTGGTTCAGTGGACTAAGGCTCCAAAAACTGTTGGCTGCAAATTTGGCGGTTCAAATCCGAGGTGCCACACAGCGGAGCAAGCTCCCGCTGATAACACCAGCCTCAGTAGCAATTATTAATTAAATAGCTTACAAGGTACTGCACTTTCATAAGGGTATGAGGGTAGTGGTTGGAGCCCAGAGCTGGTGCTTGGGAGATCCAGAATCACATCCCCATTGAGCAATGAACTCTGGTGGGCTAGTTGTTATTTATAATTCTAGACTACCTCCCATGGAGGATAAAATGGGAAGTAATGGCCAATGCTTTGTACTCACTGTAGAGAAGGCAAGGTGTTAGTGTAAGTAATAAAGAGTAATTTATTATTTATTTTATTTTAGAGTATTTTTACCCCGCCTTTCTCCTTGAAAATGGAACCAAGGCAGCTTACATTAATGAGGGGTAATATACAGTCCAGTACCATTAAGACATGTTCAAGTATTGAGAACAGGGAATTGAGGGACATCTTACAACATTAAAAGACAACATTACAGCTATAAGAGAACACGAGCAAGAATGACACCCACCCAGGGACAGATAACTGAGGAGGCCACCTTGGAAAATAACGTTCCCCCAGCCGAGGGAGGCTAAAGTCATTAACTTTAAGACCAGAGTCGTCTCTTTTCTTTTCTTTTATTCTTATGGGACTTGTTTGAAGAATGTAGAAATTAAAACAATTTGTTATATTCTAAATGAGTGGTGCAATCATAAATAAATAAATGCCTAGGGTGTTGTCGTCAGTAAGAATCAGTGGAAGTGCTCAATAATTAAAAGTAAACTGTCTATGGCAAAGTATTAATTATTATCGCGTGCCCTTTGGCAAGCATCCATGAGCAGCAAAGGTGGTTGCAAAGGGGTGATCCCTGGCTCCGAGTCAAGAACCAGGGAAAACAAAGTTCATCCGGAAGAGAAACGGGAGAGGTCATATTTTAAAGCCAAATCAGCAGATAGGAGGTAAGCTGTTCCTGCGTGTGGTTGTTTGTTAGGCGAGGTTATTAATAATGCATTTTTAAAAAGCAACCCAAGCAGGGATGTATGCCCCATTGCTGTGCTAGTTCACAATCGAATTACAACATACAAGAGGCATAGGGCTCCCTCTCGAGGCTGCCTGTGCTAATTCCAGCCCAGCCAAAATGCAGAAATTAAAATGCAAAAATTAAAATACTCATTTGCTACCTTTTTCTTTCTGAGTGTGGAATGGTACACAAGCAGGGGGGAAATAAATAAGAAGAGCACCGCTGTTGTTTGTATATGAGAAGGTTTTGTCATTGAAAGACATTTATGTTTGCAAATGTCTGTGAAGATTCTCAGGTGAGTTTATCTGGAAGTTGAGTCATGGCAACTGGACTTCTTTTTCTTGAGAAAGAGAAACGTTTTGCTGCTCATCCCAACAGGGGGGACTCGCAGTAGCTGTATTCAGACTGACAAAGCTGTTGGAATGAGCAGCGAAACGTTCCTGTCTCTCAAGAAAAAGAAGTCCAGTTGCCATGACTCAGCTTCCAGATATGTCTGCAAATGTGGAAAAGGTCTCTTGGTGGAAAGAGACCAACAACATATATTAGCTGACCTAGAAGTGCAGTAATAAGAGAAACTTCACTTCTCCTTCTCCCTACAATTTTCTGAATTTTCCAGTCATCACCGCTGCCGCCTCTGCTGACCCAGAATTGCTGAATAGCTCAGTGGCTTAAGATTCTGACTGTGAAGCCAGAGGTTGGGAGTTCAATTCCCCATTGGGTCTCCTTGAGAGGGGTTGGACTCAGTGATCAATGGGACCCCTTCCAGCTCTGCCACTTTAAGGTTACTTAACCTTTTGTACTTTTTGCTTACACTTTTCTTTAGTCACGTCCCATAAGAGTAGCAGCTCTCGTGGAACAATTTTGAGGAGAGGTAGCCAGCTATGAATCCCCACCATTTATTTGTTTTTTCTCCTGCGGGCACTTGGGGGGGGGGTTCTTAAGAATACTGACTATAGTCCACTTAGTGGCCTTGTTTCAGCCACAGAGTAACTCAGTCCCTGAGTTTACACACGTGGCACCTGTAGTGCTGTGTCATAATGTGGGGAGGGGGGCACCTGTTCAGGATTTTGGAAATCTCATTCATATCCCCGCTGTATCTAATTTATCTCCTGCACCCCATGATGGTTAACCAGCAGCATCTTTTATCCACTGAGCATCCTCAGATCTCATTGAGCTGTTTGGAAAGGGGGAGTTCCCTTCTTAAAGTTTTCAAATAAAACTTGAACTCAACCTTTGCCAGTGATGGAGAACCTTTTAGAGACCGAGTGTCTCAGAGGCCTCAGAAATAATTTTTGGCGATCCAGAAGTCACTTCCAGTTTACTGGAAGTCACTTCCGGTGCGCAGGGAGGCCCTTTTGGGGCCTCCAGAGGGCCTGGGAAGGCCCTCGCAGGCCCGTTTAGGGCAGCACCAGTCCTGGGGTAAGTACGGGAGGCCTGAAACAGGCCTTTCCCCCCTTACCCCAGGGGGCCTTTTTTCATATACTTGTGGTCCCACGATATAGCGCTAGCACAGTATATGAACCGCGAAAGTGCGGGGGACCACTGTATCCTGACACATGAAGGGAGCCATATCAAAACAGCTCCATGCTTGCCTTCATGTGTACTATTAGGACACTTTTATGAAAGTGGCAAGTGCACAGTCCAGACAACTAACAGCGCAATTCCATTGTGTCATGCTGGCGAGACTTTTCGCTCAATAGAGGTTCAATAGGATTCTTCCCAGTTTAAATAACAGTCTACTAGTTATTTATTTTAGAGTATTTTTACCCCGCCTTTCTCCTTGGAAAGAAACTGTATTCCAAAAAAATTACTTTTTTGGAATACAGTAGCACTCCTATATTCATTGGGGATTGGTTCTGGGACCCACGCGGATACCAAAATCTGCGGATAAGAGCTAATGCTCATATCTGGGGCGGCAGCGGTGGTGTGGTGGCTGGGGTGGTGGTGGAATGCTAGGGGGCCTCCACCTCCACCACCGAAGTTATGGACGGGTGGGTGCCTGCAGGCCGGGGATTTGAGACTGGGGATCCAAATAACCCCCTGCTGAGGAGGGGTGAAAGAGCAACAAAGGGCCAACCCCCTCCCACCCTGCATCCCCCGTCCGCCCCTGCCCTCTCTGCCAGGCCAGCACAGCAACATGAGGGAAATGAAGTTACGGTACTTGTACCACCTGTCTCCTCAGCAGTTGTGGTGGTGGCGCCGGCGGCTGCAGAATTGGTGGTGGCAGCAGAAGAGGCACCCTCATAGTCCTGTAGATACCTGTGGGCCACGCAGGCGCCTCTTCCACCGCTGCTATCGCTGCTTTAGCCACCGCCACCACCTCAGCAACTGCTGACGAGACAGCCAGTATAGTATGTAACTTCATTTCCCTCATGTCGCCATGACGGCCTGGTGTGCCTGCTGGTAGGAGACAGCGGAGGAAGACACAGCGGTCCTCAGGAGCCCCTCTGCTTGGCAGGGCAGGTCTGCCCCCCCACACATCAGCAGCACCTACACCCGAGTGGCAGAGGCACCCTGACAACCCCCACCAGCACGCCAGCGAACCCTGCCATGGCGTTGCGGGCAGGCACTCACAGGCTGCATGGCCTTTGCTGCTGATGTTATGGGCAGGCACTCTCGGACCATGCAGCCTCCATCTCCACCACTGTAAGGAGGCACTTGTGGGCTGTGCTGCCTCCACTGCCAATGATGCAGGTGGGCGCTCACAAGCCCATGCTGCCTCTACCGCCACTGCGGGTGGGTGCTTGTGGGCCACACAGCCTCTGCCATCGCCACTGATGTCCTGGGCAGGCTTCCCAGGGCCACACAGCCTCTGTAGTCACCGCCGCCACCACCACCCTTGCACCTCACACTGCCATTCAGCATCCATAGATAACTGAATTTGCAGATAGTGAATCAGCGGATATGGGGGTACGACTGTAGTCAGAAATTGTCTGCAGAGGGAGAAACTATGCATATAGGCCCATAGGCTTCTTCCTTGCAGAAATTGGCACTGAATGACCAGATGTTGGATTGTTCAGTGGTTTTGCCCTCTAGCTGCAGAGCCAGAGATGCTTCCTCCACAGGGGCTGAACTTCATGATCAATTGGGCTCCTTCCAGCTCTGCAGTTCTAAGACGATGGTGGAGTAACATAGGGTGACATTCTCTAGCCTCACTTACTTTTTTATTTAAGATACTTTTTGAGCATCCGAGTAGAGCTTAGATCTCAGTCAGAAAGCAAAGAAGCATTATAAGAGCAATATTTTGATTGATCCCCTTTGGGACAGTTTTATAGCTAACAAATTATGAATAATCCAAGGGGAAGAGAAATCTGTACGGAACAAAATATTATAGAAAGTGATAACCCCTACCTCACCCCCCAAAATGATGTTCCTTCCAAGTAAATACATCTGGACTCAAGAGAAATAAAGCACAAATATATGGAAATACCTGCTTGCTGAGCTGGAAAACTTGCAAACTAGTTGGGTGGTGTGGGTTTTTCGGGCTGTTTGGCCGTGTTCTAGAAGTTTTTCTTCCTGATGTTTCGCCAGACTCTGAGGCTGGCATCTTCAGAAGGCAAGGAGCTCAGGAAAGCTAGGAGTTTTTTCTTTGCTTTGGGTACCCCGAGTTGCTAGCCACGGAATCTGGTAAAACGTCAGGAAGAAAAACTTCCAGAACACAGCCAAACAGCCTGAAAAACCCACACCAGCAATCTGATCCCAGCCATGAAAGCCTTCGAGAATACATAGCAAACTAGTTGTTGGTCGTTTTGTCTACTAATCTGTAATAAGCATTTATTAGATTGAGGAATAGAATTTTTCATAAATACAAATTCATACTAGTATTTTTCCCTACACTATTATGCACATTTCTGTTATTCAGGATAAATGTGGCAGTTCTGAACAGGTTTTGGAGGACAAACTTTTTTCTGTTTTTCACTGTCCCTTTATTTGTCCGATGTTTCTATCTGCATTGCAGCAATACACAGATCTGTCTCCTCCTGGTTTTCCCCCTCTCTTCTTTTCTTCTTTTTTTGCTACTGGAGGGCAGAGGAGTGTTGTGTGAAATCAATTCCAAGCAAAAATTAACAAAGCAGATGTTGGCATTTCACTATGCAGTGTGATGGGGCCTGTAACACTGATTGCCTGAAAGTTAAAAGTCCATTTAAATGTTAGTGAGTTCCTAGGAACAGGGGAAGATGGTTCATTGTAAAGGAAAGTCGAGGGGAGAGACTAAGTATAAGATAAAAAGAATTGTTGGTAAAACTGGCAAGGCCTCGTTGTTAACCTATGTAGACAAAGCAGCTGGGCTTAAAGTGTACCGTACTTGGAAGGTAAATGCTGAAGTTGTAAGCAAATGTATTTACAATTGAAAAGGTCCTCTGTAATTGGACTTATTTGCATCTATATTCCTACAGTTGTATAACATACATGAGCAGTGATTTCTTTCCTTTAAAAAAAGTCAGTCTCCACTTTTCAATCTCTTTTTATCAACACTGTTGATAAAACATAAATCACAGAGAGAATTAGAAGCTCATTTACAGGCGACAAAATCTGCCTGCGTCACATATGTGGCTCATTTTTAAAAACAGCATCACAGGACATGATTTCAGATGTCAGGGGAGTTGTACCACAGAGGTATAAGCCAGTGATGGTGAACCTTTGGCACTCCATATGTTTTGGACCACAACTCCCAGAATTCTGAGCCTAGATCAGTGGTGGTGAACCTTCGGCACTCCAGATGCTTTGGACCACAACTCCCAGAACTCCAAGCCTAGATTGCCAATGACAAAGGACTGTGGGAGTTGTGGTCCAAAACCTCTGCAGTGCCAAAGGTTCACCACCACAGGTATAAGCAGATCTATTTAAGACTGGCACAGGATGATAGATTGATTAGAGGCAACCCTGTGGTATCCATGCAAGTGAGCAAAAGGAGACCATGAAGTTTGGGGTTTCAACCCAGTTCTCTTATGTGTCACCATATTGCCTGTGGATGTAAAGTTGGAATCCCTTGCATACTGATGTGCACAGAGCTCACTGAAGTCCACAGCACAGATGCTGGTGGCATTTAGCAAGCTTGGATTGCACCTAGTGGTCAGCTGTAAGAACAGCCAATAATAAGTAAAGCCCTTATATACCAATAATGCGATGAGAGGGGGGGAAATCACCAAAGTATGAGAATTCATCAGTTATGACACTATTCCCTAGTCAAAAAACACTTATAGAAGTGAACTGCAACCCGGCCAGGATTATGTTAAAATAAATCTGCTATTTTTTGCCCGTTTCCCCCCTCCATATTGGTATGCTAAAAGCAGCTGTCATCGCCTGTGATTTATGGCAACTCAATGAATGAGTAACCTCCAAAATGCCCTGTCCTCAACAGCTCTGCTCAGCTCTTGCAAAGTCACTGCTGTGGCTTCCTTATGGAGTCAATGAATCACATATCTGTTTTTTCCTCTTTTCCTGCTGCCTTCATCCCTGCTCCCCCCACCACAAGATGGGACTTCTTTGAAATAAATGTAGGATGAGCGTACAGCCTTCTGTGTTGGCTATTGTACATGCACAGCTGCTAAGAAACCATGTTTTGGTTGCACATGCACTGAAATACACACAGGCATGGTCATCACGTGTGGTGATTTAGAGAAAGATGGCACACATTTTTCTACACCGAGCCGATTTTGGTGTAGGAGTTTTGTCATCTTTTAAGTTGCTCACACATTTTGCCTATGAACAACAGTCTAAAGCCAACATTAGTAGAAAAATAGACCTCTTGAAATGGAAGGGACTTGTTAGTCATAATTAGCTGAACTACCATTAATGCCAACATGTCTGCTGTCTCTGAGGTTAATTTTGGATTTAGCTTTCTGGCAGTGAGAAATGAATACATTATTTGGCGAATATAATCCAGCAAAAAAAAAAAAAGACTTGTCACTAATTTCCAATTAAATCAGTGGGCTTTTGCTTAGTCATAAATTAAATCCCCATGTTGTTGCTTCTGGTGGGAGTTTGGTTCATTTTTTTTATGGATTATGCTTGAATTACCATGTTGTTCACGTGCCTCTTCCATCTGTTATTAAAAAGCAAAAGGCAGATCTTCCCTTTGCCCCTGGTTGCTGTACATTTATTCCAATGGGCAGTTAAACATCTGTTCTGTATCACAGAGCAGCAAATGCTTGCAGACAGAAATCAGCTAGAACAATGGATTCCAAATTCTGGGAAGAAGAAAATGTGTTCACTTAAAAAAAAATCTTTCAACTTCCAGAAACTCACAATCCACATCCCCCACTGAGCTCTTGGAATTAGCATGAAAACGTAACTTTCCCATGTTCTGAAACAAACAGCTTGAGCAAATATTAAAAAAAAATGATAAGATAAAGATCTTTTCCAAACACTAATCCTAGTAGTAGCTAGGTAAATATTGCTCAAAAATGTTATCTCCTAAATTAGGGATATTATTTTACAGTGGACCCTTGTATAACAAATGGTTTATATAACATAAAATCTGAACAACATAAAACATTTTGGAGGTAGGGGACATTTGCTTAACAGAATCACCTATGGGGCAAATCCGTACAACATAAAAATGGTTGCGATTAGGGATTACTCTGTTTTCAGTACATTCCTATGGGAAATTTGTATAAAGGAACATTTGCTTAACATAATTTCATTTAGAACAAATTCCTTTGTACAAGGTACCACTGTACAAATAATTCAGATGGAAATAAGTTTCTATTTAAAAGATACTATTTACCGCCCCCCATCCCCAACATGCGCTGAAACTACTGTAGGATATTCAAAAAGAAGCAAATCTTTAAATAGGCACACATATTTTTTCCTGCTAATATATCCAATGGACATAATTAATAGACACGATCAAAATATATACAGGGGGTTGTGGGTATTTTTTAAAAAACAAATCCGTTAATCGTGATTACAAACCATACCAAAACAGAAGAAACGTGGTCAGCTATTATTACTTGTAATGACTTTTCCTCTCCCCCCTCCCCCCATTAGCAAGCTGAATCATCATGATGTATAAATCCTCTCAGAACCAGCGCTGCCGCAATTGTAATTCAGAGCAAGTCCGGTGCTTTTGTTCTCTGTTGGATTCCCAAGAAGGAACAGCAGTGGATGGTCCCTGAGATGAGTCAGCAGGGCAAAACCTTCTTTCAAATAAGGTCCTCATTTGTCCCAAGCAATGTTGCTCCTGAGACAGAGAGAGAGAGAGTTGTTTCTCCAAGGGGGACGCTTGTCCCAAACAGCCTTCAGGGCATCTGAACTTGTTTGACATTGTTCAGCAGGTCCGTGAGGTCGCTGATGTACTTGATGGTGCACTTCAGGGTCTGTATCTTGGTGAGGGGTTGGCCCCTTTGGCTGTAGACGGGAGGCAGGTAGTTGCGGAGGGTATGGAGCGCCTCCGCCAGGGTCCTCATCCTCAGCTTCTCTCTTTCGCTGGCCTTCCTCCTGCGCTGGACTGACATCCTGACTTTGTTGCTCTTGGGGGCTTTTCCCCTGGAAGGAGGGCTCGGGTGGTAGACAGGAGGGAACTCCATCATGGGGTAGCCCCTCAGGCCGCTGCCACCCTCACTCCTGCTGCTGCTGCTGCTGCTGCTGGCGGCACAGGTCACCTCCACGACCAGGGGGTAAGGGGAAGAAGAGGCGTAAGATTCAAAAGAAGGGGATGGAGAGGCGCTCTGGGGGGAAGAACCCTGGCTGGGCTCCAAAGCTCCAGGGTGGTGCTTCCAGTCCCAGGAAGGAAAGAAGGGAGGGTTCTGAGGGCCCATGCTCCCCTGCATCCTTGTCCGCCGGCCCAGTCTCCGGGTTTGGCTTCCTCCTCCTCAGGGGCAAAGGAGGCTGAAAAGGAGGGATGATTTCCTGTCCACAGCCTGCAAGCCAAGTCTGAGGTCTCCGTCTGGGGGAGACCCTTTTATGACAGAGGGAGGGAGGTAGAAGAAGTGTCAAAATGGGAAGCCACCTCATCAGGGTGGTGGTGTGAGGAGGAATTCAAACGGATGCCGGCAGCAGGATGGAAAATGAACTCCCCGGCCGGTGTTAACCTTCTTTATGATAATTATCAACCTTTAGCTAAAACCCATTTCAGCCTACTAACAGGCCATGGTGAATGACCATGAGTGTGAGTGAATGTGTGTGTGTGAGCGAGAGAGAGAGGGGGGTGAGATTATCACACTGTAGCAAAACCAATTGAATGTTTCTTATCTTCATTTTAAAAGTGCCTTGGGAAGTCGCTGACAGGAAACTGAGGGAAAATAAGCCACAGGTCCATTTCTGATTGCAAACTTTCTGAATATTTAGATACTTCCCAGTGCTAAATATCAGGGTAGGGTGGGGACTCAGAAGGAAACAGAATGCTTACTTTTTTCTTTTTTACTCTTCATATTGCACATATTCTTACATAATCATAGCATGGGCCGACAGAAATGTGCCCACAAGATTATATATATATATAAATGTTGTGCCCCAAGTCCTTGTTTTCTGTTATTCTACATTTGTGGAAGCCTGTTGCAAAGCAACATGCAGTAAAAATCTTCAAATGGATTTTTTAGCTGCACTTATCTTTGGATTGCTTTTTCCTAAAGGGTTTCTAGCCCTTCAGATTTGAAATTCTTGGAAGTAGTTTTGGCTAGAATCGAAGATGGTGTGGGTGGCCCCGATTGTTGTTTTATGTCCTTTCTGTAAATGGCTATTTCTATGGAACACCAACACTATATTTTGTGTTTGTTTCATGGAAGCTCATTTTAGGTATGAAATGGGTAGGTCTAAATTCAAATTCCAGTTGAGTTTGGGCCAACTCTCTAATCTATCCTGAGCCTATATTTTCTGTCAGCAATACTTCTCCTCACGTTTAGCCAGAGCAGCCTGTTTGTTTCAGCTGTTGTAGAATAGTAGGGGTGGAGCTCACTGAACACACTCAGGCAAAAAAAGCAAACAAGCAAAAAACACCACAACACAATTTTTTGCTTCTGAAAAATTAAATTAGCAACTTTTCATAGACTCTGGAATCAGGCTTTTTTCATATCAGGAGCCAGGCTACTGCCATACAAGATTCTAAAAATTTCATCTTATTTACAGTGACACTGGTTGTAGTAGCTGTTATTTTAAATCTTGTCAGACTCAGTGGTCATAATCCTCTCAGGGATTTTTGGCATCATAAGTATGACACCACTCATTGCAGCCGCAAATTGTCACTAATTGAAGAGCGACCACTCACATTCCTGGAAGCTCACCAAGTCATGCCTGCGCTCATCACATGTCCAAGAACGCAAGCATCAATTTGTTCACTCGGAAGCAATTCACTGTGGCAATACCATCTGCTGCAGGTTATCCTTCAAGGAAGAATGGATGGGAAGCATGGCCCCGGGGCGGAGAACACTCTGGCTTAAGAATTTAAGCCAGTAGTTCACAGTGAGCACAGCTTCTCCATTTAGAACAAAAAGATGAAAGGTTCCCCCCACACATGCATGCTAGTCGTGTCCGACTCTAGGGGTAGTGCTCATCTCCATATTCAAGCCAAAGAGCCAGTGTTGTGCAAGTCCACGGCCATATGGCTGGCATGGCTGCAAGGAAACACTGTTTTACCTTCCCGCTTTTTTTTACAGAGATATTTATCTACTTGCATTTACATGCTTTCAAACTGCTAGGTTGGCAGGAGCTGGGGTTATCAGTGGGAACTCACTCCACAGCATGGCACCTGGGGTTCGAACTGCTGAGCTGCCAACTTTGCAGGCCAAGTTTACGGAGCCTTAGTCCACTGAGCCACCACACACACACCCCCCCCCAATTGAGAATAGCTTTAGATAAAAACCAGATCAAGCTCCTGGTCCCCTACAGTCTACGATGACAAGGCATTTGAAAGAGAAGAAGCATTTCACTGCTATAATTGATGCAATTACATTTCTCCTGGTGTAAATCCCCAATAGGATTCAGGCCAATGTGTACTGAACAGTTTTATCCAAACAAGAATATCTTTAATTGGGATAGGTAGGTGCGGGCATATCTGCTAAAAAGGGAAGTGCACAAAACTGGCTCCTGAGCTTACTTTTGTTTTTTGTTTTTTAAGTCTTATTAAGATAACACTAAGGTGTAAGTGACCCTGCTCAAATATCCCTCCACCTTCCAGAAAAGGAGGGCAAGGAGCCAGTAGAGACCAATTCATTAGGGTGCACAGGGTTCTCCTCCACCTCAGGTCCTTTCTGTCTCCACCCAGAGCATCTGGGCCCATCCTTGCACTAGTTCAAGGATCGGCTGGTGTTTCCCTTCTGCTGAACTCTCACCATTGCACTCTGGGAACAGTGAGGAGGAGGCAGCACCTCACGGAAACATTTTCAAGTTGTATTTTTCAGTTTCTCACCTGAGTTGTGAAACGAATGAATGAGGAGGCAAGACAGTCTCTCTCTTTGGGGGAGGGAGGGGGAGGTAGTACCAGTTTTTGCTCTCATTCACCTATATCTCTTGGTTCTTGGCAGCTGTGTCTTCCATCCCATGAATACAGGGACCACCACCGGCTACGACCAGCAAAGGAATGGCATGGCTTCCCCCTGAATCTCCCATCAGCCACAGCCCTCCAAACAGTTTTCTAAAGACTTGGAAAAGCTTCTGGAATGGTTTTTCAAGAGCACAGGGCTGAGCTGTGTGTACTTTTGAGGCAATGCATCATCCTAGCTGAAACGGTGTTAATGTTCAAGGGACAGGATTCCAGCTGACCTTCCTGTCTGAGAAATTTATATTCATGCCTAGATGACTAATCGCAAACCAAAGCAAACCAGCTCGCCAGCTACAGAAAGTGTGAAAAGTTCCTGTTGCGACTGTTGGATGCTTTCAGCGCTTCTGCTAAGTGACATACTCGATGTAATGTGGAGTTTTACCCAAGGAGAGTTATGGGGGTAGGAAAAGTCCCAGCATATTAATAGGTAGATTATTAGCAGGTGTCTGCATTTAGGTGAATCAATACTGTCTCTCCTTCTGCATCAATACTAAAGAATCCCAGATAAATATAGGACCAGGAAGTGCGTCTGCCTTAAAAATTCTGGCCAAGTGTACAAAACAGCAGAAAACTAGCACAAATAAATCAAGAAACCAATATCGGTTAAAGATTAATGCACATCCTTTGCTGTCATGGGAAAGAATTACACATCCTTTGCTATCATGGGAAAGAATTACTCCACAACTTGATCTTATGCTTAATTTGTTTAATATGTAGTAATAATGGCCACAATGTGGAAAGAGAAAAAGCCAGCCATAAAGATTATAAACAAACATATGTTTTGGTATTTACTACACATGAAATTACAACCAGCTATGCACAAGCACAGCCACATTTCTAATCTTGAAGATAATATGATTTTCCTCTCTCTTGTTTTTTTGCTGGTTATACTATTTATGCAATATAGGCAATGATTCATATTTACTTATTTTTTTATGTCATTTTTCCATTGCTTGCTTAAACAAAACATAATTAAACTTCTAGAATCAGAATCCATCTGAGCTGCTGAGCTATAAAAGTGTTGATTTGAATATATGCTGATTAGCTTAAATGTTCCAGGAAGACCACATGCAAAAAGAGCCACTGTGGAATTACACATTAACACAATTTTCATTCAGCGCATCAAAGAACTGAGGAAGAATGCCACCAGTATTGTTTAATGATGTAATAACTATTGCAGAGAAAATACAGTTGAAGGAAGATTCTAGCCAAAGTTAAGCCACAATCTTACATAACAAAGACATGGGCCAAAATCCTGTTGCTCAGTTTCATGTGTGCACACACCCCAATATCAACAAAATTGGTCATTAATTGGCAGCAGTTTACTTCCAATGAAGTTGTCGTTCTCACTGTGCACTGAGAAATGTGCACCAGGATTTTGGCCACAGTCCTTTGCCATTGGAAACACAGGCTTGGAATTCTGGGAGTTGTGGTCCAAAACATCAGGACGGCCGAAGTTTGGACATGCCTGGTTGTCTCCTGGGCAGTGAGCATTTTAATGTCTGACTCTTGGGGTTACAGCCAGGTGCTCCAGCGCAAGGGAATAAAATACAGCCTGAAGTACTTTTACCTTACTTTCTGTCCGTGCAAACCTTTGTATTGTCAATGTTGAAATAAGTCCAACTAGGTTCAATGAGACATACTAATAGGTGACTATACGTAGAAGTGCAGCCTAAAACCGTATTTATTTTCAGTTGCCAGTTTTAAATAAATCCATCATGTTCCATGAGAACTTCAAAATGTTTAGCTTTGGCTTGTGTGTGCCTAGAATTGAAAGCAAGTAAATATATCCAACATGCTTTGTAGCTATGGGTTCAAAAGGTACCTAAATGAAATTTATATGCAAAACATGGGTACCACATGGTGATTTAGATTGTATGGGTACTTCAGGAGTCCAACTTTAAACAGAGTGCACCTACAAAGAGGGGGGAAATGTTGATAATTCAGTAAAAGGACCACAGAGTTAAGGCAGAGAGTATCATTTGCATTGAGGTAGCCAAGTCTAGCAGCCTGTCCACTGAGGGGAAAGTGGCATATAGAATCAGGTGACAGGTTCTTTGAAAGTCCTTTGCCCAAAGACTTAGAAAACTGCCAATAGCATAATATCATCATACTACAGTACCCCCGTGCTGGCAGCTCTACACTGGCTGCCCATACACTACCACATTGACTTCAAGGTTTTGATGTTAACATACAAGGCCCTAAATGGTTTGGGACCTCAGTATCTGACAGAGCGGCTCCTCCCAAGAAGAACTGCCAGGATCACCCGTGCCAGCCAGCCAGGACATCTTGAGGGAGGCCCGGAAAGTTGTAACAAGGAGTAGGGCCTTCTCGGTGGTTGCTCCCCAGTTGTGGAATCATCTACCTCCAGAAATTTGCCTGGCGCCCTCGCTTCAAACTTAAAAAAAAAAACCTATTGAAATTTGGTTGTACAGAATGGCCTTTCCTGACTTCTCAACCATCTAATAAGAGGTTATTCTTTTTATCACTTATTTTCTTCCCACCCACCCAACTTTTATTTAATCAATCACCTGGTTATTTTTTACTTTCATTTGAATTTTATATTAGTTTATTGTTGTTGATTTATGTTATTATATTTTGTTTATATTATGTTGTTTGCATTTTGATTATTTAAATGTGTTACTTTGCAATATTGCTATTCTATGTTGTAAACTGCCCAGAGTAGCCTTAGGGCTAGATGGGTGATATAAAAGTTGAATAAATAAAATAAATAAATAAAATAGCTAGGCACTGGCCTAGACCAAGGACAGGCAATGACCAACAACATTTCTCATCCCTGATATAGAGAAACATATAATCTGAGTGGAGATACAGCAGTTACCTAGGTTCATGGTGGTCAAGAACGTTTTGCAAGCATATGTACAAAAACAATTTAATATTTGGCATTACGTTTCAGGGATGATAATGCCCCCTTTGTCAAAATTTATCTCTCTCTAGGGGCATAACTCTACTTACTAAAGGCACTTACTAAATGTAGAATATTTTCTCAAAATACAGTCGTACCCCGACTTAAGAGCAGCTTGACTTAAGAGCAATTTGACTTAAGAGCGGAAAATTGTTGGCATTTTAACTGCTGCCTTACAAATTTTAGATATGATCTGCTCAACTAACAAATATTTTTTTACTTATTTTTTTACTTTTTAGATAGGTATCCCAACTTAAGAGTACTGTAGTTTGACTTAAGAGTATGCATTTGGAACAGATTAAATTTGCAAGTCGAGGTACCACTGTATTCTACAAAATATATAGATTTCTCCAGCTTTTTTTCCCTGATGCGTCCAAAAATTTAGAACTTCAAGTGCTACAATTCACATGCACTTGATAGATAGATAGATAGATAGATAGATAGATAGATAGATAGATAGATAGATAGATAGATAGATAGATAGATAGATAGATAGATAGATAGATAGATAGATAGATAGATAGATAGAAATGTATGCCTTTGGCCACTTCGTTTTCTTCTGTCTCTTTTTATGAGGGTGTTTATCTGGGTGGCCCACAGATAATGTTTCAGTCATTTCAAATAATCTCATAGTGTTGAAGGCTGCTGAGTTATGGAAATAATATCATAGGTATGCTTAATGACACTCGAAAAATGATGAAGGCATTTTCTGCCTGGCTGGTAGCTTATTTTTCATTCCAACCATTTATTTCAGCAATCTGAAGCCAAGCATTCAGTCTTTCATTCATTGCTTATAATACATTCCTGGGTCATATTTCTGAATGTGTAAAAGGTTGCAACAACCAAGCAAGCAAAGGTATTGGAAGGCTGATATTGAAGAGATATACTGTACTCTTGAATGATTGCAGGCAAATAAAACTAATTATTTTGTTATCAAAATGGACACAAAATAGTATTTTCCCCGTAACTGGGGAGGGACGCAGCTCAGTGTTGGAGCCAGACTGAAGTGAATAGAGATGGGCACGAATCAAAAAAATTGCATTTCGTTTGTCGTTTGTCATTTGGAGGGTCCGTTTCGGTTCGTTTCTGTTTTTCGTGAATTTTTGCAAACAATTCATTTTTGTTTTTGTTCGTTTCGTTACCATTTTGTTACCATTTATTTCAATTTTTGTGATTTTTTTAAAGGATTTTAAGCAATTCACTCATATTGCAGTAACGGAAATGAAATGCACGGCAAAATTTCCGGTGTTTCTGTTCGTTTTGTATCATTTTAGAGACAAAATTTGTTTGTCGTTTTGTTACGTAATGAAATGAAAAAACGAAAACGGAAACGAAAAATTGTTCGTTTCGTGCCCATCTCTAGAAGGGAAATACATGGTTCGGTGAACTGAGTTGGTATAATGTAGCTTTCATTGGGAGAGCTTTCTAATAACAGAGACTCTATGGTTCTTGGAAATACAGTAATACCTCTTAAGACGAATGCCCTATAAGATGAAAAATTCGTACTATGAAAAAAATCCGGGAATAGAGTTGCTTTGCGGTAATAAAAATTCACTATGGGATGCCTTGCAAGCCAAAAAAACAAAATTTTTAAAAATCATATGGGAAATTGCATATTGCAAGATGAATTTTTCATGAAATGAAACAACTTGTAGAACAAATTTAAATTCATATTAAGAGGTATTACTGTACAGTAGTTGTTGTGGAATATGTGTTGAGTGTGCTTTTACACTGTTTCTCATTGGAGCATCTGGTATGCTGCTATGGGAACAGATAGCTGAAATGCAAAGGTCTTTAGTGTGGTCCAGGCTCTGGAGATGTTAAGTCAGTAGTATCTCACTCCTGGGGATTCCAGAGCAAAAACGTGCGACTAGGATAGAGCCTTTGTGATATTGTAATGATGAGTCCCTGTGATGTCACAGAAGCACAGCAGCCAAGAGTTGCAATGAAGCAAGCACCATATGTGAATACCCTGGGCAGGGAATGGGTAGACATGGATTCCAATGCTTTAAAGCCAATTCACAAACAAAAATAAGTCTTCCTTCATCTCCAGACCCAGGGAAGCTCTTTCCTGAGACGTCCGCTGCTGCCTTAAGTCCTGGCATCCTTCCTTCAGGGAAAAGTTACGTTTTAGGACTACAACTCCCAGAATATTCCAAGTGGCACGGCTACTGGCCAAAGCAATGCTGGCTGTAGTATTCTAGGTATCATAGTCCAAAAAAAGTTTCCCACTTCTGGTTCTTTTTATTTCTTTTAATGCTTTTGTGCATGATGAAAAGTTTAGACCTTAGAGGCTGCATGTTTATATGCTGTACCAGGACAAAGCTGTACCATTGAAAATCAACTTCTGATAAAACTCATATAGGATTGTGCTGGCAATGTCCAGCGTAAAGCTGCAATTTGTACTTAGGATAGCAGAATTATTTGAGAGCATAAAGAGTCCTACCATTTGGAGCCAAGATACTTGTCCTGTTCTATCTGGGATTTTCTCCCGATTCAACCTAAATAAAACTCATGGCAAATCCTGCTCTTGGTGTGATTTGTTTGGGACCCCAAGTTTTTCATAAAGTCCACATATCCTAGCCCCACTCCTCAGCTTAATTTGAAACAGAGCCAGAGCTAAGATAAACGCGCATTGTTCATGTATTCTATTCCTATAAAACATGAAGTAGGTTCACAAGAGTCAAAACAGCTACTGCTGAGGTGGAAAGAGCAGAACTTCTGGAGAGCTTAGTGATTATTATTTTATTTTATTTTATTTTGAATATTTTTACCCCACCTTTCTTCTTGGAAAAGGACCCAAGGTGGCTTACAATAATGAGGGACAATATAAGGCCCAAGAGACATATTCAAGCTAAGAACAGGGAATTAGAAGAGGCATCTTATTTATTTATTTATTTATTTATTTATTTATTTATTTATTTATTTA
>JAHTLZ010000074.1:6380878-6407640 GCA_023846285.1 Phrynocephalus versicolor | reverse complement strand
TTATTTATTTATTTATTTATTTATTTATTTATTTATTTATTTATTTATTTATTTATTTATTACATTTATATACCACCCATATTCTGAAGCGGAACTCTGGGCGGTTTACAATTCAAACCAAACAAACAGAGGATGAACAAGAAAAACAAAGGCAAACTACCAATAAAAATGGGGGGGGGTACAATTCCCCCCACAAAAGAAGACGCGGGTGGCAACAAACAACAACAACAAAAATTAAGTAGAAAGGTTGCCAAATGCCTCCTTGAAAAGATGAGTTTTCAAGGCTTTTTAAAGGCGGGCAGGGACGCTGCTAGATGCAACTCACTAGGGAGCTGATTCCACAGCGTAGGGTCCGCCACAGAGAAGGCGCGGTTACACGTAAGCGATTTCCGCACCTCTCTGGGTGTGGCCACCCTAAGTGAGCGCGCCTGCGCCATCCTCATGGGCCTGGTCCCAGTTGACCTCTGAGAGATACGCTCCGACAGGTACTCTGTCCAAGCCATGGAGGGCTTTGAAAATCAAAACCAGGGCCTTGAACCTTATCCGGAGGACAACGGGTAGCCAATGCAGGCGGGCCAGCACTGGGGGGATGTGCTCAAATCTACGAGCACCCACCACCAGTCTGGCCGCCGCATTCTGCACCCGCTGGAGCCTCCGGACAAGGGTCAAGGGCAACCCCACATAGAGGGCATTACAATAGTCGATCCTTGAAATCATGAGGGCCTGCATGACTGTCCCTCAGGGAGGACTAATCAAGGTACTGTTGGATCTGGGCGATCCTGTGGAGGTAGATAAAAGCGGCCCCGGAGACTGCCATCACCTGGGCTTCCAGGGAGAGGGCTGAATAGAGGAGCACGCCCAGATTCCTGGCCCTGTCTGTAAGCTGGAGGGAGACTCCCCCCAGTCTAGGGAGAGGGCCATTGTACCCAGAGGAGGGCACCCCGAAGAACAGAACCTCCGTCTTCTCTGGGTTCAGCGTGAGCTAGTTAGTCCTAGTCCATTCCAGAACTGCCTCCAGGCACAGGTCGAGGGATCGTACTTCCTCCTCTGCAAAAGAAGAAAAGGAGAGATAGAGTTGCGTGTCATCAGCATACTGATGACAGAAAACTCCAAATCTCCTGATGACCTCCGCCAGCGGCCTCATATAAACATTGAACAGCATGGGTGAGATTGCCGAGCCCTGGGGCACCCCACAAGGGAGAGTCCAAGGAGCTGACAAATCATCACCCAGCTGAACCCGCTGAGACCGGCCGCCAAAAAAGGAACGGAGCCAGGATAAAGCAAGTCCCCCCAATTCCCACCTCAGCAAGCCGGACTAGCAGGTTACCATGGGCGACAGTATCAAAGGCAGCTGACAGATCAAGGAGTACCAACAGGGAAGAACACCCCTGTCAGCCTCCCTGAGGAGGTCATCCTGCAGAGCTACCAGGGCAGTCTCGGTCCCCTGAAGCGGCCTGAACCTAGACTGGAAGGGATCCAGGATGCAATTTTCCTCCAGGTATGACTGGAGCCGGACGGCAGCCACCCTCTCAACAACCTTGCCCAGGAAGGGAACAATGGCGATCGGACGATGGCTGGATAAATCATCTGATGCCATGCCAGTCTTTTTCAATGTGGGCTTCACCATGGTCTCCTTCAGGCGGGAAGGGAAAATACCCTCCCAAAAGGAGACCGTGGCAATGGCCGAAACCCACTCTGGCATGTTCCCTCTGGCCGATTTAACAAGCCAAGCTGGGCAAGGGTCAAAAGGGGTATCCGCCGGCTGGCAATAAGCCATAGTTCTGGAGGCCTCTGCTGGAAACACCGGCCCAAACTCCACCAGACAAGAAGGGGGGGTGAGGCCCCAGGGACATCAGGGGATGAACTAGAGCAGCCAGAGGGCAGATCGGAGCAGATGGCCTCAATTTTAGATCTAAAACAGGCTGCAAATTGCTCACTGGTGAACTCACTAGGAGGAGGCCCCAGCTGACAAGGATTGGAGAGGTCCCGAACCACCCGGAACAACTCCGCCTGGTGGTTCAAGGCCTCGCCAATTCTCAGGGAGACATAAGATGTTCTAGCGTCCCTGATCTCGCGAACATAGCGGCCAGTCAGCTGCTGAAGTGCAGCCCTACTCACTGCCATACGATTTGTCCTCCAAATGACCTCCAGCCTCCTGCATTTTTGGTTCATCATCTGCAACTCAGTCATATAACACGGCAAGGAGCGGTCTCCACAGCGCAGGAGGCGCATGGGGGCGATCCGGTCTACCGCCCCGGTGGCACCCTCGTACCACCTATCCACCAGGGCATCAACCGGATCGTCTGCCGGACCGCCAGAAAGCTCCCCGAAGGCTTCCATTAACCTAACAGGGTTCAGGAGCTTACGGGGGCGGGCCCACTCCCCACAGGGCGGGGTAGCGATCGACAGGGAAAATTTTAGCAGATGATGTTCTTAGAACATTAAAGGGTAATATTAGAGCTATAAAGAGCATGCAAAAAGGGGGGGAAACCTATTATGAGGGGTGGAAAGTAACATGGCAAACACTGGTCTTCTTATGAAATCAGTCAATGCAATCATGTTGGTAATCCATGTAAAAGTAGGTAGTCCCTCATTCAGGGAAAGCTTGCTTGAAGAGGAAGTCTTTGCCTGCTTCCAGAAAGACAGCAGAGATGGGGCCATCCTCATCCCATAATTTCATCATTTAGGCAGCTGACTGTAGAACCAAAGGTTCGGGGGTTCAATTCCCCACTGTGCCTCCTTGAGAGGGGCTGCACTTGATGATTTAGACGAGGGTCCCTTCCACCTCTGCAGTTTTAAGTTGATGATGACCACTAAGTCTTATGGATGGAAGCAGCCACTCCCACATGCTAATGTAAGCTGTCTGTAGGTCTAAAAAGAGCTGCCTAGATGCCTTAAGCACATCCGATCTCGCCTGATTTCAGAAGCTAAGCAAGGTTGGGCCTGGTTAGTACTTGGATGGGAGACCACCAGGGAATACCAGGTGCTGTAGGTGCCTGGAGTAGGAACTGGCAAGGCACTCCAGTATTCCTGCCAAGAAAACTCCATGGACATGGAGTCATGGAGAGTTGGTCACAAACGACACAACACAGAGAGAGAGGTCTAAAAAGTTAATTTTTTGGTCTGGGAGATCCTGGGGAGATATAGTCAGTGGAAAATTGAATTTTCCCAGGGTCTGCCTCTTAGCACCTTGAAAGTGCATGTTTTCTATCTCTCTCTCTCACCTCCCCCAATTGTGAGAACTTGGTTGGCAGACTTCTGTGTCTGAGGGCTCATTTACAAGACTGATTTATGTGAACACTTGAGAGAAGTCTCTTTGCAGTGACTTGTGAAGGAATCCCATTTATTTTGTATGTTCCAGTTAAGGATGGTCATACCAAAAGGTTTTTCTAAGGGAACAACTTGGTTCATTTTATTGGCATGTTGCCTGTTATGTCCAGCCAAGAAGGTGGTGCTTTTCTAGCTAGCATTTTGAATTTGTATAAAGTAAGTCTCTGGGTGTATAAAAATAGAAAACAATCTTTATTCCCTGTTAAATCATTTTTAAAAAGCTCAGGCTCGACGCGTTTCGGCAGGACCTTCTTCAGGAGCTGAGCAAAAAAATAATAATTGCATATTAGATATCTTTCAATAAAAGGGAATACATGGCTTAAGATTTGTAAACTTAATTGCAGTACAAATACTGAGCACAATAGACAGGCCAAAATACATTTCATGAAATAACATACAATCAGATGCATACCGGGCTTCTTTTCTTCTTTGGTCTGTAGCAGCTCCAGACTGATTAAGAATGCAGGCAGTCGCTAAAGGAGCATTCATACTGTACACAGTGTCAAGGCAGTGAGATAACCTTATGGTTGTTATAATAAGGGGAGGTGTCCCCCCGCCCCACAAGATGTCACCATCCATGTGAACATTGTGTCTACTGCAGCAATACAAGACATATGTCAGAGTTTGCAGACCCACAGCTCGATAAGTTGTATAGCCTGAGGAATTGTACTAATTTTACCAAGGGAGTGATCTATGCCATAAGGTGCTGCCCATGTAGAAAACTATATACAGTATAGAACAGACCTCCAGACCCTTGAATCGTATGAATTGGTGAACATCTGAGCAATTTAAGAAACAAATTTATGAGCAGTCTGTTGGTTAGCCATTTCACATAAATAAACCATACAGTTAAAAGATCTCGTTGTGTCCTGGGCTGTAGATTTCCTGGGAACTGTGAGAGGTCTCTGTTGAGAAGAGGGATTGAATGGATTGGATTCTGAAATTAAATACCCTAGTACCTCTCTTAAATGAAGAGAGAGATTTCCTACCCTTGTTATACCCACTCATATTTTGACTTCAGTGGATGTACCAGTTCGTTTTGCTTTGCTTTTAAGGTAGAGTTAAATCATTGTCAATCTAACTGAGGAAAATGTGTGTGTGTGTGTGTGTTGGGGGTGCTTCTGCAGGCACTGTGTTCAAGCCATGCATTTGTAGGATCAGGCCCTACGCACTTGTTAAAAAAGTAGACTTCCTGTGAACATTTGATCTTCCGGAGAAGTGGCAATCCCTAGGGGCTGACAGCGACTTCCCAATTCATTAAGACAACTGGCTTCTCATCAACTGGCTTTCTAGATGAAAACAAACTCATGTGCTGAATTGACACCTACCCACCTTTTAAGTACAGATTTTATGACTTGGCGTTTTGCAGCTGATATTGGGGAGAGCCTTTTTAATACCCCTGTTAACGGAAGTTGAAAGGAGAGGAGGCAGTGTGGTTGGTCTTTAATGTTCCCCCATCCCTTTAGCTAAGGATAAAGGGCAAGAGATTGTGTAGAATTTGGGTTAGCCTTTATTATTTGATCAGAAAAGTGGGCGTGGGGGTGTTTGCCAGCTTCCACCACAGTTTTAACGGTCCAGAAACGAGGATGGGCGGTACTTCCATGAGTTCATTCAGAAATTTCACAAACAGCAGGCTACCGTTTTGAGTGCTACGGGGCTCTTCATCAGCCTGCATTATCTTACAGAGTTAGGGGTGGTACAGAAGAAACGGTTTTAATTTTAATGATAACTTTCACCGTAGAATTCCAATTCTAATTTGAACATTTAAATGTCTGTGGTTCAAAAACTTGCATTTGCCTCCTCCATACATGACAAGGTAGAGTGAGTTCTTCTTAGGAGCAGACATGGAAATCAGTGAAAGTAATGGAACTTAAGTGACGCTGTTGATTTCAGTGGCTCTACTCACCCAGGACTCATTCTAGATTTACCTTCACATTATTTCTTATTGATAGCATGTATTGGTCCATAAAATATTTTTAAACACTCCACAATCTTTTAAATATCTATAACAAATGCAGGTACAGGTTAGATGAATGCATTGTACTGATGAGTAAGAAGGCTTTACTGTCTGTCAGTCAGTCATGCTGTCAGCCACTTTAGTCAATCTCTCTCCCTCTCTTAAAATGCCAGATTATTTGTTTAGAAACAATTAATACTAGCTACGATCTAGCTAAGTTGAAAAGATTTTTTTAAACTTTATTCAGAGAGAGAAGTTAAACATGGTGTCTAGAAATCCACAATCTGTGGCAATACAGCACATGACTTGCATAAAATAAAGATAAATAGTTGGACTTTGTTTTGATGAGTTACCTCTGCTTCAGTGGATATGTATCATAATAACCTATTCAAGGCTTTGGTATACAAGAACAGAAGGTGATAGATAATGTTTGAATCTCCGCATGAATTATGTATATAGAGCCTGGGATTCAGTTCCATTTCAAAACAATGAGGTTGCCACAAATCTTTCATGTCATGTTGCTGGTTCTCCTTTTCCTTTGCCCTAAACTAAACCCAATCCCCAGAGTGATTATTTATTTATTTATTTATTTTAGAGTATTTTTACCGTGCCTTTCTCCTTGGAAAAGGACCCAAGGCGGCTTACAGTAATGAGGGATAATATACAGTCCAATACAATTAAGACATGATAATATACAGTGCAGTACAATTAAGACATGCTCAAGTATTTGAGAACAAGGAATTGAGGGACATCTTACAGCATTAATAGACAACATTCCATTAAAGCTACACGGTTATAAGTAGTTATAAACTTAGATTCATCTAAAATACGCATGGTAGTCCATCATTCAGGGAAAGCTTTCCTGAAAAGGAAGGTCTTTGCCTGTTTCTGGAAGGACAACAGAGAAGGGCCAGTCCTGGCCTCTAGTGGGAGGGAGTTCCAGAGTCTGGGAGCAGCAGCCAAGAAGGCCCTTTCATGGGTTCCCACAAGATGTACCTGTGAGGGTGGCGAGATGGAGACAAACGACTCTCCTGATGACCTTAACACCCGAGTTGGTTCATACTTTTTTACACACCCAAAGGGTAGTATGAATAACCTCTCACAATGAAATCCTGTACACAACTATGCTGAACATAGAGAAGAAAAGAACAAATTACTCTTGAGTTATTCTAGTAGAAAAAACTACTCTAGTTGACTATATCTCCCAACATACCCTGCCATCCTGACCAGCAGCATTGCTGAGAGCTATTGTCCCCCCAAAATAGAGCTCTCATCCTCAAAAAATAAACTTTCCCATTCTCTGATTCATAAGCATCTCTGGTTCTCAGATTCCAGTGGTTCTAGATCAAAACTGGGCCAACACACAGCCCCCAGCCCCAGGTTTCATTGCCAAAATGATGAACAAGGTGATCTGATGATGATGAGCATCTACAAGTTGGGCATTGGCTTTGGCTTTATTATTTTTGATGATTCCTTAATCCAACTGAGTTGCTTTTCAGAGAGATGCATTTTCCCCCACACTTCCTCTTGCCAAGGAAAGGTTATGAGAATTAAAGGAACTACAAGAAAGGCATCTGTCCTCTGCCTAGTTCACACGTGGCCCATGTCACCCACATCCTACGTGACCGCAACTTCACAGGATGGTTTGCATCTATGGAGACAGGGAAGGAGATTTAACACCACGGCCAAGAACCTTCACATGGCCTCCTCCTGACACCTCCAAAGAAAATGCTTTCCGGTGGAGTCACACCTTTTCAAAGTGGTGAGGAAAAATATACATGTATTTTTGGGTGCAAGGTGATAAACAAATGCTTTAAATAAAAGCTTTAAATTTGCATGTCTGATTCACCTGAAAGGCCAGTCCATCCTTCTTCGCCACAAAACACCAGTATGAATCCTGCATGCAAAATTCCTGTTGAGTGTATGTTAAGACAATGGGATACCTGTTAAATATGCAAAGATGGCTGAGAGACCCACCTATCCTCTTTTCCCACCCACTAGAATGAGTGCCTTTCCCTTGCAATATCTCAAAATTCTTCTTCAGTTCTCATTGAGGGAAAGAATGTGGCCGTGTTAAGCTGACAAGGGCAGGAGAGAAACAACCCTGACAACTATCACCACTATCACTGTCACTCTTCACAGCCCCACAAACTCTGGAGGCTAACAACTATAGAAATAAGAAATTGGTGCTCCATTTCACAGACAATGGAATATTCCTAAACTTGCCAGCCGTCCAAGTTTATCCCCTAGCATTTCATTTTTTAAAATCAAGGGGATGCTCCGAATAACAATGTTTTCTATTTTTTCCCTCTCTCCCCCCCCCTTTTTCTGCAGCAGAGAGACAATTTTGACAGCTGGAGAAAACTACATGACAAGCTGCTCAGGCAGCATAGACTCAGCATTCCCAACTCCATTAGAAAAAAACTGTATTTTTATTTTTATTTTTATTTTAAATTGCTTTCCCGAACTGAGGACAATATACAGGTGAAATATGAAAAATTAGAATATCATGAAAATGTTCATTAGCATGTTCAGCTCAAAAGGTGAATCTAATATATGAGATAGACTCATTACATGCAAAGCGAGATATGTCAAGCCTTAATTTGGTATAATTGTGATGATTCTGGCACACAGTTTATGAAAACCCCAAATTCACAATCTCAGAAAATCAGAATAGTGTGAAAAGTTTCAATATTCTAGGCTCAAAGTGTCCCACTCTAATCAGCTAATGAATCCATAATGCCTGCAAAGGGTTCCTGAGCCTTTAAATGGTCTCTCAGGCTGGTTCAGTAGGAATCACAGTCATGGGAAATACTACTGACCTGACAGTTGTGCAGAAAACCATCATTGACACCCTCCATAAGGAGGGAAGGCCCCAAAAGGTACAGATTGCAAAAGAAGTGGGATGTTCCCAAAGTGCTATATCAAAGCACATCAATAGAAAGTTATGAGGAAGGGGAAAGTGTGGAAGAAAAAGGTGCACAAGCAGCAGGGATGACCTCAGTCTGGAGACGATTGTCAGGAAAAGGCCATTCAAAAGTGTTGGGGGCTTTAACAAGGAGTGGACTGAGGCTGGAGTTAGTGCATCAAGAGCCACCACACAGAGAGGGATCCTGGACATGGGCTTCAAATGTCGTCAAGCCGCTCCTGAACACTGTTGCACAGTAGTCCAAAGTCCTCTTTTCTGATGAGAGCAACTTATTTGGGACCCAAGGACCCAGAGTCTGGAAGAAGAAAAGAGAGGTACACAATGCACGATGCTTGAAGTCCAGTGTGAAGTTTCCACAGTCTGTGTTGATTTGGGGAGCCATGTCATCTGCTGGTGTTGGTCCACTGTGCTTCATTAAGTCCAGAGTCAACACAGCCGTCTACCAGGAGATTTTGGCACACTTCATGCTTCCTTCCGCAGATGAGCTTTATGGAGATGCTGACTTCATTTTCCAGCAGGACTTGGCACCTGCCCACACTGCCAAAAGTACCAAAATCTGGTTCAGTGACCATGGGGTTACTGTGCTTGATTGGCCAGCAAACTCACCTGACCTGAACCCCATAGAGAATCTATGGGACACTGCCAAGAGAAAGATGAGGGACAAGAGACCGAACAATGCAGTGCAGCTGAAGGCCGCTATTGAAGCATCCTGATCTTCCATAACACCTCAGCGGTGCCACAGTCTGATAGCATCCATGCCACGCTGCACTGAGGCAGTTATTGATGCAAAAGGAGTCCAAACCAAGTACTGAATCCATATGCATGCTTATACCTTTCAGAGGTCTGATATTGTTCTATTTTCAATACTTGTGCTATTGATGTCATGTAATAGTCTAATTTTCCTGAGATTGTGAATTTGGGGTTTGCATAAGCTGTACACCATAATCATCACAATTATACCAAAGTAAGGCTTGGCATATCTCACTTTGCATGTAACGAGTCTATCTCATATATTTGTTTCACCTTTTGAGTTGACTTACTGAAATAAATGAACATTTGCCCGATACTCTGATATTTCAAGTTTCACCTGTATATTCGGGTGCAGGGAGGAAAGGGCAGCTGCCATCTTCCCCATCCTATAATGTCTATGGAGTGATGTTGTGTTACAGCATAGCATCTGATGGGGCTTCTGGAGAGGGTGTGGGGGAAGGTGTCCCCTACTGCTGCCTGCCATTTTCCAACCTAGAGGTCCATGAATGTGCAACATTTCATTGTAATTAACAACCATAAATAAACATTCATTCATTCATTCATTCACTCATTCATTCATTGTAATATAATGAAAGGAACCTGGAGGATGTCCGTTGTGATGAGCTCAAGCAATGATGCTTTTGTTTAAGGACCTTGAGGTCAATTAAGAAGACTGTACAGCATCTCAGTAAGGAGTTGTTTGAAAGTGGATCCTCCTGAAATATGAGGCAGATCCATCATATTCATTGGGTTACAGAGGAAAGCTCACTCAAGCCTGAAAACAAGCCATGGGAATCAAATAATGGATCTCGCCAGTTAGGAAAAAGTTGCCATTGTTCCTAAAATACAAATTTATTGGAGAGCTTATGAGAAAGGTAGAGATGCCAAAGTACAGTTTCAGTATTGCTTAACATGAGAAAATTAATGAAAAACAGCAAATGCATAAAAATGACTTGGTCTTAAGACAAGGGACTAGTAACCAGATTGCTGCTAAGAAGCAGGATTTCCTATGAAACAATATAATGCAAGAGTCCATTTACTCGTCAAACACTTTTTAGTACCTTATGGAAGGGAACGTTCCTGTAAATATAAGAAATTTTACATACATACAAACATATACTGTATACATACACACAGTATGTACACGCACACACACACTGGTGGATATGATAATTATGCTGCAACTTGAAGCTACTTGTGCTGGTCACAGGTCAAACCTTAATTTCCATGTTACTAAATTAGTCTTATTGCACTTTTACCGACTAATATTTGTTCATCGTGCAGACACATGAAACTTAAAATCAACCCTAAATCCTACGTAATGGTTATAAGAGGATAGAACTGCTAGCCAGGAATTTGTCACAGTGGGCCATAATTCTATTGGTGTGGATGGAAGGCAGGTAATGCTAAAGGCCCAGCCAGTTACAGCTGTAGGGTGTAAAAATTATCAGGTCCAAAGCCTCCCTTCAATCGTTGCAGACTTTTACAGAGAAAAGCTTCCTTCTTCTCTTGTTATGCTTCTCTTATCACTACTGGGTCCAACTCTACATCCAATCTTCCTCCTCCTGTCCCATAACTTTCACCAACATGGTGCTCTGAAAGTTCTGCCAGCACAGCCTGAGAGCCTCACAGTATTCTCCTGAAATATACCGTAGGTTGCCTTCCCAAGTATCTTAAATTAAATGCCAGGGTCATCCCCAAAGGGTGGAACAGAGAGCTCCAAGTTTAATTGGGATCATCAATAGGTTAATCCAATAAAGGTTAAGTTGATTCATGGTGGTGGTGGTGATGGTGAGATTTTAATTGCTCATGGAAAGTTTTTAATGGATAGGGCTGGGAATTGAAGGCGTGCTTCTTTATTTCTTCAAGGAGTTTTTACTCTAGCAACTTACTGGAACGGAGAGTTGAGAACAATATATTGACTCTGGCTTCTCCTTTCTATATGGATAAATTCAAATAAACAGATTATGGGGTGACAGGAAGAGTGGTCGTGTACCAAATCCAGATGCCCACTGCTGGACTCTTGGTAGCTTCCATCCAATCATATCCAGTTGCATCTACCTCTAAAACCCATTTCTGCCTAGAAGCTAGCTGGGGAGAGGTCTCACGGAAGACAATTGTCCCTTTTTTAAATAGGTTGGGTAGTATATCTCTATTTAATCAGATATGAGAGCTGAAATCTGGGTGGCCAAAGGTCCCCCATTCTGTTGTAAGTTCTGGCGTCATTTGCCTTTTAGTGCCATCTGCAAAGACGCCTAGATGGTCCTGCTAAAATCTGGATCAATGGATCAGGTTTGCAAAAAGTTCAGGGTTTTTTTTTTTTTTTTGGGAAGACTCCCTGAACTCCTTGGCTAGCAGGGTCAGTAGTATCAAAGCTGTACATCATCATGAATTATATAGCATCATGGCCAGAGGTTGCGCACAAATAGCCTGAATCAGAGTTCCAGATTAGTGGTGGGCACTTTGTGCTTTGGAGGCCCACCGTCCATGCCCTGTCTCAGTCGGTCCACTTACCAAGCTCTTGTGCTACTTCTTCAGGACTGGCCTTCCAGTCTGGGCAGGAGTCATTCTGGTCCTTCCCTGCCTCCCTGAGCAGCTGACCACTCATTGGGTGCATTGGGGAGGCCCTCCCTGTCCCACCTCCTAGCTGGAGTGGTCAACTGCCTCAGGAGGCAGGGAAGGGCCAGAGAGGTTCCTGCCTGGATGGGAGCGCCGGCCCTGAAGGACCTCAATGCCATGCAGAGATTGGTAAGCGAACTGGCTGGGATAGGGGGTGGTGGTGGGCCTCCATGACGCCTGTGTGTACTATGGACATACTTTGTACAAATATGTCTGAAGCACAGAATGCCCCCCCCCGCCCCCACTGGTCTGGACTGAACTGGCATTCCTAACAGGAGTAAAACCAACGGATCAACATTGGTGTTGACTTGGCTGTTGCTTCTGTTCTGTTTGGAAAAGCATTTGGATTTAGTGGGATATGAATGCTGGACAGCAGAGGCAGGCCTTTTGCTCTGACCTAGACTGAGCTTTCGTACGTTTTCACAAAGTTCTGGTGGTTGCGCGTAACTCTCTCATCCTACACATCCTCTTTTATATGAATCATGAGTTCCTTTTGCTACAAAATGTGAGTCAACGGATGCCAGCGCTGGCAGCTGGGAGAAGCAGCGAGTGAAAGCAGGGCTCAATTTTAATTTCCTTGACACCATCTGTCAGGCCCTCTAATGCACATATTTATCAAACAGTGGCAGACAATCATCATCGCAGTTTTATTCATGGAAGGTTAAGACTGAAATCACAGACAGCTACATCAGTCTTTTGGAGATAAAAATGTGCTAGTAATGGGAATATTCCCAAGGGAACAACTAGAATGAAGTCCAGCTAAAAAGTGAAGAACAGAACTCACGCTGCAGGCCTAAGAGAGACAGAAATCATAGCGAAATGGAACGTTCATAGTCCCTTTTGTATGCAGGTCAACAGCATTGACGGTTTTTGTAGAGAGCCATTGCTTTCACTTTTCACTTTCACTTGGCTTGAAAATGTATAGAAAATACCTGCTCAGGTCTTGGGGGGGTGAGAAGTGGGGTTCAGTACCCTGTGAACTCTTCCTCTTACTGTAGATACAAAAAGCTGACCTCCCAAGAACCTTTTAGAGCAGGGGTGTCCAAAGTTTTTGCAAGGAGGGCCAGATTTGGTGAAGTGAAAATGTGTGGGGGCCGACCATTCAGCCACATTTGTCCCCGGGCCGGATTTGGACAAACCTTTAGGACATGCAAGGAGGAAGGGAGGATGCTGCAGCAACGGAGGCAGGGGGCAGTTGGGCTGGGGGGATGGACAGAGGCAGGGAGGGCAGGCAAACCATAAAACTGCAAGCTGATGTCTCCATCCAGAATGGGGATGGGCCAGCTGGCGGGGGGGGGATGCATGACAGGCTGTGGGCCACTTGAAATTTGAAAACAGGCTACATTTGGGCCCCAGGCCTGACTTTGGCCATGCCTGTTTTAGAGCATTGTTTTATGACCCTTTTGATGGGCAGACACGGCCATCATTCTTTACAGAAAGCCATGAGCTAAAGTTGGTACCGTGTCCCATCCCATTCATTACTAGCAAATCCCAAAGAGATGTGTAATTGCAGACTGAAAAATAAGTTCATGACCTAACAAGAAAAACAGCAATGTTCCAGCTGTTTGCAAAGTACAGTATATGCTTATCCTCCATGACCCAATGTTGGAAGGAGTAGGACCGAGCTTTATAACAGTGGCAGTGGCAACACCTTTGCAAGCATGTATAATACTGCAATGACAATCAACTGTGTTTATTTCCTGTGAAGGGGACAGGCAGCAGTCCTGGAAACACGCACCAGGGAGTTAAGACCTATTCAGCATAAAGACAGTGATCATGCAGCCCAACACAGGCATCCTCAGAGGTGAGCCCTCTGCACTTCAGTGGGACTCATGCCCAGTTGTATGATATTTATTTATTTATTTATTTATTTATCCCCACTCCCAAATCTGGCAGAAAGCCACTCTGGGCAGTTAACAGCATAAAACAAACTACAGTATTACAAAATACAGATACTGTACAAGGATATAATAAAAAGCAAAAAATATTAGAAATGAAAACATAACTAAAACATCATCATGCATAACGTGTAAGCAGTTGGCCACCCTTGGGATGCTGTTGGACTACACCTCCCATTAACCACAAGCAGAGCAGTGGTAGGAACTGCGGCCCCAGTATGAGGAGGGCCCTAGTTTTGTGACGCCGTGGCATATGGAATTAGCTTTGCCTTGGATTAAACCTGTGCAGCATCCCACTTTCTCTTAACCAGCCTGCTTAAGGCTGAAAGGGGGCTTTGCCAAAGTGTCTCTTAAGAAAAGCCCACTCCCCCACCCCCCAGCCTTTTCACCTGGTCTAAAACACCCACCCAGGGAGGGCGGATGGTGGTGGTGGTGGGGGCTGGCAGGGGAAAGCAAGGACAGAGATCAAAGCCTCCGCATCTGCCAGTCTCTGAAATGCAAGTCACCTGCCACCAGGCCGAAGAAAACAAATCCTGATTTAACGCCCGGGTGTCAAAGGCTCTAATTAAGTTGAAGAGGCTGGAAAGAAAAGCCCAAAGACAACATATTTATCGCTTGTTTGGAGTTGTTGTCTTCCCAGTGTTGTGGGACAAAGGCGGGGAAGTCTATTACGCAAAGAGCTATCCCTCGTAATTAAAAGCCTTCTCTCAGTTAATAGTAAACGGCCGACAACTGCTGAAAAGGGAGACGAATAGCTGAAAAAGCCCCACAGTTGTAAATTACTAAAACGGCAGAGGAAATGTAACTTGCATCGAGCCTATCTCTAAGATGACACTGACTCATCTTGAACATAAGATATTTTCTGCTCCAAAAGGTTTTTACGTTTACATCTATTTGTTATATGCTGTCAAGCCACCTCAGACCTATGGCGGTCCTAAGAATGAGCGATCTCCCAAATGTCTTGTCCGCAGCAGCCCCGCTCAGCTCTTGTAGATTCAACTCTATGGTTTCTTTTCGAGAGTTAGTCCATTGCCTACTTGGTCTTCCTCTTTCCCTCCTGCCTTCAGTCTTTTCTAACACCCTTGCCTTCTCCAGAGCATCCTGTTTTCTTCTGATGGTGGGCCCAGAGCAGGCAAAAATAAGACTTGTTTACTAAAGCCTTGAAGTTTAGTTTTGCAAATTTTTACAAACACCGCAGGATTTTAAGGCTCCACAATTCTTCACAAGGCCTAGATCAGTGTTGGCGAACCTATGGCATGGGTGCTAAAGGTGGCCCTCGGAGCCTTTCCTGTGGGCACCCGACATCACCCTTTCACAGCCACCTGTATTCAGGTTAAATGGCTGTATTGGTACTTTGCGAAAAATGAGTGGGTTTTGAATCGCACTTTGGGCACTCGGTCTCTAAAAGGTTTGCCAGCATTGGCCTAGATGGAAGACATCCAGAATATGTGGCACTATGGTGATAGTGTTCAACGTTTGGGTGAGCAAACACAGGTGCTACCCATCTCTCCTCAATTACATGATTGTAACTCTTTTATAGGTAGAAGAAGTGAGTGACCTCACTACTCTGGTGAGGTTTGCACCACAAGCTTTTAAAAAAATTAACTAAACATTAGCGGTCCTGGCTTTGAACAATGAGGAAAAGGTACATAAAATTTCCTGTTACAACTGTAACCACTTTATTGGGGCCTAGAGCGCTTGGTAGCCTGCAATGGCTTTGGGAAACTTTTGGGATTCACCCAAGACCACCCTCAAAGCTGAGATCTGACACACACTCCCCGAATGCGGTTCCCACAACCCACCTGCTCTATAATTGCCAATGTGTGAATTTGTGGCCATTTTCAGGCTTATTTCCTAGCGCGGTTGCTCTAAAGATGCATTTGAGCCCTCGGTTAAGTTTGGGAATATTTGGGAAACTGGTTCTTTTACGTTTCTTCTCTTAATCCTACAAAAGATCCCTCACTAGCTGTCAACGTTACTGCTGCAGGGCAGGTATGAAGAGGAGGAGATTGGAACTCACTTGCCTTTGGGTGAACATCTTCATTTTAATAAAAACCACAGAAAAAGACTTACTGTAAGTCTTTTAAGGCAAAATTTCACATTTTTAAATAATATAGAAGGATTTACACTGAAAATGGAATTCTGCAATAATCACATTAAATACCATGATAACAGGGGGCTACCTGGAACTTGAGCATTCACATCATGGAGATAAAATGTGGGAGCCTCACAGTAAGATTAATTGAGAACGGTTACAGGGGAGTCAAGGTAAGAATCTTTTCATGTCTAAGGAGGTGTGAACCTCTGCCATTTTACATCGACTGATGAAAGGAAGCTGCAGTTAGCAATATTACTAGATCTGTTATAGTCTAAGTGCTACTGGCGAAACAGTAAAACATGGTGGTAGATTTAGCACTTGGGCTTTCAGGAAACAAATAATTTGTGTTTTTAACACCGTTTAAATGTGTCCCGCACCTATGTGTTAGTTTTTAACTAGACTCCCTTTGTGACAAGAAGCCAGAGCCCAGGTCCAAAATCAAAAAGTCTGATATTTAAAAAAATAAGCTCAAGTAGTATAATTTTCTTAGCAATGTAAGCTGTTTCGTCATATGGCTTTTTTTTGGGGGGGGGGGAAGAGGTCTGCATTAATTTCTATAGCATGTCAGTCTGTAGCAACCACAACAATGGAGAATCTTGTGGCATCTCTTAAGACAAGTACAGTACACTTTTTTCCAGTTTTGTTCTATTCTGTTTCAAATATCTGAGCCACGTTCCTCTAAAAAAAAAAAGACCTTTATTTGGGGGCAAATCTGTGGATTTCACATTTTCTGTTCATACGGTACCCGCATATTTTTAATCTGCTAAGGACATTGAAAGGCAATCTAACTCATGTTCAATTGGAGTCAGCTCTCAATGCTTAGAGACCAACATGGACACAGCTTTAGGCTGACAGAAGCTTCTCGAATTATACATCTGTAAACACAAGTTATTGTTCCAATATCTACTGACAAAGAAATGTCTTTTTGCAATTCAAGGCTTTCTCCCAACTCCATGACATATCTGTGACCCCGAAATGTAGCTGCTCTCTGAAATGTTCAAGTATATAAAAGTTTACAGATGGGTCCATACATTTCATGGATCCAAAAACACATTGTTCCAATTGGAGATCCCAAACCTAGTTACCTGAACAGAAATGTGTACTACTATATAGTTTGGGATTAAGAGTGCAATGCTACACAGACTACACTGAAATGAATTGCCATTAAAAAGTAGTAGGGTTGGGTCCCAGTTAAATGTGCTTAAGGCTCCAGCAAAAAATAAGCAAAATCCCAATAATAAGCAAGATCTGGATTGCTATTACTACAAAATGGTTGGTATCTCGTTCTAACTGGGTCCAAGGAAAACTCAAACTTATAGCCAAACTCTTAACTTCTAGCACATCAGTTGGTGCAAAAATATCAGCTATTCATGCCACTGCTACTGACACACAGAAGCAATGTGTCACGTGTTCAGCTGCTGGAGTAATTGGAGGGTGGGGAAAAACATTTGATTTGATTCCCTGACCCCATGCCATTGTGGTGCCATGAGGATGGGATTGTGCGTTTCTTACTCAACAGATTCCTCTTGAGGATACACCGCCACCAGGAGCCATTGGCCACAGCGTGTTCAAATTAAATATTGAAACCATCAAAGGCTCCTCAATAGCCTAGGCAGAGTTATTATCCCAAAGTTACTGCAAATGTTGACAACAGCCTGTTCAAGATATCTCAGTTGCGTTGTTTAAGGCGTTGTGGAGTTCATTTTTATTTAAACCAGGGCTGGACAATTCCAATGGGTTTGGGAGTTCGCCAGACTTAAAACAGATCTCCACACCCTTTGTTGAGTCACCAAAAACAAGAGAGAGAGAGAGCAGCATTTAACATTTATCTGCAAGACCAGCTACGTATCTAGAGAAAAGCCAAATAATGTTTAAAATGCCCTCGCGGCCACAATCCCGTCACATAAAGTAGTATATCATGGGCCCACTGACTCAATGGGGATTTGATGAGTCACCTCCTCTCTAAGTTCCATTGATTTCGCTGGGAACAAATAAAATGCCCCTCTGGAACCATAGAACTTACAGGGGAGCGACCTCATCCAATCCCCGTTGACTCAGTGGGCCTCCTGTGGTATAATTTACCACGCTAAGCAGCCGAGTTTTGGCCAATGAAAGGCCAAGGATTTGGCCTTAAAGATTCTGCAGTTTTAGTCTGAGCCTTTCAGACAGAGGCAGGGGGCTGTTGACTGGCGTGTCAGAATCACTTCCACTGCCTTGTAGATGGGAACAGGTTCTACCGCCATTACACCCTGCAGGACTTAGAGGATTGGAAACATGCCTATCAGAATACTGGCTCCCTGGTAAACCTTTGCTAAGTAACTTAGAGGCAAGTTCTTCACCTCTCTGATGAAGGTCAAGCAACACTTTGTCATCAAACCTTTTGTCGCCGTACTTGTCTTCTGGCTGAACGAGGCTCGGCTTTCTTTGCCATTTTGGGATTTTTTGAGCCTTCTTCCTGTCTCTCCTCACCTCCCCGTCACTGTCTTCGCTAGAGTCACCCAAATAATTTTGGCACACACTCTTCTTCTGTGAATTTTTCAGGGGCATCGGCATGGCCCAGACTGGGTTTTCAGAGCTTTGGGGCTCTTTCTTATCAGTCCTTAAAATGGGGACTCTGGGATATTTTTCTAGCAACACCTTACTTTCGAGTTCCCGAGTGCAGTCATTTCGCTGAGTGGAAGAAGATGAATGTTCTTCTCCGGAGCTCTCGATCTGTTTTGTGCTTTGCAAAACACTTAGCGGAGACACAGGTGCAGCCTTCGGAAAAGCTTCCAAGACAGAAGGCTTTAGGGCTGCCTTTTCTTTTAAGGATAAATCATTTTGTCCTCTAGGGAGGTCGGTGGGTGAAGCCGAGTCAGCCACACTGACGGAGAGATCAGGATCATCGGAAGATGGTCTCGTGGTTTCTGCTGTTTTCCTGCACGAGACAAAGTGCAACCTTGCAGAATTGCTGCACGGACCAGACTCAGAGTCTGAGTTACAAGGCACGCTAGCAAGCTTTGGAGAAACGCTGAAGGACGTTCCTACCCAGTCAATATTGCTCAGCTGCAGGTCAGCAACCGGAGAATTAGCAGAAGAGAAAGTATGCTGTTGAGTAAATTTTGCTTGCCAACACCAAGAGCCAACATGGCTGAAGCTCTCCTCTGGGTCTTGCAAGGTATCAATCGGAGAAGCAGCTGGCTGGTTTGGACTTGGGCTGACCACAGTAGGACAATGTGCATTTGCAAAGGGATGCTGAGAGTCAGAAGCCTTTCCTGGAAATGTATGGAAACTGGACTGGGTGCCTTTGCCGGGAAGGGTTTCACGCGTAGATTCCAAAGTCAGCCGCGAAAGGAGGTCAGCAACTTCACTATCCTCCGCGGAGCTTTCTGTCTCTTTCGGTCTACTCTTCTTACCTGAAAGAACAGCCAAGTGAAACAGGCACATCTTGTTAATAGAGATGGGTGTTTTGTTTCGGAAGGGGTCCGGTTCCGAAATGAAACATGGCAGTACAGCTGCCGTTCAGTACTGGAACCCACCTTCCAGAACGAAGTCAACCAGTCTCTTACCTTGTTTTGGGCCGTGTGGTGCTAAACTCCAATGAGGAAGCAGCCTCTGATGCGTCATCTTTCACTCTCCCCAGTGCTGGCCAATCAGACAGGGAGGCGGGATGATATATGTCCCTGCAGAGCTCCTGATTAGCCAGCACTAGGGAAAGATGATGCATCAGAGGCTGCTTCCTCATTGGAGTTTAGCCCTGCGCGGCTCAAAACAAGGTAAGAGACTAGTTGGTTTCATTCTGAAAAGTGGATCCTGGTACTGTGTTTCGTTTTGGAACCGGACCCCTTCCGAAATGAAATACCCTTTTCTACTTGTAAAAAGACTTCGTTCTCTAAGCAGTTGTTGAGCAATGGTGAAGTGGAACTGGGATCCCATAGTTGGAGCATTGGGAATGTCTGATTAACGGGGACAGTGTCATCTCTCCAAACACCATCAGGCTTCTCTGTTCCCTCTGAATGCAGCTGTAATCCTCCCACTAGGTGGAAGTAGTGGCGGGGGGGTGGGGTGGCCAGCAATAATCTCTTGTGAGGCATCACCTTAGAAGGCTAGGTTTTTGGGAGTTACTTGGTCCTGAGAGGATAACTAAGATCCATTAGTTCTACAAAACGTCGCCTGGTGGACATGGCACCTGGCGGAAGTGGTTTGCTGATAAAGATTAGAAAAGCTTCCTGGATTTGATTTGATTTGATTCTTTACTTAGGCTTGAGGGAAGACCTTAACGACTATCTGCCCTTGAAAATTTAGCACCGTAGCTAAGTAAGAAATGCAGAAGTTGATGAGAGAACCTGGTTTTGTAACTCTTGCTGAGGCCAAGAGACATGAATGTTGGCAGTATAATGGGCAGCAGCATGAAGCAAAAGAAGCCAGTTGCTATTTAATATAAAATGAAGACTTTGTTCCTGACATTGGCCTTTTCAAGCTTACCCTTTTTTCTTTCCTTACAAACTTGCAATTTCTCCAGCTGATACACAGCAACCACTTCTGGATACGCAGCTTGAAATAACGCTGACTCCTCTATTGTTCTGATAAAAGGTTCTGCAGGTTCGTTGTCTGCTGTAACATAATGCTCTGGAACAATAAATCAAAGGTGGGGGGCATACTCTCAGGTGTTAATGGATAACAACAGGGCTGTTACACAGGTGATTTTGATTCTTGCTGAGGCCAAGGTGACGGATCCTTGACTGTCCAGATGGATCAGACCTCAACCCTCAGAAGTCCATGCCAACCTGGCTAATCCAAACCATCAAGACTAGCAAATGTTCTGGATCCCTATTGCAAGATTAATATCAAAAGAGTACGAGTGTGAAGTTGCTTCATGAATGCGATCTAATCCTATAGCTTGGCTGATGCAGTCTAGAGCAGTGGTTCTCAACCTGTGGGTCCCCAGATGTTCCTGGACTGCTCAGCTAGTGATGAAGACTTCTGGGAGTTGCAGTCCAGGAACATCTGGGGACCCACAGGTTGAGAACCACTGCTCTAGAGCATTATGTGGTCTTTGTACAGTACACAGTATAGCCCTCACTGCTGTCTCCCAGTTATCGCTAGATGAGGTCTATAAAAATCTTTTAAAAGTCCTGCTGGATCAGAACAAGGGCCTATTTAGTTGCATCTTCTAGACCCACAGTGGTCAACCTCTGTAGGTGCTTACAGGAAGGCCACAAGCAAGGCAGGAGGGCAACTTCATTTCTCCCCCTGCTTCCACAACCTTACGCTTACATATTCGGAAATTCTTCACCGCCCCATAACTGGAAGTCTCCACCTGCCAGTGATGGATCGAAGAGACTGAACTAGTTGTGTGGAAGTGAGCACAGACTGCTCCCTTTGCTGACTGCAAAGCTGCTGCTCTCTCCATTCCAGTATATGAACAAAAGGAGATGCTTTGTTGATCAAGACTATTGATCCTGCCCGGTGCTGGCAAAGCCAGAGACTAAACCAGTGGGCTCTTCCATGTCCATGGGTTCTGCTCCTGGCTGTGGCACCTCTAGAACCACAAATGGGCAAAATGAGGATCCACTACAGCCCCATCTAATGATATGAAAGCAGTAGCACCGGCTGTCAAGTAATGAAAACCCAGTTTTTACATCCCAACAGGCATCAAAAACTGTCCTGTGGTTTATTGTTAATATCCAGATTTTATTGAAATTTCCTATGCTGTTCTGTACATACAATCTAATGGCCAGCACTGCTTCTTATCCATCCCCGCCCCTCCCCCAGTGCCGGGGCCTAAGATTAGTTAACCATGCCCCTGATAAGCTTAATTTGCTTGTTTATTAAAAATATTTTTACACCACTTTTGTCCTTGAAAGGGCCCAAGATAGCTTACATTAGTAAAAAGACAATATATAAAAGTTTTTTAAAGGAAGTGTACAAATGTTTAAAAAGAATTCAACAAGTATTGTTTTAAAAACGGTAAATAAAATTGATATTAAAAACATCTTGAAAGCAATGGAGCACAAACCCCTCTCAGACTGTCAGTCCCTAAGGAAAAGCCATTCTGAAGAGAGAACCCTTTGCCTGCTTATGGAAGGACAGTAAAAATGGAGCTTAAGGGCGTTGTTAGCTCCTTTCTTAAAAATAAACATAAGAGACTTCAAGTCTGGATTCTGGTTGCACTTAGGCCCTCGGCCATCTGTGTGTGTTGTTGTTGGGGAGGGGCGACTGATAGAAACTAGTTGTCTCATGAAGGCCAAGAGTTCCGCACCCCTGTTGGACACAGCATGACAGACAGACCAAGGAGTACCAACCTGGCTTTTGCCACTCAACTTCAAAGCAAGGAATTCCATTTTTAATCCGTGTCTTGACTACTCTGCCAAAATAAAGATAAGAAAAGCATGACACATTGACCCGGAGAAGGGAAAGAGAACAAGCTTCAAGGCGTGCAATTCCATTTTTTTTTTTTTTTGTGAATTGTAGATTTTTAGGCTGCTTTTACACGACCCCTAAAATCCGAGGCAAAGGGCTCCCAGATGCGGAGCTTAAAATTGTTTTCCCACCAGCTACAGACTTTTAAAAAAATTAAGTACAACCACGCCCACCTAAGCGCACCCCAGCGCACTTTAGAAGTACCTGGTCTCCGGAGGTAAAAAATCTTCCAATGCGGATTGTAAAGCTGTGGACGACGGGCATCTGTTTGTTTTTTTGTCCCCATCGCCCCTTTAAGAGACAGGAATCCCTACGGGGCTACTTGGACAGCAGACGGAGGTGAGTGGAGGTGAGCCTGCATTCCTTTCTCCCTTTTTTCCTCCCTCCTCTCACGCAGACAGGAACAATGGAGTGTGGAGGGGTGGGAACACAGGAAGAGGGACAACCCCCCCCCCCCACGATCTCTGGTCCGAATTTAAGTTGCCAGTGCATTTTAGAGGTCATGTAAAAGCCCTCCCCCCCACTACAGAAGAGATGCTGATGGGAATACCATCACCCCAGGCGTGCCTTCACCACCAGCTATGCTGCAATCCAAGAACGCCTGGCTTACCCAAAGTTGGGAACCACTGCTGTCAAGTGTGCTTTGACTTTCGCCCCGTCCAGCAGCAAAGAATGGTGGTTGTTCCAGTGCAGCTACACCAGGAGACATATATTCCACACCGCAACTGTTGAAAACTTTTAAAAGTATTCTATGTTGTGCAGGTAGGAGTACACATGAGGCGCTCTCTGATAGTGCTGTGAGTTCATCTGCAATCCACAAAGCCACAATGTGGACCGTAGTGAGCCTATGTCAGGGGTGTCCAAACTTTTTGCAAGGAAGGCCAGATCTGGTGATGTAAAAATGTGTGGAGGCTGAACATTCAGCCGCATTTGGCCCCCAGGCTGGACTTTGGACAAGTCTCTATAACATGCAAGGAGGCGGGGAGGACGCTGCAGCAGCAGAGCTGGGGGTGGGTAAGCTGGGCAGGTGGCTGGGGGGATGGACAGAGGCAGGGAGGGCAGGCAAACTGTAAAACTGCAAGTTGATGCCTCCATCTGGTATGGGGAGTGGCCAGCTGGCAGGGATGAGTGACAGGCTGAGCCTATGGGGAGAAGAGGCTGCGGACCACTTGAAATTTGAAAACAGGCTATATTTGGCCCCTGGGCCTGACTTTGGACATGCCTGGCCTATGTGGATAATCGGGATCCACTCTTATGTCAGCTTTCAAGACGTGTAAGCTACTAAGAGCAAGCAAGTACACTTCAAAATTCAGTAATACCTTGCTGGTTGAGTGCCTACCAAGATACTGCTGGTGGTTTTAAACCTGCCAAACAGAAAGCACCAATTCCTTGAGGTACTGTATTTTTCTGTCTATAAGACGCCCCGAATTTTCCAGCCCGAAATAACAGTCTCTCCACTGCGTATTTCTCTCATTGGCTTACTTCCGTGTATAAGACGACCCTAATTTTTTAAGTCTAACAATTCTAGTAAAAAAATATGGAAAGATACAGTACTTCCAATTCCAATGTGTGAGTTGTGGGATCACTGCAAGGAACTGCCATTCAATCAAGATTCCTTGACAGGCTTTCAAAATGGAGGCCAGAACTCAAAAGCTGTGTAAATCCATGGAGAGGTTACCCCAGTAAACCTTTAGACTTTTGCATCACAGGCCATAATACAAACTAATTAATGTTGATATGCCTCACTGGTTTTGAAAACAGTTTTTGCTTGGTGGCATGTTTTCCACAGATATAGGAAAATATACTTTCTTGAATATGAGAAAAGGAATTGTCCCCATTTCATACACATTGCAAAGCAGCAAGAGAAACAACAACAACAAAATCTAAAGCATTTCAGGGAGTGACAGAACCAAATACAGTGGACCCTCATATAACAAACAGTTTGTATAACATAAAATCTCTCTCTCTCTCTCTCTCTCTCTCTGTGTGTGTGTGTGTGTGTGTGTGTGTGTGTTGTGTCGTTACAGTCGTGACCGACTCTTCGTGACCCCATGTCCATGGAGTTACCACATAAAAATTTCTGGAGATAGGGGAAATTAGCTTAACAGAATTGCTCAGAATTAGCTTAAAAATGGTTGCAATTAGGGATAACTCCGTTTTCAATGCATTCCTATGGCAAATTTGTATAAAGGAAAATTTGCTTAACATAATTTTATTTCGAACGAATTAATTCCTTTATACAAGGTACTACTGTACATAGGGGTTTTTTTTTTGGAACCTGGTATCTTGTACTCTCCCACAGGCAGCATTAGTAGAATCTATGTGAGAAATTATGTAAGCGGCCACTGGTTTTAAGAACGAAGCAGCCTTGATCTACTGATGCATAAAATGCATTTTGGACATAATTCATTTTTGTACAACAGTTATCAGAAACACCAGGCTGACTCTAGATTTGGATAAAGGCAATGTATAGCTGAAGGGTGGGAGATGGAAAGTCATTTCATACTTCTATGAACTTACTGTATCTGGAATACACAGATGTAAAGAGAAACAGGCTGAATTTCAACAACTTCAGAAATCAGATTACCGTAGTGCTTGCAGCTGTTGTGGGTCTGTATGGCCAGATTTCCTTCTGTTCATGTCATAATATGTCAGCAGAACACATAGTTTCTCACAAGCATAGTGCTTGGGCCACTCCATTTTCTCAAATGCAAATATCTGTTTTAAGAACATGGTGGAAATGTATCAGGAATGTGGTTTCCAGACTTTCAGCATTGGTCTTCAAACACTGTTCAACATTATTCTGACATCGTATTCCTAAGGAAAATCATCAAACAGAGTGTATAGACATGTAAAGAAAGCCTTTCAGGCGAAGTCAGTAACCCCTGTGACATTATTTTGAGGGTCAGTGGGTTTCAGTGACATTCAATGTAGCAGAGCAGCCAATAAAAACAGTGCTCAAATGGAATGGAAGCTGGGAAAACAACGGTTTTTGAGACAACGATAGCAAGAACGGGGAAGTCAACACCTTCCCCTTAATTTCCTTCATTCTGTAAGTTTAATGCCTATCCGCGGAGATGGGCAATAATACCCTTTGGGTCCAGTGGCACTTAATTCCACGTAAAGGCATTCAAGATGGCAGCCAAAGGCAGGAATAAGCCCAGAGGCAAGTGGTAACGGTGTGCAGCAGGACAGAGCACCTTCTTGGAATATACAGTAATAGCAAAGTGAAATCTTTTATCCCATTTTTATATGCAACCATGGCAGTTGCCATTTTTATTGTTTACTATTCCACTTGAGAAGATTTTTTATCCCTCAAGAAACAACTGAGGGCACACTTGCCCAGTAAAGCAGAAAAATGTGAAGATACTAAAAAAATAGATATTAAGCTATCCCTTCAGGGTACATACAGGAATAACATTTTGGAAGTATTGTAAATAAGAAAACGTGTTCCTAAATGGATTTCCTAGCAGTTTCAGTCAGGCCCTAATGATATCTTTGGAGCGGAAGTGTGCCTCAGGAAACAGAATTGGGAGCATCATTAAAAGGCAACATGCAGCCAGCTCTTTAGTTTGTTAATGTATGTTATACCACCATGGCATTTGGCCAGGCCCCACAGGTTTGGAGTTCTGTTTGTGACCTAAAAAAAGAACTCTTTAAAGCTGAGACAGAAAAACAAGTGCAAGTATCCCCCATCTTTTGTCTCAAGAATTATAGCTGATGGGCAAGATATGCATATTAAATCGTATTATTGGTAAAAAAATTAGTAATGGCTTGAAATGAGTGGTGATGAATATTAATGAAGAGCAAAATCAGAATTATAGCTGACGATTAAGACCAAAATCCTAAACACAGGAGAGCTGTGAAATGTTAATGTAGAGTAGATAATGAGAAACCAAACTTATTAAAGGTTTTCTGTACAGTATTTAGGTTCAGTCATCTGACTGGAGACTTCAAAAGTGGCTGCAAGGTACTCCACGAGGTGGGGTGTGTGAGCCAACCCAAGCGCCTGGTTGGAGGTGGGGGGTGGGGGTGAGAAGAAAATAAACCATATTAAAAAGAAATTAGACTGAGACTTAGAAGGGCAGCCATGAAGCAACTACAAAAGATTCTGAAGCACAAGGATACTGTTTGCGCACTGGAGACCAGTCCTCAAAATTAGAGCAGTCCTTTCATAATACACTTACAGCATATGAGTGGTCACTATGGTATTCCTAATCTCTACTAGCAAATACAGAAGTTGGTCCATGAACAAACCTGACAGGAAGGGAGGGAGGATCAACTCAACTGATGATGGAGGAAAGGCTTTAAGATTTCCATGAACTGCCAGAAAGATAGATGAATAAGTGCTAGAGAAAACTGCCACGTTAAAGAGTCCATAAGGTTTGCCTATTGTATTCTAGACAAATTATGAGAAGATGAGGCTCACTGGAAAAGACAGTAATGGTAGGAAAACTGGAAGGCAACAGGAAAATAAAAAAATCCAACATGGGATGAGTTGACACCATAGTTGCAGCTACAGCTGTCACTTTGCAAAAACAAAGCAGGGCTCTTAAACGATACGACCTTATAGAGGTTATCAATCCACAGGATTGGCATAAACTGGAAATGACTTGATGGCATATGACAATATGTTTTGTTTCCAGAATGGCAGGAAAAAAGTGTTTAGAAAAGTTATATTTTTGGATGACAGCTTCCAGGATCTCTCCAGGGATCTGTATGCTGTAGTCAAAATAATAATAATAATAATAATAATAATAATAATAATAATAATAATAA
>JAHTLZ010000074.1:6340584-6378044 GCA_023846285.1 Phrynocephalus versicolor | reverse complement strand
GGAAGGAAGGAAGGAAGGAAGGAAGGAAGGAAGGAAGGAAGGAAGGAGAGTAGTGCAAACTTTGCCTTCTCAGTGGAGGTCAAACAGTAGTTGATGGCACTGAGTTTCACCCCTAGTTCCAGGTCAGAGCCCTTCATTTCCTCCATTTCCACGCTCTTTCGCTATCTGGACAAATATGCATCTGCACAAGGACTTCTAAATAGATGGGTACAAAATGAATTTAAGAGGCTACAAACTGGCTTGAAGCAAAATCCCTGCAATTCCAGAAAAAGGAAATAATTCAGACTGGATTTGAAGTGGATGGCATTCATACACCCCTAGTCTGAATCATGCAACCAGGCTACGTATTCCAAGAAAGATGCAAGCAGAAAGCAGATGGCAGACACCTAAGAGACAAGACAAATTTACCTTTGTAGCAAATTCTGTCCTTTCAAGGTCCTGATCAGCTTTAAAGCCTGCTCTTTTCCAATTCCAGGGACTCCCTTTTACAAACAAAACAATGTCACATACAGTGGACCCTTGTATAACAAACAGCTTGTATAACATAAAATTTGTACAACATAAAAAATTCCAGAGATAGGGGAAATTTGCTTAACATAATTGCCTATGGGGAAAATCCGTACAACATAGAAATGGGATCACTCAATTTTCAATGCATTCCTATGGGAATTTGTATAAAGGAAAATTTGCTTAACATAATTTTATTTGGAACGAATTAATTCCTTTATACAAGGTACCACTTGTATATTGTGGCGGCCGCCGCTGCCGAATGTTGCACCAGAACTGTTTAATGGAGCGGCCGTTTTTAGACACAGCGAGAAGCCTGAGAACTGTGGGGAATCCTGGTGTGCAGAGCATAAAGGCACCCATGACTTGAGTACTTGTTCTTCGAGCAAGAGCGGCTGGACCCATAGCAGACAAGGTCTCCAGTCCTGGCCTCCCACCAGGGCAAGACTCTAACTGGACTGTGGGATTAAGCTTCTGGATTGACATAATCGGAACCATTTTAATTCAGAGCCATTTCAGAAGCAACAGCATCTGGTGTCAAAAGTTTGAGCTCCTCTGCAACAGATAGAACAAGATTGTAGCCTCCCCCCCATCTTGTCTCATTATCTGGCAAGTAAAGCTTGCCAAAAAGGGATCTCATTGTCTTCTATCATTACTAGTTAAGTTTGCCAATTAGAGAACTGTCTCTTATCACAAAGCTAAAGCTTACCAATTAGGAAAATGCACACAGGTATACCAATACACATAGAAATGCACAATAATTTAGACCTCCCATGCAACGCCTTCTTTAACTATATTTGGGGGATTTCTTGCTGCGTCACAAAGAAATGATGTAATCAGCTTTGGCACAGGGGCTAATAAATGGGGCCTCTTCAAACAATAGGAAGAGCTCGTCCGCTGGTACGGATCTCTGTGTGTGTGTGTGTGTGTGTGTGTGTGTGTGTGTGTGTGTGTGTGTTTCTTCAAAGCGCTTTCCCATTATGCCAGCACCCAGCTGCCCCTGGTTATTGCAACACCTCAGCCCAGGTTATTGCTACACTGGACCATCTGGAAGTCACTTAATAGGCTTTGAAGTGAGGTAGGAAGATCAAAGAATAACCAAGTAACATGGAGCTCCTTGGATACAGGACACATTTTCTGTGACTGTGGAGAAATTCAATCCATGCAGCGCACACACACACACACACGTGTGTGTGTGTGTGTTGTGTCCTTACGGTCGTGACCGACTGTTCGTGACCCCATGTCCATGGAGTTTTCTTGGCAGGGATACTGGAGTAGCTTGCCAGTTCCTACTCCAGGTGCCTACAGCACCTGGCATTCCCTGGTGGCCGCCCATCCAAGTACTAACCAGGGTCGACCCTGCTTAGCTTCCGAAATCAGGCAAGATCGGATGTGCTTATAGGGCATCTAGGCAGCTTTGCATGCATGCAATGTATGCCCCACAACATGTACTAAAAATCTAGAAAATGATGGACATAATGCTATTGAAATAGCACACTTCTGGTAAAAAACGTTTAATTATATTACATTTTAAAAAATTATCTACAGTTCATATATATCCATAATTTTAAATTGTGCCACACTCGGATATGAAGACAGAAAGAAGAAATTACACTGCTTGTTTTCAATATGCTGGTGTTTCAGCAGTTCTCTGGCTTACTGTTGTGTCTGAACATGGAGACTGTCTTTCATACAAACAGCTAAATTACAAATGCAGGCATCTGTAGCTGTCAGTTTAGCTGCACAGTGCTATGGCCATCAAAGAAAGTAGCCTCACTTACTGACAGCTAGGGGTCAAATGGACATTCCCTAAGAAAATGTAGCAGGCCCTCGATTTTCCAAAGATGGCTGCAGCCCACTTTGAGTCTGCCAAATATGCTTAAAGACAGCCAGCTTTGAAAATTTCAGCTACAGAAATATACATCCAAGGGACACCAGCACTAAGAAGGCGTTCTTTTCAGTTGACTGAAACTGTGGGTTTAAGGCCGGCACCCGACTGGTCCAACTACCCTGAAAGTAGGAAGGCTGGCAAAGACAGCGGAGAATTTTTCTCCCCCCCCCCCCGCGGGAGAAATCAGGCTATAAGGAAATTATGGGGAAGAGGAGACATGTTGTTCTCCTCCTGCCTCCCCTCGGGTTTTTGGTCAGAGTGAGAAGCTGGAAAACTCACATCCCTCTCCTAGGTCGCCGTGATCCACAGGAAGAAAGAAGCAACCACGCTAGCAGAGGAGGACATGGGTTTGATTTTCACAGCTTGGTGATGAACCTCCATGTGAGCCCTTTTACTTTAAGTCAGCCCAGGGCCCTTGCTTGTTCACTGGAGCCCAGGTATTAAGGACATCAGAACAGCCCTGCTGGATCAGGCCAAAGGCTCATCTAGTCCAGCTTCCTGTATCTCACAGTGGCCCCACCAGATGCCTCTGGGAACGCACGAGACTCCTGACACCATTCCCCTGCATCTGGCCCTTGAAGTACCCAGGTTTTAAGCCTGGAGATTACACATCTCCATCAGGGTTTGTCACCAGTAATGGACTTGTCCTCCAGGAATCTGTCCTCCAGGCCAGATGCCATCACCACATCTTGTGGCAGGGAGTTCCACAGACTAACAACACGCTGGGTTAAAAAATTATTTTCTTTTGTCTGTTCTCACTTTCCCAATCACAATTTGAGTGGTCAATTCTAGACTACAGCTCTCAAAATGTTTTCTCACAGGCCAAGCTAGCTAGGAGCTAATGGAGACATAGACCAAAACTTCTGGAGGGCCACAAACTCCACACCTCTGCCTGGTTTAGAATCTAATGCATCTCTTATATCAACAAAGCTTCCAGCTGCGACATGAAACTAACCAAGTGCCAAAGTGCATGTATGTTTTATCTTTGTTTGTTTGTTTCCTTACCTTTGGGAGATAATCGCAGCCAAGGAGTACTGCCAGTCCAACCAGCGATTCTCTGCTGCAGCCTAGTTTCTGCTCAACAGCAGACATCAAGTAGCAGTCAACATGTGGGTCCTACACAGAATACAGCCAGATGTCAATACCTTCTCCTGTTGCAGCATCCAGAGCATAGAAAGATCAGTTTTCTCCCAAGCTTTGGACCTTATATACAAGCACTTAGTGATATATAGGGAATATAATCTGTTGGCTAAAAGCAGAATTAAAAATAAATCAATTTCTCCGATAGCACTGGCAAGTGGAATCAGCAAACAATCACTTGCTGGACAGTAGGCAGAGCTTGCAGTGCAGGGAGAGGCATCCTAAAGATGGGCCCAAACCACCAGTTTGTTTGTCACAGTGGTTCTCAAACCCCTTCTAGCATAGCGAGTGGTGGCGGCTTCTGGGAGTTGCAGTCCATGAACATCTGGGGACCTACAGGTTGGGAACCACTGGTTTGCCAGCTGATTTGGTGTTCAGTGCTCCAAAGCCCCGCCTCCTTCAGCCGAACAAGGGGCAGTGCCCGGAGGAGGCGGGGCAAAGAAGCCTAGCTGATGCCTTTGAGTGGGTGCCCATCTCTAACCAGCACCTAAAACATCTCGAGTCTTGTTCATATAATGCCAGAATGGAGAACATGTGCTCTCCACCTGCTACCTGTTTGCTGAAACAACAACATCCAAACTCATTCTCCACGCACATTTCTACCTTTGGCTATTAAGAGGTTCATTTCCAACATCTGGAACGGCAAAGATTACCTGCCCTTGAAGTGACACCAAAGGGCACTATAAATGGACCTGCCTGTTTACAGTCCTGACAGTGCAAGAAAGGTCTATGATCCAAGTCCAATCCACGTGCGTTCAAATTTAAATTCCACGAAGGTCAATGATGGATGGTACTCCCAGTTAAGCGGTGGTAAGACTAGAGCAGTGGTTCTCAACCTGTGGGTCCCTGGATGTTCCTGGACTGCAACTCCCAGAAGCCTCCACCACTCGCTGTGCTCGAAGGGGTTTCTGGGAGTTGCAGTCCAGGAACATCTGGGGACCCACCGGTTGAGAACCACTGGACTAGAGCCTTGGTGAGTCCGCATCATATCAGGCTGAGAGCAGGGAGAGCAGGAGCAGGGGCACTGTCCAGGACAGAAGCAGGTGGCATTGAAGTCCTCTCACAACCTCCTTATTTTAAAAATGACTTAGGAATCTCCTTTATGACTTCTAGGAAGAGTCCCTCAGCCTCACCCTTAAAACAACTTTCTGGCCTCTTGAGAGCAGGGAAGAGGGCTTTTCCGATTTTGTTTTCCTTCCATTTTCATTTAAGAAAAAGCAGGGTTGGGGTTTTTTTTTGGGGGGGGGGAGGGAGAGCAGGGGTCATCCTCCAATCTCCGGACGTGGATACACGAGGTCTCCACAGACCGTCCGCCCTGATTAAGGACAGTGTTCCTTGGTTTTTAGACCCCCCTACCAGACGTGTTTCGATAAATGGACTACCTTTACGTTCATGGTGAAATTCCTGTAAACCGTTTGAGCGCCGTAAAGGAAGGCATCGCCGTCGTTGGTGATGCAGCCGTCCACGTAGCCGCTGGCGTTCAGGTAAGCGCACATGGCTTCTGCCTCACCGGCTGCTTGGACCCAAGGCACCCCCAGACAGTCCAGCATCTCAAGACACTAGGGATGCCAACATCCCAAATAAAAAAACAAAACAAAAACACACAATTAGTTCTAAAGCATGGATCCATTTTGAGGGAAGGGGGTGGGGGAAGGAGGGTTACAATATTTTTGCCAAACGTTCACCCAAATAAATCACAGGTATTCTCAAACTAGTCCTTTGGCCAGGGCTGTGCTTCGCAAACACTTCACTGCCTTGTGGGCCCTCGCAATGCAAGGAGAAAAAAAGGAGCCTGAGGGGAGGATATGATTGAGATGTACAAAATTATGCAGGGCATGAGTAAAGTGGATAGAGTGACACTCTCCTCCCTCTCACAAAATACCAGAACTAGGGGACATGCACTCAAATTGAAGGTTGGGAGAGGGAGAACAGACAAAAGAAAATATTTTTTTACCCAACGTGTTGTTAGCCTGTGGAACTCCCTGCCACAGGATGTGATGATGGTACCTGGCCTGGATGCCTTCAAAAGGGGATTGGACAGATTCCTGGAGGAGAAGTCCATCACAGGTGACAAGCCCTGATGGAGATGTGTACTCTCCAGGCTTAAAAAGAGGGTACTTCAAGGGCCAGATGCAGGGGAGTGGTAGCCGGAGACAGAGATCTAGTCTCGTGCACCCCCAGAGGCATCTGGTGGGGCCACTGTGAGATACAGGAAGCAGGACTAGATGGGCCTTTGGCCTGATCCAGCATGGCACTTCTTATGTTTGTATGTTCTTATGAGTCTTTCCAGACATTTTGAAGGGAAGGTGTCCTACAGACCAATTGGGCTAGAAGCCCACAAATCATATTCTGAAAGCTAGAGGAACCCTAAAACTTAAGACACAATTATCAGCTGTGAATGAGGCGCTTCTCAATGGGGGCTTAGAAGTTTATACTGGGAAATCCTAGAAGGCATGGTGCTGTTTTACTACCACCCTGGCACCTAACTCTTGCTGTTTGCCCATAATGAAATCGAACCAGCTTTTTATCTTAGACAACATACGGCCGGTTAGAACTTGGTGGAGTGCAATGTCTATCAGCCCTAGTCAGCTTCATCAGGGGTGAAGCATGAAGGGAATTGCAATCCTAAAGCAGACACCAGGCCAAAAGGTACCATTGTTTTGTTTTCTATCCCAGCAAGTTGAAATATTTCCCACTGGCTCACAGAGCGATAGCTGCGAAGCTTCAAAGAGCAACAGGAAGTGAAATGCTGATACCGGCATTACTTTTTAACATGCCATCCAAAGTACCCCGAAGGAAGGTGTAATCTTTGGCTCTCTACTTTTTTGGCTGGCAGCCGTTTAATAGCAGGAGATACTGTGTCTATCGGAAACCACAGATAGCACAGTGCTGGTGTTTGAAAAAAAAAGGCACTAACACACACTGTCCAGGTTCATATCGAGCGACTGCTGAAAATAATAATAATAAATAATAAATAATAAATAAATAAATAAATAAATAAATAAATAAATAAATAAATAAATAAATAAATAAATAAATAAATAATAAACAACTTTATTTTTATGCTGCCTTTCTCCCTGGAGGGACCCAAAATGCCAACAAGAAAGTCCCACGAGCATTTAGTAATGTGGGATGCCACCCCTTGCACAACAGCTGCCATCAGCAAGTGATGAGTGGCTTTTCTTCATTACCTCAGCAATGGGAGCACTTGCCCAAACGGTGTGATGCTGCTCGACTGGCAGAATGACTCTATACTCATGTCTAGCTCACTAGGGGTACGCCTAGCCCCACCTAGCTTCCTGTTCCAAAAAGGAAGTGTTCCTTTCTGAACAAGAAGTCTAGGCTGAGTTAGGCCTACGCTAGGCCACAAAGCTTACAAGCTTAGGTCGTTTTTCCTAGGTGAGGCACATTTAGATGTGTGTCTGTCCGCTGGAATCTGCAATCCATGTCAAATAGCAAATCCCTATAGACCAGTGTTGGCGAACCTATGACACGGGTGCCAAAGGTGGCCCTTGGAGCCCTTTCTGTGGGCACCCGACATCACCACTTCACAGCCATTTGTATTCCGGTTAAATTGCTGTACAGTATTGGCATTTTGCGAAAAAATAGTGGGTTTTGAATCGCAGTTTGGGCACTCGGTCTCTAAAAGGTTCACCATCACTGCCATAGATCATCCATATGGAGTCCACAATCTGTCAAAACTAGAGTTGGTCTGGAAGAGCATATTGAACCGTACTTTAAAATTGTGTTTTTGTGTGAAGCCAACCTTGGCCAAATTACAGTATCCCAAAAACATAAGCCAACGAGAGCACCTGCCTCTTTCAGTAAAGACTTAAAACGGGACCTCCCTCTTCTGGCGTTCCTCGGCTTCTTAGATGCCCCAAAGCGAACTTCTGTCCTTTTGTCCATTGTGCTTGCTTTCAGGTTTGGGGGTTCTCCCTCCATGACAAACACCAGATGAATGCCCATTAATGTTAAAGAGGAGACTCGGAAGTAAAGGTTCCTGTCAGGACGAGAAATGGCAGCCATACTTGTTGAACGCAGAAGGAGTCAAGCGCCATTGGTCAAACGCTTTTAAGGAAGAATATGGAGAATGTGCTTTAGTAGGGCTCGTTTAATAATGACATGCCCTTCCTGGCTCTTTATCACATACAAGTAAGGAAGTCATGCATTAATTTATGCACACAATAAAAATAGTTTCCTCAACAAGAGTGTTAACTCATCTTCCATGCCAGAAACCAAACACAGCTGATTCATGTATTCCTATGTATAAGATAACAGAATGAGGTTTGTTTATTAGGATAAAAGCACGTTTTAAATAAATAAATAAGGGGAATGAATCAAGATAAAGGTAAAGGTTCCCCCCGCACATGTGTGCTGGTTATATCTGACTCTAGGGGTGGTGTTCATCTCCGTTTCTAAGCCAAACAGCCGTTGTTGGGCAAGTCTGCGGCCATGTGTGCGGCATGGCCGAACACATTTCTGTGGACGAAACATAATGCTAAAAGCAACACATTCCTTTTTTGGGGGACAAAAGTTACAAGACAAGTTCTTCTTTAAAAGCAACTTCCTCACCTCTGGAAGACAAATGGATTATTTAAATTCCAACTACAGCCTCCTGTCACAATCAAGAGGCATTGTTACCCCTTAATTTGGGTGGGGGGGGGGAGTTCCATAGAGTAAAGAAGGGTGCAATCAGATGGCAAGGAAGGATTGCATGTTGTCACACTAGAAAGGGTTGCTCTGCTGGGAACAATCTCCCTTAAAGCAACCCTTCTGTCCAGGTGGGAATCAGTCCGGCCTAGTCCCGAAAAAGGAGAGCAGCCTTGCCACTAGACCTGTGGTGGCGAACCTTCGGCACTCCAGATGTCTTAGACCACAGCTCCCAGAATTCCAAGCCTGCATTGCCAATGGCAAAAAAGACCAAAAGCTACAGCTAAGGCATGGATGGTGGTTGGTCTGGATCGCTATTGCCCATCTCTCGTGGGGCCACTGGGAAATCACCACAGGAGGTTCAAAATGGGGCCTGTTTCCCTGCCTAATCCACCCTGACTTCTCACGGATCATCCATACATGAGATTATAATAACACCTAAAACAATTTTAATTGTACCTACCTCAGATGAGGCTTTGCGATAACCCCCTTCATTTTTTTAACGGTTTGTGCTTCACACACCCAGAGACTTAAATCAACTGCCAGTGTCTTTCCACAAAGACTGCTGAGGGGGGCATGCTGTTTTACAGGCTCCAGGATCTGCCACAGATTTGTCACTCCCATGGCCTCCAATCTTCAGGCACGCGGGCAGCTAAAAAAGAATAAATAAAAATAAAAATAAAAAACCTGCAAAAAACAAACAAATAGAAACAGGGGTTTTAGGAAATGAACTTTCTGCAGAGGTGAACTTGTACATATGTCCAGCCCTAGTGAATACCAGGGATTCAACCTCTGGCCAAAATGTACGGGGTTATGCTGCTAGCTCAATTGTTGACAGATGTCTCTTCAGAAACAAAAATTTAAACAGCATTGCAGGAAACATCCCTATTTAGTTTAACAAAAACGACTGAAGTTGTGAGTTTGACCATCATAAAAAAAAACAGCAGGCAGTCTGACCAAACCTTGAAATCCCTCTTTTCGAAACTTCCAGTCACAAATGCTTTTGCTAGTAACTACTCTGATACATTCCAGTGTTATCTGGAGCTAGAAAGAGCTTGTTCATACCATCTTGAGTAACAGAATAAGAAAGTGTAGCCCCTGTTCAGTCATCTTGGAACTCTTGATATTCTTGGCCACTGTATTCTTCCAGGATTGCTAGTTCAAGTATTATCAATTTAATTTATTTAATTTTTTACCTCACTTTTCTCCTTAAATGAAACCAAGGCACCTGACAACAATAAAATACAGTATTTAAATATTTAAAAGCTAAAAACAGTGAGTATACAAATATATATATATATATATATATATATATATATATATATATATATAATGTGTTTGGCCAATAAGCTTAAGAGAAAGGCTAGGCTATAGATAGTTGATACCTTTATAGACAGACATGCCTGGCGAAAATCATTCTGCCAAGAACTTTACATCTAGGAAAAATCTCCTGGCAAAGCACATCTTTCTCCATGTTTGGAATTTTGGTACAAAATTGGGTATTGCCCATGAAAGCTTGCAGTGATTTTTTAAATTAGTGCCCTCAGTCTAAAGGTATCACCTATAGCTTAATCTTGTATTTATATTCTGCAGTGGCCATATGGTTCCCTCTTTTTATTTCATAAGAGAGAGGACTCTCTGCAGTGGTCCCATTCTTGTAGAATGCCCTCCTAGAGAATGGCTGCCTCTCTTGACTATTTTTCAATGAGCCCTAAAGATCTAGTTATTCCTGGCTGGCTTTAGTCACCTTCTTGGGTTGTAAATCATGCTGGCCAAAATATGTATGGATCTAGGACGGTGGCGGTGAACCTTTGGCACTCCAGATGTTTTGGACCACAACTCCCACAGTCCTTTGCCATTGGCAATGGCAATCTAGGCTCAGAATTCTGGGAGTTGTGGTCCAAAACATCTGGAGTGCCGAAGGTTCGCCACCACTGGTCTAGGCAGTAGAAAGCTAGAATTTTATAATTAGTGTGTGTGTGTGTGTGTGTGTGTGTGTGATTTCTCTGGCTGGCTGTCTCATGCTCAGATACACCAAAGGCATGCATTTGATTGCTCAAAAGGGTACATGACCAAGCATGCACACACGGCCAGCCAGAAAATTACACATGTTGTGTTTTTGCAGCTGGATCCTGGTTTTTCCAAAACAAAACAAAAACCCTATGCAATTAAACAGGCCGTCGGATGGTTTTCACACACTGATTTCTAATTTCCCAGCACAATGCTATACATATTAAAGTCTGATTATGCAGCATAATACTAAACACACTTGGCTCAGGAATAAACCTTACTACAGTATTTTAATAAGGACTCCCAGGTAAAGCTGCATAGGACTTGAGCCTTCATTTGTTCCTGCCCCTTCTTCCTGATAACCTTTCTATTTGCCATGATCTTTTCTGACACTTTGTTACTCCTCTCGCCTTTTGGCTTTGACCTTCCACCCTTCCCCTTCTCTGGAAGTTGAGACCTGGCAACTGGACTTCTTTTCTTGAGAGATCGAAACGTTTCGCTGCTCATCCAGACAGCTTCGTCAGTCTGAGGAAAGCTAGTTGTGAGTCCTTATTCTCCTCACTTCACCTCCAGTCTGAATCCATGGTGTCCTGTTCTTCTTTGCTAAGCGTCTCAAGAAGTCCCTCCTCCAAGGGTGAGAAAGAAGTAAGGGGCTTAGGGCGTCCCTCTTCACTGCAACTTTTAAAAAATGTGATTTCGCTTTTTAAAAAGCAGAACGGGATGTGTTTCCACACAGAAAAGCTGGCTTTGGCAGCTCCTGGCGTTGCAAGCCTACATAAATTTACCTGGGAGAAAATCAGATTAAGCAGCCCAGCCAAAAGCCTGTTAGTTTAACATGGCATGGAATAAACCCAATTCCAATCAGCCTCTGAGGCTCCCTGGAGCTCCCTTTTGCCCTTTGGACCCCCCCCCCCGCCCCGGGAGATGAGAAGGAAGCCTTTTAACAGTAAAAGACTATTTTTAATATGCCTCTGAAGAGTCTCAGTCATCCGGGTGAGTTTATCTAGAAGTCAAGCCCTGGCAACTGAACTTCTTTTCCTGAGAGATCGAAACATTTCGCGGCTCATCCAAGCAGCTTTGTTAGTCTATTATCAATAGCACCCTTCATGACAGCTGTCTAGATGCCCTAAGCACATCCGATCTCGCCTGATTTCGGAAGCTAAGCAGGGTCGGCCCTGGTTAGTACTTGGATGGGAGACCTCCAAGGAATACCAGGTGCTGTAGGCGCCTGGAGTAGGAACTGGCAAACCACTCCCATATTCCTGCCAAGAAAACTCCATGGACATGGAGTCATGAAGAGTCGGTCACGACTGTAACGACACAACACACACACCCTTCACGACTAGTTGTGCTCTCCGGGATTTCTGGGAATCATATTGCAGAAAATCTGAAGACACGAGGTTGGGAGCCACTGCTTTAGGTTAAACACTTCCTATGCCTGAGCTGGGTTATGCTGGTGCAGTTAGCAAACAGAACTTTGCCGAGCAATGCTTACTTCTGAGTAGACATACAGAAGATCAGAAATCGAATAGATAAATAAAGATCACAGTTAATAGTAAGATTCTGCGACTGCGAACAAACTCTTGCCAAAAAATTACCATTAATAAATGACCTTACTTAAAGGGCAGGCACAGCAAATTAAACTCGTGATTGGCTTTTACACAGCCAGTGAATCCTGTCTATTTCAGCAAGTTTTTTTTTTCCGATCGATGCTTGTCGACGATTTTCAAAGGTTCGGCTGGATTACTGTGGTACAGCTTATTTTTTCAACAGGAAATTCCCAACTGCAGAGGGTGCATCGCATCAGTGGAGTTTACCTACGTGTTGTCTTACTAAACAAAATGTAATCAGATCACATAATATTAAAAAGTCCACATCTGTCTGAAAGTACGAGTTTATTATCTCATGGTTGGAATGGCAAGGCGCCCACCATTCAACAACTAATTCCTTAAGTATTTGGAATTGGGGTAGGGGAGGGATCACAGTTCAAGCATGGGCAGGTCTACCCAGATGTGAGTCCCACTGTATACCATCTGTCTGTTTACCCAGGTAAGTACCGTATATACTCGAGTATAAGTCGACCCAAGTATAAGTCGAGGCCCCTAATTTAACCCCCCAAAACTGGGGAAACATATTGACTCAAGTATAAGCCTAGGGTGGGAAATGCAGCAGGACCTGGCAGCTCCTCCTTTGTGAGCTGGGGGAGTGGTGTGTGATGTTTAAAATGATTTTTAGCCACTGATGCAAGTGCTTGGGTCAGTGGCTAAAAGTCATTTTAAACATCGCGTGTCACTCCCCTGTGATGCAGAGGGGTGTCATGAGAAGCGGCACACAATGTTTAAAATGACTTTTAGCCACCGACCCAAGCACTTGCCTCAGTGGCTAAAAGTATTGACCCGAATATAAGCCGAGGGCCCGCTTTTTCAGCCCAAAATTAGGGCTGAAAAACTAGGCTTATATTCGAGTATATACAGTACTTAATTTTATTGTTAAGTAAAAATTGTGAATCCTGTCCTACACCAGGTCCTGGAAAAGGAACGGAAGGTGGCTGATACAAAAACACTGGAGTGCACAGGCAATCAAGACCCTGTCCCGTACCCTCCTCTCATGAAGGCAGCAGAAATCGCATAGTGCCAAAATCGATTTGGGTTCTGATCATTGCCTAGGTGTATATTATGCACAGGTTCTACTGTCCATCTTCATATTAAAAAGTTCCCAGTAGTTCCTTCCAAGTAATTTTTTTTTGTCTTAAAAAGCATCTCGTTTATTCCAAAACAGGAAAAAGCCCTATTTTAATATCCTTCTACATTCTCTAAGTTTCCAATTGGACCACTGGAAAAACTGAAAATTTCTTCTGCGGTAAGGGGTGTGGTAGAGGAGGAACAAATAGTCTCTCCAACCTGTTGTATAAGATTTTTTTATGCCCCCTACAAGCTGCCCTCAAACAGGATCTGCAGAGCCACACAAGCTGCTCGCCTGTGGTCTTAGAGTTTATTTATCGATTTGAAATATTTTTATCCCTCTTTTTACTCCACTTTGGAACAAATTGAGAGGAGGGTGACAAGGGTGATTAGGGGTCTGGAAACCAAGACAGAAAGAATTAGGCATGTTCAGCCTAGAGAAAAGGAAACTGAGGGGTGATATGGTAGCACTTTTCATACACAGTAATACCTTGGCTTACGAGCATAATCCATTCTGGAAAAATGCTTGCAAACCAAAACACTCTTATATCAAAGCAAATTTTCCCATAAGAAATAATGGAAACTCAGATTTGTTCTGAGGTCCCATAATATCATACTGCACACACAAAATGCCAAAGCTTACAAAAGAAGTTGGCTAGAAATCAATGTCCACACCATCGTTTTTACATACTTGGCTGTGAAATCTGCTTAGGAATAACAACTGGATTTTAGTCTATATTTTTAATGTGACAATAATAAAGTGCAATTTGTAGCCCTATGCACACTTGACTAGCTGCCCCATGACTAGAAATGGTTTGAAAAAAATAAGAAATAATGTTGAAAACAAATTAAATAAAAATATAAATATAGAGAAAAATAAAACTCTAACCTGCATGTTCCTGACTAGTGCAAGGGCGATCTCTGTTCCTCTCTCCTCCCTCTGCTTTGGAGGCTGCTTGAGATGGAACATTCCAGACAATCACCCACAATCCAGCAGGGGAGAGGGATGGAGAGAGAGCCACCATTCGCTCACTTGTGATCATGTAACCTGCTCCAGTGCTTGTATATCAAGACATTGCTTGTTGATCAAGGCAAAATGTAATATAAATGTTTGCTTGTCTTGCAAAACACTCTTAAACCAAGGTATTATTGTATTTGAAGGGCTGTAGTAGAGAGGAGGGGCAGGATCTACAGTGGTACCTTGTATAAAGGAACTAATTCATTCCAAATGAAATTCTGTTAAGCAAATTTTCCTTTGTTCAAATTTCCCATAGGAAGGCATTGAAAACGGATTAATCCCTAATCGTGACTATTTTTCTGTTGCATGGAGTTGCCCCATAGGTGATTCCCCTCTATCTCTGGAATTTTTTTTCCTTTAAACAGATTTTTTGTTAAACAAACTGCTTGTTATACGAGGGTCAACTGTATTTTCAATCATCCCAGAGTACAGGACGCGCAACAATGCACACAAGTTAAAGAGTACCCAGCTTTCAGCTGAATATCAGGAAAAGCTTCTTAACTATTAGAGAAGTATGGCTTTATATGCTCCTTCCAACTTCTATTCTATGATTCTCCTCAAAAAGGACCCAAGGCGGCTTACGTAATTAAAAGACTGTATTTAAGCTAACAAGAGTGAGAATAGAACAGTGAGTTCAGTGCTAAGATTTAGTGAAATTGCTTTAGTTTGCTTTCAGACAGATTCCTTTAAGAGCGGGATGCCGTTCTATTTGCTATACGAATGCATATGTAGAAAACTACAACTTGGTTGAGTCAGCAGTCAAGTTTAAAACTGGCAGGAGACGTAGGAAAGTCAACACAATACTTGTGGGCAAAACAATGGGAACAGGGCCACCTAGTGGACTTTTGCATGCACAGCCTTAATTCTACATAAAACCATGCGTGATAAAGACCCCTTCCTCCTAGTCTTCCCACAATTCGCCCCAGTATGGTGTGCTAAATGTTTAAAGCAAATGCTAACTGTTAAAGAATAACTGGCCTGTGCTAAGTGATGCCAAATGTGTATTTCTACTTCATAACAGAAGGTCCCTTCAAGTTGACTGTCACATTTTTCTTGTGAACAGTCCCAGCACTACAATCCCAGTAGCGGGTGAGGTGGCTTTAGGGTGGCGTCTTGTGCATTTGACATGGATGCAAGTTCCATTGCTTTTGATGGGCCTTGAATGAGCAAGCAGAAAACTGGGGTCTTATAGGATCATCCCATGCCTATTTACTTGGAAGTAAGTTGGAGATAATCTAAGGACTATGGGTCACCAAGTCCAGCTCTTTCCCAACCTCTAAGTGGGTAAAGTGGGGAGAGCCCCCTTGGTTGCTCTTGAGGCACTCCCAGGGGTGAGCAGAGACACAAGCAGCTCAATACTGCAGGCAACTACAAATGTAGGAGTAAACCTCACTGAATTCAGACTTCCATTCAATCGAATGATTGTATTGTTCAGGGGGAAAGATGAGGATTTAATAAATAATTTCTCTCTCTTTTTTTTCAAAGTCAGCATCAATGTGTGAGTGGCCAACATGGTCTGAAGGAAGTCTGTCTGGTCACACTAGACTTCCATACGTCCGATATTTCTGAATTTTGGTAATTTTTTTTTTTAAAACACAGGGATGACTTTCCCGAACATGGCAACTGTACTTTTCTTGTGAGATCAAAATGTTTCACTACTCATCCACGTAACTTTGTCAGTCTAAGGCAGGGGTCCTCAACCTAAGGCCCCAGGGCTGGATGCGGCCCCCCAAGGTCCTGAATCCGGCCCCCAGGACCAATTGCAACCCCCCCATCTACCCCCTGCTTTGCGAGCAAGCCAGCCTCCGCAGCTGCTTCTATTGCTGAGGCAGTTCAAAGTAGTGGGCTATGTCACTTCTCCCACTCCCCCCAACTACCACCCAGATGATCAGCATGCGGGCTAGTGGGACATTCAAAGTGGGAGGGCTACGGCAAGGTCCCCCACTCCCCCCACCCACTCTCCCCACCACCCCCGGTGGTGTCTGCAGCATGGTGGACCGGCCCGCTGTTTGAAAACTTTGAGGACCCCTGGTCTAAGGAAAGTTAGTGGCGAGGCCCCACCACTTTCCTTAGACTGACGAAGCTGCTTGGATGAGTAGTGAAACGTTTTGATCTCACAAGAAAAGAAGCCCAGTTGCCATGACTCAGCTTCCAGATAGCCTCACCTGGATGACTGAGAATCTTCATAGACAAGGATGACTTGCAACAGCAGATGATGACGGAGAAAGAAGGCACAAAATGAGGATACCAGTTGAAAACAAAACAAAAATTATGGCTACAGGAAAACCACATAACCTTAATAGTGACAATAAATATTGGAAACTCTTAAAAGATTTTGTTTGCTTCAGTCATCAGTCTAAATGGCTTTGGCTCTGAAAGGCAGCAATCAAGGAATTAGAAACGATCAAGTGTAAGGATGTGTCACTGGACACCAAGATCATCCACAGCCTTGTGTTCATGACTGCAGATGTGAAAGGTGGGTACTGAACAAAACCAACTGGGGGAAAACAACAACCCTGTTACACAGTGTTTGAGGAGAGTTTGGTGGATTCCAAGGACCACCAGAAAGAGGAAGAAGTGGGTTCCAGATCATATCAAACCCAAACCTTCTCTGGAAACAAAAAAGGTTGAAACTGAAGCTGTGGTACCTTGGCCAGACCCCGAGATGAGAAGACCCACTGGAAAAGACAATAATGCTAGGAAGTGTTGAAGACAGAAGGGAAATAGGACTGGTTCCATAAAGGAAACCATAGTATGAAGTGTGCAAGGAGCTCAGCAGGTCTGTTGAGGGCAAGACCTTCAAGGGCATCACACGTTCATAAAGCCACCACAAGTCAAAAACGCATCATAACAACAAAGTGTGCTTATTGAAGACTGTGGCCATCCAGATGTTGTCGGATTGCAATTTCCCTAATCCATCAGCGTTGACTCGGCTGATGGGAATCATAATTTAACAACATCCGCAGGGCCCTACGTAGCCTCATTTTGTTGCATGGAAACAAAACCTCAGAGAAAGCCAAAGCACTCCTAGAGGCTTGGGATCAGCCTGCACTATAAGCTTAGGATATAGCTGCAAATCAATACTATTTCTATAGTAGTTTATCACCACCTAATCTATTTTTAGGATCTCTCCCATTCTGACATCTGTCAACTGATGATGAAACTTCCCAGGGTGGATTGAAATCATATTGATTTAGACCAGTGATGGCAAACCTTTTAGAGACCCAGTGCACAAATTGTGATTCAAAACCCACTCATTTTTTGCAAAGTGCCAATACAGCAATTTAACCTGAATTCAGGCGGCTGTGAAGGGGCGATGACGGGTGCCCACAGAAAGGGCTCTGACTGCCACCTTTGGCACCCGCGCCATAGGTTCACCAACACTGATTTAGACCATGGTTTAATTTAAAAACAAACAAAAAAACACCCAACTTTTTTGTTTAAGTGATCGGAAAAAGGATCTGATTTTTAAAATTTAAACTGCGATTCAAACCTAATTGATTTAAATAAAAGTGATTTAATTTTAAAAAATACTGTATTATAAATGAATGAATGAACGAATGACTCAAATCCGTTCTGAGACTTACTGGATCGGATGCAATGGAATGTTGCCTACTAGCAATTTGCACATTAAAACGCATTAGCGACATCCCCTAGCCTAGGCACTAACCGAGCAAAGCTCTCTGCAGAAGTCGGAAGCCTCTGGAGGCGGGGCAGAAAGGGAATCCCGTTAAGCCGGGGGGAAAAAAAGAAAAAGCCACCGCTCGCTCACCGCCCGAATCCAGCCGAGGTCCCCCTTAAAAAGCCCTTCCGGCCGGACACGGGCGCCAGATCGCACCCCCGATCCTTTTGCGGCTGCTGCTGCCCGCTGGCCACCCAAAGCGCTCCCGGGGACTTTCGGAATCCCGCGCGCGCCGAGCCGCCCCGTGACGTTGGCAGCAAGCCCAGGGGAGGGCCCTAAGAGAAGTACCCTTTTGTTATCATGCCGGCACCTCCGGTTCCCAGGCGATGCGGGACAGTGAGGGGAAAGGAGAACTCGGGAAGCGTTGGGATTGACGTTTTAGAACTGAGTCGTCCACTTGAGCCTGGCCAAAAGGTCAGAGAGCGAGAGCGAGAGCGAGAGCGAGTGTGTGTGGCCTTTTTTTTTTTTTTGCACCGGTCGCCCACCCCGCAAATGGCGGCGCTCGGTGCGGAGCCGGAGGTGAAAGTTGATCTACTCATGGAAGGGCGGGGCCTCCACCCTCCGTCCTCCCTCCCTCCTCTCTCTCTCTCTCTCTCTCTCTCTCTCTCTCTCGTCGGGAGGGCAACGTCGAAAAAACTGAGGCGGCCGCGGTGGCGGGGGGGGCGGCGGAGAGCCGCGCATGCGTCCTTGGCCCTCGCGGAAGTTAACCCCTTGCGGGCGAGGGCGGAGCCGAGGCGCCGGTTTCTGCGCGGGAGTTTCTTCTTCCTGGAGGCTCCACTTTCGGCCGCCCGAGGCAGAGGGACGGCGGCGGCGGCGCGGCTGGCGGGGCTTGCTTTCCGGTACGGATACAGAACAGTGGTGGTGATGATGATGATGATGATGATGAAGCCCCTCTCTCTCCCCCCTCTCTCTCCACCGACTGTGCAGGTCGAGGTGATGAGGATGATGGCGACGGCAGTGCTGCCCGAGCCGTTTGGTTTCATTTTCGGTGCCTTAAAAGTGCGTCGGTCGGAAGGAAGGACTGCGCCTGATTCTTGTTTTATTTCGTTTTGAACCGCGACGAAGGGAGTTCCAGGCAGTAAAAAAAAATACTCTAAATATAAATAAATAAATAAATAAATAAATAAATAAATAAATAAATAAAACTGGACCGACGGCCAAATTGGGTCAAAGCGGTTCCCACCCCTCCTTTTCCGAAGAGTTAGGCATCGGTCTGTGTCCTTTAAGGAGAAATCTGGGGAGCAAAGTTGAAAAACGTAGTTAAAAGTTCCCATTGCAACTCTAAATAAACCGTATTTTTAAAGCTTCCTCGTTCATCAGATGTCTCAGGACGCGAGCTAGTCCGTGAGAGCTCACATTAAAATAGGGTAGGTAGACTTCAAAGTGCCACTACGTTTTGGTCTTGGTTTTTTTCAGTTTCTACTTTGTTTTTGCCTGATTTATTAAACAAAATCACCAAAATAACTATTTTCAGTAAAAAAAATAAAATAAAATGTAACCAGCAGCTCACCTGTGATGAAAGTAAACGTATCCCATGAAATCCTGCTGCACATCTGCTAATGCCAAGCATGAAAAATGATTCCAGTTATGCAGCAGAAACAGTGAAGTTATTTTTTGTCACATTTGTAATTATACCTAGTAGACATGGGCAGGACTTAGCAGAATTCCCGTTTCCGTTACTCGGAAACGGTAACGGGAATTACACCACCAGAACTCGAACTCGAACCGACGAATGAATAATTGGGTCTGATTTGTCGTTGTCGTTCCTGGCATTGCGGCGATCACACGATGCCAAGCGGCACAGGAAAAAGAAGTTTTTAAAAGTAAAAAACCCCGATTCCCGGCCAAAAAAGCAGGCAAAAACTGTCTGAGGGCACCTAAAAGGCCAGAAGGGTGGTTTATTGGGGGGGGGGGTCCCCACCCCCTCTCCTTGGCTACTGCTGCGCTGCTGGTACCAGGCTGGGGGGGGGGCATCCTCTCGTCTGCCTTTGCCATGCGGTGTGCGGGCGGGGGGATCCAAAATGGTGACCGCAATATTTTTTTTTTTTGAAATTGTGGTCCAAAAACCCACCAAAGCACCACAGAAACATGCGAAAATTAGCTATTTTAAATGCTTGAATTTTTACAGTAGCAGCAGTGGGTTTGTCTTGCAAAAATACGTCTCCGTTGATTTTATTTTATTTTTTTCTTAATTTATTTTTTTACACCTGCGCAATGATGGGCTGGCCATGGGATGGGACCATGCAAATTTTTGGACCCATTCTACCAATCACATGGCCAGGTTTTGACTGACACTTCTGGATGTGCAAGAGGGCATAAAAAGGTGATGCAGTCCCAGTCAGTCGCAGTCTGGGCTTGGATCTTGGTGGAGGGTGGTCAGGGCTGGATTGCTGCGCTCAGTCTAGTTTCGATTTCGCGGTCGCGTTAGGAAGGCAGGAGGAGGGAATTGATTATTTGATTCAATTGAATTTTTAGGAAAAAATAATAATTTCTTTCATTCGCTGTGGGGAATAGCAATGCAGAGTTTATTCCTTTTTTTATTCTGCATTTTGGAGGAGGATTTCCTTTTTTATTTGCTTATATTTGCTTCAAGGGGGAGGGAAGGTTTGAGTGGGAGCGGGAGGGGAGGGTAGGTGCTGCGAATTTATTTTGAAAATATATATTATTTATATACTACCATTTGTTTTCTATCCCAATTCCCAACCAAGTTCATTTACTTGGCCAAGGTCCTTTTACCCTGCCTACAGCTCTGCTGATGTGGGGATTGGGAACGGAATAGCAAGCAAGCAACCCTACCCTAGTAGCAGTTTATAACTTTTATCTAAAAATATAATACTACCATTTATTTTCTATTTTCTAAACTTCATTTGCTTGGTGGCAAGTGGCAAGCAACAGCCAAGGTCCTTTCATACCCTGCCACTGGGTTAATAACAGTTAATTATTCCTTAATCCTTTTTATTCTCCTCCTGTTTCTGAGGATTTCTTGATACTAGTGCTTAAAAGGGGAGGTTGGAGGCTGTGGATTAAATTATTTTAAAAATATACAGACTGAGTAGACAGAGTTCCCCATCGCCAACCAGTGCACTCAAAGTTCTCAAACACATTTGTTGGCAACAAGCCAAGGGCACCCACCTCTATAGAATATTTTACAATTACATTTTACTTACTTACTCTTTCACTTGTCCTTTACTGGTGTACTCTGTGCCAGCTTGGCACAATACTGTACTAGCTTAGTGGGTCAACACCTCATTCATTTATTTGCAGTCAGGCACTCAAACAAACATATTTGTTGAAGGGCACCCACCTCTATAGAATATTTTACAATTACATCTTAGAAGCACTTACAGTTCACTTAGTTACTTGCCCTGTGCTGTGTGAAAGTATTGGCACACCCCTTCTACTAGCTTTGTTGTTGTGTTGTGTGAGTATACTATCAGTAGACCCCAGATTTGGGGAGGAACGGAATGTCTGTTTCTCCTGCTGCCTCTGAGAGAGGTGGAGGGGAGATGGGATGGATTCAAAACCAAACAACAAAAAAGTATAACAAACAGGCACGGCAGCCAGACCAAGTAGGGTGGCTGGCCGGTTCAGCATCAGCAGACCAAGAGAAAAAAAAAAAGAAATGCATTCTTTCTGCCCCACTTTGTTTGCTTATATAGGATGCACTATTCTTGTTGTGCAGCAAGTCCATCACCCAGCCCAGTTTTTAAACTCTTTTTCGCCTGCTCTGCGTCATTTGCGGGACCCGCGCCCGCGCGCCCCTCCCCCCTGCCGCTGCCGCCGCCCACCCATGGACCCCCGCCACCGCCGCCCACCCTATGCCCGCACCTCCCTGCCCCCGCAAAAACACCGAGCGCCGCAACTGGGAGTCTCGGTCGGGACTCGGAACCGGGATGTCAAATTGCGCGAAATCGCGGAAGAAACGACAAACGAAAAACGAAACAACAAATTTTTGCGAATTTTCGCGAAAAACGGAAACGAGCCAAAACGGACCTGCCCCGAAAAACGACAACTCGGGAAAAAAAATTCCTACTCGTGCCCATCTCTAATACCTAGTTAAGATACAACTCAGTTGCTGTGGGAAAAGCTGATTACAAGGAACATGCTTATGGCTGAGTATTTAGAAATGCTGGCATTTTATAGAAAGTTCTTTGACCCTAGAAGTTTTCTGTGAAGCATCTGAACTTCTTTCAAAGTAAGGATTTGTTGGATTGTAGCCTTCAATCATTGTCCTCAGTTGTAGTATTCTATTTTGTCTTTCTTTTATTTCTTGTAATGCAGTAGTCCATAGACAGTGGCTGAATCAAGCAATTACTGTTAATCAAGCTAGGATAAAAATGTAAATGCCACCACTAAAATTGACACAGAAACATACGACAGAGGTGCTACTGGGCAGTCAAAAGGGAGAACAAGGGATAGGGATGCAATTTGTACTGGAAATGATTACCCTCCCCACTGAAAAAAAAGAGGTGCGTAGCATGGGGATACTCCTGGACTCATCCTTGAGCTTGGATACCCAGGTCACAGCTGTGGCCAGAAGTTCATTTGCACAATTAAAGCTAGTACGCCAGTTACGCCTGTTCCTTGAGAAACCTGCTCTGACCACTGTGACACATGCCCTAGTGACGTCCCGGCTGGACTACTGTAACGCTCTCTATGTGGGACTTCCAATGAAAAGCCTCAGGAAACTTCAACGGGTCCAAAATGCAGCACCCAGATTGCTGACTGGGGCAGGTTACAGAGATCACATTACAACCATACTAAAGCAGCTCCACTGGCTGCCATTCAGCTATCAGGCACAATTCAAAGTGTTTAAGCTACAAAGCACAAAACGGCCTGGCTCCAAGCTACCCCAAAGATCGAATCTCACCGTATGAACCTGCTTGGGTGCTATGGCCATCAGGAGGGGCCTTTCTCTCCATCCCACCACCTTCATAGGTATGTCTCGTGGGAACACATGGAAGGGCCTTCTCAGTTGCTGTACCCAGTCTGTGGAACTCCCTCCCACTGGAGGCCAGGACTGCCTCATCTCTGTTGTCTTTCCGGAAGCAGGCAAAGACCTTTCTGTTCAGGCAAGCTTGCCCTGAATGTGTCTTTTCCCTATTATGTGTCTTTTATATGAATCTACCATACACAATCACATTGACTTTGTGTTTATAACCACTTATAACCTTGTGTGATTGCATTGGCACTATGTTTTCAATGTTAGTTTCCATCCCTCATAACTCTTAGATGGTCTACCAATACATGATAAAATGGAATTTTTACTGCTCGTGTTCTCTTGTAGCTTTAATGTTGTATTTTAATTCTGTAAGATGCCCCTCAATTATCTGTTCTCAAACATGAATATGTCTTAATTGTACTGGACTGTGTATTGTCTCTCATTACAGTAGGCCCCCTTGGGTTTCCCAAGGAGAAAGATGGGGTAAAAAATACTCCAAATAAATAAATAAATGAGTAGTTAAGTAGGCATACATTTTGAGTACCTTTAAAGAATACTCAAAAAGAATAAGACTTTACTTGCAAAACTAGTGTTATGAAAATGCAAATGAAGCTGTTAGGGGTAGCATTAATGGATTTTGTAAGGTTACAGGCAGTCCCACCCTCCAGAACAAAATCGACTACTGTCTTACCTTGCTGTACTTCACATTGGGCGAAATTCCAACCAGGAAGCAGCCTCTGATGTGTCATCTTTCCATCTCCCTGGAGCTGGCCATTCAGGAGCTGTGCAAGGACATGCACCATCCCGCCTCCCTCTCTGATTGGACAGTGCCAGGGAGATGGAAAGATGACATGTCGGAGGCTGCTTCCTGGTTGAAATTTCGCCCAGTGCAAGGTAAAGCAAGGTAAGAGGGTGGGGCTGCATTCCTAATGCCAGCTGTGCTGGCGTGTTTCGTTTTGGAACCCATCCCCTTCCGAAACGAAACACCCATCTCTACTCAAAACATAAAAACATTCCAACATCCCATTTTCAAGCTGTATGACAAGTATTTTTCTTATTGATGCCATTGAACAGTTGTAAAGGATGAGTAATAAATCAACCCTATCTACAGCACCCCAAAGTTCCGTAGGTTGCACTTCTTCATGTGCCTGCCCAAAAGTCTTACCTTTTTCACAGGATTTATTCTCAGGTAGTTGAGTTGTTGCTTGAGTAATTGGTGAATTTTTTTTAATCCACTCTTTTTTTTTTTTTCATTTCTCTATCTTTCTTTGGTACATTTTCACGTTGGAAAAAAGGTGGGGACTTAAAAAATTGGTTTCTGGCTGTGTGCTGAATCAGACCGCTTTTCTTTTCTTTGATTTTGTTCTAGCACTTATGGCAAAAAGAAAAGAGGGCAGCTTTTCAACACCGGTATCCAACAAAAGACCGAGGCAGGAATTCAGAGATGGTTCTGATGATGATTCGGATGAAGATGAATGGTCACACCTCCAGAATGAAAGCAGTAACAACTCCCAGTTGGTAAGCTTTAATATTGCCTTGAATTGGCCTATAATGTCTTGAGGCAGCAGTTACCTCAGAGCCGGACTGCCCATTCTCCATCTTGCTTTTAAATTGTTATTTTTAGTTTCTTTCATGTGAATTCACTGATGTGTAATTTTTATGTCTTGCTTTTTGTCACTGTATTTCCTTTTCTTTTCTTTTATTGTATTTGTTGTGAACTGCCCAGAGTGGCCTCAGTAGCCAGATGGGTGGTAGAAAAATTGTAAATACATAAATAAATTTAAAGCAAAAGGTAAACATCAGCGTCTGGGGAGCCCCATTGGCAAAGTTTCAAGGGCAACAGTTATTAAAACTCATGAATCATGCTCCTGTCCAATTTGAAAGCATGTCCTACTCACATATGCAACATAATGCTTATTAATTGATGCTAAAACATGAGTACAGTGAAGGGCATTAAGCGGTAGGAACAAAATCTCAGAAGAGTAATCCCCTAGGACAGGCATCTCCAAACTTCGGCCCTCCAGATGGTTTGGACCACAACTCCCACAGTCCTTTGTCATTGGCAAAACAGGCTTGGAATTCTGGGAGTTGTGGTCCAAAACATCAGGAGGGTCAGAGTTTGGATATGCCTGCTTTAGGACAATGTATTTATTCACTACAGACCCTGGCCACAGAGCCATTAGCAATACTTAACATATCTATGATCCCTAGCCATCTTCCTTCCCACCATTTGTACAACTAATCATCTCTCCCTCCTCCGCAAACCCATTAAGAATACTTAACATATCTATGACCCCTGGCCAAATCCTCCCTCCTCTTCTACAACTGATCATCTCTCCCTCCTCTTCCCCCTCTCCTATCCACCAATGAACATCTGCTATGAAATGTATATCTCATCACATATCATATTACACACCTCATTCTGCTGCTATATGTCTGATGAAGTGGATGTGTAGTCCACGAAACGTTACATTAAAATATGAAAGTTAGTCTTTAACGTGCCACATGTTTCTTGTCTTTTCTTTTTTTTTTCTTTGATTTTTGCCTGCAATTGGTTTATATACTAGCCCATTTGTGTGATGCGCTATTCTGAGCAGTTTATAGCATAATAAAATAAAACACACATGAAAGGGCCTTTAACCTCTACCTTGGTAACGGGTGAGAAAGCCAGGGGAATCGACCCTTCTCTCTTCTCAACCTTATAGATCTTAGCTTTTGAAATTAATAAGCCCATTTTAACAACTAGTTCAAATGTAAGGAGCTGGTGGGGCCTTGGGAGCAGTCCAGTGTATTGCCATCCTTCTCTGGTGCTTAGCTGAAGTTGCAGGTGTGTGCTCCGTGCTGTGACGTCCAAGTGACCTGCGCGGGAGAAGCTGAGGAATTAGCTCAGTGTTTGTTGAGCAGCCTCGGGACTGTCACGGCAGCATCCCATTTCCACGGTGACTGATCCTCTCCTGTTGGAGAAACAAAAACTGCTTGGGAAGAACAGCCTTATTCTTAGGAAGAAGAAGATAATTCCTTAGGAGAGAATCCTTGTGAACGTAATGGAGACCATCTCATGCTAAGAGTATGGGAGCTCCTTGAAGGCCAATACAGGCATAGATGGGTTTGTGGTGCATGGACAGTTTGCAGGGTGGCTTACCTCGGAAGTGCAGAGGTCTTGGGCATGGCGCTTTGTTTGTAAAGGCGGCTTGATAGTGTCCTGTGGATGTCTATGATCATGGCATGCCTCTGACCGCACATGATGAAAGAAACGTTCTACAGTTGTCCCGGTGCTTCCTGAGGGCTCCTAGGCTGGAGTGGAGTTTGTCCTAGCCCATGAAACCTTCCAGCCCAGCCTTTCTCCGGCTGAGCATGATTTAGGTGTGGGTCTTCCAGCTCAAAACAATAAAAATAGTTTTTTTAAAAAAAATGGAGATTTCTAGGTTTTGGAGTCAAGAGGAAGAAGAATCATGAACCCCAAGAATGGATGTTGCGGATAGCAGTCCAGCATTTCCTGAAATGCCACATAATTCCTGCACAATGCAAGAAGTTGCATGTCTTTGTTTTGCGATTTGCGCAAGCACTTGCTTGGTGTAGAATGGAATCCATTATGAAAAGCCTTTTGGGAAAGTGGCAGATGACGGTAAACCTGTATCTAGGTAAAAAGTCACACAGCCATTCTGCAAGTTTATTTTCACTGCAGAGTAATCTACTGAACATTCCATTGGGATCTGTAGTTCCCCACCTACCCAGTCTTATATTGTTTATTAGATTTCCGGCTATTAAAAGGTCTTTGCAAATTGCCTTGTTGTGTCTGTCTGTAGGTCTCCGGAGAAGTTGGAATAATTGAAAGTATCAAGCTGAAGAACTTTATGTGCCACTCCATGTTGGGACCCTTCAAGTTTGGATCCAACGTCAATTTTATAGTTGGGAACAATGGAAGTACGTTTTTCATTTATTAATTGTATCCAACATTGTAGCATTGTTTTGCCATCCATGCCCAAGCACATTGTTTGCTTATTCACTAATTAATGCAACTTGAACTCCTTCTATGGGCTAAAACGTCGCAAGTGATGGATATGACCTATAAACCCTTACATGGCTTGGATCCAGGCCAGAAGGATTGTATCACCTTGTATGAACCTCCAGGCTTTGAAGGAGGCCCTTCTCTCTCTTCTACCACCTTCCTGAGCTTATTGGGGGGCGGGGGGACATGAGAGAAGGCCTTTTCAATGGCTGTTCCCAAGTGCTGCCCTAAGAAGCCAGGCTGGCTCCCTATTCCTTGTCCTTCCATCCACCGTCAAACAAAGACCTTTCTCTTCAGGCCAGCTTTTAAGCAGTAAGTTATATCAGGAACAAGATTCCCTCTAATGTTCATCCCCACTGGGCCAGGTTCTTCTTGCTGGCGTGACTTTGCCCCGTATGCACTTGTGGATCCACGAGCCCTGCTTTCACAGCTGCAATCAAAAGGGCTGAAAATCTGTCACAGTGGAGGCACATGCCTTAGAGAGAACCCTGCTCAGGAATGCTGTACAGTAACCCCCTACACCTTTTGCAGGGGTTAGGGACCCAACCCAGCCCACGATAATTGAAAATCTGTGATATGCGGATGCTGGGTCGGTTCGGGACCGGGGGGCCTGGCTGGAAGTTACTTCCGGTTCGCTTCCTGTTTTCAGGAAGTTACTTCCGGTTCACCGGATAGCACTGTTGGGGCCTCCAACAGGCCCAGGAAGGCCATTGGAGACCCGTTTGGGGCAGCACAAGGCCTGGGGTAAGTAAGTAAGGCCTGAAACAGGCCCATCTGGCTTACCCCAGGGGGCCTTGCCTTTCATATACATTTGCTTAACAGAATCGTCTATGGGACAAATCCATACAACATAAAAATGGTCACGATTAGGGATTACTCTGTTTTCAATGCATTCCTATGGGAAATTTGTATAAAGGAAAATTTGCTTAACATAATTTCATTTGGAACGAATTAATTCCTTTATACAAGGTACCACTGTGCTGCGGTCCCGCAATGTACCGGGACTGCAGTATATGAACCGCGAAAGGGCAGAGGGAAAACTGTTTTAACTTACAGGCTTTATAATATTTTTAAATTTATATAAAAAACTTGGTATTTTAACTTTAATATATGCTTACCAGTAATTGCTTTTTAAACATGATATTCGTATAGTGTATTTTTTTAAAAAAAGTTGGCTTTATCTCATGTGCCCCCTCCCACCATCTCCCTGGGTAGAATGCGGGCATATAAATAATTTAAATAGATAAGTTGCTCGAACACAACAAAAGGCAATGTGTTGATAAATAGTAATTTTTTAAATCCTAGAGCCCCCATGGGTTCTGAGGTACGAAAAGGATTGAAGGGGAACCTCAGGCACTTTAAAACAAAAGTTCAAATTATTTAATTTTTGAAAAATTGCTGCTGCTGCCACCGTCATCTACCCAAGGTGGCCTCCTTGATGGCAGTGTGAGGATTCTAGCCACTCGGTCTCTTTGCTAGAACAGTTAAAAAAAACACCTACTTCAGCTGCTAGAGCAGAGCCCTCTGTAGTTGTCAAGGTGGGCTGTGGAAAGTCTTACTGAGGAATTAATTCCACCCTGGGCTAGCAGCCGTTGGACCTTCACGTCACTACAGTGCACAGAGGGGTTTTGTACTGGATTCCATTTATAGTAATCCCCCCCTGGCCTTTCGCAGTTCATATAATGTGATACCGGTATATTGCGGGTCAGCAGGATATGAAACGTAGCCCCCCCCCCCCCCCGGAGCAAGCTGCTTGGGCCCATTTGAGGCCTCCTGCACTTAGCTGAGGTCTGGCACTGCCCCAAATGGGCCTCCGACGGGCTTCCTGGACCTGTTGGAGGCCCCAGAAGTGCTTTCCGGTTAATCCTAAGTGACTTCCACTTCTAAGGCCTCCAACAGGCCCCAGTACCCATTGGAGGCCCGTTCAGGCCAGCACCAGGCCTCAGGTAAGTGCAGGAGGCCCCAGATAGCCCCCCCCCCCAGGTCCCACCCAACCCAGCATCCGCATATTGTGGATTTTCATTTATCGCGGGTTGGGTCGGGTCCCTAACCACCATGATAGACAAAGGATTACTGTATATGATAGCTCCAGTCATTGTGTGGTTTTGGTTGAGAACAAGTTTCCAGGTTATCATCCATTTAAAAAAAGCAAGAACTGTGGTTGCATTTTGTTATTTTTGGCAACCGTTCTGTTAGAGCAGTAGTTCCCAACCTTGGGTGACCCAGGTCTTCTGGGACTGCCGTTCCCAGAAGCCTTCCCCACCAGCGGTGCTGCCCAGGGTTTCTGGGAGTTGTAGTCCAAGAGCACTTGGGTTACCCATGACTTGCAACCACCATGTTAGAACTGTCATTTACTGATGCTGCACTTCTGTCCCTCGATCGTTCTACCTGTGTGAACAAAGCAAGATGGCAATCATTGGGCAAAACATTGGGCAATCATTGTGATTTTCTGTTTTCTATCTCTTGGCTGTTACCAGGTTCTGGCGGGATACTTTTGACATGAAATGTATTTGTTGGGACGAAGTTTCGAACAGCATTCCCAAATCCCATGGGGCAGTAGTGGCAAACCTTTGGCACTCCAGTTGTTTTGGACCACAACTCCCACAGTCCTTTGTCATTGGCAATCTGGGCTCGGAGTTCTGGGAGTTGTGGTCCAAAACATCTGGAGTGCTGAAGGTTCACCCCTGTACTAGAAACTACCACTAACTTTGCATTCAATTGAAAAATGATTGGTGGAGCTATACAAACGCTTTCTTCATGTTAAGAGGTGGTTGCATGACTTAAAGTTCGGTCATTTTCTTCAGAAGCATATTTTCCGAAACAGACCACAAAAAAGTTTGGTGGAGGAAGCTTGCGCTATCTTATATTAGTCATGAAATGGACTTTGACACAGCTTGTGGAGCATTACAGTTTTGTATGTTGCTACTTTTAGGTGGAAAGAGTGCCGTTTTAACTGCCCTGATTGTTGGCCTCGGGGGAAAAGCGTTAGTAACAAACCGAGGGACGTCTTTGAAAGTGTTTGTGAAAAATGGTCAGAGGTAAGTGGAAGTCCTTCGCTAGAGAGTAAGGCCAGGGATAGGACATGGTTTGCTGTACTCCTCCGTGTGTTCTTTTCAAAGTTCTCTGCTGAGCTACAGGATTTCAGCTGAAGGGACTCTTCAACCTGCCAGCCACCCTCCGCACCAGCCCCATGCATTTCTGAGAAGCATGGAACTCACTTTCACCAGAGCCAGGGATCCGTTCTAGGTGGCAACAAGGTTAAAGAAGTAATTCACATTACCTGTGTGATTAGAGCTTGTGTGTCATTACTTAAGATTAATCCTCAGCTTTAGGGATGTGATGACATCTATGCATGTTATTCTTTACTGTGTCTGTGAAGATTTATTGTGTCATTATTGTAACCTTGCAGAGTAAGGAATCTTACATTTTCCAGAGAAATCAGTCATTTTGGAGTCCATCATTTTTGTTCGTCTCTCCCAGCAGCCCTACGTGCATCTTCTTAAGTATGTGTATAGGATATGGCAGAGATTAATCTCATTCAGCTTCAATAATTTCACCTGGAGTTGATTTTTGTACTGTTACTGTTGACAGAAACTGGAACTTGAACATGAGTGGGCATGTTCATTTACTGTTGTTGTAAAGCAATCGTTATTTTCTCTCTTGGAATGAAGACCTGTTTTATATATGATCGAATCACAGTCCTGAAAGCATCTAGGGAGTGGGCCTTGTTTTAAGAAGGAAGCACGTTGTATAAACAAGGCCTTGTGAGAAGATATTATTTGTTGATCTTGCAAATGCAGTCGGGGGTTGTGCTTCTCCTAATGTAGACAGCATTTCCGCGTTAACAAGTTAGACTTGCTTCTCAGGGAGTATAAAGTAGTCCTGTGTACAATTAACTAGGAATAAATGAAATTTATAGTTTAATGTGTATGATGTTTGTGCTTAGTGTCCTTCTGGAAGAAGTCTGCTCTTAGGGTATTAAAATATGCAGGAATAGAGCTCACCCATGTGATTGCAGCCACTGTCTTAATTAATCCTCTTGGTTCAGTTCTGCAGATGTTACCATAACTCTCCGAAACAGAGGGGAAGATGCATTTAAACCAGAGCAGTATGGCAGTTCGATCACCATCAATCAGCATATCACTTTGGAAGGGCATCGCAGTTACAAGCTGAAAAGCAGTTCAGGTTTGGCAACATTTTATTTCTTCTTCCTCCTCCTCCTCCTCCTCCTCCTCCTCCTCCTCCTCCTCCTTCTTCAGCTCACCTTCATGTTGACAGTATTCAGAATGCTTCTACCCCTAGAAGAAAGGCATTGTGAAGTGAGCACACGCCATCAGAAAATCGAAGGGAACAGGGAAGAGGAGGAGGCGCCACCACTAGTGCAGGTTCTAAAATGTCCATGAAGGCTGTTCCATGGCGTCCATACAGACTCCCAGGAACAGTTTGTTTGTTTGTTTGGTTAGATTTATTGATTTTTATTCCTACTATCACCAGCCTTGAGGAACAAAGACAGACAAACAGTTGTTTTGTAGGCGATTGAACAACTCCTTGGGACAAGACGGGTACAACAAGTTCCAAGTCCAGAGAAGTTCATGGGGATATGAGCCAGCCTCCTTGTGGTTAGAAAAAATGGATTATATATTTCACCTGGTTTGGAATCTTAAAGTATATCCACAGGTACAATTTGTATAGGAGATTCAGGAGGAATACACTCCAGACCATTTCGCAGGACCTTTCCCCCTGCTCATGTCCCCCTTCCCAATAGAACCTGCGAGAAGCATACCAGCATGTATCTACCTTGAGTCTGGCATCTGCCCCTTGTTTGATGTTGAAGGTCCTAATGCAGGGCATGCTTGACCACTCTCCATCTGTAGGATTAACCAGCGTGATTTGACCACAGAAGCCAGTTAGAAACAGGCACTTACCATGGTTTGATGTGACTCGGCCGATCACATCCATCAGTGGGCCCGCTCCGCCAGGCCCCAGCAAGTGCCCAACTCTAATGCTAGTATTTCAGAAGCCAAATGAAACGACCACTAGGGAGAACGGGGACAAGAATTAAATAATTGTGTCATTAAATGCTTCCTCTCTTGCAGGGAAAAGAAAGAGTGTTAGGGATGCTCAGAGAAAAAAGGCCTGGTACAAAGGCCCTGCAAAGTTTTCGCGTCCTTTTTCCTACACTGCTTATGTACTGTTCCATAACACTAAAAACATTCTCTGGGTGGTTCATAAGTGAAGTATGCGGGCTACACATTTCCCCTCACACTGAGTGAGCTGGGTACTCATTTTTACTGACCACAGATGGATGGAGGGATGAGTGAACCTTGCACTGGCCCCCTGGGTCATATATAAGCAAATTCATTTGTAGGTTTTTCCACCTACTCCTTCTCTCGTTATGCTTCTCTCTGCACGGATATTTAATATATTTATTATATGAATCTCAGTCTTGCCTGGGCTGTTTTTTCTAAGAAAGCTGTCAACACAACACTGAACATAGCATTAGCAGCAGTGAATGTGCAATAGTTTCTTTAATATACTGATGCTTAACCTGTTATCACAGGCACTAGTGTGGTGGTTCCCAACCTGGGGGTCGGGACCCCTTTGGGGGGTCGAACAACCATTTCACAGGGGTCACCACGAGTCAGTGAAGAAAAAGGCACCAACGGCTTGGGTCTGGAGGAGGAAGGGGAGGAAGGGGGGAAGAGTGAGTTACAGCTTGATAGGCTGGAGGGGATGTCAGTCAATGGCACTGGAGGCTGCGATTGGCTGAGGGTGCCTGTAGAGAGGGAAGTTCTCTCTGGCACCTGGGGCATAGTGGCCTTCCAAAAGGGGCTGGTGGCCTCTTCCAAGCAGGGCAAGGGGTCACCACAACATGGGGAACTGTATTAAAGGGTCGCAGCATTAGGAATGTTGGGAACCACTGCACTAGTGGAACACGATCAAAGGCTCAGCCTGTTAAATTATTCCTCCTCTGCCCTCAAAAGCCTCCCTTGAAATTCCTACTGTTAGCAATAGGAGCCCTGGAGAAGTTCAAGCACCTTCTGCAAATATAACACAGCAAAAGGAACTGTGCTGTGTCTTAAAAGTACGAGTTACTGTGAGCTGTTCTTTGCTTTAAAAAGTGCTGTCTATGGTTTGTACTCACCTTCAGGTTCTATAATTTCTTCAAAGAAAGAGGAGCTTACTGCAATCTTGGATCACTTTAATATCCAGGTAACGTCATAAATATTTCCATTCTAGATACTAGAACACCTTCCATAATTGGAAATTATTCTAAAACAGTGAATAAGCCAGGACCTTGCCATTCCTCATTGTGGTGTATGTATGACGTTGAACTCAATACCCATTTATTAGATATTCTTGGTCCTCCCTTCTTTGAATTTTGGCTCTATTCCCCCATTGCTACAAGTCGTTTAAAACTTGAATGCAGTTAATAAAGGCTAATTGTAATTAATGTTGAAATACTTCACTGCTGCAGTTATAACTGATTTTCCACGTGTAGCACTGGCTACTGAGCTGAATTTTTAAATCACAGGTGGGGGGGATCAGCTAAATATTGGGCTTGTTTGGATATAACCATGAGGCAGCTTATTGAGAGAACACTTGCTCATTGTTCCACATGACTCCTACTTAGTTCCTCCTGTAAGCCAGAGCAGCAAAATAAATACAGTAATGCCTTGAATTACGAATGTCTCGAGTTAAGGAAGCCTTGAATTATGAAAGGCCCCAAACAGGCCCTTCCACCTTACCCCAGTGGGCTTTTTTTTTCATATACTGCAGTCCTGCGATATACTGGGACCACAGTATATGAACCGCAAAAGGGTGGAGGGTTACTGTACTGTAATTACTTTTTCTCCATAGCTTATTTGTCATTAAATAAATGATAAACTTGGTAACTCAGGCCAGATAGAGGAAAGGCAAACTGGAGTTCCCAGCTCACACCTAAAACTAACCCAACCAAAAAGAGTAGGTCTACTTCTCTTCCAGGAGTCACCCAGCAGAAGAGGTTGAGTAGGCATCTTACCCCACTGTTTAAGAACATCACGGTTCCCCTCTCTTGTGCTGTCTGCCTCAGCCCTTGTCTGAAAAAAAAAACAACAACAACCGGTAAAAGATTGTTTTTGTTTCAGGTGGATAATCCTGTGTCTGTACTCACCCAGGAAATGAGCAAACAGTTTTTGCAGTCGAAAAATGAAGGGGACAAATACAAGGTAATCCAAGTCACTTGACATTGTGCTTTATAAATATGGTTACAGTCTGTTCGTTTGCAGGGGGTGGGTGGGAAACATGACAGGCACACATGAAGAATAGGAAGTCTGTGACTGCTCCCTGTGTTCGGATCTTCAGTACTAGGGAGATAAAGGATTTGTTACAGGGACGGAAGCATGTCAGGAGTCAGAATACGAAAAGTAGCAGATTAAAGGCAATAGCTTATGATTAATAATATTACTTTTAATATGCTCCTTTTCAAGTAAGATGGAACAGCACAATTCCTTTTTTACATTTTAGCATTCATCGTCAGCTGTTTCATTTTGGCATGTAAAAATAATGAAAATAATGTACAGTAGGACCCCAGTAGCCACTGGGGATTGGTTCCAGGCCTTCCCATGAATAACAAAAATGTGGATAATGCCACCCCCCCTTTTTTTTTAAAAAAAAGAGCAAGATTAGGAGTCTTCATCAGATGCAGAGTTCCAATTCCTCCCTCCGAGACTGAATGGGTGACACTCCAGACAGCGGCACCGCTGTGGAGTTCAAGGCAGTAACTAAAAGTAATATTTTGGCATGTGTCCCCCCTTGATTAAACTGTTAAAAGGAATCCCTAATGTTTATGCAAACCTGATCACACTCTTGGAAGTGCCAAAAAGCTTCCAAGCAAGATGTGTGGCTTATCTCGGTGTCCTGCTTTTGGTGGAATATAAGTAGAGCACGGAGGCAATCTCTGAGCGTTGTTTATATAGGCATTGTTGCTTGTGGGAGCACTTTTGGCCTTCAAAGGGACCAGATATCTCAGGACTTCAGCGTGGCTCATATTTCAGTTTGAAAGAGAAAAAAATATTTTTCTTAGCTGTTGCGGCAAATTTGTTAGTGATGTGGGTCATTTGAAGAGGCACAGGGTTGGTTTTTTTCCCCTTAAGAAAACACCTCCTTAGAACTTTTATTTGCACTCTTGGGAACTTCTTGGACTTCTCTAGTAGTTCACTGATAGCTTTTAAGTGTGAGCATCAGGTTGATGGCACCGGTACCTTTGGAGTGACAATTCTAAACCATGACCTTAATCGTTTCTTGAGTTAGTTCTTCATGAAAGCAACGCAGCTGGAGCAGATGAAAGAAGATTATAAATACATTATGGAAACCAAAGAAAGAACAAAAGAACAGATTGAAAAGGGTGGACAGGTATGCAACACGTCTAATCCTTTGTAACAATCATGTCTTGTTAGAGATGACGTAGTTTTCATGTGTTCCAGGCATACGTGCTGCAATCTTGAATGGTTTCTTTAAAAATGTGCACATCTGATGTGGGTCTGCTTTGAAATGCTTAAAGGGAAGACCTTATAAACCATACAAAATCCTACAATAGAGGAAGGCATCCTTATTTGGAGTTGCCTCTTTCATGCAGAGTTCTTAACACAATCATTTGTGGCTCTTGTTGTTCAGTCGTTAAATCGTGTTCAACTCTTGAGTGTCTTTAAGGCTCTTCACTCTTAAGTGTTCTTAAGGCTCTTAAAAATCCTTAAGGCTCTTATGTGTCCTCTAAGACTCTTAAGTATCCTTAAGGCTCTTAAGTGCCTTCTAAGACATTTAAGTGTCCTCCAAGGCTCTTAAGTGTCCTCCGAGGTTCTTAAATGTCCTCTAAGACTCTTAAGTATCCTTGAGGCTCTTAAGTGTCTTCCAAGGCTCTTGTCCTTAAGGCTCTCAAGTGACTTCTCAGACTCTGAAGTGTCTTGTTAGACTCTTAAGTGCCCTTAAAGCTCTTAAGTGCCTTCTTAGACTCAAGTATCCCTAAGGCTCTTAAGTGCCTTCTAAGAATTTTAAGTATCCTCCAAGGCTCTTAAGTGTCCTCCAGGGCTCTTAAGTGTCATTAAGACTCTTAAGTGTGTTCTAAGACTCTTAAGTGTCCCTAAGTCTCTTAAGTGTCCTCATGACTTAAGTGTCCTTAAGACTCTTAAGTGTCCCTAAGGCTCTTAAATGTCCTTCAGACTCTTTGCTCTTAAGTGTCCCTAAGGCTCCTGAGTATCCTTAAGGCTATTAAGTATCTTTTAAGGTTCTAAAGTATCCTCTAAGGCTCTTATAAGTGCCCTCTAATGTGCAAAGGAATGCCCAGGAACCCCAGTGCAATTCCTGATTCTGGTGGATCATCCGTGTCTGTCTCCTCCTTGGTCGTTTCCTTCCTCTGCTTATTTCTTTTCTACAAAACAGAGGAAGTGCTTCCCTTACCAGTTCTATGACTTCCTTCTGACCTCCCCAGCTGCTGGATTTCCCATAATGATCCTTGTTAGAGCTGTCCTTTTCTGGCAATCTCCACAGACTTTGCCATCAGTGGGGTGTCCTGCAGTGGACAGTGTTGGGATTTTGCTGTGGAGTGGTGCCACTTTAAATCAGAAGATATCTTGGGTCACAGCTTTTTGTGTTATACCCTGGGAAAGCACGCATTCCACAGAAATCACAACTCTTGCCACCTTTAGAGGCTGGGGAGCCTGTGTGGTTAACTGCATAGCTCAGGGGACATGATCTCCAGGAGAAAAGATAGTACACACACTGATAGAGAGATTATAAATTGGCTAGAATGGAGAACAAGGCGGCCAGCAGTCAGATCCTAAAATGTTAATTCAGGAGAAGGTTGCACCCGCTACGAATTGGCAGCATAGCTGCAAAGATGCAAGAAAGACATCAGGAAGTTACAAGATCATGCTTTTTTTTTCTGTAGAAGGCCACCCTGCTGCTTTATGTTAGGAGAATCTCATCCTCTTTCAGAGGAAGCCGGCCCTTCTCAGGATCCATGGAACAGGGAGGTGGGCTGACTCAGGCATCGTGACACAGACGATGCAGAATGGCGTCTGTCCTGTAGGGGTAGTCTGTCACTGCATCATTGTGGAGCACCTGGAGACCACCAGTGGGCCCTGTGTGCATCCAAAGTGAGCTGCATGGTGAGATGTTTTCACTCCAGTTTTTTTTTTTTTTAAATTGGATGAAGGGAGGCAAAGGTGCAGATGGCTGAAGAGCTCGCACACCTCCTGTATGGTGTTTTCCCTGGCGGCAGTCCTGAGAGGGGCCCTAGATTGTAGCAGGAGATCAAAAGCACATGCTGCTAGCTGCTCGCTGGTTGTGCCAATGGTGGCGGCTTCCGGTCTTTCTTTTTTCCCCTCACCCAGGCAATAGTTGCGCTACTGGTATGCCAAGAAGAAGCAGTGGCCACCAGATCATCAAGACAGGCATAGCTGGGCAAAGTCAAAAGTGTCTTGAGTGGTGGTTTCTGTTCACAGAGCAGCATGATTGTAGGTTTCTGGTCCTAGTTATTGTTGTCTTCGTTGTTACTTCATTTCTGCCCTTTTCTGTAACTCCTTGTGGGTTGGCGAGGAGACTGGAGTTCCTGGGTTGTTCTTGCACATGAGAGAAGGTGCCGAGAGCCTATACGATTGGTTTAAGAATCTTCTCTTTAGAGTCAGTGGGAAGGGCAGCCCAAGGTCAGGATGCCAGCCTGCTACTGTACAGTGTGGATGTATTGCGGTAACTATGGATGTGACTATTCCTTTTCTTGCGTCTTCCCAAAAACTCTTCATGTATTAACTCTTGAGAAGAAGAAGAGAAAACCCAGTCCATTTCTAGTGCATTTAAATTACTTGACTGATAAAAGCCTGGTATTTTTTTCTCGCTTCAATTTATTATTATTATTATTATTATTATTATTATTATTATTATTATTATT
>JAHTLZ010000074.1:6319209-6329970 GCA_023846285.1 Phrynocephalus versicolor | reverse complement strand
ATTCATTCATTCATTCATTCATTCATTCATTCATTCATTCATTCATTCATTCTTGTACTTATTAACTGCCTGATTTTCCCATAGTTACTGGAAAGAAGTTGAGAGGAATAACCTGCACATCTGTAGTCATTCTGTATTTTACATATTTGGCTGAATATTCCTTCTTGCATTTAGGTGCATTTATTCATTTGAAAGATGCTGAACTTGCACTGGCTGTTGAGTTGTGTTTAAAAAACCTGGTTCTGGCGTTTTGCTGTGACAATCATAAAGATGAAAGACTGTTACAAGAGTTGATGTCCAAGTTTTGCCAACCTGGTTTTCGCCCTCAAATCATCGTTAATCGGTTTCGGAATAACATTTATGATGTAAGATCGAGGTGGGTATATCTGCCCTTGCTTCTTTTGTCTAGAATCTCATTTACCTATCTGTTTCGGTTCAGTTATTAACAATTAAAATTCTGGGTCATAGCTAAGGGTTATAATTAAACTAGGTCAGTACAATGTTCTTTGCCTGGAGAAAGTCTCTTTCAGCTGTCATAACCTGTGTCATTGGGTTGCCAGTTGCTAGATGCCCTAAGCACATCAATCTCTGCCTGATTTCGGAAGCTAAGCAGGTTCGGCCCTGGTTAGTACCTGGATGGGAGACCATTGGGGAATACCAGATGCTGTAGGCACCTGGAGTAGGAACTGGCAAGCCACTCCAATATTCCTGCCAAGAAAAATCCATGGACATGGGGTCACAAAGGGTCGGTCACGACTGTAACGATGCAACACACACACACACACACACACACATTGTGAGGTTTAGTATATTATTTTAGATCTTTTTAGAGGTTTTTTAAAATAACTTCCCGGATTCTTATTAGCAGATGATTTGGAAAACACGCAAGCCATCATGGGTCCGCCTGAATTCACTGGGAGAAAGTGGGAAGAACAACCACAGTATAGGATAGGCCTTCCACTACATAAAAATGAAGAGGCCTCTTGCTGTTGGGCCCCATCTGTTAAAAAGATGAGCAGGCTGAAATCCCGCTGCGTCACTTACACAAGCGGTAGTGCTGCTTGAGCCGAGGCTCTTCATGAAGCACTTCCTCAGATGCGTTGCACAGCCTGGCTGAATGGGAACTGAGCCCCTGGTTGCTCGCTCAGATTGTGCCGCACTCATTTCCTAAGGGGAAAGGCCAGCAGATTTACGGAGGTACAACTCAAGTGTGCCTGGACCAACAGGATTCCTGTTCTTAGCATGTTAATTCATTTCTTATAGAATTGAAAATGTCTAGCAATAGGCTTTCTGTCAACTTGTATAGGGCTGAAATGAAATTAACGGATCCTGTTTTGAAATCCATGTTGCCACTTGGATGTGGTGAAGGCATCTGGCCTGGATGCCTTCAAAAGGGGATTGGACAGATTCCTGGAGGAGAAGTCCATCCCAGGCTACAAACCATGATAGAGATGCGTCATCTCCAGGCTTAAAACCGGGCTACTTCAAGGGCCAGATGCGCTCCCAGAGGCATTTGGTGGGGCCACTCTGAGATAGAGGAAGCTGGACAGATGGGCCTTTCGCCTGACCCAGCATGGCTCTTCTGATGTTCTTATGTTGGATTTGTTTGTTTGTTTGTTTGTTTTGGATAGAGCTGTTGTTCACCCTGACTTCCCATCAGTCCTGACAGCGCTAGACATTGACAACGCAGTAGTAGCCAATTGCTTGATCGACATGAGAAGTATAGAAACAGTCCTATTAATCAAAGTAAGACTTTCCTTTCTTAACTTAACTCCAATTAATCAAAGTAAGACTTTCCTTTCTTAACTCCAATGCACGCAGAAATGAAGCTAACACACCTGGGAAACGCTGGCTCACTCTGCTTTGTCCTGCTTGCTGGCTTCGTGACTATTTTGTAGTTCTTGCTAGGCCATTGCAAGCGGCAGATGTTCCTCAGGTGGACTTGCTAGTTATTTTAGTAGAAAGTGAGGGTAGACTGCAGTGAAAAGGAGAGGCTGAGCTTTTTAACCAGTCCCCTAGATTTCCCCTGGTGGCCCTCTCTGCTTCCCCATGAGATCATTGTTTTCGGGTTTCCCTCATTGGTACATGAGTTGTATTTATACAAGCAGGCAGTATATAAATGTTAGAGAAAGTTCCCCTCTCCATTCAATGGCTAACCTGCATCTCCTCCTGCTTCCTTGCTGGCAGGAAGAGCTTAAAGCTGAAATAATAATACCGTGGCACCGCTACTTACGAGTTTAATCTGTTCCGAATGCATGCTCATGAGTCAAACAACTCGTAAGTAGACTAGCCGTATCTAAAAAAATAAAAAAAAATTAATTGAAAAATTGAAAAGATAAAAAAGTAAGTAGAGCTGACTGCACCTAAAATTTGTAAGGTGCAGTTAAAATGCCAACAGTTTCCAGCTCTTAAGTCGAATTACTCGTAAGTAGAGCCGTTCATAAGTCGAGGTACCACTGTACTCATTTGGGGACTCAGTCTCGTGGTTTTGGCCCTGCCACTGGAATAGAGTGCCCGAGAAGAATTAATTACATACTTACTGTCCTTGTAGCTATGTTATATCAGAAACAGAAGTTTTGTAGAAAAAGTGCTGGGGGGGGGACAACACTTTCTTTAAAAGGAATTAAGCCCTCTTCCTGGAAGACATTCCCCAAAGCAAAGCAAAAGCAAAGTGGTCTGCTTATATACTGCCCCATACCACTTCAAGTCGTCTCTGGGCGGTTTACAGTTTTTAATTACAGTGTGCAGGCTACACATTGCACAGTGAATCTTGAGGTGGCTACCTGGGATTGAACACCAGGTCGTGAGCACAGTTTTAGCTGCAGTACAGGCATTTCACCACTGCGCCACGGGCCTCTTTGACTAACCTCGCTATAAGGGAAAGGCTTGCTGGTTTGTCTCTTAGGTCCAGGCAGTGTTTCCAGTGAGATTTGAATCATAAAGTCCGTTCCCTTATAGCTGTAATGCAAACACGGTTATCTTGACTAATTGCTGCCTGATGGTTTGAATCGGCAAATCCCAGTGATTTTTAAGAAACCTTCTGTCTGGGAGGACTATATTTTTCTCTCTATAAGGCACTCCCATGTACAAGACACTCCCCACTTTTCCAACCCAAAATAACAGTTTTCCCAACCATGCAGTTCTCTCCTCGGCTTACTTCCGTGTATAAGACAACCCTCAATTTTAGTCCCAACTGTCTTAAACAAAAATATAGTCTTATACACAGAAAAATATCGTAAGCCTGTTCCATTACGACAAACGAAGGCATGACAATGTTGGAATGTGACAGCTGGTTTCTCCGCCGGTTATTTGTATTGAAGTGCTACAACCCACGAAGGATTTTGCTACGGCTTTTTTTCCTCCTGTAGAATAATGAGGAAGCCCGTCGAATTATGCAGCAGAACAAGCCTCCCCGAAACTGTAAAGAAGCTTTTACTGCGATCGGCGATCAGGTGTTTGAGAGGCGGTATTACTCCTCTGAAAACAAGAGCTCCAGATTCCTCAGCCGAGATGTGGAGGCCGACATAAGGTGAGCGTCGACAAACTGCTCTCCTCCTCTGCCAAAAAGGGCGGGAAAAGTTTGCTCCGATTCGGGGGGTTTCAGAATTTGGACCCCTGAGGCGTTTTGCGACCCGTGCTTTGTCTCTTTTCAGCCAATTGGAGAAAGAAGTTGAGAGTAAAAAAGCCAATCTGTTAAGACTGCAACAGCAAATATGTTCCCTCGAGGTTGACATAAGAGAGAGCAATCGCCAACTTACCGGGCATCATCAGCATAAGAAAGATCTGCAGGTAAGAACTGGGTAGGGCATTACTGTGAGACGGCAAGTATTTGCAGGGCTCTGGGTGCTTTTCAGAATATAGGTAACACTTATTTTTTCTGAATGTTTATGCCATTTATGATATAACCATTCTCAGTGCTCTCTTTACTATAAATGTCAGGTGGAACAAATGGGATACTTCCTCACGGAAGACGGGGAGATGCCTGAAATCAGACCTGATTAACATCACTTGCCTTCTGGGCATTGTGAGGTTGTTCATATTGGTAACCCTGATGGCAGTGGAATGTTTTGACTCATGCCAATAATGTTTGGAGATTCTTTAGATCGGGGCTTCTCAAAGTGGTGATCTTGCGGATCAGAACCACCGTCGGGGGTTGATCCATAGCAAGCTGCAAGGAAATAAAGAGGTCTCAAAGCTAGCCACTTACCATGTGTGCCAATAGATGTCAATGTACGAAATATAGTCACATTGTCAAGTAGCCACAGACTGAGCACTGTACATGGCAAGCAGACGAATTTACAACTTGTACCTTTTAAGCGGAGAGCACCACAGCACGCTTCAGGTGCAAATCCTGTAACAGAATATGACTCAGAAGAATGGATGAGTGCATCAGTGTTCATAACATTTTCCTACAATATAACCCACTGCTGCGAGTAAAACTCATGCATGAAAAATTATTATTATTATGCTTAATTATGCGATACACGAGATATAATTCAGGTGGCTCAAAATGAACCAAATCTGAGCTGCATTTAAGGTCATAGGATCCTATAGATGAGGCTGAATCGCACTTCCCTTTGTTCTAGGTGACTGTTGGCTGAGGCTATGTTGCAAAGTCTGGTGGGTTATGAATTCCCCATTCCTAGTTTCAGAGGAGATGTCTTTCCCAGTAAAATAAATTATGATACTGTGATCCTTTTCTTCTGTTTCATACGCATTGTCTTCATAGTTACGTTATATCCAAGACAGACGTTTTGAAGAAAAAGTGCAGGGGAAAAAAAACTTCCTAAAGAAACAAAGAAAACTGGAAATTAAACTTAATTTAGTAATGGCTGTTGATTGTTTTCATTTGGATTTCTAGATAATTTTTCTTTGTATTTAATGTTATATTTGAAACACTCAAAAAATAGAAGAAGAATGAATTACAGTTGCCATATTTTATAGCTTCATTACTTTAGGAAGTCTTTATTTCCCCCCCAGTAATTTTCAGATGGTGTCACTGGCAAACAGGTTTCTTTCCCCACTGTGATTTGCAGAGTCCTGGTTTGAAAAGTTTTGAACAAGAAGTTCGAAAACATTCAGGGGCTTCTATCTGCATTTAATCCAAAACATTAACACTGCAATCTAAACAGAGAGAGCATGCCATGCCTCAGTGTCTCATAAAAGTGTATAATGCTCACCTTGAACATCTGTATTGAATCCAATGTAGGTTCCCCTCCCCCTAATATTCATTTTGCTTACTGTTTCAGATTAAAGTAAGAAAAATAAACTTAGAAATTGTAGATCTTCAGAATGTAGAAGAACAGCAGTCTGTGGTCATCTCTACATTGGTAAGGCTTTCCTGTCTTAACTTCTTCATCACAGTAGCATATGTGTTGTGTTGTGCACATAGTAATTTTATAATTCCACTCATTTTTGTGTTTGTCTTGGATGAGCATGGTACATATGGTGTCACTGTTCTTAACTGTGTAGTGGTTTGGCTCTATAGAAAATTATAAATTAGAACACAAGTAATGTTTTGCTTGCATATATTAACTTTTTCATGTCCAAACGGCCTGTAAGCCCTTGAAAGGGAATATCTTTTACAGTGTCAGTCAACTCCCAGAAGCTTCCACCACTCGCTGTGCTGGAAGGAGTTTCTGGGAGTTGCAGTCCAGGAACATCTGGGGACCCACAGGTTGAGAACCACTGTTCTAGAGCTACTGTAGATCTGACTGGATTCCATTCTGCACTTAGTTCACTGTGTGATTGCGGACCAGTTACATTCCTACTTTTATTTCACTCAGTGGACCTTTGCAGGATCTTAGCCATGGAGCCACTGTAGTGTCATGTTCAGAACCTGAGTGGTTTTCTGTGAGAATGAAACTTCCTAAGCCTGAAAAACAACAAAGGTGTGTTTGTTGTTTGTTTGAAGCAGAACAAACATTAATCACGTTGTGTCTGGTTGTTTCTCTTGATAAACTTTCGACAGCCAAAAGGTTGAATTCCTAATTTGATAATAATTGAATTGTGTACTTCTGGTTTTTTGGTGCGGTCTCCATCATACATACGAGTCTGTGGCTGTGCAGAGCCACAATTTGGATCCTTCTGCATGGAGGTATTTTGAGCAGTAGCCTGACTGTACCTTACAGTGTAGACCTGAACAGGCTTCAACTCTGATCTGTGATACAAATACTCATTGTTAGTTTGATACAAAAGTGGAACAGGTGATACCTTTAAGCTACTAGAAAATTAACAAAAATGTTGCTAATATTTTGAGGGCGAAACCCTCTTCCCAAGAGCAGTACTAATAGGTTATAACATGGCCAAAGCTGGATTTGTCAGGAGTTATTTCTTGGGCGGTTACTTCACGTCCTACCTTGTTCCGTGATTACGTTTGTACCGTGACAACATTGTTCGTGGTCACATGGTTTTGTCCCTGTTCAGTCCCTGTTTCCGTTTACCCATGGGTGTGATTACTTGTCTCCTTCACGGTCTTGTTCCGTGACAAATTCTGAGTTTGTCTTGCTTTCTTAACCCTTCTTTTAAATATCGTAAACAAAACTTTTTCGATATTTCGATTTACTGGTCTTCCGGGATTTACATGTCAATGCTACTTAATTTTCAGTACTTTGTTTAATAAACATTTGCGCTGCATGGTGTTTCTCATAGGGAAACTAATGTTGAATGCTGCTTCAGCCGCTGATCACTAGGTGGACACTAGTTGTTACCACATGGTCCCTTGTCTCAGAACAGGAACCGGGAACCAACCGTGACAAGAGAATTCCCCAGCCCAGGGGCAGGTACAGCTTGTCATGCTCTGTTCCCGGTTCCGTGGGCGTGGTCGAGACAACTTTTTGCTGTCACACTATGGACGTGAAGTAAGGTTTTTTTGTACCGGTCCCAAGCGGGACAGCAAGGAGGGACGAGAGGAACGTGAAGTAACCGCCTTAGATGTAAGGTCCTCGGCAAGATGGGGAAAAAGCCAGGCAGTTTCTTAGTTGAGGCTCGGAGCTTGGATGTTGTTAGGCTTCATCCAAAATGAAGGGAGGGAGGTGTTTTTATTTTCCCAGTCCTTCCTAAGACATGTCATGGCTCAGGTACACACATTCACACCTCTACTCAGTGTGACTCATCAAGGCCAATGGCCTCTGCCTTGCCAGCGAAGGGGGAGGGGGTGGTTGTGCAGAAGGCCCATGCCTTCTTTTCCCTTAAATGTATTATTTCCTCTTTATTTTCCCTTCTTCTCTTCGTGTATTCTGTAAATTTCAACTTGGGGAGAGTCTGGAAGTTGAGTCATGATAAATGGACTTCTTTTCTTTAGAGATTGAAACATTTTGCTACTCCAGAGCACAGAGAGAACTCCTAGTTCCCTGAGCTCCTTGCCCTCCAAAGATGATTCTGGCGAAATGTCAGGAAGAAAAACTTCCAGAACACGGCCAAACAGCCTGAAAAACTCACAACAACTCATTCACGCAGCTTCGTCAGCCATTTCAGTCCAGACTGATGAAGCTGCTTGGATGAGTAGCGAAACATTTTGATCTCTCAAGAAAAGAAGGCCATTTACCATGAGCCAACTCCCAGATAACCTCACCTGGATGACGGAGATTCTTCACAGACAAATTGGGGAGATATTTGTAGTTCTTTTTTCCTCAGGCCTGTAGTTCCATATATGTGATATATTATGCAATGTCAAGTTGCATCTGATTTACAAAGACTCTAATGGGGGGTTTAAATGAAGTGAGATGCTAAAGGAGTGGTTTTACCCTTTCCACCGCCACCACTTCCCCAAGTTGGCATCCACAGCCGAGTGGGAGACTCAGAGGAAGGCTCTCTGTAGTTCTGCTCCACCACTTCATCCACTAGTCACGATGGGTCGTTCAAGAGCCTCCTTTAAGTACGCTGCCATCTTGATGGGGAGGAGTCCTTTCACACATGCACTTGCCAAGTAGCTCTTCTGCCTTGGAGACGAGTATTACCTGTTTGTGTAAAATCTATTAATCCTTCAGTCAAACGTGGCATAACAGGAATGCTTTGTTAAAATCACACCCTCCCCAAACAAAACAAAACAAAGCTAAAAGAACATAAGAACAAGAGCCCTGCTGGATCAGGCCAAAGGCCCATCTAGTCCAGCTTCCTGTATCTCACGGTGTCCCCACCAGATGCGTCTGGGTGTGCACGAGACCAGATATCTCCTGATGGTATCTCCTGATACCACTCCCCTGCATCTGGCCCTTGCATCTGGCCCTTGAAGTACCCTAGTTTTCAGCCTGGAGATGACACATCTCCATCATGGTTTGTCGCCTGTGATGGACTTTTTCCTCCAGGAATCTGTCCAATCCCCTTTTGAAGGCATCCAGGCCAGATGCCATCACCACCTCTTGTGGCAGGAGTTCCACAGACTAAGAACACACTGGGTGAAAAAATATTTTCTTTTGTCTGTTCTCACTCTCCCAACCCTCAGTTTGAGTGGATGTCCCCTAGTTCTGGTATCTACTTTACTCATGCCCTGCATTATTTTTGTACATCTTAATCAGGTCCCTTTTTTCTAGACTAAAGAGCCCCAAGTGTTTTAACCTTTCCTCATAAGGGAGGTCCCCCTATCTTGGCTGTTGTTAAATTTTCTGTCTGTAATGTCCAGACCCATGGTGGCTTAGGCAAACTTTGTTGTTTTTCTTATACCTAGTGGAATGGTGATTAACTTTACATGGATTGTTTGTTTTATTTTGTTTTGTTTCGGGGGGAGGGGCCCATACAGTGTGTTATGTGAAGCCTGCTTTTGGGCACCCCACTTATTAACCATGAAATAGATTGTCTCAGATGAACTGAAGCCTGTTCTCAAGACTCGTAGTTCCAAGTAGGTTCAAAATATCACGAGGGGTATTTCAACAGGAAGAAGAATTGCAAGATAACAGGCTGAAGATGGAGGCCGTTAAGGAGGGTTTAAGTAAGCAGAAGGAGAAGATGGAGGAACTGAGATGCAGTCTGCAGGAGGCGGAACAGAAATTGGCAACCATTAAAGAAAAAATTCAGCAAATACAAGAAGAAGCAGCTCCAGTTCAGGTAACCCTTTGCACAGATACATATTTATATACATATGATAACTTTGTATGAAAAATGTGTAGCATCAACTTTGAGAATATGTTTGTTTTTAAGCTCATGGAACAGGCTGACTACATTTTTAAACATTTAAATATTATTCTACTGGTTTCAGCATCTCAAGCTGCTTCTCATTGGTAAAACTGTGTCTCACCTGGTAAGACTTCAAGGATAGGGGTGGGGTCCCATTTAAAATGGCTTTATTTTAATTTTTCCAGTGGAAAATAGTGGAAAAATACAGGAGCCTAGGAAAAAAAACTCCATTGAATTTTTTCTTTTTCTTTTAGTTTGAAATAGTTTTAAAGCCAAAATGCAACTCACTGAAAGTGCCCGGATATTGGCGCAATTATAATTGTTATTTCATAGCAATAATATTAAGGGACGGTTTCATTTTCTAGTTAATTCAAGAATACCGTGGAGAATGTTTGTTACTTACTTTTGCTGTATTTGCACTGAATGCATTCATGCATTAATGACTCAAGTGTCCAGTGCCGTGTCACGGGTGCGTTGGGTACTCTTTGACTCTAAGTAGAATTAATTTGCACTTTGTTCTGATTTGTTCTTAACAGGATGGTTTAAACCAAGCAGACTATGAACTGGAAACAAGCAAAAATAACTTGCACCATTATGAGGAAAAAGAGAGAACCCATTTGAAATCCATACAATCACTTAAAAATCAACTGGCAACAAAAGAGAAAGCATTAGAGGTATTCGTTTTCTCTGTTATAACGTTTAAATGGGGTGATGCATGTAGACACATTTGTGTTTTCTTTCATTTAATCAACTCTTGAGAGTGCTGGCAAGCTGACCTCGAGTGCAAACAAACGAAACAGGGTTGCTGGATGCAACTTGTGTGTGTGTGTGTTGTGTGAGTGTATGTTGTGTCATTATAGTCCTGACCGACCCTTCGTGACCCCATGTCCATGGAGTTTTCTTGGCAGGGATACTGGAGTAGCTTGCCAGTTCCTACTCCAGGTGCCTACAGCACCTGGTATTCCCTGGTGGCCGCCCATCCAAGTACTAACCAGGCCTGACCCTGCTTAGCTTCCGAAACCAGGCGAGATCGGATGTGCTCAGGGCATTGGATGCAACTTGGCCCTGTGCAATTTTGTTGTGTGCCTCCTGCTCTCCTTCCCCCTATAACAGGTTAAGTTGGCCCAGCAAGCAGCTGAAAGCAGTAGAACGTAGGCCTCCATTGACAGACAAGTAGTGCTTTGGCCCGGGAGGCCCTGAAGTGTCCTTGCTACTCACATATTGTAGGAACTTGTGGCCTTTCGAATACGTCTGTCCAAAATTAAGAGGAGAGGTCTTTTGCGTAGTTGCTGTCACGAGGACCATGAAGTTAGCATTGTGACTTCATGGTCCTTTCGGCTTTTTCCATTAACGCTTCCCAAGGAATAGTGAGCCATAGTTTGCCCAAACGTGGCATTTCTTCTCCTCTTGCATGTTCTGCCCAGCCTGGCTGTTCAGGACAGAGGAAGATTTTGGGAAGAACGATCACGTTGGACAGAACTTGGCAAACTTTTTTTTTATTTTTAAAGTAATTCATTTGATTTCTAAGGCGGCTAGTAGTCGGCTACCGTAATAACGAAAAAAGCTTTTTGGTTTTAATATTCTAAGGAAATCAAAACGCTAATTTAAAATAACTTCTTATTCCTTTTTTTAAAAAAAATGAGATTACAC
>JAHTLZ010000074.1:6290710-6300882 GCA_023846285.1 Phrynocephalus versicolor | reverse complement strand
GTGTGTGTGTGTGTGTGTGTGTGTGTGTGTGTGTGTGTGTGTGTGTTTTGAGTTGTTCTTGTTAGGAAGTATCCGCTGATGATTGCCAGGGAAAACCCGAGCAGCAGAAAAGGGGTGACCCCGCCTTTTCTCCCAGTGTTACTTAGTTGAGCGACTGGGAAAGGGGGCTCTTTCGCTCATCTTTGACCCATAGTACAAAGTATACTCTGCCTGGCCAGGGGAAGTTCATGTATCCATTCTATTGGCATTAAAACAAGGGAAGTACAAAATGGAATCAGGTTGGTAGAAATCAATTTGATATCAAGCACCATCCCTGGGAGTATGGAAAAGTTTCAGCCTTTGCCAAAACATGAAGTCAGAGACATGAGATAAGAGGCCACTGCACTTGCTGGGACAGAAATTTTTAAAAAAGACAAGATAGGATACAAGAATGAAAGTATAAGGCTAGCCCACTCTTTTGTAGGAAAGCATCATGGGTACAAGATGCTTTCTAGTACATGGGTCCAACCCCATCATGGGTGAAAGAGTGCACCACCATTCCACCCTAGACTCTGGGTTGTCAAGAAACAGAGGCAGATGGACAGAGGCTGGGCCAGAATCCCTTAAGACACTGTGAACAGACAGACACCCCTGGGCAAAGGATTAGCCACTTCGGATCAAAGTATCCCCTGGCAAATATGGGTGTCTTCAGGGAATGACTGCATGAATGATCCCTCTTCTGGTTCTTTTAGAATGGGGTTCAATCGGCAAGAAATCCAGTTCTGGTCTCCTTGGCATTCTGGAGCGTGCACTGGCCTATCACTGGCTACTATGCAAATTGCTCCTTTGGCCTTCTCAGAAGTTATGTTTCTGCATTGAGGTAAAACAGTGCTCTTTCTTTAACAATTCACAACTCCAGAGCTACAAAAGATCTAACATCTCCATCTGTAGAATCAGCTCTAGTGGAAACATGAGGCAGAGAGCAGAAGGCAAAAAATATTTATTTATTTATTTATTTATTTATTTATTTATTGGATTTTTATACCGCCCATCTGGCAGCGAGATCACTCTAGGCGGTTTACAACAATTAAATTCAAACAATTCATACAATAAAACCATAAAATAGTAACAATCAAATAAAAATAAAGCTAATATTAAAGTGACATAAAACAATGCATTATTATTGGCAGGCTAAAGTTTTCTGGATGATAGCCCTTGTCCATGCAATGAGTGGGTTTAGCTTATTTTATTCATTATTGCTTGCATCTCTTGATATAATTCTGGAGGAGCAATGCTAGCCAAATACTGTCATGGACTTTTTCAGTGGTGGGATATTTCAATCAGTAATAATACTGCATGATTCACTTAAAGCTTTATCGACTTGTTTGGCATGTGCTGACTTATACTATACTGCACTAGCACACTCTTGTGAAGTTTAGCACTGGGACAAGGTGGTTGTTTTATTGCTTCTGGGTATGCATCTCAGTCTGACGTAGCTGGTAGGTGGTACAGGATGATACTTCTGGCTGCAACTTTCCATTTGGTATTTAAACAATTTTTAATCCAGTGGAGTGCCCCAGTACCTTGGGGTAAGTCAATATGGTACACAAATATATAGCTTTAGTACTATCACAACTGAGGAATTCTGGTCTAAGAAAGGAAAGAACCCTCAATTTTTCCCAGTGGATTTATTTTGAATGTCAAAACTGCTGATGAGACTTTTGACTAAAAATTATGCAAGGGAAGACAAACAATCTGATCATTTTTAATTTTACATGATGTCCACCCCCCCCCCAAGCCACAGCAATTTAATTTGGATTCCAGCCAGTTCACTGTTAGTTCAGAAAAAAAATGTACTTAATATGTCTCCCGTCCTATTTCTTTGTCAAGTCCAGCTCAGCTGGGAGGGAAGGGAATGGACAGTGTGAATAAATCAGTCCCGTCCCCCCCGCAACAGAGCAACTAAATCTCTTGTTATACATGGAAAAATGCAGGGAGTTGATCCTTTTGAAACAGAAGCTTTGAAAGTAAACCCCAGTATATCAACTCTAAAAATCAAAGGGGGGAAAAACCCCCCAATGATTTTTCTTGTTTCTGAAAAGAAGGGAAAGCTACTCTCCACCGCTCTCACGGAGATAAAGTCCCTGTTTCTAATATATTGTATCTTGATGTATTTATGGACAGAGAAGCTGCAAACCCAAGGTTATCCACAAAAGGAAGGAAGGAAGGAAGGAAAAAGAGTTCAAAGTGCAGCCATTGGGAAATGCTTGATGTGAGCGAGTTGAGCATGGAGGAATCTGTCAGATGGTTTGGGCAAATGGGGGGCGAGGGCAAGAGAGTGACGCTCACCCAGTTGGTGGTGCCCAACTCCTGATCTTGGATGGGCCATAAATTATGCTGATTTTTAATTAACAGTCCATCGCTTCTCGAGCTGAAAGAGATCTTTCAACTGCTGGTGAAACTATTTCTCATCTATTAAGGGGAGCGGAATGGCTCAAATGGAATTATTCTCCGTTCCTTGATGGAAACCAGTGATCACTTGGTTCAGGTAGCTTTCATACGACTGCAAGGTGTGTTTCCCTCCAGATTTCCCAAGGAGGACCCCCCCCCATCTTGGCTTCTATCACGGTTTTTGGCTTTTCTGAAAAGACAATAAATAGGATTTTTTGAAAGGTAGTTTATGCAGAGTTCAAAAGTGCTGCTTTTGTTTCTTAATTATCTATGTTAACTTCACTTTCTTGGGACAAAATGCATTGGGCTTGGCATGAGTCACGAACGAGCTCAGCTTTGCAGAATAGTCTGCTTGGCTAATGCAGACACCTTGCATTAAACGAACAAACACAGTGTGCTTGTGGAAGTCAGAAATGGTGGATTAAATACACACACCCCTAAGGAAATGGTGCCTATTTGGTCCATTTCTTCACTATCTCTTTATGGCAGCTCCCCCTTTTTTGCCTGTTCTTGATATTTCAGAATTTGCAGTGAAGTCGAGTACCACTGCGGTCTGCCTTGGCATCATGGCTGCTAGACCATCTTTGTCCTCTTAAGAGCCCCACCATCCCTGTAAGTAGTAAAGCCAGAATGTACTGTATTCCAGCCTCGCTGGTGGGCTTATGAGCGTACACCGTGCAGTGGCTAAGATATGCATTATTAGAGTGATGATTTCCACACAAGAACGTCACTGTGCCTTTGAAGCAAGAACAGCAACAGCGGCGGGGGAACCCCACCCAGGTGTAACTAAATCCAGTGACACCTGAGAAGGCAGGTGAGGTCCAGGCCAGAGAGGTAATTGATGGTTCCCCTTGCTGGTCAGCTTCCATCCCTCCTCATGCTTAGAGCTCTGTGTGGTTTCAGGCCGTAACTCTCAAATAGGGATCTAGAAGCTAAGCTATGACCTACATCCAGGACTGGGACTGGCAGGTGTCTGTTGAGCATGACGGAATGTCTCCCTTCTCCTTCCTTGGAAGATCTCTGTGCCACCTGAAAAACACCTCTAGTGGGGATACCAGCCCTCCCGATGGGGCCACAGGGAGGAGAGGCAACTGATCCTTTCCGGTTGCACTGATAGAAGGAAAATATATCTGGGAAGATTCTCAGTCATCCAGGTGAGGTTATTCGGAAGTTAAGTCATGGCAACTGGACTTCTTTTCTTGTGGGATCAAAACATTTTGCTACTCATCCAAGTAGCTTCATCAGTCTCAGGAAAGTTGGGTGTGAGACATCCAATTCATAATTCACCTTGATTTTACACACCCCTGGTCTGAAACAAGAGGAGCAATATAGTATATGCGGTCCAATGCAGTGAGGAGTGTGCAGAGTAAGAAAAGACAAAAGAAAATATTTTTTCACCCACCGTGTTGTTAGTCTGTGGAACTCCCTGCCACAGGATGTGGTGATGGCATCTGGTCTGGATGCCTTCAAAAGGGGATTGGACAGATTCCTGGAGGAAAAGTCCATCACAGGTTACAAACCATGATGGAGATGTGTAATCTCTAGGCTTAAAACCGGGGTACTTCAAGGGCCAGATGCAGGGGAATGGTATCAGAAGACAGATATCTAGTCTCATGCGCTCCCAAACACATCTGGTGGGGCCACTGTGAGATACAGGAAGCTGGACTAGATGGGCCTTTGGCCTGATCCAGCATGGCTGTTCTTATGTTCTTAAAAAGGGGAGAAAGACCATGCCTTTTCTTTTTATTTGGGGGTAATTGGAATCTTCCTGTGCTTTAAGAATATTTCCCCACCCTCAGATTCAGGCATGGAGAAGATGGGTACCTGTTTTAGCAACACAGTCATACACACTGTATGTCTCCTCAGAAGTCATTCTGAGCAGGAGTCATCAACTAACAGGGCCTATGTGGAACACTGCAGCCTAAATAGGATGACCTTTGAACAGAGAGAACCCTGCTTAGGGCATTATAGGCCCCGACACGCTTGGCCAACTATCCACACCTACCACAGTCATTGCGTGTAATTCTCACGGCCAGGCAAATTAATTCAAGACTTGAGACTTGGTGTCTCACAAGTGACCCTTCCAGGAAGTAGAAACAAACTAATAATAAACAATTTGCTGCCCTTTCATGGTATCAAAAATGCCTCAAGATGACTTTTAGTAATTATTGGTAAGGCTGGACCTACATATATAAAACCCTCTAAATGCATTGGGCTCAAGCACGGCTCTCTGTAAATTGTGTGTTTGTGCTCATGCCTCTGCCCCCCCCCCCCCCAGTGCAAGCCTTTTCCATCCCGCATGCACCCCCACACACGTTTTTGTTCTGGTTGTGACTGTAGCTGTGGAGGAGGGGGTGCTATCTCAAAGGCCGTATCTCCCTCTATGAGCCCGCCTGTGTATTATGACCATTAGGAGGGACCTGCCTCATGGTCCACTGGCCTTTGCAGGTACGCTTGGCAGGGACACAAAGGATGACCTTCTCCGTTGCTGCTCCCTTTCTCTGGAACTCCCACCCACAGGAGGCCCGGCTGGCCCCATCTTTGCTGCCCTTCTGCAAGGAGACCCCAGACCCTTCTCTTCGGACAGACTATCTTTTAAATGACTGGTTGACCAGGTGGAGGTTTTTTTTAAAAGGGACTTGTATATTTTTGTTTTTTTACTTTTTACTATCCCTTTGGGTATTTAATATTATATTTGGTTAATTCCTTTAAAATGTTGTAAAAATTTAATACTATAGCTTGTAGCTTTGTTTCTTTTCATAATATAAGCCAGAGGTTCCCCAACTGGTTCGTGGCCTCTTAGCAGGCAGGGCCCCACTGCACCACATTAATATGAGTGTGAAAGCAAGGTCCCCTCTAGGTGTGTGTCTCAGCAGGTGTGCATATTTCTCTCCCTCCTCCACCCCCTGTGTGGGGCTTTTCCTCCCCTCATGCACCCATTGCTACCACTTTTGTTTGGGTCATGATGGAACCAACATGGAGGGGGGAGGGAGAAGAAAGAAGAAAGAACACAAGAAAGAAGCCTGCACAGGCAAGGGGAAAAAAATAGAATTATCTTGAAACCACCCATCCACCCACCACAACAGAATGTGGAAAGATTGCCTTCCATGAAAATGGTCCCTGGTGCCAAAAAGCTTTGGAAACACTGCTGCGGACTGAACTGGGGGCTTTCAGTGCATGTGCTTCATCACTGGGCTATGGCCTCCTCCACTGGCCATGAGGCCACCATCTTGGGGCTCATAGGACCAAATGCCTACCTCTTATTATCCCCCCAATCCCCACCAACACACTGTTTGGGCCCATGCCTTCACTCCCCTTCATCGGAGGTTTAGGATAAGAATAGGATGTACATTCTCCCTGTTGTGGTGTTATCCTTCCAAGGCAGAAATCTGCCACTTATCAGGTCAAGTATGCTGCATACTTGAAGCTGGATGGTTCATTCATAGCCCTGAGGTAAAACCACAGCAGTGATTCTCTGCTGAACTTGGAGTTACCGCCATATTGAGGAAGACACCATACACTGGACAGGGCCAAATTCATTTGGGGGTAACTTTGTGCGGTACAACCAAATTGGGAATTGCAAGCATTTAATAACTAGGAGCTTCCTATCACAGTCCTCTTGGGTTCCAAGGCTCACCCAGGTTTCCTTTTAAATACATGCTTATGGTGCCTAATCCTGGCATGTTGACGCAAACACAAAGTTACACAACAGAGTTTCATCCATCATCTTAGAGGAAACACTTTGGAGAAAAGGCACTTTGCATGAGAATCTGCCCTAGACTGCCACCTCTAAAGTGCAAGTACGTAGGTAGAGGTTCCCCAGCATAAGGGGTTTCACCAACCGTTCTTTGGAGTCATAATCACCTTTCAAATTTCAAGGGTGACACAAGCTGCTCCGGTGAAATAAAACAAACGAGAAGTCAAATGTTATAAATTTATTTTGGGACACTGATCTCAACCTCTTTGGAAGCTTTTTGAAATTTTTCAAGCAGAAATTAATACACTCCCAACAAAACATTCTGAACTTCCAATAAAACATTATTTTAAATGTGTTTTTATATATTTATATTATATATATTTATATGCTAACTTTCAACCAAGGGAACACTTTAGCAGGGTTAGCTCTTTTTTTTTTTAAAGTTTCGTTTTCTACTTTATTCCTCTGACATACAGTAGCTCTTCTCTTTTTTTTTCTGACCAAAAGGATGCAAATGAGGTAAGAATTAAGGCAAACCTAAAACTCATGCAAATGAAATACATTTATATTCAATGACAACACAAGCACATGTCTGGATCAGACACTTACAACCTGAGGAACTTCCCTCGGTCTGTCAACTACTACTATACAGCAGGGATGTTTTGTGATGTTTGCTAATTGAACAGTTCACACTACCATGGGGTGGGGGTGGGGGATTTCAGTGTCACTAACATTATCCAGTTTAGGAGACATACAGCGAGCATCAGTAAAACATGAACAATAAATAGTATAATTCACTGCAGCACAGCAATGCTGCACAGGCATCAGAGGAAAAGGATCTATGAAATGACGTTGCACACACATCACGTTGTGGCATAATTTTTTTTCTTATAATATATACTTTTAAAATTCTTTAGCAATTGACATTCTCATGCACACGAGTGTTTCAAACACAAGAAGCAAGTCCATTGATAGGTAGTCCAAGCAATTTTTGTTTGTTTGTTCGTGTGTGTGTGTGTGTGTGTGTGTGTGTGTGTGTGTGTGTGTAAATAGCTGCAAACTGAATGGAACATTTAAACTTCTGTGCAGTCCATGAAAGCATCGTAGGCAAGCTCCTCATTTCTGAATGTCACACTGCAGGAGTAATACGATGGACGGGTCACTCTTTGCGGCTTCTTTGAATTCATCCAGTGTGATCTGGTCATCTTTGTTCTTATCCATTTTGCTGAAAATCTTGTCTACTCGTTGCTCCGGTGTGAGGCCATCTTCATTCATTTTCATCATGATCACCGTGCCGACCATTTTGTAAATGGCCTTGGGAAAGAGAAGGAGAGAGGAATTTCATGTAATCCAGCAGAATCCCTTTGAAATATTTACTCCACAATCCTAAACACTTCCACTTAAAAAGAATTTCTACTGAATGCAGAACTGTCTGGTGAAATGTCACCTGTACTTTGCAGCTGAAGGTCACCCAGTACTTTTAAAACTCAAATACCTCAACCGGAGAATGAAGCATGCCACCAATGAAGATTAAAAATGCGTTGGCATTGCCAGAAATTACGCTTTCATATCTAGAGTAGAAGAACGTGATATACAGTAAGACCCCTGTATCCGCTGATTCGGCATCCGTTGATTCAGTTATCCGTGGCTTAAATAATTATTAAATAAATTGCTATTGCAAAAGTGGGTGCCACAAAGCAAATTGCTGTCACTAATAGCAGTCGGTATTGATTTTTGGGGGGAGCTGACAGGGCATTCTCTTTTATCTGCAGGATTCGGTATCCGTGTCCAGCCCCCGGAACCAATCCCCTGTGGATACGGGGGTCCTACTGTACTGCTTTCATAAGCTAGTGAGAACTTATTCCTTACTGTGATACAGTGGAGCATAGCTGAAAGAATCTCTTCCTAAAACAGATGGACGTGGGAGGAATGTGGTGGCATACGTAGTTGTCCCATATTTAAAGGGGAAAACAGCTTGTGTCCAAGGGGGGCTCAGGGGTTGTAATGGAGATCCAAGAGGATTGTAACATATGGGCTGCCAAAGGTTCCCAACCTTAAGGTCCCAGATCTTATTGAACAACAACTCCCTACTAGCTGTGTGGGTCAGTGTTTCTGGGAGTTCTAGTCCAAGAACATCTGGGGACCCTAGGCTGGGAGTCGATGGCCTACATAAACCCATCCTGTGGACAAGTTCATCTGTCTATCTATCATCTTAATCATAAAGAACTAAGGGAGCTCGAAGTACACTGGAATAAGTATGCCAAAACCATAACAAGATCAAATGTATTCCAAATAGTCAAGCTGGAACACACAGTGACCCTATCAGAGCTTTCAAGGTAAGTGAGCTATTTAAGGAGTGGTTTTATCAATGCCAAATCCACATCTCATGAGTTTTCATGGTCAAGCAAGGATTCAAACCCAGTTCTCTTAAGTTCTAATCTATCAGTACAAGGAACATCATAACTCTAAAGCACTAGAGATGGGCACAAAACGCCAAAATGGCATTTTGCTCTATTTTTGTTTTTTCGTTTTGTTTCATTTGGAATGAAACTTTTTTTAAAACAATCATTTCGTTCTTTGTTTTGTTTGTTTTTTGTGGTTTTTAAAATTTTTTTTACAGCCAACCACCCCAGCTGGTCGGAATTTTTTTTAATCCTCTGGGGACCCTAGCACCGACCAGCTGGCCTGCAGGTCGGTTTGCGCTTTCCCCCCTTCTTTTTCCCCCCTCCCACTGACTACCTGGCCTGCAGGCTGTTCAGACTTTTTCTTCCCCCCCCCCACCGACTAGCTGGCCCGTGGGCCGGTCGGTGCCTTCCCCCCTTTTTTCCCCTCGCACCAACCAGCTGGCACACACTTATTTTTATTATTTATTTTGACAAGTCCCAAGGTTGGCGCTTGTCAAAATAAATAATAAATGAGAACGAAATGAAAGGAAACTAAAATTTCCAGTTTCATTTTTTAAAAAGGGCACTTCGTTTTTCGTTTAGTTCTGTAATGAAACAAAAAATGAAAAATGAAACAAAAAATCATTTCATGCCCATTTCTATAAAGCACAAGTAAATAAGAAACAAAGCAAAGTGGGATGGTTTTCTTTCTCAGCTGTAGGTATGACACAGGTAAGGGAAATTTTTTTTAAAAATGGTATAGAACCTCACCTCTATAATTTCCAGCATCTCTACTCTTGTGATTTTTCCATCTCCATCCAGGTCATACATATTGAAGGCCCAGTTGAGTTTCTGCTCAAAACTGCCTCGCGAGGTGATGGACAGGGCACAAATGAACTCTCTGAAATCAATGGTCCCATCTCCATTCTTATCAAAGGTTCTGAAGGCGTGCTGGGCAAATTTTGACGCATCTCCGTATGGGAAAAACTGCACAATTAAATAAAGATGGAGAGGATTAAAAGACAATACAAATCTTTGACACTAGCATTTTTATATTCAAGTGTGAAATGCCCCTAGGAACCCGTCCTGCAGCCTTACTGGAATGTCGGGGGAGGGAGAGGGCGTCAGACCATTGTCCATTTTGCACCACGGTAACCCAATTGACTTCAATAAAGCTATTTCTAAGTCCACAGCCGTTAGCCTTGGGTCCTTCTGAAGATGACATCTTGGCTCTAACTTTATAAAGTGCCTGCAGAATTTATAATACCATAAATCAAACTGAATTAGCTATTTCCAACTGCTGTCGGCTTATGCCAGGAAGCACGAGACTTTACTGGCCTTCATTTGTCTTTCTTTCTTGCCTTAGCTATGAATTCTAATAACCGTGAAATGGTCAATTTATGAAATGAAGACTAAGAGCGTCTGATTGACCTTCTGTAGCATTGGATTTCATGGCTGCCTTATACACCAGAGGAACAAAGGGGGAGCATTGGAAGCTGCATTTGTTCTCCTTTGTAATTATGATTATCTGGTCTAATTTTGTCCACTCCCTGCATTTCTAACACACATCCGATGACCACTTTCTAGAATGGAACTGCTTTACTGGAAGCATTGTGTAACAGCAATCAAGTGCCCAGAATAGAATGGGAAGAAAGGTAGGG
>JAHTLZ010000074.1:6261470-6290700 GCA_023846285.1 Phrynocephalus versicolor | reverse complement strand
CTATCTATCTATCTATCTATCTATCTATCTATCTATCTATCTATCTAAAATCTCATAAGTGGTCCATGAGTTCAAAGCGGAATCAGATCAAATCAGGCTTAAAGGCAAGTCTCGACATTTTAAAAGCACTATGTTACATTTCATGTGCAAATTCCCATTCAGGGCTATCTATAAGCAGGTTTCAGCAAGGAAAAAAAGAGAGAGAATGGTCTACTCAAGCACTGCATTTCCTTGTTTTTAGAATGCCAGCTGAGATAATTCTTTTGGGTAATTGAAAAATATTTACCCATGAGTCAGGAATGACTCACTACTAGAAGGTATGAAATCTTTCACGACCCACAGGGGCAGAGGAGGCTGTTGTATTTTGGATTCCCCCCCTTGGTCTATCTAGCCCAGTTCTAGCAGTATTTACTAGCACAGCCCCCTATTCTCTCCTAGCCCAATCTAGGAAGTGAACCCGGGACCCCTTCCGCAAAGCCCTCATTCTAGTTCATACATCACCATTGACACAAGCTAGAGGCAACTTTATACTTGTTGGTACCACTCAAATGACCACAAATGTAATAACTTATTCAAGTAATTTGCACCAACCCAAAGCTGTACATACCGTTAATTTACAAATCTGCAACAATAACTTGTAACATTCACTAATTTTACTAATTGATGACATATTAAAACAAACAAACATTTTTTTCATGAGATGTATCACACAATAATAATATTAATCATATGCCACCTAGTCACTTCTGATGTATGTTAACCCTCTTCAGGGTTTTCCATGTACAAGGGACATAGAATTGCTTTTTCCCTTCCCTTCCTCTGGGACTGTGCAGCTTGCCCAAGGCCACACAGGCTGGCTTTACGTGCCGGAGGCACAGTGGGGGAATCGAACCAGATATCTGAACCAAAGCGAAAAAGCAAAGTGTTCTGCTTTATATACCGGCCCATACCACTTCAAGTAGTCTCTGGGCAGTTTACAGTTTAATTACAGTATGCAGGCTACACATTGCCCCCTCCCCCAGCAAGCTGGGTACTCATTTTCCCGACCTCAGAAGGATGGAAGGCTAAGTGAACCTGGATCCTGCTACCTGGGATTGAATCCCAGGTCGTGAGCACAGTTTTAGGCTGCAGTGCAGCCATTTAACCCCTGTGCCACGGGGCTATCCAGCCAGATAACCCACTCCCACGCATTGAAAAAGACAACTTCTGAACTTAACAAATTGAGCTTCAAAGCCTGGTCAGAGCTACACCACATCACCAGGACACAATCCTTGGGATGCTGAAGGAAAAAGTGGAGTTTCCAAAATGGACAGACTTGATTTCTTTGAATGCCTAGAGCAGGGCTGTCCAACTTTGAACAGGCCAAGGTCTACTTTTTCCCGACGAAAGCACCTGAGGACTACTACACTAAAACCTCTAGTTATGAATTTTGTCTGTTCTGAGCATATGCTCATAAGTAAAAAAAATTGTAAGTAGAGCAGCAGTTTCCCATAGGAACGCACTGAAAATCAATCCTTTCTGGAGGGAACGTATTTCAATGCATTCCTATAGTAAGGCTGACCGTGCACATGCTTCCCTTACACCAGCTCAAGTCAGTGTGGATGGGTGCAAGGGAGGCATGTGCATGCTTGCGCAGATTGCCCCTTCCGCTTGCCCAGGCTGCTGGAAGACTTTTTTAAAAAGGTGCACTTTCCCTCCCAACCCGCCCGGGGCCTGACTTGACTCTACATCACCTCCTGTTTTCCCCCTTCTTCCTTCCAGCCCCCTTGCTGGCATTGCTGCTGCTGCTGCCCATAGCTCTCACTCACTTCTGCCATGGTCTCTGTGAAGCTGGGATGGGCCAAGCCAGCAGTGGGGCAATCACATCACCATGGCGGCGCAAGGAGAAGGGAATGGCTCAGAAGGGGAGCAGGAGAAGTGGCAGGTCACAGTCTCTTTGAGGCAGCTCTGGGGGTGGGAGGAGGAGGAGGAGGATGGGAGGAAGGAATTCTCTCCATGCAAAGGAGGTGGGCACGCCCATGACCCCGCCCCTCACTGTCCCCTCCACTCCCCTTCCTCCACTCTGCACCAACGACTCAATTGGTCACGAGACAGTGGCGCGCCGATCATTTGGCCGGTAGGAAGAGCAGGGGACTGTATCATGGTCCTTGAACTGCCCCACTCGGCTGAGACAGTAGGCTGGCAGACCCAGAGCTTTGCTGGGGCAGTGGTGGTCCTTGGGGTGGAGGAGGTAGAGGTGGAGAAGTTATCCCCTCACATTTTTTATCGATGGCTGGCGGGCTACTTTGGAACACTTCATGGGCTACTGGTAGCCCCCGGTCTACCTGTTGGGCAGGCCTGGCCTAGAGAAATGAAGATAAAGATGTTTACCTCTGAAAGGGGTGGCCAAAACAAAGCACAACAAAATGGCAGTTGAGCAAGATCTGCATTCTGCCATTGGGCCTTTGCCTGCAAAAGGTTTCACCCTGGTCCTTGGAATTATCTCCTTCTGTTTTTTGGGATTCTTACTAAGGCTGCACAGAGTTGTGTGGCAGACACAAACTAAACAGGGGAGCTCCCCTCAGCACTGCATTCCCGTTAGGAAAACAACCTCTGTTGCTTTGGTATCCTGTTGGCTGCTGTTAATCGCACGTGACTCTTCTCATCTCTACTCAGCCACAGAACTCCACTGGATGTGATCTTGGAGCAATCCGTTAGCCTACCTCATGGGGCTGTTGTGAGGATGAAGTGCGGGGAATGCATCTTGCATTGAGAAAAGTAGAAGAAACCTGGGATCATTCCCACTCCACTCCTACTATCTAATGGTCTGGATGCAAAGATGGCAGTTACTTCACATCTGTTTTGTCTCTGTAAGTGTTGTGTTTCGGACTGGTACAAAAAAAATCTTACTTCACATCCGTTGCGCAACAGCTGTAAATTTGTCTCGATCACGCTCCTGGAGCGGGATCAGAGCGTGACAATACTATACCTGGCGCTGGGTTGGGGTGTTCTCTTGTCACGGTTTGTTCCTGGTTCCTGTTCCGAGACAAGGAACTGTGTGGTACAGTAAACCCCCACCTATTGCAGGGGTTAGGGACCCGACCCGACCCACAATAATTGAAAATCCGCAATATGCGGATGCTGGGTCAGGTCGGGACTGGGTGGGCTCTCTGGGGGCTCTTGTACTTACTCCAAGCCTGGCGCTGCTCCGAATGGGCTTGCAATGGCTTCCCGGGCCCTCAGAGCCCCCAAAAGTGCTTTCTAGTGATTCGGAGGTCACTTCTGGTTTACCAAAAATCACTTCTGGATTGTGGGGAAGCACTTTTGGGGCCTCTGACGGGCCTGGGAAGGCCTGTCCTCCTTACCCCAGGAGGCCTTTTTTTTAATATACTGTGGACCTGTGATATACCGGGACCGCAGTATATGAACCGCGAAAGGGCAGGGGACAACTGTAACAACTGTCACACAACAACCAGTGTCCAACTAGAGGTCAGCGGCTGAAGCGGCAGTCAACATTAATGCAGCACAAATGTTTATCAAAGAAAGTACTGAAAATTCTGTAGCACTGACGTGTATATCTCGGAAGACCAGTAACTCGAAATATCAAGTTTTATTTACAATGTTAAAAAGGGGGGTTAAGAAAGCAAGACAAATTCAGAATTTGTCACGGAACAGGACTGTGAAGTAACAGTTGTCATGAGACAAGTTATCACGACCATGAGAAAATGGAAACAGGGACTAAACAGGGAGAAAACCACATGATCGTGACCAATGCTGTCATGGTACAAAACTAGTCTCGGAACAACGAAGGATGTGAAGAAACCGCCTTAGAGAGGAAAGAGTTTTTGGAGAGTGTGGAGGAAAAGTTGTTGTGTGGCTTGTTTTTGAAGAAGACTTTTATGGTCATCCCCTCAGCCACCCACCCTCACCTTGCTCCATAAGCTGACAGAAGTCATCCAAAATACCTTGCCAAAGAAATTAAGTAATACATTCCAAAAAAACACATTCCCAAACATCTTAAAGAGGCAAAACAGTTTAGGATTGTGCTTGAAGGAATGAGCAAACTACTTCTATTTATAGTAGGCATTCAGGTGCCAGGCACTTAGTTTTTTAAACAATCATCTGTAAAGGTATACAGCTGTAGTTTTGGTTTCTGATTAAAATAGCCAAAATGCACTTAAAATGTCACAGGAACCCTTTTCTTCTGGCGCATCTCATAGTAGTAGTAGACAATGTTTAATTGCCTGTAACGGCGTGGGCTGGTTTTGGTCGGAGCCCTCAGCACAAACAGAAAGTTCAGCGGTGGAATGAACCCAGAGAGAAGGGGAATCTTAAGGGCCCCTGTGAAGTGAACGAGTACCAAAGATATATTTAACAGGAGACTTCCTCTTACCAAGACTGGAATACACCTGTTTTGCAGATTTTCTTCACTTCTGTTTCAGAGCCGGAATATGTTTCTTTTGGACCACAATTCACCTCATCCTCCAGCCAGCTCAGCTAGAGGCTTTGACACCAGGGGGATTCTGGCACTTGTGATTTTTAGAAACTAACCTTTCCAAGTGGTCTCCTGGCTTTGATTCTTGGCCTTCCCAACCAAGCAACAACAACCCTTTATTTGAAGTAAAGCAAAATGGTTTAAGTAGTTGAGAAAGCATCTCTATATTTCACCGATTGCCTGTGATACCATTGCTGGTCTCAGGCATAAGGGCACTTTTTAATCTCTTGACTGACACGGATGGAGAACTAGTTACTAGCCAGCAGGAAATGAATTGATTTTGAATTACGGTGTACTCTAATTAGATCCGAACAACGAAATACCAAAGAATGTCATAGCAGTGCCATAGGCGAATGCATCACAAACTTTACCCCTTACACATACTCAACAGTGGCCCCTGGGGGTATTATTGCTGAAACAATTACAGTACTCCGATATGACGTCACTGATGGTACAGTAGGAGTCAGATGTGTACCACTTAACCAACTATTTTTTCTCCAGCCCACTTAAAGTATGGTAATGAACTGTGTTAATTTTATTTTTGACTCCCGCTATTTTTCCGGGGGTACAACTCTTGAACCCACCCCCGCCATCATTAGAGCTCTAGGCCCCCAAAGCAACTCTTTCCAACTCTGTTGAAGTCCATGAGGCGAACCTGAGAGCTAACAAAGCTAGGATGTTAAACCAAGGTGGACACAGCTTTTAAGTGCATTATATCTGTAAATATTTAGGATGATTTGCCTTATGGATGAGTAAACATGCTCTCCACGCCCAGATCACCCCCAAATATTTCAAAGACAAACATGCTGTAGCTGTCTTTCTCTTAAACCAGTGGCTTCTGGCCCTGGTTCCTCAGATGTTCTTGCACTCCAGTTCCCAGAATTCCTAGCCAGAAGAGCTTGTGGGAATAGCTTCTGGGAATTTTAGTCCAAAGACATCTGTGGAGCCAAAGGTTGTGAACCCCTGTCTTAAACAGACAACTCACCCATCAAAGCCTGTATTATTATCAACCCTGTTAGCCGAACATCTTTCTCAGAACTACTCTCCGTAATCTTGTAGGTACTAGGTACCACGTTCTTTCCTGAGAAAGTCACATCACTCTCCAGTTAAAGAAAGGGTTATTCATTTATTTATTTTTTAAAAAATGATTTGTTTGGGAGCTGAAGGTAGCAAACCACAAGCGAATCATTTAAAATGAGAACCAGAGCAGCAGTAAAAATACTGAAAACAGTAAGAAAAAGTGTGAGAGGTTAAAGAAAATCAATGTTTTATGTAGTTAAAATGACATACTGGCTGAAATCCTGTTGCTTCACGTATGATATTACACTAGAGTAGGTGTATTTGAATGAGTAGAACATATGGAGGATAAGACTCAACAAATCCCCAGTAGTTCAATAGGCCTATTCTAGAGTGACTTAGCACGCCAAGCAACCGGATTTCAGCACTATCAGAGTGAGTTGAAAGGGGCAGAAAATGAAGGATTCTTCAAGTTTCCAGTGGGTCATGAACGGATGGGTGTCCCCTCTGAAAGGACCTCCCACAGCTTGACAAAGCTGTGGAGAAGGCCCTCTCCCTAGAACCAACAGAGCTCTGCCCCTTGCTTTGAAAGAGGTGGTTCCTTGGTTATCCAAGAAGTGGCTGCTCTCCTTCTGGAGCACAGACCAATGAACAAGACCTTCACCCATTTAGGGGGCTGTCCACAAGCACCTGAGGGCCACAAAACATGGGAAGGAGGAGGCACCATGTGCATGTTAACCTGGTTTTGTGGCTGATGTTTTCCATTATATATAAGCACCTTTTTAGCATGGTGTTTCTCTATTGAGAGAAGACATGATGTAGAGTCTACGCAAAGTGATGCTAAACAATGGCTGGAGTTCTCTTGGTTGATAAAAAAGGTGCTAATGGAAGGATCCATCTTTGCCCAGATCATCTCCGGCTTGCTGTCATGAACATCAGACAGGACCCCACTGAAGATATGAAAAGCGGCAGTGAAGGAGGATCTGTCTGTAGAACCAACTGTTCCAGCCACGATCCCCTTTACATTTTTCATTTGTGAACACAGGTAAAAAATTATGCATGCTTTACTTTTTACAGTACGGCAGGTGGACACCTTTCTCATCTACCTTAGGTTCTTGGGCAGAGCTCCAATTCTCCCTATTTGGTGCTTGCTTTAGGATTTGGAGCTACTGGCCTGTGGCACATGCAGAGATTAAGAAAGGAAAACATGCAACGTTCTGTTTTGGAGTTCAGACCCGGCTGGCTGTGGAGCCTCTCTGACAGGCCCTGGGTTCGATGAGGGTCCCTGCCAGCCCTTGCAGCTCTAATGATGTTTAGATGATGATGATTTGCAATGTTAGTAAACCACTTCATTTTCTCTCATAAAAAATGCACATTCTAGACAGAGGCAGTTCACCTAAGAACGGAAGCAGGGGTATGTTTACATCCAAGAAACTGCAGCTGTCAAAAGCAAAAATGCTTGGTTTTTTTTTTACTGCACGAGCATGAGGTGGTTTCACGTTTAACCTCTGAAATGCAATAATAAAGCCTTGCTCAGAAGCAACCCAAGAGACCAATAGAGGGGAGGGAAGCATGTTCATCTTGTTTCACCCTGAGGAAATAATTTTGAGGTAGGTTTAACAGAATAGCCCCGAACGCAGGGGAATATTTTCAACGGAAATCTCTAGAGGAAGCTTCTTCCTCCCACACAGACCTGTTGGGAACACTTTTTTTTTTTTTTTTTGCTGCCATGCAATTAGAAGTCAGGGCGCTATGAGACGAATGTGGAGAATGCATTTGTAGCTGCTAAGACGACTAAACCCCTGCAGTCGCACATTCCCCACGACACATGTCAGTGTCCCCCCCCCCAAATGACACCCTACACTTTCTGCCTCTGTATGCCGTGCAATCCAATTCATGTTTGCTTAGAACAGGCCTGCCCAACAGGTAGACCGGGGGCTACCAGTAGCCCGCGAAGGGTTCAAAAGTAGCCCTCCGGCCATCAATAAAAAAAGTGAGGGGATAAGTTCTCTACCCCTCCCTCCCCCATCCCAAGGACCACCATTGCCCCAGCAAAGTTCTGGGTCAGTCCCCGGTTCCCCCCACTGGCCAGATGATCCGTGTGCCACTGTCTTGTGACCAGCTGAGTCACTGGTGTGGAGTGGAGGGAGGCGAGGGGAGGCGAGGGGCGAGAGGTGGGGTTGCAGGTGTGCCCATCTCCTTTGTGCAGTGACATCTCCCTTCTCTCCCCCCCCCCGGACAATTCCCTCCATAATGGAGTAATTGATTTTCAATTCATTCCTATGGGAAACCGCTGATAAAATTTGTAAGTAGAGGTTTTAGTGTAGTAGCCCTCAGGCACTTTGGGCCGGAAAAAGGAGACCTTGGCCTGTTCAAAGTTGGACAGCCCTGGCTTAGAAGTAAGTCCCCCTTTCAATGGGGTTTACTCCTAGGCACATGCAGGGATAGGAACACCCAGATGTCCTCTCTTGATGTTTCCCATGGAAATGCATGCTAAGAATGTTGTAAATTTCTTCTATGGTTGTTCCTTTAAGAGGTACGCCTCCTTTTACATGGCATTAGAGTGACAGATTCTGAACCGGACGGCAAAGCCAAGTGCAAGGTGCTTAAGCAAACAATGATACACATCCCTCTTTTGGCGACACAGGGCAGAAGCGTATTCTGTTAACCACATGCATTACACCAGCTTTTCCTAGCCTAGCAGCCTCCAGAGGTCTCCACTTACCATTGGCCAAGTAATCCCATCCCCACACTCTTCCGCGACTGATGACATGCGAACCTTTCCCTTATATAAACTGGGATATAAATATAAACTGTGCTGAGAAAAGTTTCACTTGCAATGGTGGTGGTGGTGGGTGGGAATACATATTAAGATTAAGATCAATCATCATCTTCATCATCATCATCATCTCATTTAAGATTTGTGTTCTCTTTCCATCTTTTGATCTTGCTTTGTGTCTTTAACTGTTCTTTGTATTCATTGCTACCACCTCGAGCTCCCACTTTGGTTATTGTTTCTAATGGTCTAATTTGTTTTAGTGATGATTTTAATGCTTCTTTCTTCTTTCTTTGTTTTTAGCGACCTTAACTTTCGTAAGTACAGAAAAAAAATGAGCAGAAACAAGTGCTGCATTTCACAGACTTAGATGGCAGGCATTGCCCCTTATTTATTTATTTACTTTTTATACTTGTTGACCGCCCGACTTTCCCTTGGGAACGCTGGGAATTGTACAACACGTTGCAAATAAACAACTTGCCCCAAAAGACAAAACCCCAAACATGCTAGATCAAATAAAAAGATAAAAACGGAAAATCAGCAACCATACAACAAGACAGACTCCAGCATAAAGGGCTGGGACAGACAAACAAACAACTGACAACAAACCACCGTGAACTCAGCAATCACCCAAAGCTTTCCCTAAAGAGCCAGGTCTTTAATCTAGCAGTGAATTCGCCAGCCTGATCTCTGTTGGCAGTTTATTCCAAAATGCCACGGCGGCCACTGAAAAGGCCCAATTACAGGTAGAAATCCTTTGGGCCTCCCTCAGAGTGGCCACCCAGAGCGAAAGGGAGAGCGAGGCTCTGGTTGGTTGGGATGAAGCTGACCTCTGGGAGATTTTGTGCAATAGTGAAATCCTTCAGGAAGTCTTAAGTTGCAGGCTATTGCTGGCTTACTTCAGAGAAAGCCCACCAAACTCAGTGAGATTTGTTTCTATGCACATATGTATATAAACCACACCTATCATCTAAGCCCACTAGGCACGGGCCTTTCATTTCGGAACAGGTCCAGTTCTGAAACAAATCATGGCAGCACAGGATGAGAATGTGTGCTGTCAGAAATGAAATCACCCACTGACTTACTTTGTCTTACCTCATGCAGGGTGCAACTCCAACCACTAAGAAGCCTCTGACACATCACTGTTCCTTCTCCCTGGTGCTTGCCAATCAGACAGGGAGGCAGGATCATGCATGTCACTGCACAGCTCCTGAATGGCCAGCGCCAGAAAGAAGGAATGATGACACGTCAGAGGCTTCTTCCTGGTTGGAACTGCGCCCCATGCAAGGTAAGGCAAAGTAAGTCAATGGCTGATTTCGTCTAAGTTCTGAACAGCACCTGTGCTGCCGTGACTCTTTTTGGTACTGGACCCATTCTGAAATGAAAGGCCCATGCCTAAAGACCACCAAACCCAATGGGCTAGATACCACTGCTAGAGTAGACAAACTGAATGCATAGGACTTGTAAAAGTCAACACATATGTAACTCCCATTCTTTAAACGGCCATGCTCTTGTTGGTTCTAAGAGTTGGATTTAGCCTAACTAGGTTTAATTTCGAGTACGCATTTCCAGTAATTGGATATTATGCTTGCTATTCCCTTATGGAATAAGTAAACATGTTTTTATTTCCACTTTTATCATCTCTATGGCATTCTCATCCTCGCCAACCCTACTAATAGATATTCCTATTCCTACTGAATATTTAAACTCTGTTTGTCAAGCAGAATGTGAATGAATCTATTTGTAGATGTCCCAGGGCACGGATGTTTCAAAATTATTGTTTCCTTTTTGTAAACAGTATCTCAGGAAGGCATTGGAAAAATTCGCCCTGACGCAATGCAAGCTACCCAGCTGGCTAATCAATGAGCTTGCACTGGGGACGCTATTGATGGTTTCCCATAATGAATATTGGTTTAGCATGGTTCTCCCAATAGGCTTGTGACAAAACATCTCAGCTTATTTTTAGATGGGGACGAATAGCAGCCATCGCCACCACACTTCAATACCCACAGAATGGGAAGAGAATCAATGTGATGTAGATGGAAATAATAAACAGGCAAGTCAAATTTTCCAGATCAGAACAAAAGGTGAAGGATGTCTTCCATAAGCAGAAAGAAATCCACACACATACACAAACACACTGAGAGAGAGGGGGGAGGGAGGGAGGGAGGATGTTGGGGATGTACTAACTTCATATTTGTAGACATAAATCAATGAAGAATAATTTGGACAATGCTCTACTTCTGAAATACCACATTACTGGACTATTGCAGATTAGTGCATTAAAATATAGGAATACAACACTGTGTAGTCTTTCACCAGACCGCAATGGTGCATTAATCAACTATTCATAGCAGCAGCAAGTCTGGTGGTTGGTGCAGGCAGATATGACCGCATCACCCCAGTTCTGGCTTGTTTGTTTTGGCTGCCCATTGTGTCCCAAATAAGATTCAAGGTACTGGTTTTGACTTACAAAATCCTCCACGGCTTTGGACCTGAGCACAGTACCTGACAGAGCGGATCTTCCAGAGGTCAACTGAGGCCCGACCCACCAGAATGTCACAAGCACTCTCATTCTGGGTGGCCAGGCTCAGGGAAGCTCAGAAATCGATCATCTGAAACTGGGCTTTCTCTGTGGCTGCCCCTTCACTTTGGAACAAACTGCCGAGTAAGATTCGCCTCACAGTCCCTGCCAGCCTTCAAACAAGCGCTTAAGACCTTGCTTTTCAGAGAGGCATTTGGCCACCATTACGGTTTTCTCTTCTGTTTGTTTTTGCTTTGTTCCGCCATTTTGTCAAGTAGTATTATTTATTTTGTTATGTTGTTTTTATTGGTTGATGTGTTTGATAATTTTTTTAATTGTTATATGCGATTGTTGTATACCTCCCGGAGTTCCTTCGGGAAATCGATGCGGTGTATAAATAAATAAATAAATAAATAAATAAATAAATAAATAAATAAATAAATAAATAAATATTAATTTATTAATCATTCATTCATTCATTCATTCATTCATTTTTACCCCATCTTTCTTCTTAAAAGGACCCAAGGCAGCTGGCATTATTGAAAATCAGAATTTAAAGTTAACACAACAGTGAGTAAACAAGTACTAAAAAAAATCAAATAAATCCCTTACAAAAAAACATGCACAGCCCCAAAAATACATTCAAAGCAATTATTTCAACAGAACTGGCAACTCTGCCTTCTTCCTGCAGCAGCCCCACCCTCCCCCCTAAAACACTGATCTGGAAGCCTGGGAGATTCTCCTAAGCCAGTGTTGTTTTGTCTTGCTTTGGTGCCACAGAAGATCGCAGAAAGAGAGGAAGGATAATAAAGCACCGACTCCAAGGGCGTACCAACATACACCACTGGATCTTGGCCTTGATTAGCAGAACAATGAAAACGACTGAAATCACTGCCAGATAAGTGGCAGATAGGCTGTGCCTGAGGCCCCCCTACCTCTGTTGAGAGAGGGGTTTTCAATACTCACATGAATGGCTCCCCTGACCCCTCTCTCAAACCACCTATCTTTGCTGTCTAATATGTATACACCTTCATCTTTGAATTCATTCACATGAGTAATGAAAACCCCTCTCTCAACAGATGTAGGGGGCTCAGGCATAACCTGCCACTTATCTGGCAGTGATTTCAACAATACCCAGACAAGTCAAAAATATTTCACACCTCCACCACCAAGTCCACAGCTAACAACCCATACTTTATGGGTTTAAGCACTGAGTCATTGAATCGTTGTTCACCTAAAGACCTGTTGTCTACCGAATGAGCCTATTCAGGCCATTGTTCATCGGATGAGCCTATTTCAGACCAGGGTGACATGAGGTCAAAGTGAACTATACAATGGAGGACTCACAAGTAGCTTTCCTCAGACTGACGAAGCTGTTTGGATGAGCAGCGAAACATTTCAATCTCTCAAGAAAAAGAAGTCCAGTTGCCATGACCCAACTTCCAAACAGTGAAGAAATGAACAGTGCTTGAAATCGGGGAGTTGGGGGTTGACAGAAGAGTACTCTTGACTCTTTTATGCTCTGCTGGTATGAACGTCGGATTGCCCTATACCCAAAAGAAACAATCAAGTATCTTTGAATATTCAGCACAGCTTGATTACCATTAGACTCCATGGACTAAATTTGGTTCTGTCATTGACTCGGCTTCAACGCCTCATCCGAATCATCTGCCCCATATGAGATCCAGGAGCACAAGCAGTGGTGAAATCTAGGAGCCAATTGCTCATTGGGTCGTTAGCTATGGCCTTGGTGGTGAAAGTGTGAAGTATTTCTGATTTACTGATTGAATAAATTAAAGCTAGCATACTTTTACAGACTTATCCAGATGGATCTGTCTTCCTTGTGGAAGTCAACTTACTTTTTTCTTCATTTGTCCAAAAAAATTATAATAAAAAAATCTACCAACTTCAGTAAACCGGACATTTCTATTTACGAAGGTAGTCAAATACAGCTTGTTACTGACTTAGTAAGTTCCATGTTTCTATGCAAAGACTGCTAGACGGTCTGTTAATGACCAAAGTCAATACCAGTTCCTGAAAAACCCCATTCAGAATCAGGGATGGAACAGAATTTCCCTCAAGTTGAGATTTCTTAAGACACAATGTAAAACAAAGATCTTCTTGCCCTAGGAATCGGCACAAGAATGTTTCAGAGAAATGTGCCCATTTTTGTTGTGCAGAAAATGCCTACAAGACGATATACATATTTTTAAAATGAGAATGGCTAAGACGTGTGCAGCTGAGAAATATGCACAAAGACACGTTATTCACAAAGGAAAAAAATACACAAAAAGGAATAATAGCAAAATATGTACAAAAAATCCATCTTTATTTTCATGTCGGGGAAGAAAGAACCCATAACCATCTGAATGCAGGTAGGATTTGGAGAAATGTCATAACATTTCAACTTCAAGCTTTTTGCAACTTCATTCAGCGTTCATGAGCTCTTCGATCCCAGTGAATCCTCACAATATGCCATCAAGTCAATTCTAACATATGGTGACACTTTCCACGGTTTCCTAGGCAGAGAATACTGAAAAGTAATTCCAAATTCGCCACTTTTGGGGGAACCCTGTATCCAAGTCTCGCTGTGCAAACACCAGAAGGTATGTGTGTGCACAGCCCTTCTATGAGCGCAACTCTTCATGTCCGAGAAAGCTACTGTGAAGGAAAGGCATGGACAGATGTCTTAAGTATCCATCCGTGCGCCATCATGATCTTACGGGATGCATAAGGTGTCATTTAAGACAAATATCAACACGTGAAAACACATCCAGAGGAAGTTGACAAAGACGATGAAGGCCAGGAGACTTGCCATAGGATGAAAGAGTTGGGTGTACAGTGGTACCATGGTTTAAGAATGCCTTGGTTAAAGAAAATAAATACTTGAAAGTGGGGATGCCTTGGTTTAAGAATTTTTTTAGTGGAATGCCCCGGTTTAAGTTTTTCTTCGAAAGGCATTAAAACTTGATTTGTGATGCACTAAAAGTTGATGTGTGATGTGCGCATGACCAAAAAGAACAGGGATGCCTCGGTTTAAGAAAATTTTAAATTGAATACCCCAGTTTGCCTTTTTTCTGACCTCCAAAATGGAACAGATTAATTGGTTTTCAGTGCATTCCTATGGGAAACCGTGATTCAGTTTAAGAATTTTTCACAATAAAAATGGCCCAGAGAATGAATGAATGGCTTAAACTGAGGTACCACTGTAAATCATGCAGAGAACAGACAGTTAGAAGAAAAGAGGACAGCAACTTTCCGGACAGTCAAAACGTAGCTCTTCAGGACGTAACTAACATGCCAATGGTGAGGCATGCTGGGAACGGCAGTCCAACCATATCGGGGGTGGGGGATGCTTAAGTCTGTCTTACTCCAGAAGCAGGACCCAAGTCATTGGCTAAAATCTTGTGCTGTTATGCAAATGGAATAACTTTTAGATGTGAGTTGCCTGTAAGGTACAAAATCTTCGTAGGCAATAGCTGTCGCAGGCGCAGTAACGCAATAGGATACAATAGGTAGTGTAGGGGAGTTTCTTCATGTATAGCCACCTGCTACTGTAAGTTAAACCATTTGCAAAACTGCACAGCAGGCATACCGCTGGTGTGTTCAGACAAAGGACTAAGGACCATCTACTCCAGAGGAGGTGGAATTCCAGATAGCTACCTATTGTCCTAGTTCTGCAGTGAATTTCCTGCGCTAGCAGAAGGGTAGGTTCTATGACCTTTAAGACACTTTCCAACGCTTTGATTCAATCTCTAGTTGTTGTTGTTTTAAACAGGACATGGAGTCTGATACTGTTTTTCTGTAATGGGCTTCCCTTTTGGATTATTTCCTCCCCAGGTCCTAGATTTAGCATGCTTTCGACATCTGTATTTTTATGTAGCGTTTACAATTTCAGACTGTGACAGGGACAACCTGAGCTCAAGTCTGCACCATACAACATCAAGGTTACTGAGTCATTTGGACAAGTGCTTCTCACACTAACCCAACTCTCAGGTTTGTTCTGAGGATACATGAGTGGGAGTCACTGGCATATCAGGGTGGTGGTGGTGGTGGAAGGGTGCATTTGCCCCAGGACACACAGCAATCTGAGGGCACCTGGAGGGGGAGAAGGAGGAGGAAGCCATGCGCCCTCCTACCAGCAGAGGCTTCCCTGGCAGCACCTCAATCGGCGGAACTCCTGCCCCAATGGAGCAGCTTCCAGGCAGGGAGCAGAGGAGCGTGGCAGTTGCGCCCCAGTGGGAGGGAGGCAGAGCCTTGTTGAGGCTGGGCTGGACTGCCAGGCACTGCGGAGATGGAGTCTGGAGCTGGGAAGAGCGGCCTCCAGTTTGTGGGCTGAGGCAAGGTTCCCTCCAGCCGCCTCTTGTCCCTTCCTCCCTTTAGGCTGTCAAGCAAATGCATCTCCCGCGCCCATCCCTGGCCCTTCCTTCCCCCAGGACCCCCAGCGGGCGAGCAGGTGGGCCGGCAAAGGAGAGTGGAGTGGGGACGACAAGGCCAGTCCAGCCTCAGGCATCGCCCTCCCGAACACCCACCGGCCCCCTGCCCTCCCTCCCTCCTCTCACCACAGAAAGGGCTCACCAAGGCAGGTGGGCATTTGGGCGCATGCCCACCTCTCCATTTGCAGCTCCCTGCCAGCCCTTTGGTGGGGTTCCATGCCTTTTCCCGCTGCCCCGCTCTCTCCTCCTCATAGCCCTGAGAGGTCGGGCCAAGTGGAAGGAGACTGGCTGGCCTCTTCCAGCAGTTGGGGGAAGGGCAGGAGGGGGCGCAAAAACCGATTTTGTCCCAGGGTGCAGAAAACCCTAGCTACGCTTCTGGTGGGAGTTGGGTACGTTTGATCCTGAATGATGCCTTAAGCTTAGGGGAAACAAAGGCCAAATAATAAGTCAACAGGCAAGTCGCCTTGATCAATCTTTAGTTCATGCTCACAGCTCCTACAAGTACACAACTTGCATGTCATTAAGACATTACACAACTGGCAGCAGCGGATTCAACAGGGCTTGCTCTGGGGTAACTGGATACAGTTTTGTAGGCTGAATGATTTAATGATTATTTCTAGATGGTCCTACGTTGTACTCCCCATTGTACTCCCCCACTTCCCCTGAAACGGCAATAATTTGCTACCTGTGCACGAATCAGGAAATCGTGTTCAGTCAGGCTGTCTAATGCGCCAAACAGGGGAATACTAATTTATGCTGTCTTCCTCAGTGGCCTGGATGAAAAGTAATGATGGAGATGTAAAAGGATTTGCATTATATTAATTGGAGGGTATTATTTCCCAGAACTTTGAAGGTCAACAAGACAGCAACTAGGCAATCCCTAATCATAATAAATTAGATTTGTTAGGTTTCCTCGTAATGATGGCTACACACACACGACAGCAAGGATATGTTGAGGAGTCTTAAAATAGACCAGTTTTTAGAGATTGAAAAAGTCAAATTGATTGACTGATTGATTCATTGATTGAGTGATTTATTGATTCTAGGTCAAAAGTGTCCAAAACACAGAGCAACCATCATAAAGCAATAATTTAAAGTCCAGCTTGCTATAAAATGAACACGAAACAAAGTGCCATTCATTAACCCAAGAGGTCCCCAAACCATGGAAGACACACCTATTTTCCTTGATTTTCATATCTCTTTGATATCATATTGTATTTCTGGTTTCACAATAAAAATGCCATACTAAATATTTACCATAAAAGACAGAACAGCAGTTCCTCAACACATCTCATCTGTTGCAGTGCCTTCTATTAAAAGTGTACTCCAATGCAAAAGGCACATATCAGTTATTTCTATACAAAGAACAAACAGATCAATGGTAAGCTGATGTGCGCATAGAGGGCGGTGGTTCCCAACTTTGGGTAACCCAGGTGTTCCCAGAAGCCTTCACCACTAGCTGTGCTGGCTGGGGTTTCTGGGAGTTGCAGTCCAAGAACACCTGGGTTACCCAAGGTTGTGAATCACTTGTGTCAGAGATTGGTGTTGTTGGAATATATAGCCTTCTTCATCTTAGTGTCTAAGGCAGTGGTCTCCAACCTTATTTGCACCAGGGACTGATATTGGGTCCCGCTGTGTGCGTGTGCAAAGTACATACATGCACACACATTTGTTGGCTGCACACATATCCCCATGCATGCATGCAATGCCCCCAACATGCAAGAGGTGCATGCATGTGTGCAAGATATCCCTGTGCAGAAACATGCAAGCCCCCCCCCTCCCAAATTGTAACACTGAATGTTTAAATGTTGCAATAATTGGAATGAGTGAACTGAAGTATACTGGTCTAGGATATTTTCTATCAAATAAATATAAAAATCTTTATTTCAGAAATGAGAAGCACAGAAGAAACTACGTGTCTTTGATGGGGAAGTGATACGTAGCACAAGCAGTTGGAGCCTATAATGCAAACTCTGAATAAGTAATTAATTTAAAATAATATTACTATCCCCAAAAGGACCCGATAATATAACGAATTGGTTATGGAAAGCCTAACAATATAATCATCATTCAAATCTATGTTCTTAACTACAAATGTGGAGGAAGAAACCTAAAGCTTTTATGCAAATATACAGGAGGAAAATAATCAGACACCAAAAAGGGCATGCTGATAATTACAAATGCGAAAATATGAATTAAAGAAGAACCAAGCATCAATGGACAACTTGGGTTATGAGGCAGAAATGAAGCAGGGGAGTAACCCACAGAATTCTAGACACAGACCATTATTTTATTGGAAACACATGTCAGGCAATCAAACAGATGACTGCATAGATGGACGTGACTGGTTGGCCAACCCAGAAATAAAATATACTATATAAATGAAGGCAGAAGATGGACAAACTCTATTGCCTCTACCAAAACAAGTCCAAGAACAGACTGTGATAGAGACTGTGAACTGTTAATATATGTTGCTGAAGAATTGAGGGACCAGGTAAGGGGCAGGAAGACATTATTACATGAAGTTGACCGTGAACCAGAAGAACTGTGGATTGAAAACAAAAATGTTATCACAGTACAACAGAAAAGTCTATTCCTGTAGTAAGAATTGAAAAACGGCTATTCAAATGCTCACGATAGTTAAAATTGTTTGTGAGCAACAAGACATAATATAAAGAGAGAGGACGTAATCATTCAATGCAGCTTTTCAGCAACTGGCATGTCGGGGCAAAGAGAGCTTTTGTAATAATCATTGCAGTGAAAGAGAAGAGAAAATGAGTAGCAACAAGAGATATTTAAACCGAGATTAGAAATGCTGAAAGACCAACAGGGGAAGAGTGAATCTAATCAGGACAAAATAAAAAGGAATGGAAACAATACACGGAACAACAATATGGAAGAGATGTAAAGGCTGATGTGATTCCTCCAAAGAACCATACTTTTGAGAAAGGTAAACAAGTGTTGCTCTCAAATTCATTGAAAGAAAGAAAGAACCAGGAATAGATGAGATTCCAAATGAACTCTTTCAAGCTATGGAGACTTAATGCATTAAAACTGTAACAAGAATATGCCAGCCAACATCAGATAGTGAAACACTGGCCCATGGACTGGAAACAAACAATCAATAGATGTTCCATTCTCAAAGAACAGAGATGTCAAGTATTGCAATAACTACAGTAACTATAGGCAACTCAGCATTTATTGGGTAATTTCAGATACAGCCTATGTTCCGCCACCAGGTGGCAGCAAGCACTACATCCATGGGTGAACATGGCCTGCTTTTTGGAAGGAGTCATGTTCCGACAACAAAGAAATTGAATAAAACCTACAAAAATAGCTTTGATTCACTGTGATGCGGTTTCTGCTTTCCAAAAAAAATAAAAAATAAAAAAAATAAAAAAAGAAGCTCAAAGCTTTACTTTGTATATTGTCTCCAGGGGCAGATTTATTATTTTGTCATTGTAATGCATACTCGGATCAAAAGGAAGAAATCAAAATCCTAAAAATAAGAAGGAATCTGAAGCCATGTGTTTAAACTAAGGCAGAGCCCACTGCAATCTATGGAGCAGCTGTGAGATTTCAGGGGAGAAAAAGAAAGAAGCTCTTGAAATGAACACAAATTCTCGAGACGCCCCTATATTTAGCTGGTGTTGTAAAATTGGTGATGAAGACAGGCAAAAATATTATCCAATAAATTGCCTTTTAAATAAACGTTGAAAACCTTGGGACCAGAACAATCATAGCACTGGGGTGGTGGTGGTGGGGAGAAGCTACTTTGTCCATATGGAAGAGAGAATTCTGTGGCAAGTGCACCCATCTTTGCCTGTTTGTAAGTGTTTTTTTTCCCAAAAACCCTCTGTTGTGGTTATCTAAGGCTGATACTTCACGTCCATCTCATTACTGTTCGCAGTCCCGCTGGGGACCGGTATGAAGAAATCTAACCACACGTCCATTGCAGGACGAGGGGAGTTCGTCCCAACCATGCCCCCTGAACTGCAATCTAAGTGGGATGAGAGATCCCTCTCCCTGGCCTCGGGAATCTCCTCGTCTCGCTTCTCATTCTGATATGAGTGCCCGTGAGGTAAGGCTCGTCACGCAATGTGCCATTCTCCATCTAGTGGCAGGAGGATGAAGTGCCATTTGCCAGTACCATCCCTATGGAGTCAGCAACGCAGTGCAGAGAGATTAAAAGACAAATGCCTCAAACTTAGCTCCGTAACGCATTGAAGGCAAGGCTTCAGAGAATCGAAACATCAAAAAACGGAAGGTCGGGGCTGGAAAAAAAAACGGAGAACAAAGGCATGGAATTTCACATCTCATCATGGAACGAGGACGTGCGGAAACATTCATGCCGGTATCATCAATCACGCCCATGTGTACATGGGAACAGGGACAGAACCGCAAGAAGACCATGTGACCGCGACCGACATCAACACACAACGAATTTCCTCCTGGGATGAGAGTGGACGTGAAGTAACCGTGACTCCTAGAACGGGAAGGGACCACGTGGATCATCTCTTCCATCCCCTGCCAAAGAGGCAGTGAGGGGGAACTGAACTCCCAGCCTCTGGTTCCACACCAGGAGCCCAAGCCTGCAGCTGAAAAGTCCAGTTCTTTTATGGACTCACTTGAGGGCCCTCCAAGGTGAAGGGGTGGGTATGTGTATAACATGTATGTCTTTCTTTTGCGGACACCAGCACAGATGATTTTCCTACCAGTTTCAAAAACCCTCCTTGCCTTCCACATCCTCAAGTATTTAGTTCACTTCTGCACAAAGATCTTGCTCCACAGGTACTTGGACTGACATTTCTCGCTAACACAGGCGAGCCAGCCTCACCACTTACTTGTTCTTGAGCTGGACTTTGTTACAGTCTTGGCCAAAACAGAAATTCATTGGCATTTCTTTCACTCTTCCTCTTTCTTCCGTTATGCAATGTCTCGACGACAGCCGTGGTCAAGCTGCGCTCACTAGAACTTAGTTCACTGAACACCAGAATTTATTTCTGATTAAACCTGCCTAGAAGAGTACGCTATATTAAGTCCTAATCGCGTGCAATTTGAAGTCAGTTTATTTATTTAATCCATTTATATGCTGCTCACCATCTGCAGAGCGGTACCTCAGAGTGATGCTTCATTTCAATGCCACTTAAACAGGATGAGGGGGCAAAAGTTTTCCATTCCAGACAGATGAAAACATAACATCCTGTACTGTAAATGGTAACAAGAATGATAACTTTATTGCAAAAAAATTAATAAAATAAAAATAAAAATAAATCCTGGGACTCGACGAACCAAACGACAGGAGTGACAGCCTGAGTTGCAGGGCTCAGTGTCAAGTTGGACTTAAGTCACACCAGGGATGCAACTGAATAGTATGTTTAAAATCATATGTTTAAAAATATTCAATGAAAAATTACTGATCTCAGGCATGTGAATGGCAGGCTTCTCTTCCCCAAGCGATTTTAGGGCATCCCTTGAAGTTTGGAAAAGTTAGGGTTTCTGGGGGCAGAGATATTAAGGTGCTTATCCTTAATGGAAGGAAGGAGTGTGTCCAGCACACTTTACCAATTTAAGGGTTAATTGGCAGCTTCCCCTCAGTGCGCTGACCCACACTCCTTCAGTTAAGTTCCCTCCTGCAGCCCCTTCGGAGCTCAATAACTCTGTTCCCTGTACCCCAAACCTCTCCAAATTGGGGGGGGGTGCTTCAAGGGGAGAGCTTGAGGAAGCTCCACTGTAATTTCCACGCTGCTAGCTGCCTGGAATCACTGTTTTAAAGCACATAACGTTGCAATTATAAATGTTTTTTTCTGGGGGCACCCCCTTTGAAGTTGAATAACTCGGCCCCCTGAACCTCAAATCTCTCCAAATTTGGAGGGATAAAGCGGAGAGCCCAAGGAAGGTTCCTGCCAAATTTGGTGCCTCTAGGACCCAGGGGACCCATTTTATGGAATAACGAATTGGTTCGTTACTGATTCATTTCATACAATTTTTTTTAAAAAAAATATTTCTAATGAAACGCATGGGGTTGGTTGGGGTGGGATGACGAAACGAATCTCAGTTTTTCCGTTTCATGCCCATCCCTAACTCAGACCGAAAGACAGGCCAACATCCCAGCCAAACTGCCAATTTTTCTCCACGCCCACCCCATGGCTTTAAGCACATACCTTCTCCCTTATTTTTCCACATACAGTGGACCCTCATATAGCAAACGGTTAGTACAAAACAAAATCTGTACAACATAAAAAATTCCACAGATAGGGGAAATTTGCTTAACAGAATCTGCCTATGGGACAAATCCGTACAACATAAAAATGGTCGCGATTAGAGATTACTCTGTTTTCAATGCATTCGTAAGGGATATTTGTATAAAGGAAAATTTGCTTAACATAATTTCATTTGGAACTGAAATCTCAAAGCTTTTCGAAAATGCTCAATCAAAACAACAAGCAAAACAAAATGAAACTAAATGAAATTGACCCCACATCCCTGTTACAATCAGGAATGAACTTTGACTTATTTCCAAAGTGTCCTGATCTGGCCCATAGCAGCTGCAGTGCTTCCAAGCTCAGGCCCTGACCGGCATGATGTGGCCTACAGTACTTTGGCCATGTTCAGACAGGTGTGCTATTTGGATTGCTTTTGGCTTTCTTTGGTTCAAATCAAATGACAGCGTCCACCTATGCTTTGACTCTGGGACTCCTTTTAGGGCACAGCACTCACGCTACAGTTTGCCAGAGTGACTCAGAGCACTTCTAATCATCCCTGTTCTGTAGCCCCCTCAGGATGGTTAGTTCACACCTAAATGGAGCTGTGGATAGTGTGGTATTTGGTGGGTCATGGCACCGAAAAAGGTGGGAGAGAGGTGGGAATAGCCAGTGCTGGATGCTGTTTTTTTCCTTGATGAGGAACTGAAATTTCTTATTTAGATAGATGATACTTTATTGTCATTGTACCTAGTACAACGAAACTGAATGCTATCTCAGGTGCGAAAACTCAATTTAAAAAGAAAATAAATACATTTAAAATGTTAAAAGGATTAAACCACTCATACACATCCATCACAACTCCCCAAGGACACACTAATTGGCTAAATCATTTAAGATGGTTATGGCTCTTTGATAAAAACTGTTTTTTAATATGTTTGTTCTTGTTTTTATTGTTCTGTATCTCCTGCCCGAAGGCAGCCATACAAACAGACCATGTCCACGGTAAGATGAATCCTGTAAAATGTTGTTTGCCTTTTTAAGGCAACGGGAGCTGTACAGTTCTTCCAGAGATGGGAGAGGGTGACCGATGACCTTCTGGCCTGTGGTTATGACCCTCTGGAGCGCTTTCCTATCCCCAGCTGTGCAGCTGGAAAACCACGCACAGCTGCAGTATGTCAAAATGCTCTCTGTAAAGCATTGGTAGAAAGACACCAACAGTTTCTCGCTCAGATTGTTTTTCTTTAAGAGTCTGAGGAAGTAGATTCTCTGCTGGGCTTTCTTCACCAGAGCAGTGGTGTTAGCGCTCCAGGTCAGGCCCTGCTCGATGGCAACACCCAGGAGCTTAAATACAGCCACCATTTCTCCACACAGTCCCCGCCAATATACCGGGGCTGAACGTCCACATTTTTTTCTCCTGTAATCCACCACCAGTTCCTTGGTCTTGGTGGTGTTAAGGACCAGATTATTATCTCCACACCGGACAGTCCTGCATCCCTCACTCCCCATGTTCTAATCGCTAGCTGTACACCAGCGTCATGGCCAGTTGCTCAGAAGGAAGCGGAAATGAAGTCAACTTTTCAGAGAAATGATCACTGTGGCATCACCTGCCACACAAACAGGCCGGGGAGAGAGAATCTCTGTTAAAAGCAGAGGGTGAATAAAATTTAGCTTTGCTTCTGTGATTGACACGGCGACTTGTTTTCCTTGCTATTTTGTGTCTCTTGGCCACTCTGATAAACCTTGAGGAATACAGGTACCCTTAGGATGCACGATGAAACCCCTACTCAGATCCTGCCAATGCTATCCCCATGCATCTCTTACTGCCGGGTAAGTGGGTACTGTGCAAGACTGCAGCCTTAGTGAGCAAAAATGGTCTACAGGTTTTCCCTAAAAAATCAGAGGGACTATTGATGGACAGTATTTATGTACCATGCTAAGTAGATGCATTGCTGTTTCACTCTGTCACTTGCAAAAAAGGAAAGTCATCACAGCCCAGTGCCATGGTGTGTGTGTGTGTGTGTGTGTGTGTGTGTGTCATTAATCAACAAGGGGACAAATCTGAGCGATCCTAAGGCCTATCTTAACTAGGGGCACCCCCTATGAAAAATGTCAGTCAGTGTGAACGAAAGAACTGCTCGAGTGAGCCATAAAACAGATTTCATAAAAGGTAAGAATGTTTTAAGCATGAAACAGACCACTCCACATTCCCCCATCAGGGTGTGTGCCCTCAACAGGTAACACTGGTATCACAGTACTGTGAACCCTCATATAACAAATGGTTTGGATAATATAAAATCTGTACAGCATAAAAAATTCCAGAGATAGGGGAAATGTGTTTAACAGAATCGTCTATGGGGCGAATCCGTACAACATAAAAATGGTTGTGATTAGGGATTACTCCATTTTCAATGCATTCCTATGGGAAATTTGTATAAAGGAACATTTCCTTAACAGAATTTCATTTGGAATGAATCAATTCCTTTATACATGGTACAACTGTACATGCTTTTTGTATGCCAGCCGCTCCCAAGCACCACCTTCAGGATACCGTTCTTCTCTGTTCACCCTCCACGTTAGAGATGGCCCCAAACCACCAGTTTGGTGATTTGTGTCCATTTAATTTGCAGCCAAATAGGGGTTTGGCACTTCAAATCCCCACCTCCTTTGGTGGGTGCCTTCTCAGAGGGAGCAGCCTGGCTTCCATGTCTGCCTCCTCCATACATTGTCTCTAAGTGGGCGCCTGCCAGGGGATGCAGGGCTTAGAAGCACCAAACACCTGTTCATCTGCTAAACAAACCAGCACAAAGTGTCAAACCAGTTGTTTGTGCCCATCTCTGCTCCACGTGTAGTCTGCTCTGCCTAAAGCAGTCATGTCTAAATGTCGGCCCTCCAGATGTTTTGGACCACAACTCCCACAGCCCTTTGCCATTGGAAATACAGGCTTGGAATTCTGGGAGTTGTGGCCCAAAACATCAGGAGGGCCGAAGTTTGGACATGCCTGGCCTAAAGTTTTGGATTATTATTATTTGTTTTGGGGGGGGGTGAAATTTATGGGCAGGTCAGAGCCCTTGTATAACAAAATAACTTCAGCTTCAAAAATGGCGACAGCCCCGTCTTTTCCTTTATAGCCCATCAGGTATATTTTACTTACAGAAATTATCTGATTTGCAAAAACAGGTTCTCTGTGTTCTGCAGATCCAATTGCTTCCTCGTTGGATTTTAACCCTGTGCGGGACAGAGAAAGGTAAAGCAATTGGATCTGTGTGTATCAGCCAGTTCTGAGGACCACCTGGGGTTGTGTGGTTCATTTTGTAACCTACTGGTTCCAAAACGAAATGCCCATCCCTAGTGCTGACCTCACTTGCATCACAGAGACTTGGCTGCGACGTCATCTTTCCTGCTTCGTGCTGCTGGCCAATCAGAGAGGGAGGCAGGATGATGCCTGTCCCTGCACCGCTCCTGATTGGACAGCATCACATATCTAACACAGATGACATCGCAGAATGCTTCCTCGCTGGATTTTAACCCTGCGTGAGACAGAGAAAGGTAAAACAATTGGATCTGCGTGTATCAGCCGGTTCCGAGGACCACCTGGGCTTGCATGGTTCATTTTGTAACCTACTGGTTCCAAAACGAAATGCCCATCCCTAGTCAGCACGTTCTTGCAGGATCAGGTCCTGAATGATTGTTGATTTCCAATTTACTGATCTTGCATTTACCAGCAAAGTTTTCAGTCCACAGATCCTGTCAATGCATTTTTTCAGAACAATTCAAATTTGTATGTACCTTGGGAGTTATCAAGACCCTGTAGTCCTTCATTCTTCTGTAGTGCTGAGGAACATTATGATAGCCATGTCTTCCATTACCCAAAACAGTAACAACAGGCTTTCCTACATTGTGTTGCATGTTGTTTTACCCCAGTTTTGGAGCACAATTAGGCATAATTGAGGAGTACAAGACAATCACAGCCAACTACTCATCACGATAGGTACAGATTACCTCAGGTATCAAAGGAAGGCAGCATGCCTCTGTGGACCAGATGCTTGGGAGTACAAGAGGGAGGGTGCTGTTGTACCCCATGTCATCCCAAGGGGCCTCCCACAGGCATCTGGTTGACCACCGTGGGAAGAGCGAGTTCCTGCAGATAAGCCTTTCTCTGATCCAGCAGGACTCCACTCAGGTTCTCCTGATCTGTGGACATGTCAAACCGAATGCCTAAGTACAGGCAACAGAATGAGTCACAGTCCTGCCCACTCATCTCCACACAAGATGTGAGAAATACAAAGGTTTCCAGCCTTCCACTCTGCTCACGGAATGCTTGCCTGAAGTCGAAATCAAAAGGAGCGTGTGGGTTTTCCTTTTGAGGCAAAAGTCTTCGGGAGAAGTCTGAGGGAGGCTGCAAAGTACTAATAAAACCTGGGACTTTTGGGGGTGGGGGGAGCCCATTTTTTGAATCTTCCATTGCTTCTGCATTTCACATGAGGTGAAAATTGAAGCAGATTTAGAAGATGTCGATCAGTGAAAACCTATGAGGGGTTTTGTTTTGTTTTGACGGAAACAGAAAAAAAAGCTTTAGTAAGATTTTGGTCATTCCTCAGAAAAGGAGGAAGGTATGAATGAAGAAGAAACATTTCCTGGCTGTGGGACAATGTGTGCCTTCTTGCCCACATTATTGGGGGTGGGGTGAATCTGATGTTTTATAGAAAATTATCAATGCCAATTACTTTTTCTCCCTATAAGGCAGGTCAGGGCATTTTGCTGCCTGTTAGTATACACTGCATTTTCCCAACAGTCAAGGTCCATAATAACCAGGCCCAGCCAATTTATTTTAACGCCTCATGGACAAAACCTCCCCCCTACCTCTCTTTAAAGGAGCCGGTACATCTAAATTACAATGGAAAACAATTAGCTACTCTTGTAATGATTTCTCCATTTATATGCACAGAATTGGAACAGGCTCCGAAGAATGTCCCAGCAGGTCCCCAGGAAAAGCTAACACAGTGGCACCATTAGGGCACAGCACAAACAGATGGCCTCCTCCCTGCCGGGTCCCTTGAAACTCACTCCTGCAGTGGGGGCAGAGGAGTGTGGATGGGACAGCATCAATGCTTGGTAAATAAATTAAATAAAAGCGTGGAAGGAAGAGGCCATCCTTAGAAGAGGCAAATTTCTAAGCATTGTGTGGCTCAATTTTCCTAAGTCAGATCTCACTGAACTCAACTGTACATATATTGAAGTTTTCATTCAGGTCCACCTCGTCTATATCCGGCAGGAAAAGACCACCTCCTGATTGGTTGTTTGCTAGCTGGGCTGGCTATATAAGCTGCCCAGCTAGGTTGTTTGAGCACAGTGTGTTTTTGCCCAAATGAAGAGCTGTTCGTCGTGGTCTCTGTCCTTTATTCCCATGGGTGCTTTCCTGCTGAATATAGACGAGGTAGACTTGAGTGAAAACTTCAACATATTTTACAGTTAATACACAAGAGCACAACAGCTTCAGTGTTGTCTGTTCTCAATTCCCTCGTTGTGAAAAGCTAAGAGAAATGCCTAGCTTTTGAAGCAAAACAACAGTTTTAAATATGCAACTCTGTAGAGAACAGCTGAGGCATTTACAATTGAAAACTTCAGTGGTCTTGTCATCACTCAGTGAGGTCTGACTTAGGAAAATTAAGCCGCACAGAGGTTTAGAAACTTGCCTCTTCTAAGGATCATAAGGCATGAGTTGAACAACGGTTCACTCCCTGGGGTGGGGTTCCTGAAACACTGGTTGTAACACCTAGTCTTTATTTTGGCTATCAAGATGCAACGACCATAGCTTGGAAATTAGCCAGGCAGTTTGTGATTTCTCACATAAAACGAGAGGTGTTGTTACCTGCTGTCAAGTCGTAACCGACTTAAGAGCGACCCTACTAGGGCTTTCATGGTAAGTGAGATATTTAAGGAATAGTTTTAGTGATACAACCTGTGCGCACACACAGGGAGTTTCTGTGGCTGAGTGGGGATTTGAACCCTGTTCTTCCGAGTCCCAGTCTGTCACTCTACCCATTTATACCACACTGGGTACACTAGGCTGGAAGTTGCTCAAAGGGCATAGTTCTGCGATAACTATAAAAAAGCATAAAAGGAGAAAGTTTGGCATTACAGATTGGGTAAACAGGGATTGTTTAAGCCAGCACGACACTATGACTCCGATACTTAGGTCTGCATCTCTGCCTTCAAAATTTGTTGGGCACTGTTTTATATTGCAATAAACTCTACAGCAACAGAATGAATTCACTGAGATATTCCTATTTAGCAGTTTCCCTGTGGAAGCTACATTTAAATTTCTTTTGTTCAGCCATAAGCATATTGAGGTCAGAAAAAGAAAAGTGAGGGAGACAGGAATGTCATCCCACAGGCTTATTATAATGTTTCCAATATTCACTTTCTGCCCATTTCCTTTTTTTGCACAGAGACATTTTTCTTTGCACAATCCTAGTCTATGACCATCAATAAGGTCTCCTGTATTTTTATTACAATTTCACATTCTCCCACTCTTAACATTTAGGTATGAATGAAAAGGTCTATGCAAATGAAGAAGTGGGCTGCAGCTCAAGAAGCCTTAGAGCCCCATGGTGCAGTGGTTCAATGCCTGTTCTGCAGCTAAAAACTATGCTCACGACCTTGGGTTCAATCCCAGATAGCTCCTTCCGAGGTCAGTAAAATGAGTACCCAGTTTGCTGGGTGTGTGTATGTCCAATGTGTAGCCTGCATACTGTAATTAAAAACTGTAAACCGCCCAGAGACTACTTGAAGTGGTATGGGGAGGTATATAAGCAGAACACTCATGCCAAATAAAACTCATCAGCAATTGTTTATTTAAGGGAATTTAAACAGCAACAACTGATGAATGGAAACAAATAGCCATCACTGATATTCTGAAATCTAACATTTTATAGTCTGTCACAAGTGGCCACAACAATCATATCTGTTCTCATGGCACTGTGGTTAAAATGCTATACTGTAGATGTATCTGTGTCCACGGCCTGGAATTCAACCCCAGTTAGCTGCCTCAAGGTTCACTCAGTCTTCCATCTTTCTGAGGTAGGAAAAATGAGTACTCAGATCACTGGGGGGGGGGGCAATGTGTAGCCTGCATAATTAAATTGTAAATCCCCCAGAGAGTGCTTTAAGTGCTATGGGGTGGTATATAAACAGCACGTTTTGCTTTATCGTTCCTTGCAAAAAGGAACATCTGGCTACACCTGACTGATTGCTCATTAGAATTCCCTCATCAGCCACCTATTTGTTTGTTTTATTTATATACTGCCTTTCTCCCAATTAGGGGGACCTATATTCCATGGCTGGGTGCATCCTAATAATCAGAGCAATATAGAAATATAACTTCGCAAATATATTTTCAGCAACAAGTCCCCACACCCATCTCATCCCACCATCAACCAAAAATCCCCCCCAAGTATAAACTTTATTAGACAAATTGCAACCATTCGTTATGAGATCTAAGGGCTGGATACTACAGCCCCAGTCAGTGAAGCCAATAAGCCCACATCCACAAGCAGGGCTGTGGAGTCGGAGTTGAGGAGTCGGAGTCGGAGGAAATTTTGGGTACCTGGAGTCGGAGTCAGAGTCGGAAGTACAAAAAACTTAGGAGTCGGAATCCACAGCCCTGTCCACAAGAGCAGAAGCCCTTACTCTATAGATTGCCTTTGGTGGTGCTTGGTTTATTATTAGAGCATCCACACGTGTTTTCACTTAGATAGATAGATAGATAGATAGATAGATAGATAGATAGATAGATAG
>JAHTLZ010000074.1:6195604-6245244 GCA_023846285.1 Phrynocephalus versicolor | reverse complement strand
TGGGATCCAAACTGCAAAAGGGGAGGCTTGCAAACCAGGTAATTGGAGCTGTTGATTCCAGGCTTCAGAGGGGAGGGCAGAGGCTCTGTGGAGACCTCTTTGCAAACAAGGTGGTTTTTGACTGGGGAATCCTGACTGCAGAAGGGGAGGGTTGGGGAGAGGTTCCCTGGAGAAAGCCTCTTTGCAAACCGGGTGATTGGAACTGCGGAATCCCGGCTGCAGCACAAGATGGGAAAGGCTCCATGCAGGTATCTATCTCTAAATGAAAATGTGTGATATATATATGTATGTAGCAAGCACTACTGTATTTGTCCTATAGGATGCTGTAAGGGTTCGAATCTCTCCAAGGTCGATTCCGATCCATATACGAGATCTGAGTCAGTTTGTGGTGGAACTTCAAAAGGGTTTTTATTAACAGATATTTTATAACGACTTGAATGTATAACATCTTCAGGCACTTGAGATTGCTTTAACAACTTGGATGTATTAACTTGCTCAAATAAAGGCTCTTCTAACTCTAAATGAAATGGACTAATTTCTTGTGCGAGTCCCTTTAACGAAAAGGGCGACCGACTGTCCTCCGACCCAGACATTGAGTGCCGCAGCACGGGTGTCTTGCCCACTGAGCGACTGGGTTTTCCTGATTGACTTTCCGCCATTCTGATTGGAATCGCTCTCTAGTCTCGGGCCACCTTAACGGTTTGACCTGCACAGACCACCTGAATTCCTCAGGCTCTTCTCTTTATCTTTTCTCCTCCTCCGGGAAGAAGCTACCCTCCGCCTGGCTTCCCCTGTCAGTTACTGGTCTTCCCCAACTACCACCTCTCGCACCTTCTCTCTCTCTCTCTACCCACTCATCAATCTCTTCCTCATTCCTCCCTCCCGTATCGCGTGCTTCCTCAGCCACCCACAACACTTCTTTATTGGATTCATTTACAATCTTCTCCTCTTTCATGTTAATTCTTTCAAAAGTCATCGCCAATTCACCCTCCTTCTTCTCTTCCTCAATCTTCTGTTCTCTCAGACGGCTCACTACTAATTTGCCCCTCATAGATGCACAGACACTTCCCCTTACTTTTGAGGGTGAGAAAAGTGAGTCTTATAGGGCAAAAAAATATGGTAATTGTGCTTTTTTAAAATGTAAGGCAATGGAAAGTCAGTGAATTTGAAATGACAACCTAACTGGTTTCTTGTCCAAATCCACTTTCCCCCCAATAGATTAATTTGCATCAAAGCTACATCCCATCTTATTTATTTATTAAGAATATTCTTACCGATCCTTTTCCCTTAAAACAGGCCCAGCCGACATACTAAAGGACAATATTTAAATGCCAAAAACAGTAAAGATACACAAACATTTAAAAGAATCAAACAAATACTGTATTAAAAAAAGGAAAATAAGATAGTTCCTCCTCACTCAGTGATTCCACAGCACGCACACATGCGCACACACTCTCCCCCCCCACCCAAACAAGGTCAGCTGGGATTTTAGAAATAAACATTTTTATACAAACACACAATGAGTTTAAAACAGTGGATCAATCATTAACCCAAAGGTGAAGCATGGGGAAATGCATGGGGTCATTTTCAATTGGAGAAGGTCTTTTGATACTATGGAGGCCACCCTCTTAAAGCACATCTGGTCCCATCATACTCATAAAGCTAAGCAGGATCAAGTCTAATTCATACTTGAACATAGGACAACCAAGGACTACTAGAGATCATAGTGTATGGTGAGGATAGAATTTCGCCTTAAAACCAAGAAATGTCACTACAAGCCAGACTTAACAATGCTGGGCTAGATGGCCTGACTCAGTGGAAGGCCACTTCCTTTTTCCTTAGGTGCTAAAACACCCCTATTCAAAGATGTCCCACGGGCCACATGAGTGCAGGATCAAACAAACCCAGCCTTAACGCTCCGGACCCTGAGCACTGTCCCTCTAGTTGCAATATGCTCTGGAGATGATCTGAGGAGCCTTCTAAATGGTGCAAACATGTGGGCAGGGTTCCTCACTCTCACCTCCCCACATGTCCTCTGTGTGGCATGACTGTGGCCAGTCACGCTGCAGCTGCACAGAGGGCAGCACGCTGTTCGTCCATTGGGGTGAAGTGACCCCTACCCTTCCCCAAAGGCAGAGGAGGCCCGCTGTTTCACCATGGATATGGAAGGAGAAAGTGGGGGACATCTCCTGGAAAGCAGAGACAGATGGAGAGAGAGAGAGAGGGCCTATGTCGGGAATGGGCGAAGATGTTGTCAATGGGAGACATGTCTTCCAAGCTTCCTTTACACCAGTGGTATCCAGACTTCGGCCCTCCAGATGTTTTGCACCACAACTCCCACAGTCCTTTGACATTGGCAATACAGGCTTGGAATTCTGGGCGTTGTGGTCCAGAACATCTGGAGGGCCGAAGTTTGGACACTCTTGCTTTACAGTGAGCCTCCAGGGTGCTTCTGTAGCATTTCAGATATGATTAGGAGCATCAACTTCCACAAGATCTCTCTGTGTCAAATCACACAGATGTATAATGGTAAGATGCCTGCAAGTTATCTACTACACATACAGTGGGCTTAGGCACAGACATAGACCTACTCAAAGTAAGCCCATTGAAATCAGCAAAGTGTATTGTCGGTCACAGTGGCAGTTAATTACCACCTACTTCAGTGTGCCTACCCACTGTGATTAAATTCACACAACGACAAGAGCTGAACAGTAACCACATATTCCTAATGGATTAACTTGCCCGAGCCAAATCATTATGTAACGCAGTAATTATTATGATGGATGCTTGCAGTTCTTTCCTCTGGGATGAATTATACACAGTCACATTTTTTGCTTTAAGCTCCCTCACCCTCCAAGCCCTAAATATATACTGCAGTTTAATCATAAAAGCAGCTAGATTTTTTAAAGATTATATTGCACTTTTAAAACGATCTTTGTCCACAAGTATGGATCCAGAAGGAAAGCTATGTAGTTGTTCGCTGAGCACCTGAACGTCACTGGCATTTTACTAACAACAACCATCTATCTGTTTATAAACATAGCCACATGGCCGTATAAATGGAAAGGCGTGAAGAAGAAGAGGGAACAAGGATCGGCAGAGTACACATCATCATCCTGCAAATTCCCTCTTTTCTTCCACTGGAAGGATGACTAGGAGGGCAACTCAAATGCAATGCTGAACTGTCGTGAACCTATGGTTTAGCAGTATTATACATATTGGCCTGCTTAGATACACTGACGTCCAGGCTCCTCCCTCCATTCTCCCCCTTCTGCACACAACTAGCCCAGAATAACCCACTTCCTGATTAAAAGTAACCATAACAACAAGCAGCAGCAGCAGCAGCAACCTGCTGTCAATTAAATTCTGATTTATGGCAATGCTTTCCAGCAATTTCTCGGCACAGAGTACTCTGAAATAGTTCACTGTTTCTTTTTTCTTCCGCGGGTGGTCTGGGACTGTGCCGTTTGCCCAAGGTTGCATAGGATGGCTCCTCTACCCAGATAGATACCTCTTTGTTTACTTGATTTAAAAAAAATCAAACTAGGCCTAACTGGATAGTTTAAACCAGGGATGAACTGGTTGTGGCTCTCCAGATGTCAGACTACACAAGCAGTGATGGATGTTGTGGGTTTTTTGGGCTGTTTGGCCGTGTTCTGGAAGTTTTTCTTCCTAACGTTTTGGCAGACTCTGTGGCCGGTATCTTCAGAGGGCATGGAGCTCAGGAAACTAGGAGTTCTCTCTGTGCTTTGGGGTAGAGAGTGAGATGGTACACAAGTACTATCCAGCCAATGGCAAGGAATGATAAGAGTTGTCATCCAAATCTGTAGGGTGACCAGTACTGCCCACCATGTTGTATACTGTGGTTACAGAAATAAGCCAAAATCAGCACACCTCATGGTCAAATCTTGGCTTGTACCAATTTACCATCCTTTTAAACTAATCCCGGGTTAACAGATGGCTTCAAATGCCTTGGTCTGGCCCTCTGACAATAGTTCTGAACACCATCCTGTTCAAAGTTCCAGTCATATAATATGAGAGGAAAGGAACAAATCAACTAAAATTTTAGTGAGATTTGACTTAATTGTATGCCTATTTCCAGTTGTATACATATTTGACAGATATCAACAACTGAATTAACAACCACAACAACAACAACAACAAAGATTGCATTTGAATTTAATTCTAAGATAAAGGTAATATTTCTGAACTTTCTCACTGATGTGGACAGTATGCTTACAATATTTGTGGAGTGGAATTTGCTGTAATACTTCGGGGAATTATTACTTAGATTTTAGGTCTGTAATACTGTGTATGTCACTGCAGCCAGTGACATACACAGAGAGAGGCAGCATCTAATACTACAAGACTCCAAGCGCTGACCTCAAATGCCTGCCCACTTTTCAGTAGCCACCCCATCCCTCCCAATTAAAAAACAAGGAATAGCCCTCCTGCAAAAAGAAAATATTTATGAGTCATGAGGGAAGAGAAGAGAATAATGTGGAAAGAAAGAACTAGCCACCCTTAAAAATGGACTGAACCACAGGAGAGTTTAGCCCCTGTTCACACACAGAGGTGGGTTATACGGAAGTCACATAAATAGGCTGCGGGCATGACTTGGCAGAACCAAAGTGAACCTAAGAAAATGAAGTGTGTGCATCAACACAGTCCTTAATGAGGGTGGAGAGCATCAGAAAACAGCAAACCTATATAACATGTACTGCAGAAGATCTGAGTTGAGCTCCCCAATGTTGCCTGTTACTGGCTAAAAATGTTGCCCTTCAGACGTGAACAAAGAAAGATTAAAAAGCTGAGAGAAGAAGAAAAAAACAATTAGAAAATGGAACAAAGTTTCAGGAAGTGGACGTTTCAAAATGATTATGTGCAGCATTGCTTCCTGCTTAACATAACCCCAAGGAAATGCTGTATTGGTAACTTTAAGAAACATCAGCATTCAGAATCAAATCTCAGTAACCACTGTATTTTTCCGGCTATAAGACGCCCCCATGTATGAGACAACCCCCAATTTTCCACCCCAAAATAACAGTTTCAATACTGTGTAGTTCTCTCATTAGCTTACTTTTGTGTATAGGATGACCCTAAATTTTAGTCTAACAATTCTAGTAAAAATATAGTCATACATGGAAAAATACAGTATACTGTAGAGGACTGATTCCTGGAAGGCTTACAAGGTTGTGTGACCAATCAGCAATGACAAACTTCTTTCCTAGGCCATCATGATGGGTGGAATGCCTTTAGAGTACAGAGAAAGCTCTAGGCACTCCCTGTGTCTCACTGAGGTGACCAAACAGCCTAAAGCTACCTTCTGCTTAACTCCGTGATCTCTGAAGGCCCTGAGAACCCCACCCATCCACCACTGTTGTGCACGGCAGTGGTTCCTGTTGAAGGGATGAGAGAAATCAGTCTCCAAGTCCACAGAAATGGCTCATCGATTTATTTATGCATTTGCTCAGCGATTACCTCTTTGCCGATCAATTCAGGTAAGCAGAGACACCTGCTTCAAAACAAAGCCAGAGGCTTTGAATAACAGAGGATCTCTAGGGACACTTCTTTAATTTAGGTGCTTTGCCTATGATTTTAACAGCCACAAATACATTCCAATCAAATGACTTCTTTCACTGGGACTGTTTACAACTGAGCTATATGTTTGAGTCACTCTCATTAATAACTCCCTGGACCAAATAATAAATAAATAAATAAATAAATAAATAAATAAATAAATAAATAAATAAATAAAGGGTGTATGCACCTGTGAATTTTCTACTGCTTTCTGCTATTCCCTTTTAATAGGAGATAGGCTAGATTTACCATAATCCTGCACGTTCACAGAGAGACGGGTTTCTACTGCAGAAGGCACTGGACACCTCCCTGAATAGTATGGATGGTGAAAAAACACCCACAGTAATTCACCAGCACAGAAAAAAACTGTACGCTCTCCGCTTTCTGTTCCCCTACTAGCTTGAGCTACTTAATCTTTCAGCACAAACATTTCCTCTGTTGTCATTTTGTCATGTCAGAGATATATAAGCCAAGCAGTACACCAAGTGTGAGGGTGGGGTGGGGTGACAGCTTCTGCAGTCAACAGTCCTGTTGGCACAAATGTGGCAATTCATTAAAAAAAAAATCTAATGAAACACAGAGAACACAAAATTTGCTTTCCTTCAGGGCAGAATATAGTTGATATCTCTAGGGGCAAGAAACTTTTAGTCTATGATTATCTGATCTGAATCTCAACTACCCTTCTTTTCATGATTACACAAGTTATCTAGTCTGATGACTAATCAGGGTGTTTGGCTACATTTGGTGGCTGAACGAAAGCACTGCACAAACCAGTCGTGACAAGGCATAATTGTTCGTTGTAGACCTACCCGTTCTAACCACAGTGGTATAAAGACACTGAATACAGTAGAAGATATTAAGCAAGTGCCTCCTCCAGGATGACCTCAGAGGAAGAGAAGCCACAGCAGCACGTCTTAGCATGCCACCCCAGTAAAAAGAAACGCACAGTCATGGGAAAAGATGGGTCAACACATCATTTTGGTTGCCAAGTTCTGAAACGCTGCAAAAATTCCCATCCCCTCTGCAGCAGAAGCAAAGATCTACAGTGGAAAATAGCTACAGAATCCACTCCTTTCTCGTTAAGTGCACTTAAGATCTTAATGATTCACTCTGAGTTATTGGTAAGAGAATGAACTAAAAAAAATTTCTTTACTTCTCTGGGAGTTGAGTCATGGGAACTGGACTTCTTGTGGGATCAAAATGTTTCACTACTCATCCAAGTAGCTTCCTCAGTCTGAGAAACGTTGGAGGCTTCCAATTTACAGCTCACCTTGGTTTCACACACCCGGGTTTGAATAGGCTCATCAGAGAGACAATGGCCTGGGGTCTGTGAAAGTCACAGTACAAGAAAATCTGGGGACTCAAGGTTGGGAATCACTATCTGACCTCTTGGACAGACAGGCAGTGTGGTGCACTTAAAGTTAAAAAAAAAATGCATTCAAGCCTATGTAACCGTATGAATCTAATTTTATTTATACGTTAGCCTGGATAATTTACTTCCTGTATGTTTCAAATAGGGTCATGTGTCTGTGTTTCTCTTATACAATAAAACAACAAAGATATTTTTGTTTCTTTTTCTAGGCCAACCGTTTATTTAGATATTTGCCTCTTGGTCAAAAATTTCAGGCTAGCAACCACGATGCCTTCTTCATTGTGAAAGGAGAACTGCCAGATATAGAGGGCATAAAAGGCAACTATGAATGCTTTCTCTCTCTCTCTCTCTCTCTCTCTCTCTCTCTCTCTCTCTCTCTCTCTCTCTCTCTCTCGATCTGCAGCAGTGGCCCAAATCGTGTTGCACAGCTACACCTGCATAACATGAAGTTCTATAAGCAGTTGCAAAAGTTCCCACCACGGCAGAGGTTACCCCAAGCAAACAGTTCTAAAGACACCAGCTGTGCAATTAGTTCTATGCTTGGTTGGGCAATCTGCCATGCCCAGTACACCTGGGTGTCACTCCCTCAAACCTCTGCAGATGTAACGTGACACCACATCAGGTGTACAAAGTGTTGTAAAATCCAGTACATGGCACGGCATCAATGTACCCACATTTCCCCGAGCCTACCTCACTTCACTGGGATACAACTACCAAAATACTGCAGCATGCATCATCGGTAGTTGTACAGCTGAGGTATTCTGGGGCGGGGGGGGGGGGAGACAACCAACTTTGCCAGTGCCCATGTTCTGCTTTACCAAACAATGGATGAGGAGAAATGAAGCAGCTCCTTCTGGACTACACTGTGAACTCAACCAGGTTGCACTTTCAGTGCTGGTTCACACAAGGGATGTGTGGTAAGTAAGTAGTCACACTTATTTGTTGTTTATGATTTTGAAAGTATGACCGGGCCAAACTTCCCGGAAGAGATTCTCCCCAGCATCAAAGAGAATTCCCTGCTTCTTGCACAAATGAGATCTTGGAATTATTACAGTATTTTGTTTTTGGTTTTCTTTTTCTTTTGTTGTCATTTCTCTCCTGCTGCCATGTGTAAGAAAATGCCAAGTTCCATGTAGCTTAATTCTCTTTCCCATGAAGCCTGCACCGGAAAGATGCCATTCTGTACACCAGCTGTAACAAGTCTGAGCAGCCAGCCTGGCATTTCTTTTGTTAAAAAACAAAGACAGCATGGCTAAGATGCTCGGCAGGATTTCTCACAAGAACTAACACACACACACACACACACACACACACACAGAAACACACAAAGACTCCTCACAGGCAAATCTCACTGCAAGAGTGACCCCCCCCCCCCACTTTCCCGTTTCTCTTGGAGATTAAAAGGTTGCAAGATGCACATTCCTAGTTCGCACCATCTTGGCTCAGTACAATGATGAGACACAGCATGCAACCCCACTGCCTTTATTAGAACAGCAAAAAGAGGCATGGTCTTAGGTGTGTGTTTTTGTGTTGTGCTGTTACAGTCGTGACCAACTCTTTGTGACCCCATGTCCATGGGGTTTTCTTGGCAGGAATCCTGGAGTGGTTTGCCAGTTCCTACTCCAGGCACCTACAGCACCTGGTATTCCCTGGCGGTCTCCCATCCAAGTACTAGCCAGGGCCAACCCTGCTTAGCTTCCGAAATCGGGCGATATCAGATGTGCTTAATGTCACAAAGATTCGATCAGCCATGGGTCTTCATACGTTCCTCCAAATCTAAGAATGTCAAGATATTAATATTGTATGCTTTGTTAGCTTGTAACCTGATTGTCTATGTCTGTGAAGAGTTGCAATGTAAAGGTCAAGATGTAATTCAGCTGGGACAAAGGTAATGAGCTGATGAGGTGGTGTAACATGATTGGGTAGATGTCTATATATCAAGAAGTAGTTGGTAGCAAGACTTTGCCTGATGTAGGTCAGTTCACTCTGATACTATGTCAGGTCACTCTGCTCACCTGTAACTGTTGTTATGTCAGGTTATGCTTTTATTTATTATCTGCATATTATGCTATGCTGCTATGCTGCAAGTGTATGTTGTTTGCCAATGAGTGCCTAAACTCTTTAATACATTAAGTTCAAATTTTTACTTATAACTTGGCTGTGTTGAGTCGTTGTGTTTCTCTGGGGTTTCCACTGGGTTCTGCTTGCTCTTACGTACTCAGTAGTAGAGTCAAGAGCACATATTGCAATAAAGCAGCATTCCCATCTACCCAAATTCCACATTATCTTTATTTATTTATTTATTTATTTTATTGGAGTGTTATACCAGCCATCTGGCAGCGAGGCATGTATTTTGACACACACTTGGTCTAATGCAGGTATATCATTTTAATGCATTTTTCACATTTAATGTATACAGTTCCACTGACTAAGGAATGCACTATGTGCATGTTTCAAATATATATCTTTTAAAGTTGCGTGCATTTGCTTGATATGTCTTTTTTAAAGAAAGAAAGAGAAGAAGGATCTCAGATTTCTCCTGTTACAGGAAAGATTTGCCATGAGAGCCTAGCAGGACGGTCTGTAACATTAATAATAAAAACCCCTCAGTGAGTATGAACTTCTTTTCAGTTCCTGCTCATCCACTTCCTGCTCATAACCACCTGACAGATCTTTAGGAACACTCTAGTTGCTATCAGCATACCCAAGTCCCTCTACAGCAGTAATTCCCAACCTTGGGTCCCCCGATGTTCTTGGACTGCAACTCCCAGAAATCGCAGCTAGCAAAGCCAGTGCTGGAGGCTTCTGGGAGTTTTAGTCCAAGAACATCTGGGGACCCGCAGGTTGGGAACCACTGCTAAAGAGCTTCGTGGCACAGTGGTTAAACAGCTGTATGTACTGCAACTCACGACCTGGGGCTCAATTCCAGGTAGTCAGCTCAAGGTTCACTCAGCCTTCCATCCTTCTGAGGTTGCTGGGTTGAAGGGGAGAGGCAATGTGTAGCCTACATCATTACTTGCAAACCATCCAGAGAGTGCTTGAAGCGTTATGGGGTGGTCTATAAGCAACACGCTTTGCTTTGCTTTTGCTAAGTACCGTCTGGCTGCATGAGACCCAAGGTGCCTCTTGATTTGGCAGCAACATCCTACAATAACTAGCCAGATGCTCCTGGGACCCAACCAGCCCCCTTCACAAGACACTGTGTCGACTTCTTCCTTCCATCCAATGGCATTCCGGGGCACCAAACTCTTGAAACTGTTTGGAAAGGACCTCTTCTTTTTTGGGGTTGCTCCAAGAATCCCCCCATCAGTGCGTGAAAAGGTTCTTGCTTTGAACTTGGAATAAACCACATGATTGCATTAATTTTGAAAAATCCTATCTCATCTATCCAAGGAGGGCCGCCCAGTCAACACCATTCAGCCTTGCTCAACTCTGCCTACTCCTTGTTTGCCTGACTCCCGACAGGGCTGACCTGTCAGGAAATGGAAATGGGAGATCCTGGGTTGCCTTCTCCTGTTCTCACCGCACAGGAAAGATGATTTGGCCCTAAATGAATCGTTTTTGTACGCCTGGCAGAAGGCACAGCACATTCCTGGCTCTTCTTTAAGAACCACAAGGCCACAAGCAATTGTTGTTGGCTACCACACAGGGGGGTGTCTGGCACAATACCCTCTTTTTCATGTGGCAAGGAGTGAGGAGGAGGAGGAGGAGGAGGAGGAGGAGTATTGATAGGGAAAATAGAAATGTCACAGGAAGCCAGATAAAGGCGGTACAAAATGTGGCACCGGCAACAATGGCTCCTTTATGAAGAAACGGCGGGGCTCTTGGAGAGATCTCTGACTACCCTTTTCACGAGATGTGGCAACGTTTTCTGCAGCTCTTCCACACTGAGAATAAATCCCTGACTGATGTCTTGGGCCAACCCAGGAGAACAGTCCAGCCCTCCTGTGCAAGTAAACAAAACCGTTTGTTCCACGAGAAAGCTTAGGGATCTGACATGATCTGAAAGGGTTTCCTCAAGGCTCTCCTGGGCTCACACTGTTTTGAGCACGGACAGACTTCAAATTATAAAACTATCTATAGGCTGAAATCCTGCTGCAGATGTTCCACTAGTAAAATAATTCTAGTGGCAGCCCTTAAAGAAGGCCCTTGCAGCATGGATGCAAACAGCTTCCCAATGATAAAAGGGATTCTATGGGAGCCTTGGACATTTGGGGTGGGGTGGGGTGCGGATGGGGCCTGGCAAAAAATGTTTGATTTCTGAGAAATCACTGTGGCTGATGACATAATCAACCTTATGCATATAATGTTTGGCAACAGGATTTTGGCTATCGGGTCCAAATCATGTTGTTCCCTTCCCCACACTGTCAACAGCTTAATATTCCTTCCTTTTGACCGATTTTTATGTTATACAAAATTAGAAAACTGCAGAGCTACCCATAGCTTTGAAAACATCACGACTGAATTTTATCCTAATCAAAAATGTAAGTGATTTAGGACACAGGTACCTCCTGCATGGCATTTGGAATACAAAGAGAGGATCAGTTCTTGAAGATGTGGGAACATTCCCATCATTTTTGTGGGTCGAGCACAGACATATTGGTCTGCTGCCCCCGTTTCATTTTTTAAAAAGGGCCAAGGTGGGGATATCTAAAAGGGCGAATCCTTGTTGCAATTGTTGCAACCACCATTCAAGGTGGTACAAAAGGCAGGACAGAGAGGAGAAGAAGAAGAGCATGGTACATTAGCAAGTCACACTAGAATAGGCCTACTGAATCGGCAAAATAAACCGGGGGGTGTCCACCTTATCCTTGTTCTGAGGCATGATTAATTTAATTGTGTGCATTAATTAGCTAAAATAAAGAGAGAGAAAAAAATCCTGGGAGGGTCGGTTGGGTACAACACAACATCATTGCTTATAATGGTCACATTCTAAGACTGTAAAAAGAACCCTGATGACATCCAACCTTTTATAGGCAAGAAACAAGAAGAAGAAGAAAAAAAGAGGGTTCCTGAAATGATCAAACAAATGCCGCAATGACAGCTTCCAGAAGTGTTCTGCACTGTAATATTTATTTGTTTGTTTGTTTGTTTATGCATTTATATACTGCCAGTCTTCCAGAAAGAAACTCTGGACGGCAAGGTGGACAAAAATCAATGATTTTTAAAAAAAAACCAGATTTTTTAATTTAAATCAGATTTTTAAATTTAAATTGTTTTTTTAAAATTTAAATGCCTTTTGAGGAAAAATCTCTCTAAAGATCATGTTCTAGTTAAGAGACATTATAGTCCAAAGGTTATTCATCATGAAATTAGTTTTTAATGATGTAGCATAAAGCTCTATTATTCCATTCACAGTGTCATGCTCTCCCAGAGGTTTCTGATTATTTGGGGCAATTTTTCTATCTACAGTAGAATATATTTTCAAAGATACCTGGTTTTGCCATTTTTTAAAACTGTGCAATTTGGTCTGCAATGATAACATGCCTCCTTCATTGCAAAAAAAAAAAAAATGTTATAACATAAACATCAGAATTGAGAAAAAGGCCTTAATCCCATTGTTCTTTTGCAAATCTATGTACAGTGGAACCTTGACTTACATACTGCTTTGATAGAAATGATAATTCAATAAAGCCTATAGCTGCCTTTTACATAATTAAAATGGCAGCGCTTATGTTCTCTTTCTACTGTTTCCCCCTTTCAATTTCCCCCCAAGCGTGTTATCTAAAACCAGCATTCTGCTCTGGAATATATGTCCTGTGAGGCAATGCCATAAATCGATGCCTGTATAAACACTTAGCTTTGTGGGAAGACGATTAGCTGGGGTGTCCTTGCTGGAGATAAGCCAGAAGCCCCTGAAATATCCATCGATCGCGAGCTGTCAGGCAACTCCCGTCTCGAAGCGGCGCGGAGTCCCGGGAAGTACAAGACAGGTGGCGCCAGAGCGCAAGATGAATGTCTTCCCCTATCAATTTCCCTTCAAAATTGATTTGTAACCTTGTATAAACTTTGTATCCGATGTATTCCTTTGTTGTTTTGCGTTCGATTTATGACTCGCAGCTGCATCCTTATCAATTTAGATAAGGGAGGGGCTGTGAGCGACTAAATTCCTATAAAGAGTTTAGAGTTTCTTTGTGTTTTCGCCCCAGTTTTCCAAGCTGACTCGGCTGGGCGCCTGTTGCCAACGATCCAATAAAGCTTTTCTCGGTTCTCTGGAACCTTGACGTGTCTTTGATCTCTCGACTTCCCGAAACCGCGGCAAGGAATCTTGAGATGTTGCTTACAGCTTGACTTGCATCATATTTGACTTGCAGCAAGAAGGGGCCTGTTTGACTCGAGTCGCAGGCTTTGACTTACATCTCGGAGCCCCGGCGCAAGGCACCGGAATTGGGCGGCAGCCACAACCCAGCATCGCGGCTGCCGCCTCCAAACTGCTCCTGCCTTCTTCCCCTCCTCCGGTAGCGGCGGCTTCATCGAGGCCAGCTCAGAGCACCTGGAGCTGGTCCTCAGCCTCACCGAAGCCGCCGCTGCTGCCGGAGGAAAAGAAGGGCCGGAAGCTTGGGGCTGGCCTCGCTGGTTAGACAGTCAGCTCAGTCTTGTAAAAAATCTGGCTGCAGAAGTCTGGTCCACAATGGAAGCATTTTAGTTGGGGAGCTGTACAGTTGTGGGACTCTAATGGTAAGCACAGAGTTGGTCAGAACTTGGAACATCAAGTTAAAAATCAGTAAAACTTAAATGTTAGACATTGTTGCTATGAACATTAAAAAGTGGAGGCATATAACTTGTGGACTATAATTCCACTGCCTCCTCCTCTCTTTGAAGAGACATTTCATTTACATCCCCAGAAGGAATCTCTTATCCCAGTCAAATTTGTGTTAAATTGCTGTTTTCGGGGGTCTTTTTCATCATCTGGAACGGATTAATCCACTTTCCCATTACTTTCTATGGGAAATGTTCATTTGACTTAAGTCATGTTTGACTTAAGTCTAGACCACTGGAACGGATTAATAACGTAAGTCAAGGTTCCACTGTACACAGAATCAACCCCCTTACCTCTTAGGTGCTACGTTTCAAGAAGTTCAATGAATAGAAGGTAGTTTGGAATGGAATAGGTCTGCACAAGGCGTAAAGTTTGAGGAGGGAGGGGCAGGCAGTAAAATGAAAGTGAAACCTTTTGAGCACAGTACTCCACATCTTGAGATCTTTATGTGGATAGCAGCCTGAGGGTTATCATATTATTCTCACTCTCTCCTTTGAGGAGAAAAACCTGTAATGGCAGCAGGCCATAAAAGAGACCCAGTTTGGGAATATTTTAATGAAGTTCCTCTACCTATGGACAAGGCAGGCATGCGTGCAAAATGCAAACACTGCAACAAAGACACGCAAGGCCTTGTGGCCCGAATGAAACAAAATCAGTGATGAGAAGTGCAGTGATGAATATGGATACATAATGCATACATAAAGTTATTATTTTGGTTAAATAGAGCTATTTAAATTATTATTATTAAGGTTATGATTAATTTTCTTCTTTCTATAAAGTACAACATAACAGTCGTCCAAATATGAATGATTAACCTATTAAACTGGAGATAGTTCGCCTTGCAATAATGTCATAATTATCTATGTATTTCTAATGGTATATAATCACCAAATCAGTAATTTTGTGATATAGCTGTAAAACTAATCTAAAAAGTTATTATTTTAAAAATGAAACCTTCATCTGGTTGTAAATATTAAGATTAAAACAACTCCAGCAAAAATGAGTCTTTATGTAGAAAATCATAATTTAAATCCAGCCTTAATGACTAGTGATTTAGATCGTGATTTAAATCAAACCCACCCTGCCCAGTGGTTTACAATAATAAACAGCTAATAAAACATAAGATATAAAATACTAAAATAGACAAAAACTAAGCTAAACTAATAGCTAACTGGCAAGAGCAACTTAAAAACAAAGAGCAAGGTTTTAAGTGCTCTCTTAAAAGCAGGCAGGGACTGCGGCAGGCATATCTCGCTAGGTGGCTTGTTCCGTAGAGTAGGGGCAACCACTGAGAAGGCCCGGTTCCAAGTGACCGTTTTTTGGGACTCCCTAAAACTGGCTGCCCTAAGCGAGAATGCCTGTGAAGGTCTGGTGTGCCGAGTGGCAGCTGATTTTTGGGAGATTTGTTCCACCAGGTATTCAGGTCCCAAGCCGTGGAGGGTTTTGTAAGTCAAAACCAATACCTTGAACCTTATTTGGGAGGCAACGGGTAACCAATGCAGGCAGGCCAGGACTGGGGTGATGTGGTCATACCTGCTCACACCCACCACCAATCTGACCGATGCATTTTGCACCCTCTGCAGTCTCCAAATAAGGTCCATGGAAAGTCCCACATAGTGCTGCAGTAATCTATCCTCGAGATCACCAGCGCGAGCACACCTGTCCTCAAGGAGGCCTTGTCCAGGTACAGGCAATTCTGGACCATCAGCCGAAGATGAAAAAAAGGCCGACTTGGAAATGGTTGCCACCTGAGCTTCCAGGGACAAAACCGGATCGAAGATAATGCCCAGACTCCCACCAGCGCGAGGGGAGAAGAACCCAGACTGGGGAGAGGGCCACTATACCCAGCAGAGGATGCCCCGAGGAACAGAAACTCAATCTTCTCCGGGTTGAGGCAAGGCCTGTTTGTCCTGGCCCGTTCCATGACCGCCTCCAGGCAGTGATCAAGGGTCTGAACTGCCTCCATTGTCGAGGTGGGAAAAGAGAGACAGAACTGTGTATCATCAGCGTTCTGGTGACAGCTAGCCCAAAATCCCCTAATGACATCAGCTAGCAGCATCATATGGATGTTAAATAGCATGGGGGAGGTTGCCGACCCCTGGGGCACCCTAAAAAGGGTGTCCATGGGGCCAACATCTCTTCCCCCAGCTTAGCACGCTGGGGAGGGCCCCCAAAGAAGGACCAGAGCCAGCTCAAGGCTAAGCCTCCAATCCTCACCTCAGAGAGCCTACCCAGGAGGATACTGTGGTCTATGTGGTATCAACGGCTGCAGACAAGTCGAGGAGGACCAACAAGGTAGAGCAACCCCTGTCGGCCCCCCTCAAGATGTCATCTTGCAGCGTGACCAGAGCAGTCTCAGTCTCATGCCGCAGCCTGAACCCGGACTGGAAAGGATCCAGGATATGATCCTCCCCCCAAAGAATGACTGGAGCCGCTTGGTGGCAACCCGCTCAATCACCTTGCCCAGAAAAGGAACATTGGCTGTCAGATGACAGTTGGACAAATTGTCCACTGCCAGGCCAGATTTCTTCAGAATGGGCTTCATCACCATCTCCTTAAGGTGAGTGGGAAAAATCCCTTCCCTGAAGGAAGCTGTGGCAATAATAGAAGCCCACTCTGGCATGCTCCCTCCGGCAGTCTTAATAAGCCAGGATGAGCATGGATCAAACGGAGAAGCCACTGGCCTGCAATAAACCAGTGCCCGGGAGGCCTCAGCTGACAACACAGGCCCAAACTCAACCAGACAAGTTGAATTTCCACTAATTGTCAACACTCTCATTCACTCTGCTTATGAAAGCCAGAAACCATTCATTGGTTCCTTTTACACTTCATTTCCACAAAGGTTTGGATTCTTAAAAAACATGTGGTGAACATTTCCAGTGCTCCAAACAATCATGGGAAAGTGATTAGTAGTTGCAGGTGAGGCTAAATGTAGTCCCTTCTCTGTGGCTTTCAGGGACCGAACCAAGAGTTGCCGTTCTCTCTTAAGTTGCAATCACCCACTTGGGAGTGCTGTTCCGTGGTGAGGCTGATCACATTTTATTTGGCAACAATTTAAGCAATCCTAGAGGAGAATTTATTCATTCTAGGCAACCTGTCCCTGGGTGGCATTCTCCTAAAATGTTTCGTGGTAAAGCGGTACTACAGCTTCAGGCTCATTCCTAATATTTCTCCAGTTCAGGAATTTGGGTTTGTTGGCTTGTTTTTACACATCCTGTAGAGATGCCAGACTGCAATGGGAATCAGAATCTTTAATATCCTTTTGTCGTGGTTTTGTCTAATTAAATACAATTGAATTGGTTCCCCCCCCCCACACACAGTCTCCTGAAGGCCTCATTGCATTAGTCTTTCATAGTTCTCAGTTACAAGCTTTTTTAGCCTAGAACTGACCTTATTTAGTTTTTACCCTCCAGTAACTATCTTTTATGAACTACAAAACTCTTCCTTTTTGCTGCAATAGACTATTACCACAACATCTCTGGAGTTTTATCTGTACTTCACAAAAGCTTATTCTGCCAGAAACAAATTAAGTTAACAATCTTCTAGAGAAAGAAAAAAATTACAGAACCAATTCAGAATCAGAGTCAAGGATATACCAGGAAAGACATATGAATAAAATAGGTGTTGAACAAGAAGAACACTTAATAAGAATTTCCCTTTCTTAGTAAATGAATATTGGGATCACTAACACTCCAAGTTAAGTTCAAAACTTCCTTGTTCAGTCACTTCAGTGCTTGAGGGGAATTGAACACTGGCCACCACTGATCACTAGTGTAGAGCTGAACTGTTATGCTGTTATGTGCTATCAGGTCGTTTCTGACTTGATGAGACCCTACATGCTAGCGACCACGAATTCACTGATACTATTGGGGCAAAAGGTCATACACTGATGTGGACCTTAGAAGTTTCAGAGAGGGTAGCCATGTTCGTCATTTCAAGAATTGCAGGCAAAAATCAAATCAAATAAAAACAAAAAACAAAAATCAAATAAAAACAAAACAAAACAAAAGACAAAACATGTGGCCCCTCAAAGACTAACTTTCATATTTAAATGTAAGGTTTCGTGCACACGTCCATTTCTTCAGACGTAGACCTTCTCAACGGTCATGCCTTTGGAGGCTGCAGTTTGCAGTAGGAGCAACATGATTCCCTCAACGTCTCTTCTAAGGATGTGATCAGATGAGCAAGAAAGGATTGTGTCTGATAGCACCAGAAAGGATTGCTTTGCTGGAGTGATCCCCCTTCAAGTGACCGTTCGATCCATTAGGAAGTCCCTCCAGCTTGGTCCCTAAAAGGAGGAGCCATGGTGATGGACCATGAAGATCCAGCTTGCGCTTAGATTGTGGATGAGGATGGAGCACTACTGCCAAAACATGTTGTGGTCACCGGAAAATAGCTTGCACCGATCCATTAAACGAGTGGTCCAAAATACAAGCTATATGCCTGTGTCACCCCACCCTGAATTTCATGGCATCCATGCCCCTATGCACTAAGATGACACAATGTGTGGCACACAGACAGCAAGTGTTTAAAAGGCATTTATACCTTTTAAATTATGTGCTTGTGGGTTCCAGGAAGAGCAGGAAGGAAGAAATCAAGGTTGTTTTTTGTTTTGTTTTTTACATACACAGTGCATTTTCCATCTTTGGTGGAAAATGGCAAAAAGAGTCTAATTTATTGGTACAAGAGATGCCTAGATAAATAATTCACAATCACGTTCTACAGACTCTGTCAAAATAACAAATCTATCTCAAAATCTAACTCGTGAGATGTGGAGGAAAGTATTCTGTATGATAAAATATTTTTATCTCAGGAATAATGACTGAGTGGACAGTGACACATGAGATTGTGTTTCAGTCTGTACAACTTCTATATTTCTTTTAAAATAAAGCCTGTGCTTTAGGTTCTTCAACGTGGGTTTGAAAAACTGCCAGCCATTTTGCCAGCAATTGCAAAAACTTAAATTTTCCACTTTCTGCTTATTCACTTATCTGTTACATCTTTATCTTGCCTGCCATTCCACAAAAAAAAAAAAAAAAAAGCTCTGAGTGGATCAAAACATCATTTAATTTAAAAACATTGATTTGCTGGAGTGATCCCCCTTCAAGGGGGATTTTGTCCATTGTAAAAATGATATTTGCGGATAAAACTTAGAAATATTTAAAGGAAGGAAGGAAGGAAGGACACAAACTAAACAACAGAACCATTAAATGCATCACCAAAATTAAATAACAGAAATCAGTAATAACAATTTTAAAGCTCAGTTTGAAGGAATGTATCTTCACACCCTTTCTCAGACCACTGGTTATAACCCATCATAGAATATGCACACCTTCTCAATGCATTTGTAGGTATTACAGCCTAAAAAGTGGGGAGATTCTTGATGGAACGAACAGTTATACTTCTGGTTTCAACTTTATAATGGCCAGAAGAAGTGTACACTTCCAGCAATGGAGAGGAAGAACAGACACATATGGAGCAGGGGGAATAATGTAGCCAGTAACCCAGATGGTGGGGTATGAGGTGTATTTAACTACTCTTAGACCAAAAGACCATTAGTATTCCCAATTACAACAGATAAGAAGTGGGCATGAATCGAATCATCCTGAATCAGTGAAATCTGTTGGTATGTTCTCTCACCCACTGGCCACACAGCCCACTCACAAGCCTCCGTGCCCCAGCTGGCTCCTCCTCCTGGGGCAGCTGTCCACTCTAGACAGGGGTAGGAACTTCCCTGCCCCACCTCCTGTAACAGCTGATAGACTGTGGGGAAGGGATCCCTGCCCTGCCTCCTTCTCTGAATGGGTGGCTGCTGCAAGAGGTGAGGAAAGGATGTCCTTGCTCTTGTTCGGAGTGGAACGCCGCCCCAGAAGGAGGACCTGGCTCAGGCACAAAGGCTTGTGAGTGGGGCAGCTGGCTGAAAGGTCGGGGAGAAGGAATGTGTGGCACCTGCGGTGCCCTGCCGACAAATTTGGCTGGTCTGGGCCAAATCAATTCATGCCCATCTCTATAGTAGACCCAAGGAATCAATTGGTGAATGGTAAGCAAAGTCCACCGGTTAATTGAGTCAACTCCAGTTTACCCCCCAAAAAAAGTTTATATAAATTATCTTTCCAAGATTTTTTATAAATGGAAGGATGTGTTTTGCTCCTGCTTTGCCACTTTTCAACAAAACCAAACCAAACAGTTTCTGGCTTGGGAAGATTCAGCTGAAATTTAACTAAACCAGGAGGCACCAAGGTGGGGAACCCTGTCCTAAAAAGCTTCCAAACAAAGCAGAAACAGATGAGGAGGGAGTGGGACAATGTTGGAGTTCGCACCAAATTACTCCAGTGGTTTGTTTGTTTGTCTGTTTATTTATTTATTTATTTATTTATTGGATTTCTATACTGCCCATCTGGCAGCGAGGTCACTCTGGGTGGTTTACAGCAATTAACGAATACAGTACACTGCAAATAAACTAAATAATTCATACAACAAAATCAACATAAAATACAGTAATATAATTAAAATAAAATAAAAATTCTCAAGCTAGTGTCCACAGCAGTATGGCAAACTGCCTTGCAGACTAGCCATATATACCACCACATTCTTGATCTGAGTGCAAATAAATAAATAAATAAATAAATAAATAAATAAATAAATAAATAAATAAATAAATCTGTGCCATAAGAATGAAAGACTTGCAGGAAAAGAACCCTGGAGATCCTCTGGAACAAGTCACAATTGTGAATTAACTGGACTTTTAATCAGTATAGAACCTAGTGGGCTACTTTTGAACCATGTGATTAAACTGGATCTTGGTAGACACTTGCATGGTTTCCAACAGAGATCCTCCAGGCCACCAGTTCCCCAAAAGGGGTGGAGAAGACCTTACCTTTACATAAAGCTGTTGAAATTCCTCTAGGTTCAGTCTTCCACTAGGGCAATCCTTTAGAAATCCTTTGTACCACTGTTTGAGTTCGTGTTCGTTAAACTCTGTGCTTTTCACCAGATCCTCCATCACCTCAGGAGCCAGCTTGCTATTTTGCTTTCCCATTATGCCTGAAAAGGGAAGGAGAGAGAGAGAAAAAAAATGGCAGAAGGCATGTGTTTATCAGATTTCCACTCACACAGATGCTCCCACTGGCCCACGTGAATTCACGGGAATTGTTTCCGAGTCGGGGACAACCGGACTCAAGGAAGTCTCGTGTGCCTTTTTTCTTCTTCTTCAAACTATATTTGGAATCAATCCCAGGTGGCTTTTATCTCCACAAGTAGCTCTAAAAGACATATAATGGCCTCCCACATGTTTGTTTCATTTGAAAAGGAAATTGATGATGGTAGAAAAATAGCATGGCAGAAGCAAGGATGACTCCAATAGCTTGTTGTCATTTTTGCAGATGGCTGAAGGATGAAATGACCAGAGATCGGGGCTGCTTTCTTCACTGAAGTACCAGCTTCAGACTAAACAATTTGCTTATTTGGGTTTTTTTTTCAAATATTTATATCCCACCTCTATTCATAACCTGTCTTTCCTCCAAAGAGCTCAAGGGGGTGTTGCAGCTCACTGGGGGGCGCCCCCCCCCCATGAGGTAGCTCGTACCAAGCAAGTGTGACTCAGACTTAGAGCTTGACTTGCAACTCAGCACTCTGCAGTCACGACAACTCTTGACAGGAACAAGAAGAGAAGTCCAGGCGGGGCTACAATTCACCACTTAAAAGATCATTCCAACTGTGTACATGTTTGCTTTTCAGAACAACATCTAGCAACCCAAATCTGTCGGTCACGTTAAGATAGCTACTTCTTGCAGTCAGTTTTATGCCACAGGATGTCATCAAATTACCTATTAATTATGAACTAGCCCGTAATGGACTGCGTGATGTAAACATCTTCAGTTAGGGGGTTCCGCCCCAGTGTGTTAATTTACAATGCTGTTTATACAAAACCTTTCCTTAAAAACTTCCTGAATACAGAGGGTGTGGGTGGGTGCTGCAATCCTGTGCATTTCATTATTCATTGGTCCATAAAAACATAGCCATTATCTGCCTTGTTCTGTCTGATGCAAAAAAAAAAAAACCCACCCCAAACCCTGTGCTAGATAAACCTCACTGTTCCAAATAATCCTCTGTCATAATTATACCCCCTTCATCTGCTACTGAAATGCCACTTCTTTTATTCCCAAAGCAGCATTGTTAATTACAGTCCATAGCACGCAAAGTGTCTCTGAACAGCTACCTAGTGTGAATCCAAGACTTCTGGTTGCAGATTTAATTAATGACTGAGTAAGGAAACTGTAATTCATGGATTATCTAATTTGCCACAAAATGGATCCCAACATCTTTCAAAGGTTCTTTTAATCACCATTACAAATGAGTTCTGCAGTGCTACTGCTGCTTAGGCAGAGGCTAATGCTGTTGCGTACTTGCTCTCCCGCAGTTGCAAATACAGTTTCAAAAATAGCTCCTCCTAAGCACAAATTCACTCACATAAGTGAAACATGCCTAGATTTTCATTTGGGACAAGATAAATGTGTTCAAATGCTTCGTTAGATCAGAAAAGTGATCCTTGACCCTCCCTAGGAGTCCTACAGATCTTTATAGGCCTCCCGAGGGGGGGGGGAAATCAGACGTTTGTATGTTTATTTACCCCAATTAAGGGCAAATTCCAGAATGAAACCAAACAATCTTTGACATTCAAATCAAAATTTCATCTGTGTATCAAAGTACAGGTCTTTTCATTGTTGCAATAATTCCAGGCAATATCGGCATGACTAATTTTTTAAAAATCTACATTGGTTCTATGTTCTATATGTACAAAATACTTCAGTATGGTTGTAAAATACAAAAATCTTATAGCTATGAAGAAAACTGCAGACACAAATTCTTTAACAAAATCCTTCTTTGCAACTTGTAAAGGGATGCAGGTGTTAAAAACTGATGATGTTGGTAAAACTTAAGTCGTGTTTGAATGCAACACACAGGAGCAAAACTACAAGAAAAGATCAAAAAGAATGTTCTAAGTTCCATTTTAAAAATGCAAGAGCTTTTAGCCTAAGAAAAAATAGGCACATTTAAAACAAAAGATAGAGAATACATCTCTTAAAATATTTAAGACAGTGGTGTTCAAACTTCGGCCTTCCAGATGTTTTGGACCACAACTCCCACAGTCCTTGGTCATTGGCAATACAAACTTTGAATTCCGGGAGTTTTGGTCCAAAACATCTGGAGGGCCGAAGTTTGGACACCCCTGATTTAAGATATTGACAATAAGACATTAAGTTTAAAAAAGTATTATTAGCATTTAAGCATATTAAAGCTCACATTAAAAATTATAGCAGTCTTTAAGGTGCCACTGCATTTTTTTCTTTTTCATTATTTTTAAATCTATAATGATTCCACAAACTAACATGGCTTCCTCTTCTACATGTAAAAAATAATTCTAAATGCTTACCCAGCCAAACTAGCCTCCTTGTGCCTGTTTGCATCTAGGGAGGAAAATATTTTATGGTTATGAGTTGCCTGTGTCCAGCACTCTTCTATGGGTTTATTGTTGATATCCTGTGTGTGTATGATGAGTTGACTGCTGTGTTTGCGTGTGTCCTATCTCCCCATCTTTATCATTTTTAATTGCTTTCACTTTCTGCCTGTGTGTGAACAAAACTTTAATGGTAATACTAATACTGTAAAATATTCTAACGTACAGTAAATAAATAAATATATGGTACTAATATTAATGCTAATACTTTATTTATATTGTACTTTGTACCAGAGTCCCTTCCAATAATATCAGTAATACATAAAAAACACATTTAATCACAATCTTAGTATTATGTATATATTATAACAACCTGTACATCAAGATAAAACACCTTACATCAAGGTTTTAGGACATTGGACCATAGCAAAATTGGACTATTACAATCACCAGTAGAGTGTACTATTGGACAAGCGAACATCATTTTTGTATTTTCATCAAAAACAATTCTCCTCATTACGTCATTCATCCTTTAGTTTATTTCCCTGCGAAACTGGCATACATGAATGAAACACTTCAAAGCTGCATTATCAGCCCATTTTTATTTAATGAAAACATTTTCATTCTGCCTTCCTCCTTCAAAAAGACAGAAAGCGGTGTGGATCTGTAAAACACATTAAAAAGCTAAAAACAGTAAGCAAACCCATATTTAAAAGAGAAAAACACCACACTAAAAACACACAACCAAAAATAGATTCAAAGCAACAAGGCAAGGCACTCCATTTACAAGCCCCTTTTAGACAGTCAGTCACTCAGGGGGAAAGCCTGCTAGATGAGAAAAGTCTTTCTTTGCTTGTGGAAGGACAGCAGAGATGGGGGGGCAGCCTAACTTCCTGTGGGAGGGGGTTCCAGACTAGGGGGAGCGGCAAGAGAGGAGGCCCTCTCCCGTTTCCCCACCGAAAGCACCGGCAACATGGGTGGGACCAAAAGCAAGGTCTCCCCTGATGATCTGAAAACTTAGGCAGAATCTTTAAAGCAAGTGCGCGAAGTGTCCCGGGCAGTCAGTTTTATTTTTATTTATTTTATTTATTTATTGTTGTATTTATATCCCGCTTATCTTCTACGTGTAGAACTCTAAGCGGATAACTGGGCAATCAACTGCCAAACCAACAAACAATACAATACAGCAAGTAATAAACAAAATCAACATATAACAATAAAGACAGACACAGCATATAAAATCCTCCTGCATCCCAGCATGCCGGAGAGGCAAATCCTAATAGGTTAAAATTAGACAGACCTAGATCGGCAGTCGAAAATGGATAAAATCAATAACGATGGCGGGGCAAAAAAAACCAAAAAACTAGAACTCGCCAAAGGCCTCTTGGAACAAAAAAGTTTTCAAAGCTTTCCGAAAGGCCTGCAGGGACTCTGCAGAGCGCACTTCACTGGGGATGGAGTTCCATGAGGCAGGATGGGCAAGCTAACAAGGCAAGCCGAAAAGGGGCAAGGCCTGGTGAGGAAGGGTCCCAGTACGTCCTGGAACTCCACTGACACCTTTTCTAACTCATTCCTGCCCAAGGTTCCGTCTCTTCCCACAAAGTGGGAACCCCCCAAGGGCCTTTGACTTGATATTAAGAATTGCTTTCTCTTCAGCAGCTCTTGCTGGGAACGTTGATTTGCCATCTCCAGGGATTAAGAACATAAGAACATAAGAAGAGCCATGCTGGATCAGCCCAAAAGGCCCATCTAGTCCAGCTTCCTGTATCTCACAGTGGCCCCACCAGATGCCTCTGGGAGCGCACAAGACTAGATATCTGTCTTCTGATACCACTCCCCTGCATCTGGCCCTTGAAGCACCCTGGTTTTAAGCCTGGGGATTACACATCTCCATCATGGTTTGTAGCCTGTGATGGACTTTTCCTCTAGGAATCTGCCCAGTCCCCTTTTGAAGGCATCCAGGCCAGATACCATCACCACATCCTGTGCCAGGGAGTTCCACAGACTAACAACACGTTGGGTTAAAAAAAAATCTTTTGTCTGTTCTCACTCTCCCAACCCTCATTCTAGGACTCTTGGAGGAAGAGGGCACTGCTCCAGTGCTGGAACCAGGCCTCAGGGCCATCAGCATTAGTCTGGGTTCATGTGTGGCCATTTGTCCTGGTCTCTCCTCTGCTAGTGCCACTGTTTCCTCCCCCTCGAAAGCAAAAGGAAAGTGTGCTGCCCCCGTAGTGCTTCAAGCACTCTCTGGGTGGTTCACAAGTAATTATGCAGGCTACAAATTGTACCACTCCTCCAGCAAGGTGGGTACTCATTTTACTGACCTCGGAAGGCTGAGTGAAGCTTGAGCCGGCTGCCTGGGATCGAACCCCAAGTCGAGAGCACAGTTTTACCTGCAGTACAGGCATTTAAACACTGTGTCACAAGGCTCCCCAAGGAAAGGTAGTGCCCAAAGCCATCAATAAAGATACTACCATCTTTTTTTTTAGTTCTGCATGTAAGGGAGAATACTGGGAAATGTTGAAAACAGTAAGTAGGAAAAGTGGAAGACCCATCAGGACACGGATGGACCCCCTAGATGAAAGCCACAGCCTTGGATCTTGCTGACCAGTGCTGTTGAATTCAGGGCGTTTGGGAGATTACCGTAAACTGAGATTTCCGTAAACTGATGTCACAGAACACCAAGAATGTAATAAACCTGTCCCACTCCCACGAACCATACGTAGACACTGTACAAACTTTCTCGCATTCTAGTTAAACGGCACAGTCATCTATATAGTACTGGCTTACGTAAGATGAATGGGAAAACACTGAAAGAAAGAACCTGCCGTGTGGAAAATTTTGCGGGGTGTGATTACAGATCACCATCCCTGGTTACTTTTCATGATGAAGTTTTAACAATAGTGCACCCCCCCACTGCGCCCTGATAATAACTACAGCTCCTGACAAAACAAGCCATTGTTCCTTTCTCCTCAGGCTCCCTTTGACATTGCTTTCTTCCTTCCTCCAGTCAGCATGGAAGGGAGATAGAAACACACAAAGCTGTCAAATCCCTGTCACATGTTTGACCCTTTCCTATATAATTCTTGCTTCACTGAAGAGAAAGAGAGAGATGAAAAGGTTTAATGCAACATAGCATCCTTCCCTAAAATTGACAGAGAAGAATTTTGGGGAGTGTGTGTGTGTGTGTGTGTGTGTGTGTGTGTGTGTGTGTGTGACACAACATGGTTGAACAGAACTATTGCTAGAATGTTCCATTAATATGAAAGATCAAAGCCTCCCACCCCAAGAAAGCAATAGATGCCCTCTATGGCGCTCTACTGAAGGCTATCTATCACCAGGAGATGGTTGAAAAACCAAGTCACTGAATGTTCACCTTAAACGATAATGTACCCTATTCACGAGAAGAAGAAAAATACATTTTTAAGTAGGAAGGAATCGTCTGTGTTGTTTTGACCATTTTCCTTCTCAACGTCAGTGGGACACACCCAGATTTGCTCCCCAGATTTACGATATTCTGTGACTTTGACCCCAATTCTTAAATGAAAGGAAGCCTCACTGTCTTTCTTATTCAACAACCAGTGCTTCCTTGTTTATAATGACATTGAAAGTTTCCATGATCTGTGGGTGTTTTAACCCTGGATACGCTTGCAATCACTCCTGCCAAGAATACTGGAAAGTGAAGAGTGGCCAGATGGCCAGCGTATACGTCTAATAAATAATAATAATAAAAGCTGCTTTCTCAAAAGAAGTGCCAGCAATCCCATCTTGGCATGCATGTCTTTCCTAGTTGCAGAATTAGAATCCCCAGAATCCCCCAGCCACTCTTAGGGGCTTGGTTTCCAACATTGTAGTAACAAGTAGAGATGGGCACAATACAGATAAATGGCATTTTGTTTTGCTTTGTTTCATTGTTAATGATTATTTTTTTAAAAAAATCATAACAAAACAATACAAAATGATTCATTATAATATATGGGTCTACTCTCCCACGTCCTGAATACAGGTGGTCGTGAAGGGGCAATGTTGGCTGCCCACAGAAAGGGCTCCAAGTGGCATCTTTGGCACCCATGCCATAGGTTCGCCAACACTGTCCTAGAGGGACACAATTTTGCACGTAACTCAAGAGCGAGGACAACAGGTTAGAAATTGCAATCTGTATGCAGAGAGGAGGGACCTAGGAATGGTTGATGTAACAGTAAGATATAGTAATCCATCTGGGAAGAGATGAGCTATCAGATGTATCAGTACGGAGGATGATTTTATAGTGATTCGGAAAGATCTTACTGCAGGTATGTCCAAAGTCAGGCCCGGGGGCCAAATGCGGCCCGTTTACAAATTTTGAGAGGCCCGCGGCCTCTTCTCCTCACTGGCGCAGCCTGTCATGCATCCCCGCCAGCTGGCCCTTCCCCATACCTGATGGAGGCATCAGCTTGCAGTTTTATGTTTTGCCTACCCTCCCTACCTCTGTCCACCACCACCCAGCCACTTGCCCAGCCTACCTGCCCCCAGCTCCGTTGCTGCAGCATCCTCCCTTCCTCCTTGCATGTTATAGAGACTTGTCCAAAGTCTGGTCCGGGGGCCAAATATGGCTAAAAGGTTGACCCCCACGCATTTTCACCTCGCCATATCTGGCCCTCCTTGGAAAAAGTTTGGACACCCCTGTATCCTCTTCATTTCATATGATTTTTGCATGGGATTTTCCCTAATATCCATAAAATCATCCTCTACCCTGATACATCTGATAGCCCATCTCTTCCCAGACAGATCACTATATGTTACTGGTACATCATCAATTCCTAGGTCCCTCCTCTCTGCACACAAACTGCCATTTGCAACCTGCTGTCCTGATTCCCTAGGATGTTATTGGTAGGTTCCGACAAGGGGAGATGAAATGCTTCATTTCCAAAACAGAAAATGGCACGTTGTTTCATGACTTGACAGAAGGCTTGTTGGTGTTTTATAATGTTTCATAACCTTACAAAATGATGAAGCAGCATGTCATTTTTTTTTTGCTTTGTGTCCATTTCTAGCAGCAAATGTTTTAAAAAGCTATTTCATGCAGGACCTCTCCTGATCTCTAGTCCCTTGCTAGCTGCAAACCTTGTCATGTTTCTTATTTAAATAACGTGGAATGGTGGGCAGGTTAAATGGTTAAACTGCAACAAGGAGAAGTGGAGAGTTCCACTCTTTCTGTGTACCTAGCACGCAACATAAACAGGCTGCCAAAGGTAGGGTAGCCCACCACGGCCAAAGGATAGAAAAACAACGAGCTGTGGCTGGTTGGAGGGGTTAGGGAGTGGGGGGTAGAGGAGTAGTCTGAAAAGAAGCCATCATTTCAACATACACTGGGGAAATGCTGAACAAGGCCGGATCACTATCTGCCAGTCCATCCCCCCAGCCCTCGTTCAGACTGCTTGCTGAAGGCATTGGCATTGCACTCCAGTAGCGCATGTGTGCAAGATGGGCTTGGGGTGTGTGTGAGAAGGCCCAAGGAGCACTGAAAGACAAAGTGCATGCACAGCCCAGCAAGCCCCAAAGATGAGCAAGGGATCTAGCAGGTAAGAGCATAAGAACATAAGAAGAGCCATGGCTGGATCAGGCCAAAGGCCCATCTAGTCCAGCTTCCTGTATCTCACAGTGGCCCCACCAGATGCCTCTGGGAGCACACGAGACTAGATATCTGGAAGCTGAGTCATGGCTACTGGACTTCTTTTTTAGAGACTAGATACCTGTCTCCTGATACCACTCCCCTGCATCGAAGTACCCCGGTTTTAAGCCTGGAGATGACACATCTCCATCATGGTTTGTAAACTGTGATGGACTTTCCCTCCAGGAATCTGTCCAGTCCCCTTTTGAAGGCATCCAGGCCAGAGGCCATCACCACATCCTGTAGCAGGGAGTTCCACAGACCAACAACACGCTGGGTAAAAAAAAAAAAATCTTTTGTCTGTTCTCTCTCTCCCAGCCCTCAGTTTGAGTGGATGTCCCCTAGTTCTGGTATTTTGTGAGAGGGAAAAGAGTGTCACTCTATCCACTTTACTCATGCCCTGCATTATTTTGTACATCTCAACCATATCCCCCCTCAGGTGCCTTTTTTTCCAGACTAAAGAGCCCCAAATGTTTTAGCCTTTCCTCATAAGGGAGGTTCCCCCAGCCTAGTAATCATTTTAGTCGCTCTCTTCTGCACCTTTTCCAGATCTTACTCAAGAAATGCCAGGAGGGTGGCAGCTTTCTCCCTGGTTCAAAGAGGTTTCTCCAAAGCTAGCAAGAATAGAGGAGATCATGGGGGTGGGGGAGGGGAGGGGAAGAGAACTTCCACATGGTCAGGATTGCTCCTTTCCTCAGGCAATTCCAGAGGCTTCAATGCAGATGCTGCTAGCGGCCTTCGGAATGTTCTTTTTTTAGAGACCGGAGGTGTAAACATAACCAATACAAGTGAGCTGTGTTGTAAGAGGTTTTTCACATGCATAACATGTGCACCAACTGTGTGCCGAACATGTATTTCCACGTCTTTTTCCTCCCACCTCTTTTGCTTTTTCAATGATATTTATTCTGTTAGGTTACAGCACAAACACACACCGTAAAATACATCATGCATATAAACACACGGCCTCAATATCCTATCCCACGTATCTGAAGAACTTGAAAATAATGCATGAAGGCTGACACTGAAATAAATCAGTTAACTCTGAAGGTGGTAAAAACCCCTTGTTTGTTTTGCTTGTTTAATACCGTAGAACCCTCTAGTGGCAGGTTTTGGTAATGCCTCAGGGGGAAATCAGTTTTCCCCTTTTTACCATGCTTTCTCTCTCTCTCACTCACTCTCTCTCTCTCTGTTTGGTATTATCTGCTGTTTTAAGTATCTGCGGATGGCTTGGAACCAATCCTTCGCAGATATGAGAGTCCTACTGTACGTTTTTAAATAATGTAACTCAACTATAAAGCAATTCAAGCAGTTTAACATTTGAGCTTATTATTTAAAACAAAAACAAATGTATCTTACTTCCTCCTTGCAGTAAAAGGAGAGCCATAGCTAGTACTTGGCCAGAGAGAGGGATTTGCCCTAAGAGCCTGAACCGTCAACTGTGGTCCTTAAGTGCTGGCTTTTCTGAAAGCCTAGAAACAAATATTTGATTTTTCTTATTTGCTTTAAAATACAACATTCCACCTGTCTTTCAGGAACAAAACCCATTAACATCATACACAAAAGTGTGTGTGTATATATAAAAATTAATAAATCACATTAGTTATCCGAGGGCAGCTATTTGCTTGCACTGGTACATTTATATAGTCTATACCTCCCTGGTGACATATAGAGGTAGTGTTTCCTTTTTGTCAGTATAACCACCCTCCCCTGATTGTACAAGGGTGTCACAGGTTTCAGACACTCTTACGATGCCAACTCCAGGGGTTATGACCCCCCTTTGGTGCACATGTATCATGGGGGGGAGGACATATCACAGTTATGCCCAAACAGGTGGCAACAGATAATACGACTGGGTCTCATCCAAGCTGATTTAATTCAAAAACATGTGTTCTGTTTGCAAAGCAGGGGGTGGTAGAGGGCAGACCATATGTCAACTTTTCCTCTGAATCAGTATCGTGTCTGTGTTCTCAGTCAGGAGCCATTCTGGCCTTAGTTTAGAAAAACCAAACAAACCAGAAATTCACATGTCAACCCCAGGGAGAGCCTCATACAACTGAATGGGTTGAAAAGTATCAATTTCATCACTTGCACTAAATAAACGCTGTCGTAATTTCGATTTTCAGCAGACAGCCACAGAAATGAATAGCACAGATGAAATCTAAGGCTTTTAAAGCCTCCGGCCCTCTTCTTCCTAAACGATGACTTTAACTCAGGGGGTGGGGAACCTTTGGGCTTCCAAATGTTTTGGACTGAAACTCCCATAATTCCCAACCTGCGCTCTTAACGATAAAGGACTGTGGGAGTTGTGGTCCAAAACATCTAGAGTGCTGAAGGCTTCTCACCATCCCTCACAACTACCTGTTGCCAGTATTCAGTTTACTGCTATGAAAACATTATTATTATTTTTTAAAAACTTGAATTATAAATCTGCAGAACAAAACGAGAGGCTTTATGCTCGAAAATTAGACCCTGATGATGGTTGGAACAGTTAGTCACTGATGAGAGTCAACATATGATTCATACGGGGGGGGGGGGGGGATCTAGCTGGAATAATTTGGAAGGGAAAGAGAAACACAGTTATTATTGTGTTTATGCGAGCGTCGGGCACAGTTAACCTTCCCCTCGCAAACGAAAACATGAAAAGCAGGAGAACTGCCTTGTGGAAGACAGTACGATGAACTACAGAATTTGAGATAGATCTAGAATGCTTTCATGAGAAACATTTTGTTTTTTAAATGCTCAGCTTTTCTTCTGAGGTAAGAAGGGGAATCAGGTGACAGACTGTGGGCTTCACTTGGACATATTGTTCCCCCTCTTCCTCTCTAAAAATCTACTGGAGAGCTCCAGTGAAGGTCAGCTCCCTGGCATCAGCTCCTGCCTATCAGCTCATCTCACCAATAATTACCTGTCACTTCACCTCATAAATAGGAAGCATTATAACTTCCTGCTTTTCCACCCACACTTGACTCTCGCTCAAGAGGCTGATTCACACAACCTTTGCAAGAAACATCAGCAGTTTATATTCTATGTGGGCTGGGTTTTTTTTTTCTCACTCTGTTTCTGAGCACACAGTCAGCAGCACCAATCCTGACTATCTGCCACCCAAAGCAGCGACCAAGGTAACTGTGATCTGCTTGAGCCAACGAGAACATGGTATACACTGTAGTACCTGTAGGGTACTATGGAACCCCACACTCTCCAAATGCGCTGGACTACAATTTCCAACATTCCCAGACAGAGAGAAACCCGGCACTGCTAGGCTGTGGACGATGGGACCTGCCATCCAATACAGATGGAAAACAAGAGGTTTTGGGGGAAGCTGCTACAGGCTCCTATGTAAACATGAATTTCTTCCATTTACTTTCAAAGGTGCGGGGGGGGGTGCTCTCAGAGATTCTGTGGGAGACAAACTGTTTCCCCCCACCAAGAAGTAGGGTAAATTTTGGTTTCTGTATATACTGATTCCACACAAATCATGCCTTTGAGTCCCATGTCTTGGGGATAATGGAAGAGCCACTTTGCCACCCAGGACTCGGTGTTTTCAAATACATGAGACGGTGGCCCCAGATGGAGAGGCTTACCTGAAGACCAGGAAATTGGGCTCCCCATACCCCCATCAGCAACCTGATGGAACAGTGCCAAATGAAACTCGAAAGCACAGCTGCCATTCGGAACTGGGACCCAGCCTCCAGAACAAAATCAACCACTGACTTATCTCCCTTTAGATTGCGCGGGGAGAAACTCCAACGAGGAAGCAGCCTCTGACGTGTCATCTTTCCTTCTTCCTGGCATTGGCCAAACAGACAGGGAGGCGGGATGATGCATGTCCTTGCACAGCTCTTGATTGGCTAGCGCCAGGGAGAAGGAAAGATGACACATCGGAGGCTGATTCCCCATTGGAGTTCAGCTCTGCGCAACGCAAAGGAAAGTAAATCAGTGGTTGATTTCGTTCCAGAAGCTGGGTTCCTGTTCCAAATGGCAGCTGCCGTGTTTCATTTCGGAACCGGACCTCTTTTGAAACAAAACACACATCTCTAGCTCAGTCTTGGGGAGGCCTCCCCATTAGTAGATTCTTCTTCAGGAGCAAGTGTCCTCTTTAAGAGGCAGCCTTGATCCCGGTTTGACAAAGAACCAGACCCACCTTGGAAGCAAGGTATCAACAGCTGCCACTCAAATGCTCTGTGCTGTCAATGAATTGTATAGAAAAACAACAACGTGAACTGGTTCACAGCAGCAAGAGAACAAGGAAATCTTACTGGATTCCTTCTTCTCTTGCTGTGAACAACCCAGACTGTTTATCCTTGTGACCTGTGCTCCTCCCTCTTGTTGTCTCTGCTGCCTGATAATTCTGGACAGCTGGCCTTGGCTTAGATCAGTGGTTCCAAACCTTCCTAATGCTGCGACCCTTTAATACAGTTCCCCATGTTGTGGTGTCCCCCTTGCCCTGCTTGGAAGAGGCCACGAGCCCCCTTTGGCAGGCCAGGGCCCCAGGGGCCAGAGAACATCGCTCTACAGGCACCCTCAGCCAATCACAGCCTCCGGTGAAATTGACTGACATCCCCTCCAACCTATCAAGCTGTAACTCACTTCTCCCCCCCTTCCTCCCCCTCTCCCTTCCTGACCCAAGCCATTTGTGCCTTTTTCTTCCCTGGTTCATGGTGATGCCTGTGAAGTGGTTGTTCAACCCCCATAGGGGGTCCCAACTCCAGGCTGGTAACCACTGGCTTAGATATTTTGCATTTGAACTGATGTCACCATAAAGACTGCTTTGACTGCTTGCCCAGCTATAGACTCCTTTATTGCCTTATCACCTTAGTTTGCTTCTGAAACAGCTGCTGAAAGCTACAAGGACAAAGAAGCTCAGGGGCCCTCAAGGAACAGCTAAATTAGGGAGCCTATGCATTTTTGTCAGTACAAAACAGCCAACTTCTTATTGGAGACTACTGGAATAGTGCCATCATTTCAGGAGGATATTCTATACAGATCGGTGTGGTTCACAGCAGAGTGCATTGCCCTGAGTATATTTTCTTCACAGAATGCATGTGAAAACCATGAGCTTAAACTGAACTACATGGCTTGGCTATTTTAATGAAGGTTTAAAAGAAAGAAATGAAATTGTTCACTTTATGTGCATTTATGATAGTACAGGTTGCATGATTATGTGTGAGACAAACAGGCCCAAAGCATCAGCCCTTGCTGGGACCTCCCCCCCCCCCCAATTTCTCTAAAGTCCCTCCATGAATGCAGAAACCATTATTTCCTTTGGGGTCCCTGACTGGGTAGAAGTTTGGCAAAAGGATCGGGTCCTTCTTATCTCCTTTTAGGGCTGTGGCTATTTATAAATCTAATTGTTAGATCTCGCCTGTTTTCGGAAGCTAAGCAGTCCCAGCCCTAGTTAGTACTTGGATAGGCGACCACCAGGGAATACCAGGTGCTGTAGGCGCCTGGAGTAGGAACTGTGGCACACCACTGCAGTATTTCTGCCAAGAAAACTCCATGGACACGGGGTCACGAAGAGTCGGTCACAACTGTAACAACATGACACGAGACGACACCACACACACACACACACACACACACACACACACACACACACAGAGAGAGAGAGAGAGAGAGAGAGAGAGAGAGAGAGATTGCCACTCATTCTTCCACGCATATCCAAAAAAGTACAGTATTATGTGTGACAGATAATAAAGTCCCTAATGAGAAAACAATGCAGAGAGATCAGAAACCTAAGACAGGGGTGTCCAAACTTTTCGCAAGGAGGGCCAGATTTGGTAAGGTGAAAATGTGTGGGGGCCAACCATTCAGCCACATTTGGCTCCAGGCTGGATTTTGGACAAGTCTCTATAACATGCAAGGAGGTGGGGAGGATGCTGCAGCAACGGAGCCGGAGGTGGGTAGGCTGGGCAGGTGTCTGGGGGAATGGACAGAGGCAGGGAGGGCAGGCAAACCATAAAATTGCAAGCTGACGTCTCTATCCAGAATGGGGACTGGCCAGCTGTGGGGGGATGCATGACAGGCTGAGCCGGTGGGGAGAAGAGGTTGCGGGCCACTCAAAATTTGAAAACGGGCCGCATTTGGGCCCCGGGCCTGACTTTGGACATGCCTGCCCTAAGATTAAGAAAGCAAAACAATTGAAGCAACTAATTTCTGTCTAAATATAGGAAGGAAGGAAGGAAGGAAGGAAGGAAGGAAGGAAGGAAGGAAGGAAGTTCCCGGCAGCATATCATTATTTTTAAAAAACCAATGCTTTCACTTTTGCATATGTTTATGCTTTAGTACAAACTGCAATGTTTTTAGCTGCAAATTTAAAAATGAATGAAGACATATATTCTTTCAGTCATTACCTCTGTACCATGGAATTAGTGTTATATCAAAATTACTTTGTCCTGATGCTGTGAAGTGGAGACTCTGTATGGAATATAGCAGGCAGGAAGCTGTCAAAAAGAGCAGATGGAGTGAGCTGAGAAAATCGACTGATGAGGTGTAACGTGTAAAAATAAAACTGAGAAGTGTAATGCTTAAGGCTGAGGACATTCTCTGAAACAGATCCTGCTGCATACACTGAATCTGTTGTTTGTTGTTGTTGTTGTTGTTGTTGTTGTTAGGTCCTGTCAAGTCACTTCCGACTTAAGGCAACCCTATAAATGAGCACTCCCCTAAACTCTCCTCCTGTTCTCAACAGCCCTCCTCTCCACCTCCACCACATTTCAGAATACAGTACTGTAATCATTTTGTCATCTTTCTTCACTGTTCTGCTTCTACACACATGCATGATGATCAGAAATACAAGAATGTAGATGACCGTGGTCTTGGTCAGTGACACCTCCTTTCACTTGATAATCTTTTCTAGCTCCTTCATTTCTGCCTGTCCTACTCTGAGTCGTCTTCTGACTTCTCCACTGCAGTCTGAGTTGAATTGATGACTGAAGCAAGCTAGACAAAATCCCTCACTATTTCAATTTCTTTACTGTCAGTGTTAAAGTTGTGTATCTATGAAGATTCTCAGTCATCCAGGTGAGTTTATCTGGAAGTTGAGTCATGGCAACTGGACTTCTTTTTCTTGAGAGATTGAAACGTTTTGCTGCTCATCCAAGAAAGAAGGGAGAGAGAAGGGGGTTGATGAAGCTATTTAGATGAGCAGCGAAATGCTTGAAGTCCAGTTGCCATGATTCAACTTCCAGTTAAAGTTGAGTAGTTTTAATGCAGTCACAATTTTTGTCTTCTTAATGTTCAACCGCAGTCCTGCTTTGGCACTTACTTCTTGTCCAGTTAGCAGCTTCCCACCCCATGAGATTTCAAGGTCAAAACATGAGATCAAGGGGTGTGGCCCATGCAATAAGCACAGAAGGGCCTTTCTATAACAAGTATACAACATTGGTGTGTGTGTGTGTGTGTGTGTGTGTGTGTGTGTGTGTGTGACAGCAGGACAGACAATGTGGATTCCCTGCATGACCCTAGACCTACTAAACAAATAATATGTGTCCAATGAAAACCTAGGACAAACTAAGTAAAACCTAATTCAAGTTGGGAAGGAAATGGGTGTCCAGGGATTAAATGATAACATCAAATGCTTCCTTTGTCTACCACTCCTCTTCTTAAGATGTGCATCTCAGCCTGAAGACCCAGGGAAGTGAGACAGCCCTGACAAGCAAAATAAAGGAAGGGAGAGAGAAGGGGAAGGAAAAAACACTGATGGATAAACCGAATCCAAAGAACAAAAATTTAAAAAAAATTAAAAAGGAAAAAAAGGAGGAAAGAAAACCAGGCAAACATGAAAAGCCATTAATGCAATAAATCAAAAGCAAGAAAAAGCTGGCAAGTCCGGTTAGAAGAGGAATCCTTTTAGAGTTGGAGAATGCCAGGAGGCAAGATGCTGCCTCATCTGCTTAGGTTTGCAAGACAACCTTTTTTTTGAGAGCCACAAAAATCACAGTCACTCCCAAGACTGTTAAAGGAGGGCTTCCTTTTTGCCAACCAAGGAAAGAGATCAAAGCAACAGCCTTAAGCATTGGCACTTGTAAGCCAGATTCCCCTTCCCTCTCTTAGGAGGTGGGGTGGTAGGCCAGAGAGAGAGAGAGAGAGAGAGAGAGAGAGAGAGAGAGAGCAATTGCTTCAGGATGCAAGTTCAAGAGAGACACTCTTTTTTTCTGTCCTTGGCTAAACTGCTTATTTGATGTGTGAAGGAAGAAGGGCATAAAAATGGGTATCCAAGACGACAGTGAGTACAGATTACGCTTCAGGGGTCCAGTGTCAGCCTGAAGCCCTTTGCCATGTGAACCTCCTACATGAAAAACTCTGAAAACCCACCTTCTGCTAGAATTCCACTGAGATTCATTTACTCATTAACCCTGTAATTAAAATATTAGCAGAGAATCAGCCAGCACATCTGAGCGGGCAAAAAACCTTTGACCCTCTAATCTGCACATTTTTTTAATCCACAGAAGCTTGTTTAGTCACAGTCCATTTAATACTGTAGGCTCTCCACAGGGCTGGGCCGCCCCTATGTACGACCAAGCAAAAGATGCGCTAGTGTGTAAAATGCTCCTTACAGGCCAATGACAACAGACAAGAAAGGAACTGAAAGAACACCGTTCTGACCCTTCTTTTAGTAACAAATCATTGTCTTTTAAAGAGGCCTCCTCACCCGGTCGTGGGACCATGCATAAATATGACAGCCAGACAACCAACCTCCCTCTCATGCGGTCTTGATGCACAAAATATCATACCAAAATATCGCAGTCAGTCTTTAAAGCTGCCAGCACATTTTAGTCTCTTGTTGTTGTTGTTTTGGTTCACTTTGATTTTTGTCTGATATGCAAACATAGCTACTTCATAAATGAACAAGGATAGTGAATGGTGCAGCAGACAGTTTGCTAACTAGAGTGGGTCAGAGGGATCGTGTGAAGCCTCCTGTTACAATAGCTCCATTGGCTGATGAACCCTTTCCAAGCACAATTCCAAGTGCTGGTTCTAACGGGTAAAGCCTCAAACAGCCCAAGCTGCTCCCAGACTCTGGAATTCCCTCCCAAAGGAGGCCAGCCTGGCCCCGGTCTTTGCAGTCCTTCCACAAGCAGGCAAAGAAAGACCTTCCTCTTCAGGCAAGCCTTCCCTGAGTGACTGACTGCCTGAGTGGGGTTTTTAAATGGATGGTTGCACTTTATCCCTTTGAAGGCAGTTTTTGGTGTTGCTTTTGTTTACTGACTTTCAATGTGGTATCTGTTTGGTCCCTTTTAGTATTGGTATACTTACTGTTCTTAGTTTTCAATACTGTCTTCCAACAATGTAAGCTGGCCTGGATCCTTTTTTAAAGGAGAAAGGTAGGGTAAAATATTTTAAATAAATAAATGGAAATGAATAAGGTATTTTTGAATCTGTAGCTTCACTAATGAGGTTGACCTAGTATGGAAGACCTCTGTCCTTAATAAGGGGTGTCTGATTAAACAATGACATCACAGGTCATCTTAGAATATTGTAGTGCAGTATGGATTAACAGATTAGTTTCAGTGCAAGCTTTCGTGGATCAAAATCCACTTCTTTAGACACAAAAGGAGCACAAATACCCGTCTCCTATATTCATCTGCCCAATGGTGAGAGTCATGCATACGTGAGGGATACAGATAAGAGGCAGCATGACAAAAGTTTGTTAACACAGGATTTGGTCTACCAAGCTGTTAATTAGCCCGTGTCAGAAGATGTATGCCTGGCACACTTGGCAGATGCACAAGTGCTAAAAGTTATTAATGAGAAAGAAGTTCATGTCTGTAATAGGGAACAAGTATTTTACTTACAATATTACCCCATCCATCTCTCTTTGCTTTCCCCTTTACTTTTACTAAAGTACTGAGGCAGCTTATCATAGCTACTTCTTTTGGAAATTGCTAACATAAATAAATAAAAGTCCAGGACATCTTTATCTCGAATTATTACTATTGTACATAGAATACATACTGTATCTTGAGAAAGAATGTGTTCTTTGTTCACTGTTGTAAATTTACAGTGGTGCCATTGACCACAGAGCATGGTCAAGTTCCTTTTTGGGATTATGACTCCCAGGATTTGCAAGTCACCATGGCTGTTGCGGAGTTGTGGAGTTCCCGGAATGTTCATCATGGAACACAGTTTTTCCAATTTCTGATCTGTGGAGTGAACTTGAGCAGATAATGCAAGTAATGGAGGCTCCCACCCAGTTGTACCAAAGACTGATGCTATCGTGACACAGCCTAGAACGACGATGAGAGACATATTTTATGCTGAGGGTGGCCTTCCCTGGGGAGATGCATCTTGGAGGGTAGCATGCTGTGGTGCATGGGGCCAGAGGTAGCAGTGGGTCACCCCATCTCTTTCTGCCACCCCATTCTTCTTCCTCCTTCCCCTCAACACCTTCTGTCTTGCTTTCACCCTGTTCACTTTCCCTCTTCTCTTCCCACCAAAATCTCCACCATACACAATAATCAGGCATGGGATGGAGGGGGGGAGGGGAGGGGGGAAGGAGAGGAACACTTCACCTTATGTCCCAGTTATGCAGATATGAAAAATCTGCAGCCATGGTTAACCTCTGATCTTTCCTGTCGATTTATTTATTTATTGATTTGATTTATATGCCACTGTGGCCTGAAGGCCACTCTGGGTGGTAAGGCCACTCTGGGCAGAGTGATTTAGACCCACTCAAGAATTTTTTTTTTGTTCTATACTCAGTGGAGATGAATGAATGAATGAATGAATGAATGAATGAATGAATGAATGAATGAATGAATGAACAGCTTCTTCCCAGGATTACATTCAGACTGACAAGGGGCTGCTGCTGCCTATGGTGCTTTTACTTAAGAACTTGTTGGAATGTAGCATGGGGAGGGCTTTGATGTGTTTCTGCCTCCTAGGTTGGGCGCTACTTTTGAGAATTTAACATAATGACATCTCAAAAGTGCCAGGAAACAGCAGTAGGATTCCAGTGTCACTCCACAAACCATGAGAAGCTGCTGAAGTCTACATGATTTGCTGTCATTATCCCATCCTTTACTACAAATGCACATCATTTTTTTCAAGACAACTAAACCAGACACACACACACACACACACACACACACATTTTTGTAACCTCACACTAATATACAGTATCCCCACCCCTCTATGGAGTGGGACTCATGCATCTGGCAAGACCTTGTTGTCATCGGCTGCGTAGGGCTGAGGTCAGAAACAGTCACTGAAAGCAGACTGCATTTTAGAGCTGATCAGCGGCGTAGCCAGGTTTTCGGGCGCCTTGGGACAAAGTTGTTTTTGCGCCCCTCCAGCCCTCCCCAACCCCTTCGCATCCACCCAGCAAGGGAGGGGGCGATCCTGGGCAGGCACATGGGTGGGTGCACAGGTGTGTGCGTATGTGCGCATTAGCATGCATGCACCTTACCTCTCCCACGGTGGTTCCGAGCAAGGCGAGGAAGAGTTGGAGGAGGAGGAGGAGGAAGAGGAGCAGGAGCAGGAGCAGGACACCACAGCCACCGCGCTCGCACGCCTGCTTGCCTGCTTGCTTTGCCGCTCGCCTGGCACGCAGTGGCGGAGGCAGCTGCTGTGACAGAGTGGGTCCCGTCGCCAAGCCTGAGGACTACTGGCGGGAGGGCGCAGGGCTTCCTCCTCCTCCTCCTCCTCCTCCAGCTGCCCCCAGATTGCTGTGCCCGGGACAGATGTACCCTTCTGCCCCCCCCCCAAGATATGCCCCTGGAGCTGAAGCATAACATTGCAGAGAAGCGACTGATAAGGCTGTCTTTTGAGTCTGAGAAATAGGTTCTCAAAAGCATCTGGCGATGAAATCTTGAAGGGCGGCCACCGCACACGGATTGGCACAATTCTAGAGTTAAGAGGAATTTTGAATACTGCTCTGTGACACTCTGACACTCACGCAGGTGAACAATTTCCTTCTTCTAGCATCTGTGTCATTTCAGCCATCTAAATCCCTCACTGCTTTGCCTCTGCTGATGACTCTAGGTTCTAACAATACGACAGAAGAATATTATGAGGCAAGACAAACCTCTTCCCAGGAGATAGCAGAAGACTACCAGAAAATAGTCCTCTGATTTTTTGAAGGGTTCTCATTCATTTGAAGAACTGTTGAGCACTAATTAATTTAAAGTTTTTAAAAAAAAAATTGGAGGAAGATTAAGCATCCTTAAGTTGTGGATCCACAATGATCTTCTGGACAGCTGCTTCTGCATGAACGCAGGCCGGCTAGTTATGCTCTAGGCCTGTTCAAATTGTGATTTCCGATTTGGCAGCCGTGTGTGCATCCTGTTCAGCAGTGCACATCTTCTCTTTTGGGGACGTATGAGCAACCAGCCTAGGTATACTGGCCAAGGTCCTACTATGGCTCCACGGAGGAGGAAGCCTCGGCAGCAGAACGATGCAGGCCACACTCCTTAGGTGAGTGTTGCCATTCCAGAAACAGCGCTTCCCATAAAGGAAGCCCAGTCTACACTTCTGGAAAGAAGGACCCATGTCAGCCTGGTTGCACAACAGTCCACGCTATGTAAGAAGCTTAACTGAACAGTATCCTGGCCATATTGACTAAGGAACCTAAGCCAAGACAGCAAACGAATCCAATTCAAGCCTTCTGTACGTACAGATACCACATTTTCCCATCTATAAGATGCCCCCCATGTATAAGATGACCCCACCCCCAATTTCCCAACCTAAATAGTTTTGCAACCACACAGTTCTCTCCTCGGCTTACTTTCGTGTATAAGACGACCTCAATTTTTAATCTAACAATTTTTAAGACAAAAATATAGTCTTATACATGGAAAAATAAATTTCCTTTCCATGTCTTCTCTCCAGTACAGCCTCTTCACCTAGAAAAACATTCCATCTCATTACAGAAATGCTACATGGTTTCCATCCCTCATAATGGAATTTTTCTTTTTTCCCTGCTTTTTTTTAACTGTTCATGTGCTAACAGAAATGCTACATGGTTTCCATCCCTCATAATGGAATTTTTCTTTTTTTCTTCTTCTTTTTTAACTGTTCATGTGCTTTTCTTTATCTTTAATATTGCCTTTTTAATTGTTGCAAGATGCCTCTTCTAATTCCCTGTTCTTAAACTTGAATATGTCTTAAATGTTCTGGGCTGTATATTGTCCCCCATGATTTGTAAGCTGCCTTGGGTCCATTTCCAAGGAGAAAGGCAGGGTAAAAATAGTCTAAATAAATAAATTAATAAATAAGGACCTTCGACTTGTTCCTTTGATCTAACTTTTTCAACGAACTAATACTCCCATGTCCTTGGCAGTCTCTCCCCCCTCAACTCCCAGCTTCTTTCAATGCCTTAGAATAGGGAAAAATAAAAATTAAAAGGGCTGACTGCACTGCATGGAACAGCTATGATGGAAGGGCCCGTCCTAGGAAGCGAAAGACTAGAATTTGTTGGAATGGAGTACTAACTGTTAAAAACCGAGCCAATCTCTCCTGGGCCAAATCTTTGTTCTTCTGATAAAGGCTGACAGTCCCCTTGGAGGGGGGGGGGAAACAGTGTGGCAAACATACTGAAATACAAAGGCATCATTTGGACACAGAAATACTCAAACACCTTTTAGATCTTGGCAAACAATTCCGCCCCACACTTGTTCTGTTGTTAATATTCGGCAACGAGCATGTAGAGAAATGACACGAGATAGACGAGGCCACAAACACCGTAACAGCATAAAAGTGGTCCATGTGAAAGCAATACACCTTAGATTTCATTTTTGTTTATCATATTACGTCAGCTTTCCCCCCAGTTCATTATGGACAAAGTGGTAGCACCGTGAATATACTGAAGACATGGCTGAGTAAGGAAAAATAAACAAAAGGCTTCCGCCAGCATAGTTGAAGGCCCATTTCAGGCGATTCCCTCCAGTCTCTTTTGAGCATCCCTAAAACACTCTTTCGTCCACGATGAAAAGACAAAAGTGCAATGGAGGGGATGGGGCAGCACCCCTTTCTTGTTCGGCTGTTTCTCAAGCCAAAGTTGACTGTCGACTGTGTAAAATTCACAGCGTTGTCACGAGAAAAGGGAGAGGAACAGGGCTTTAGACTGAACTGCCTGTTTATGGCTGCGTCAGCCCATGAGGACTCGTTTTTAAAATACCCCAAACACCCGAGAGGGTAATCACTTCCCTAGGCCCAGTTAGCAGCAAACGATGGTTGGCTCTGTAGCAGGATACTGTGAATAATAAAATACACAATTATAAATGCATGGCTACGCCAATACATGACTTTATTTGCATTGGAGGTAAATCCTTAGCAAACTGTTGTTCATCGCATTAACTATCTCTCAACTATTTACCCATTGCTTGATCAAGCATTATTCTTCTGTTAGGCTCGAGGCAGGCCATCTGATGGTGTCTGACGGCCCAGATTCAGCCAGATTCTGGAAAGGTTAAACCAGTGGTTCTCAAGCTGTGGGTCACCAGATGTTGCTGGACTGCAACTCCCAGAAGTCTTCATTACTAGCTGAGCTGGCCAGGATTTCTGGGAGTTGCAATCCAGGAACTTCTGGGGACCCACGGGTTGTGAGAACCACTGGGCTAAACAGAGTGAGCAGGTGGTTGCGATTCATGATCACAGCAAGAGGCTGCCGGTGAGAATCAAGACAGCTTCTCTAGAGGTCCAACACGCTTTGGCCTTCTCCCCCCTAGGCATGGGAATTGAAAAACCATGAGTCAACCTGGAGTGACCTACAGTCAAGGAAGCCCCTGCGCTAAGAAGTACAGTCCTAAGCTTGCCACATCAAGCTTTTTGGTTCAAAAACAGTACAAAACCGGGAATCAATCAGGGAACTTCAAAAAATATCCGTGCAGCCATGTTAGGTGGATGGTTATGGAGAACAAAGTTAAACAGACAAACGGACAAAGCAATGTCTCCAGGTCGGGACTGCAGTTGGAAGTGCAATGCTGAACCTACAAAAGGGGTTTGTTCAGCTCAAACAGCCTGTGGACATGTTCGCTGAGGAATGTGGTGAGTTATAACTGGCTAGAAAGCTTAGGGAGTTAGAACATAAGAACGTAAGAACAGTCTTGTTGGAACAGGCCACAGCCCATCCAGTCCAGCATTCTGTCTCACACAGTGGCTCACCGTTTGCTTCAGGGTATTCCCAAGTAGAGCTGCCTAGATGCTCTAAGTACATCTGATCTCACTTGATTTCAGAAGCTAAACGGGGTCGACCCTGGTTAGTACTTGTATGGGCAACCGCCAGGGAATACCAGGTGCTGTAGGAGCCTGGAGTAGGAACTGGCAAATCCCTCCAGTATTCCTGCCAAGAAAACTCCAAGGACATGAGGTCACAAAGAGTCGGTCACGACTGTAACGACGCCACACACACACATTCCCAAGCAGATGTCTTCACCTGCTTACGATTCCCTGCAAATGGCATTGAGAGAGATCCTGCCTCTCTCTCCAACCCAGAGGTTGTCCTTAGGCATCCATCATGATAGCCATGGATACCCTTGTTCTCCATGAACTTGTCCAATCCTTTCTTAATGCTGTCAAGGCTGACCGCTGTCACCACTTAGGCATCTGGCTGTGGAGCCAGAGGCTGGGAGTTCATTTCCCCACTGTGCATCCCCGAAGAGCCAGACCAAGAAGTCTTGGGCAAGCTGCACAGCTCCAGAAGTGACCCCAGAAGAAGTGGTTGGTAAAGAGCCCTAAGAGTGGGTCAGTTGGTCAGCCTTCAACAGCTGGTTTGAAATTGGGGCCAATGGAAATCGTGCCTACCTAAACAATGAAGCGGCCAGTTCAACAGTGTGCAACAGGATACAACACAGCAAGCCTGCTCGCACTACTTGAAAACAACTTGAGAATCCACTGAGAACATCTAAACGCATCTGACTTCAGTTCCTTTCCCTTCCACTTGCCTTCCTCCACTTCTTCTCCCCCCGAAATTGGCAGGTGGACCATCATGTCCTTCAATAGGCCTGTTCAGATCAGTGCTAGGGCTAACCTGCAATGTTTGCAGCCCTTATAACAATTGGATCCTTCATTCAATGCACTTCCTTACCCTCCCTTTTAAAGGCTTATTGCTTATCAAACACCATGTTAGTTCCTTGTTCACAATGAGGTACAACAAAATCAATTTCCTGCAATTTTGTCTTCGTTTGCCCATACACTTCAGTATTCAACAGCCTGGAAGTTTCAGCTGGCCCCAGTGGTTTGGGTATCTGCCTGAAGTGCCCAGAGGTTGGGAGATCAATTCCACCCTGTGTGTCGCTGATAGTGGCTGGACTCTGTGGTCCCCGGGCATGATTTCAGCTCATTGATTACAACCCTGCAGTTCTAAGATGTTTTGATGATGTGATGAGCCACTTCATACTCATTGCTCTTTGCCTTAACTACAGTAATACCTTGGTTTAAAAGCATTTTGCAGGATGAGAAAACATTTATTCTAAATTTTGCTTTGATCAACAAGCAATGTCTTAATATACAAGCACTGGAGCAGGTCACATGATCACAAGTAAGCTAATGGTGGCTGTCTCTCTTTCTCTCCCTTGCTGCTGGATTGTGGGGGGATTGTCTGGAATGTTCTACCTCAAGCAAGCCTCCAAAGCAGAGGAAGGAAAGAGGAACAGAGGTCTCCCTTGCACCAGCCAGGCATGTTTTCAAAGGTGAGTGCAGGTTAGGTGTTTGTTTATATTTTTCTTTAATTTGTTTCCAACATCCTTTCTTATTTTTCAAACTCTTTCTAATCATGGGGCAGCTAGTGTGTATAGGACTACAAATTGCATTTTATTATTGTCACATTAAAAACATAGTAAAATCCAGTTGTTAGTCCCAAACAGAGCAGGTTCTGCAGCCAGGTACCTAAACTACTGTGTGGACATGGACTTCTAGACAAGTTCTTTTGTGAGTTTTTGCATTTTGTATGTACAGTATATGGTCGATGGTAGGCATGGCTCTCTCGTTTTGGAATGGGTCTGGTTCTGAAATGAATCATGGCAGAACAGGTGCCATTCAGAACTGGGATCCAGCCTCCAGAACGAAATCAACTACTGACTTACCTTGACTTACCTCGCACAGGGCACAACTCCAATTAGAAAGCCTCCAATGCGTCATCATTCCTTCTCCCTGGCACTGGCCAATCAGGAGCTGTGCAAGGACATGCATGATCCTGCCTCCCTGTCTGACTGGCCAGTGCCAGGGAGAAGGAACAATGATGGGAGGCTTCTTCCTGATTGGAGTTGCGGCCTCACACAAGGTAAGGCAAGATAAGTCAATGGGTGATTTCGATCCAGAGTCTGGATCCCGGTTCTGAGCGGTACCTGTGCTACTGTGATTCGTTTCGGAACTGGACCCATTCTGAAACAAAAGGGCCATGCCTAGTCTATGGGGCCCCAGAATGAATCATCTGACTTTCCATTATGTTTATCGGTAAAATTACTTTGATATGTTTTGATTTACAAGCATATTTCTGGAATGGAATATGTTCATAAACCTATGTACTGTATTACTGTATTGCCTTTTATGGATGTAAGCCACTACCTATTATGTGTCTTTTATATGAATCTATAGGATCTCATAGACTTTGTGTTTATAACTACTTATAATGTTATGTGATTACATTGACGCTATGTTTTCAATGTTAGTTTCTATCACTCATAATTTATATGGAACTTTAATCTCCTTTTAACTGCTCCCGTTTTCTTGTAGCTTTAATGTAATGTTGCCTATTAATGGCTGTGAGATGTCCCTCAATACCCTGTTCTCAATACCTGAACATCTCCTAATTATACTGGACTGTATATTATCCCTCATTACTGTAAGCTGCCTTGGGTCCTTTTCCAAGGAGAAAGGTGGGGTAAAAATACTCTAAAATAAAAATAAATAAATATTGTATACTAATTGTTTTCAGCTTTACATTGTCTTCCAGTGATGCAAGCCAACTTGGACCCTTTTAAAGGAGAAAATAATGGTAAAAATATATTAATTAAATAAAAGCTCATCTGAGAACTCCCTACCTAGAAAGCCCTGAAAAGGGCCACCAGAAGTCAATACTGATTTGATGGCAAATAATTCTTATTAGTCCAAAAAGGCAAGTTTCCCAGACCTTGCTTGTAGCAGTAAATTCAACTGTTTGTTATTCTGAACTACTACCCAATTCAAAGTAATGCCACTCCTACAGACACCAAATATATCATCATGTTGTGTGTGTGGGGAGGGAATCAATTAGGCAAGCTATTTACATGTGAGAAGCATAAGAATCGCCTGGAAAAGAATTGGTGTGATTCAACTGGTTTAGCATCAAAATACTCTCAGAATGTTGTTGCTATTATTATAAATTTTCACAAAATGCAGATTGTGATTCTCTAAGAATGCAGCATCCTTATTTAGTCAATGAGTTTAGATGCAGCTTTTGTGAAAAATGCAACTTCATGCATCTTCATGACCTTTTACACCACCAGTGGGATACTGGCTTCTGTTTCTTCTAAAGGAGACCAGGTGCCTGACCCCCTAATATATAAATCAGCTAAGGAATATCTGGGATGCCAATGGAGAATGGGGTTCCAGTTCTACCACAAACCTACAAAAACCAGAGACCTCCATTAGAGAGAATGGCTGGTCATTCAAGGCCATCATCATCCCCAGGCAATGAATAACCCTGGGAGTGTTATGTCTGCAGAAGGCCTTTTCTTGCACCTCTCCAAACTCTTCTAGGGTAACTAGGAACCTATTTTTGAGATGTGGGTATGGCATTTCCTGCTTCCCTCCTCCTGCTGTTCACCCATTTACTTCCTGGGCTGGCGGCTCAACCTCTGCATCTTACTCTTCACAATAAGAAAATGACTCGTACGCGTCACAAGGGATGGACAGGAAACGAAAAACGAAATGCTGTTTCATCATTTTGTTACGTAATGTAATAAAACAAGGAAGCAGCATTTCGTTATACAGTGACCCCCCGCCTACCGCGGGGATTAGGGACCCAACCTGACCTGCAATAATTGAAAATCCGTGATATGCGGATGCAGGTTGGGTTGGGCCTGGGGCATCTGGCTGGGGGCTCTTGTACTTACCCCCAGCCTGGTGCTGTGCCGAACGGGCCTGTGAGGGCCTTTGCAGGTCTTTTGGAGGCCCCAAAAGGGCCTCCCTGTGAACCAGAAGTCATTTCTGAGGCCTCCGACAAGCCCTCCCCCCTTACCCCAGGGGGCCTTTTTTCATATACTGTGGTCCCGCGATATAGTGGGACCGCAGTATATGAACCACAAATAGGCGGGGGACCACTGTAGTCAAAACGAAATTATCATTTTTCCATTGAAACAACCCGTTTTGTTCCATCATTTTTGGGCTCCTGCCGAGCTATTAATGACTGGCGCCTTTTAAACCTGGCCCAGTCGGTACCAGGGGTACCCCCGGTGCCGAGTGAGCCAGGTTTAGAGGACTCCAGCCATTGACAGCTTGGCAGAAGCCCTTCAAAAATGGCTCCCAGAGTCCCAGGCACCAAATCTGGTGCCTCTAGGACCCAGGGAAGCCATTTCATTTTGTTTCATTTCATTTCATATGAAAAAAAATTTTTTTTTCATAAGAAACGAAACAAAACAAAACACGGGTGAGCACAAAACAAAATGAAATGAAACATTATTTTTCTGTTTTGTGTCCATCCCTACTCATCACAATAAGAAAACCACTTGCTCACACAGTACCCACTTCATTTGCCAATAGCAAGGCCCTGTGCTGAGTCTTCTGATATCTGTGCATGCTACTGTTGGTGAGGTGGCCCAAGACCCGGCCATACTTAGGCATCTCCTTGCAGCGTGCACACTTTACCATATCAGCATCTGTTCCACACTGCTGAAAATGCTTCCCAATTATTGATTTCTTAGGTGCTCCACCTTTCGCAGGATGTTCTTAACAGAGATAGCTAATTTGTCATCACTACTAGTTCCAGCAACCCATGGGGCAAATCCAGCTAAGAAAGGCAGGGTTGACTTCAGTGACATCTGCTTTTGAAAGAGTGCCCACATAAGTGAGCCTTCGGTCTCTTCCAATGCATGTCAGAAACACATGTCAGATGTGTATCTAGTTGAAAAGTAGTACTGTACAAACCCCAAGGCTGCTTTGAGATTTGCTGAGAATGAGGCCTGGGGGTGGGGTAAGCCCTTTCATGAATTATTATACTGTATATGAATTATATGAGCCTTGTAGCACAGCGGTTAAAATACTGGGCTTGCAACTGCTCACAATCTGGGGTTCACTCAGCCTTCCATCCTTCCGAGATTGGTAAAATGAGTACCCAGCTTCCTGGGGGTGGGGGGTGGGGGAAACAATGAGAAGTGTGCGTAATTACTTGTGAACCCTCTAGACCAGGCATGTCCAAACTTCGGCCCTCTAGATGTTTGGGGCCACAACTCCCACAGTCCTTTGCCATTGGAAATACAGGCTTGGAGTTCTGGGAGTTGTGGTCCAAAACATCTGGAGGGCCGAAGTTTGGACGTGCCTGCTCTAGACTAAAGAGCGCTTGAAGTGCTATGGAGTGGTATATAGGCAGCATATTTTGCTTTGTTTTTTGAATTTAAATGGAGCTGCATGGAATGGATATAGGAGACAATGCTTGGTGCTCTTCGTAAATCTCTTTCCAAACCACAAAAACAGCAGCCCTGATACTCCCCAATCTAACTGGGTTAGTCTGAACGCTGATGCCATCCCTGTCCCTCTCTGGCACATTGGCTTTTTGGGAGAAAAGTGCTTTCTTCTTCTTCTTCTTCTTCTTCTTCTTCTTCTTCTTCTTCTTCTTCTTCTTCATCATCATCATCATCATCATCATCATCATCATCATCATCATCATCATCATCATCATCATCATCAT
>JAHTLZ010000074.1:6174618-6194866 GCA_023846285.1 Phrynocephalus versicolor | reverse complement strand
TCTTCTTCTTCTTCTTCTTCTTCTTCTTCTTCTTCTTCTTCTTCTTCCTCCTCCTCCTCCTCCTCTTCTTCTTCTTCCCACCCACCTCCCAGGTTGTGGGGCCTGCTCTTCTAGTATTTGTCCCCCCCTTGGCACAGTCCCAGACATGGTCCAGGTGAAACACAGACAACTTCATGTCATTGTCAAGGGTGCTCATTCAGCATTGTTTTCATCGTCCCCGCATTCAGGATCCGCTGACCTCCAGGGTGAGACCCTTTTTGGCCTAAGCTGGAGATGTAAACATGGTTCAGTGAAGAAGGAAGAGGAATCTGATTGGTCTAGGAATACCATGTGACTGATGTTTCCCATGCTAACGGACAGTCTGAATTGTGCTTTGAGAGGGCGAGAAGATACTTTCAAATAACCAACGTGTGTGTGGGGGGGGGACACACCTTCTGGTGTCTGTGCCTGTTTCCCGATCTCATTGGTGCATGTCATTTCAATGTTTTGCTCTCAACCTGAACCCCCTCCCTTGAGAAATCTATGGCAACCAGAGTCAGAGGACACTGATTTCTCTAACCCCACTGCCCTTGGTGTCAAAAGGTCTTTGAACTTTACTTCTCAATAAAATACTCCAGGATGCCTGGAAAAAAAAATAAGTTTTCACTTTCACGTCTTCCTCTAGCAAGCAGAAACATACACATATTGCTTTCTAATCTATGGAAGTAAATGGGACTTCAAATATTGGAAATTATTATTACAGATACTCAGAACTATCAAATCTGGATTCAGACATATTTGGAACTACCCAAATATTGAACTGTTTGATAAGTTCTGTATATTTCTGAATCTGAATGGGTGTCCCTATTTAGAAAGTCTACTAAGGGTCATTTCCCCTAAAACGTCAGTACAAAATTAGTCTTAAAAAGCACACGCTTGTCTTGAATTGGTTCTCGCTCTTATCTCCAAGGTTTGGATGCCCCTTTTCCAAAATAAATGACTGCACATGCCTCATAGATAGAGAAGCTAAAGGCAATAAATCTACTGTAATATGAAAGTGGACTGGGACTTGCTTATACCCATAGACCTCACTCCAAATCGGATTTCTAGAGCTTTTTTGTTGCTTTCTGTTATTAGGGTTAGACAAGGGAATGCCCATAATTGTTGGGTCACTAACATTTACAAAGGCACGTCACACCCAAATGGGCGGGGGGGTGGAATACTGGATGCTTTATTTACATCATATTTCCCCACGATCCTGCAGTGACATGCACAGTACAGGACTTAGGAATTTTAAGGGTCCTTCCTTGTATTACTGTTAATGCAACCCACCATCTCACTAAGCTCACCCATTTGAACTTCCATCCCTGATGGTACCAGGAGCAAAAAGAGGTTTAAATCTGAGAAGTGCAGCTCAGCAGTTTATAAAGAAAGATAAGTCAACTGGAAAACACAGTATGTGGGAGAATAAAGTGAAATATTTCTGAGTGGAGGAGGCTCCCAAGAAAATTGTACTTACACCTAGTACTGTACCCAAATAAGCTTGCAAAATACTTCCGAGGCCCTGAGAATGCAACAAAGCCTGGGTTATTGACCCTAGAAAGCTGCCAAGGATGATGGTGGTGGTACATTCGACTCAATGGATCACAAACCCTGCAGACCTGTGTGACTCCTTGGTTGCATCTATAAACCCAATCAATGCAGCAGCCTTGCTCGGTTTGGTACCCGTCCAATGTATGGGACTACAATTCCTGTTATCCCTATGGGGGCCCACAGCTTCCACGAGAACCGTACAATGTGCAAGTGTATGAGTACTGAATATTCCTTCAAGCAAAGCAGGGGAAGTGAGATAGTCATTATGTAGGATAAATACTAAAGGAAGTCCTTGAGCAGAGACAACCAGGAAATGTACCTATGTAAGTCTTCCTGCAGTGCAATATTGCCAACAAAACCTCTAAACATTTGTGTTCTTTTGTACAATCATGTCTAAAGCAATGGTTCTCGGAAACATGAGACTTTGTAGCCTAAATGATCATCCATGGATCCTCTCTCTGCCAGCCTCTTGGCTGAATCAAAGGACAGCACATATACACACCTCCCGATCAATGCACCAAGGGCGATGGCAGTTGCATTCACAAACAGCTGCTTCGCCAAAACATGGGTTTAAGGCTAAAAGGGCAAGTCACAGAGGAGAATGGAAGCCTCTGCTTTTGATTTCTACAAACCACGGTTTAGTATCATGTTTGAACGCTGAACTGTGTTTATGTTTAACTAGGCAGACCCTGCTTTATGATCGATACAGAACATCCTAGTTTCAGCAGGAGGAAATATCTTCCATGTATTCTTGCAGGCCTTCATGGCTGGGATCTGATAGCTGTTGGTGAGTTTTTTGGGCTGTTTGGCCGTGTTGTGGAAGTATTTCTTGCAGACGTTTCGTCAGACTCTGTGGCCGGCATCTTCAAAAGGCAAGGATCTCAAGGAACTAGGAGTTCTCTCTGTGCTCTGAAGATGCCGGCCACAGGGTCTGGCGAAACATCTGAAATAAAAACTTCCAGAACATGGCCAAACAGCCCAAAAAAACGCACAACAGAAATATCTTTCCTTTGTTGGTTGAAGCAGAAATTAAGAGCTAGTCAAACAAACAAAAATGACTGAATAAAAGACCATTCCCTAAGCAAAATGCTGTCCATGAACTGCTACCTGTAACATTCTGAACAATACAGTGATTCCAGTAAAACCAACCAACCAACCAACCTTCCTTCCTTCCTTCCCTCTTTCCTTTCTCTTTTCCAGAACAGTGTCAGACATGAATTTGCAATCCACATGGAACCTGTCCGTGAGGGAGGCCTGGTGAGAGCCAGAAGCATATTGCATCAAGTTTTTTTTTTTTAAAAAAATGGCTGACCAAGAATCGTGCCAACTTATCACACCATGGCAGGTTATTTCCTACATTGTAGCTGTTCTTGGGGAAATTACTGTTTTTGTTTGACTTTACCCTGGAGGAATCCAGTGCATTACAAATGATAAATCAATATCATTCTGCTGCACTTGCTGTTCTCATATAAATCATGAAAGCAATCAAACTTTTAAAGCCGAAAATAAATAAATAAAAGGTTGGCATATTGCAGAGACAGAGTGAACAGAAGGAAGAAAGTGGGGAAAAGATCCTTGTAAGAATTTTATAACTTTCTTAATTTTTCTGCAACCCCACTTCCCCTTCCCTCCTTGTTACAATCCATTGGATATACCCTTCCCCCACGAGATGCTGTGGCTTATGTGGGGACACAGAAAGTGGGGGGGAGGAGAGGAGTTTCTTAAATTGGGTAAATCCACATCCAGGGTTCCTACTTTCCATGATTCTCCCTTTTCCTTTCTAGGTGAGAGAGTTTTTTCACCCATAGTTTTTAAGCTTTAGTTGGAAGGATTGGAAGGATGAAGGGAGCTCTGAAGCAAGTTTGCCTGCCACCCACATGTTATACAGTGGACCCTCGTATAACAAATGGTTTGTATAACATAAAATTTGTACAACATAAACAGTTCCGGAGATGGGGGAAATTTGCTTAAGAGAATTGTCTATGGGGCGAATCCGTACAACATAAAATTGTCACGATTAGGGATTACTCTGTTTTCAATGCATTCCTATGGGGAATTTGTATAAAGGAAAATTTACTTAACATAATTTCATTGCTATTAACATTTAATGTTGGTAGTGTTTAGCTTGTAAAATTAGTATTATTAACATATTAATTAAATAGCTAGCTTTGACCTGTCCTCTGCTGAAGGTAGATGCCAACCCCACTCTTCTTTTACAAAGGGAAATGTACCTCTATCTCCTTTTGCACAATAGTCGATAGCCCCGTCTTGGCCCTATAAATGCATTAAATGCAAAAATCTTAAGACAGCACAGCAACATGTCTATGGTATTTCCCAGCATTTATGGTTACAGTCTCCACCACAGTCTGAAAATATAATCTTAACTAGAGCCTTCTTTTTCCACTGTATTTCCCCTCCCACATGGCTATGCAGGTCTTCTTCTTCTACTTTTTCAAGTGCCATGCCCTCGAAGAACGTTGGCGGTCAGTGGCCTAAACTGGTTTCTATCCAGTGACAAATCCCTGCTGTTCTAACACCAGTTGGATGTGACCGTCCCACCACTTGGGGCAAACAGAGGTGCACAATGAATAATTCTTTGTTTGTTATGATTAGGGATTACTCTGTTTTCAATGCATTCCTATGGGGAATTTGTATAAAGGAAAATTTGCTTAACATAATTTCATTTGGAACAAATTAATTCCTTTATGCAAGGTATCACTGTAGAGCCTTTTGAAATACCTCTTCTTTGGACATCTGGATATTATATTAAATGCACACAGAGTGGAATATAGTAAATCTAGTGAACGATGAAGAGTTAAGGCAACCTGGGTTCAAATCCCCGCCTGGCCATGGAAACTCATGGGAGAGGGAGGGAGGTTTGCACTGGCAAAGCCCATCTTAAATACTTGACCTAATCATCTTGAAAACCTTGTTAGAGGTTGGATGCCACTTGACGGCCCTTAACAATGACATTAGTAATATGGCCAGGCCAAGTGCGCATCTGCTATGTGCATCTCCGTTTAATCCTATTACTTTCATGTTCTCAAAACCCAAGTGCATAAGGTTAAATAAACAACCACACAAATAACACAATGGAAATCCTGAATGGAGCCACATGGCATGCAGCTCAGGGGGGGGGAGAGCTTGAAAATTGTAGCGCTATGACACAGACTCTCTGGCAGACGGAGCTCTCCTCTGTAAGCCCGGGGTCTGTAATGTGTAGAAGAGATTCCTGCCAGAGACATGTTTGATGAAGAGGCCAGAGGTGGTTCCCTGGGACCACTGAATTCCTCGCTCAGGGATGTTAAGACTGGCCAGTTCTCTGATGCCCTTCTGCAACTACAGAAAGACTGTCCTGTACAGGATGGAGATTGGCTGAGGACTGATAGGTTATGTTTTTATGCTAGAATTATGTTTAACTGACATGATGATATGTGGCTTTTAACAGTATCCCATTTCAACATGACAGTCCGTTCAATCGTCTTTTGGTGTCTACAATATGCGGCATAAACAATTACAGTATATAAAAAAGAGACCTTTCCCCTATATTGTTAGCGGCAAACTAAAAGCAGGGCATGGGATACCGAGTTAGATGGACCTGTATGGAGTGGATCTGGGAGGCGATGCCTGGTGCTCTTCATAAAGCTCTTCCCCAACCGCAAAGGCAGCAGCCCGGCTACTTGCCCAAGCTAACCAGGTGAGTCTGAATGCTGATGCCACCTCTGTCCTTCTCTGGCTCATCGGCTTTTTTGGGAGAAAAGTGCCTTCTTCGCCTCTTTATTTTGGCCCCTTGATATGGTTGCCCTGGTCGGATTGCACAAAGATGTCTCCAGGACATGTCTTAGATTCACTTATATCTGTCCTATCTGAGATATCTAAGATTTGATTTTCCTCCTCCTCCTCCTCCTCCTCCTCCTCCTCCTCCTCCTCCTCCTCCTTCTAAGCAGCCATGAAGGGTCCCAAAATGTTTTGGGTCTATGAGTCATATCCACCGTATTATTTTCAAGGAGCAGATTTAGCAGAGTGGTTCACAAAATGGCCCCAGGAAAACATTCCACCTGCAACATACCGCAGCTCTGATGAGAATCCTCTCTCCGGAGCCTGCTGGGATTTTCCCCCCTCTTCATTTAAAATAATTTTATTCAATATGAAAGAAAAGAAAAAAGACAATGCTGCTTCATACGCCCACCGCATATGAAAATAGGTTCCAACCTCTTGCCCGGATTTCCAACCAATTTTTGAATAACTAGAATCTGTGATAATTCATTTCACAGGAGTCAGATATCATTTCCATATTACTTTATAAAAGTTAATCTGTACTTGAACACTTGTCCAGGCAGACGTATAAGTATGCCAGTGGCAGAGCTTGGAGCACTAGTTTTCAAAAATAATTCATTTATGTGAAATATTAGAAATTGGAAAATTAATTCATTGCTATTAACATTTAATGTTGGCAGTGTTTAGCTTGTTAAATTAGTATTATTAATACATTAATTAAATAGCTAGCTTTGACCTGTCCTCTGCTGAAGGTAGATGCCGATCCCACTCTTCTTTTACAAAGGGAAATGTACCTCTATCTCCTTTTGCACAATAGTCGATAGCCCCATCTTGGCCCTATAAATGCATTAAATGCAAAAATCTTAAGACAGCACAGCAACATGTCTATGGTATTTCCCAGCATTTATGGTTACAGTCTCCACCACAGTCTGAAAATATAATCTTAACTAGAGCCTTCTTTTTCCACTGTATTTCCCCTCACACATGGCTATGCAGGTCTTCTTCTTCTACTTTTTCAAGTGCCATGCCCTCGTAGAACGTTGGCGGTCAGTGGCCTGAACTGGTTTCTATCCAGTGACAAAACCCTGCTGTTCTAACACCAGTTGGATGTGATGGTTCCACCACTTGGGGCAAACAGAGGTACACAATGAATAACTTTTTGGAAAATAATTATTGAGAGGATTCAGAGCAAAGGCAGCAGCAGCCTTCCTGCAAGAGGAAGCTGGGATGTTTTTCACGGTCTCTCCCCTCAATGTCTCTGTAGGCAAAGGAACTTCCAAGAAAAGAAGAGAGATCAGGAATAGTAGCATTTTCAAATGTATATACACATTGGCTTCCTGCAGCATGCACATGATTGCAGCCTGACAAATTTTACTGTGACTTTATTTATTTATTTATTTATTTATTTATTTATTTATTTATTTATTTATTTATTTATTTATTGCATTTTTATACTGCACTGATTTCCCCAAAGGGAATCTGGGCAGATTATATAAATGCAAATAAGAAACAAACAACAATGCAAATTAACTAAACAGTAGTATAAACAAGTAAAATAAGCAAATAAACACATAATACATGCAAGAATCTGGCAAAAGGCAAAAAGAAAAAAAAGAAAAAAACCTAAAAATACTAAAAAAAGGGGGGGGGGAGAAACAATAAACAGGGAAAACACAATACAACAAATTACCTATTGCTGTATGCCTCCTTAAAAAGCCAGGTCTTTAATGCTTTTTTAAAGGCTAGGAGGGACTCAATTTGGTGATAAAGCCAACAAAATTGAAAATAAAAACAAAAAAAAACCCAAAACCAGAACATCCATGTTTATGGTGCAGTTAGCTCTTTGTGTTTGACTTTAAAAGTGCTGAAGGGGTTTGTTCCTGCTGCAATTACAGAACTGGGAGTCAGTTATCTTGGGAATTATCGACAGAGACACTAGGCTAGGGGAAGGAAGACGAGACTCTGATCAAGACTACACTTGCAGTCAACACTTCTTACAGTGTTGTCTGTGAAGATGCTCAGTCATCCCAGTGAGGTTATCTGGACATTGAATCATGGCAACTTCCAGGGTCTGATAGTATAACGCTGAAGACATGTAACTGGAAGTGCTCAACGTTCTTTACTGAGCAATGGTTCTTAACCTAGAGGCTCATGACAGGCTGACAGGCTGTTCATAGGCTGTGTTTAGAAAACTTGGGAAACGCCATAGGTTCTTGGCTGTTCTACCTTAAGGCCATGGCTTCCCTTTGGGAGAGGTGGAGTATGGGCTGACGTGTGCCTGACATGTGCGGGGCCCTGTCAAAACTAACATTTTTCTCAAGCAAAATCCCTATTAATTCCCCCCCCCCAAAAAAAAAGTTATTTAAAAAGATTGCATTTCTAAACCTCATACATTTTACTATGTATTTTTTTTAAACCCTAAACATATTCTGTCATATTGTAGCTGTCAACAGGTTGGTGCGTAAGAAGGTCATGTATAAGACTATCCCTTATTTTCCATCCCAAAAGTACAGTTTCTCTTCTGTGTGTTTCTCTCATTGGCTAACTTCCATGTATAAGACAATCCTAAAGTTTTAGTCTAACAATTCTAGTAAAAAATATAGTCTTATACATGGAAAAATGCAGTAGCATTGGGCTTCTCGGTGGATTCAAGAAACACAAGAAGTCCAAATTTCAAGCTCCAACCCTCATGTTAACTCCCCAACACAGTCGGATTCTTACAGCATCAGAAAACACCCCAGAACTTTAGAACAAAATTTATAATGGTTGACAGTTAAAATGCTACATGGAAGAATCTTGTAATTTTTAAACATCCTCTCCAACTTTTGTTTAATACCACAAATATGGAATAGCTCCAACTCAAGTGTTATTAAGGATTCTGCTTCTCTCTTTGGCTGCCCAGATCTGGCTTGTCCTCATGGTAGATCCTAGTAGGCCTCACTCAAATTTTATTTAAAGAATTTGAATAAAACCATACTTGCACTAAAATCCTCTGGCTTTTCCTGAGTTTCTGTACCACCTTTTCATTCTTGGCCACAGATCACCTGTGCCATGTCTGCCTGGCCCCTGGGGATGATCGTTGTTTCAGTTTAATCAATTCAATTTAGAGAGTCTATTCCCAGAGTTTCTGTTCAGTCGAGCAGTTCTTTTAATTTTACCTCAGAAAATTAACAGCTTGGACATCTAATTCATATCATGCTTTATCTCCACCATCAGCTTGGCAGCAAGTACCTCATAACATCAACAAATTTAACATCTTAAAGGATTAATAAGATCTGTAGATGACCTCGTTGAAGAAATTATATATAAATATGTATGATGAGAGTGGGCTGCCTTTTGGCCTTATTGAGCAAATTTGTTCAGTACTAGAAGAGATCAGTGATCATCTGAGCCTTGCAAAAGAGCTTAGCTTAATCGGAAAACCCTTGGGAAGATGACTTAGTATAACATGGTACTGTGGAAATCTAGCATTTTAGCTCCTGGTGCACTCTGAACCCATCATTCCACAGCAAGTTTTATTTAACCCTTTTTTAAACCTATATGTATATTTGCCATTAACACAGCATTTCTCATTGTATTTCATTACATTAGTATTCAAACTCACATTCGTATCCTCCAGGCCCAAACAAAGAGTTCAAAGCAACAAACTTGATCCAACAGTTTCCTCTTTTCTGACAATACCTATATTGAGGTACGGTGGACTGAGAAGCAGTAAGGAGCTGAAGGTTACCTAGTGAGGCCTGTAGCTAAATGGGGAATGGAACCAGATCTTTCTAGTCTTCATCCCAAAGTCTAACCACTGCACCACACAACCTGGCTTCCTTTCTAAACTCTTCTGAGATTCTTCTCCAGGAAACATCTCTCAAAGGAGAGAAAAACTGAGTCTTGCCTAAAACTATACATGCAGCCCAATGCTACTGCATTTTCCCATGTATAACACTATATTCTTTACTAGAATTGTTTGGCTAAAAATTTGGGGTCATCTTATACATGGAAGTTAGCCAATGAGAGAAACACACAGTAGAGAAACTGTTGTTTGGGGCTGGAAAATTGAGGATAATCTTATACATGGGGGTGTCTTATAGACAGAAAAAAAATACAGTGATTTCCTCAATCCATTTGGAGTACTAAGGGAAAGAGAACTAGAGGAGCCCATCTAAGACTCCATGTTGCAAGAAGGCCATTTGAAGAAGGACAATATACTGTAGTTACACAGACAGTGACTGGGCTTCTTGAACCAAAACCCCAGAACTTTCTGAGTAGTAAGGACTACAACACTGTCTGCCACCCAGCAACTTTGTTTAGCTTTACTGTAGGAGGGGAAGAGAAATGCATTTTCTAAGGAACACAGTTGCAAACATCCTGTGTTGCAGTGCAAAACGGTTTGGCCTTGAATGAACAACCAAGAGACACTAATGTTACAAAATATCATTCCCCACCACTTTTAACAAGAACCGGAACAAGCAACCGGTGTTTTTGACTTTCCTTATGGGAGAAACACACCCGATCTCGCCTGATCTCGGAAGCTAAGCAGGGTTGGACCTGGCTAGTACAGTGGACCCTTGTATAACAAACAGCTTGTATAACATAACATCTGTACAACATAAAAAATTCTGGAGATAGGGGAAATTTGCCTATGGGGAGAATCCGTACAACATAAAAATGGGATTGCTCCATTTTCAATGCATTCCTATGGGAATTTGTATAAAGGAAAATTTACTTAACATAGTTTCAATTGGAACAAATTAATTCCTTCATACAAGGTACCACTGTAGTTGGATGGGCGACCACCAGGGAATACCAGGTGCTGTGGGCACCTGGAGTAGGAACTGACAAATCACTCCAGTATTCCTGCCAAGAAAACTCCATGGACATGGGGTCACAAAGAGTCAGTCACAACTGTAACAACAGAACACCCACACCCATACAGGGGAGAGAGAGTGGGGTTAGCTACAGGGACTGTCATGATGAGAACCTGCACTTCCAGATTTACCACTACAGAACTGGACAAGGACACTACTACTTGCATTATTGCAAGTCAAAATCACCTTCCCCGCAGTGCTTCCTCCCACAGGTTGGGTGTATTAGGCCTCCTCCAAATAAACAAACAGGAAAACAAGAGGAGGAGAAAGAATTGTTGTTTGGCTCTGACCGCCCTGTTGCACTGGGCCAAGTTTATTTGGCTTTTGTCTACTTTGAATCACCTCTTAGCCATGATTAGAAAGCCCTGGCAAGGGGCACAGGGCCGCCTTGCCCAACTTGGTGCCTTCCCTTCCAGATGCCACTGGACCTCAACACTCCTCAGTTGCACAAACATGGCCAACTGCCACAAACCCTGGAAGTTTCACGCTAGAACATCTGGCTTTGAAGCCTCTGGCTGGGTGAAAGCTGCCATGTGTGTGTTGTGTTGTTACAGTCATGATCGACTCTTCATGCCTCCATGCCCATGGAGTTTTCTTGGCAGGAATACTGGAGTGGTTTTGCCACTTCCTCATAAACAAGGTAGGCTTATTTGGTGTCTTATCCCTTAATAAGAGATATCACTTCACATTTTGAGAGGTGATTGATAAATACATTTCTTGTTTTACATTGATATAATGCAGACAGATAGCGGCCTAGATGCCCTATAAGCACATCCGATCTCACCTGATTTCGGAAGCTAAGCAGGGTCGGCCCTGGTTAGTACTTGGATGGGAGACCACCAGGGAATACCAGGTGCTATGTAGGCGCCTGGAAGTAGGAACTGGCAAGCCACTCCAGTATTCCTGCCAAGAAAAACTCCATGGACACGGAGTCACGAAGAGTCGGTCACGACTGTAGTGACACAACTCACACAATGCAGACAGGGCTAGGAAAATGATAGTGTCCAGCAGGCAACAAGATCGTCACCTGACTGCTTTTATCAGGGACAGAAGACATCAAGACTGAATTAATGGAACACTGTCAGGCTTACTACATGTTACTGAAATGGAGCTCATTTCCCCCTTTTCATTTCCTTTGTACACTTACTTGAAAGTAAACTGTCTTCAACAGATAAAAAGGTAAAGATTCCCCCCCACACACGTGTGGTAGTCGTGTCCAACTCTAGGGCTGGTGCTCATCTCCGTATTGAAGCCGAAGAGCCAGTGTTGTGCAAGTCCATGGCCACCGAGCAGGCATGGCTGCAAGGAAACACTGTTTTTACCTTCCTACTTTTTATGGTGGTACCTATTTATCTGCTTGCATTTTACATGCTTTCGAACTGATAGGTTGGCAGGAGCTGGGGTTAACAGCGAGTGCTCAATCTGCTGCCTGGCATCCGGGATTCGAACCCCCGAGCTGCCGACTTTGCAGCCGACAGTTTTCAGTGCTCCAGCCCGCTGAGCCACCACACTCCACCTTCAACAGATATTACAATAATAATTGCATGCAAGTAAATTCTAACATGGAGACCCTTTCCGACAGTTTTTAGGTATAGAATACCCAGTAGTTTACCATTCCCTCCTTCTTCTGGGGTGCTCTGGGACTGTGCAACCTGCCAAGGTTATACATGCTGGCTCGCCAACCCCACCCCAGGAGTATGGTGGGGAATCAAACTTCTAACTTCTTACTTGTCAGACAGATACTTAACTCATTGAAGCATTTAGCCCACTCATCAGATAATCACTCCATAGTAAATGTATTTACAGTGGTAGGTTAAAATGCCTACATCTAATGCAGTGGTTGGTTTCTTTTCTGAATGGCACTTGGCCGCTCAGGAATAACACACAGTACAATTCTGGACTTCATTTCCCCCTGCAATAAAATGTAATGCATTAATAAGGAATGCTGTAAGGCAGCATATTTGCCTTTGCTTGAAACAACGTATGATTTAGGAGGCAGTTTCTACACATTTATTTTAGATGCCACAGCTAAAACAAAAAACCATGATCATAGAGACTGTTGCAGTTGAAGACAAATGAAATGCCTTCCAAGCAGGACATCCTGTTTTAACATTATTGCCAAACAAGATTTTAAAATACAATTTTCATTTTTTTCTAACTCTGTAAATTATTTTTGCAATGATGATGATGTCTAGCCAGTTCTGATTGACGGTGAACCTTCCCAGTCTTCTCTAGCTAGAGAATACTCAGAAGTGGTCTATGCTTCCCTTCTTCTGGGGGTGCCTGGGACTGGGCCTTTTGCCCAAAGCAACAGAGATCTTTTCTGGCTCTACTGCCAGCTAAACTCCTCAGCTGTACATCAACAGATTTATCATTTACTTTTCAACTAATCAATTAAATAACTGATTAATGGGGCTAAGAGGTAGATCATGAACCAAATTAAATATCTTTAATGAGTTCACAGTTAACCAATTGCTACTTCAATTTAAATAAATGTGCATATTTCAAAAACACCACAGTATATTATTTTTAAAATGAGGATAATGATAATTAGAATAATCATCATCATAATTGGGTGCTCTCAAAACATCCCTGACTAATATGGTGGTCCCTTTTCAGTCTTTTCTCAATATCAAGGATCCAGAAGTTGTTCACCATTGCTGAAGTAAAAGAAGACCATCAAAAAAGCTTGTGGTTTTATAACCGAAAGCTTTGTGGTGCAGTGGTTAAATGCCTGTCCTGCAGGTAAAACTGTGCTCAGGACCTGGGGTTCAATCCTAGGTAGCCCGCTCAAGGTTCACTCAGACTTCCATCCTTCTAAGGTTGGTAAAATGAGTACCCAGTTTTGCTGGAGGGGGGGGCAATGTGTAGCCTGCATACTGTAATTAAAATTGTAAACCACGCAGAGACTACTTGAAGTGGTATGGGACGGTATATAAGCAGAACACTTTTTTTCACTTTTAGAAACCATGAGTGTTATTGCTTTCATTTTTAGTCTTTCATACATGACTAGGCTAGAACTGAAAAATCAACAACTCAAATTTCACCTCAGAACGGTTCAGATTACATCAAGAGTCCCAACCCAATTCCCTGCTCAGTTGCAAGTGTTCACATTCACCGAGAGCACCCTCAGGCAGCCAGTTTGTTTACTTCTCAGTTCCAAATGAAACCCTGACCATCCCCCTGGCCAAGGAGAAAGGCTCCCATGGAGTAGGACAGAAAACTGCAAGGGGTTGTTGGCCCCAGCCATTTGGGTGCTGGTGGACACAGTGCTGTGGGCACACTCACAAAACGATTCTCAGTGGGTACACCCATTCGCAAAATGGCGGCCACTGAGGGCGCATGGTCGGTCACAAAGGAACCCTTCGCTTGAACAGTGGCAACTTGGGTCCCCCTCATGTTCATGAACTACAACACCCAGAAATCACAGCACAGTGAGCGCTTCTGGGAGTTTTAGTCCAAGAACATCTGGAGACCTAGGCTGGGGGAAACTGTCCTAAAAGGTGAAATAATTAGGCCAAAATATATACTTCTCACGTGCACAAGGCCAAAGTAGGACCTGATCTCTGAGACACCAAACCAGCTTTTTCATTCTATAATTCTGCACGAGAAGACCCATCTAAGCGAAGGAAGACCAGTAAGTTCCAGAGGCAATTCAGAGATGGCCATTTCTCTTTCTTCCTTGGATGCCAGTATTCGTGCAAGCTCATATGCAGCCATCACTCTATATTTTGGTCATGGATACAGGATGCTAAGTGCCCTGCTGGCTCCAGACTTAGTCATACTCAGAGAGTGGCTGCTTTTTAAACTTCTCAAAGGTGAGATCCAACTGTACACATAACATTTCATTCTGGACCTCTAAGCAAGACAGGCTCATCGCTTATTCATCTTTTCCTCCCACAAGCAAAAAGAGCGCTTCTGCTAACTGCACTGTCTTCGTCCTTTGATGTCTCGTGGGAGAAGAGACAAGGAGAACTGTCTTCGCTGGTCCTTGCTGGTACACATGCTCATTCTACTCCTACTCCCAGGACATCTGGGAAAAACCTGGGAAGCTACTCCTCCTGCTGGAGTGAACACAGCAGCTTTGGCAGGAGTAGCATGCAAACATCAGCAATTCTGCTTGGACTCTAGGCAGGGCTAATGTGCACACATACAAGGGCAGCTAAAACAATAGTTACCCGTAGGTACTCAAGTATAAGTCGATCCCAATTTTGCCTTTTAAAAGTGGGAAAATTGATTGACTCAAGTATAACCCGAATCAATATTTCCCTCTGATGCCTTCCCCAAGCCGGCTGGGGGATGGGGCTGAGGAGGGTGATCCTGGAACACCCCGTGCCTTGCTAGTGCTGGTGGCTTCCCTTTCTCTTCCCCTCCTCCTCCTCCTCCTCCTCTTCTTCTTCCAATGGTGGTGGTGGGGTGGGGGGGGGGAGAAGCGGAAGGTTTTAAAAACTTGCTTCTGAAGAGAAAAAAAGAAGGTTTTAAAGCCTGCCACTTCTCCCTCTACGCACCCAAATGGGGGGAGAGAAGCTGTGGGTTTTTTCTCTCTCCCAAAGCAAGCACGGATGGTGGACATCAACGTTTGCTTTGGGAGAGAGAAAAACATTTTTAAAACCCACCATGTCTCCTTCTACATGCCCAATGGGTGGGGGGAGAAGCAGCGGGTTTTTAAACTTTTTTTTTCTCTCCCAAAGAAAGCACCTATGGCAGACATCAGTGCTTGCTTTGGGGGAGAGAAAAAAGTTTTAAAAATCCGCCACTTCTCCTTCATCCGAATATAAATCGAGGGCCTTTTTTTCAGCCAAAAATAAGGGCTGAAAAACTTGACTTATATTTGAGCATATAGATCAGTGATGGTGAACCTTTTAGAGACCGAGTGCCCAAATTGCAATTCAAAGCCCACAATTTTTTTTGCAAAGTGCCAATACAGTAATTTAACCTGTATACAGGTGGTTATGAAGGGGCGATGTCGGGTGCCCACAGAAAGGGCTCCGAGTGCCACCTTTGGCACCCGTGCCATAGGTTCACCATCACTGATATAGATAATTCATCTGTGTTCCACTTCTACACAAAACAGGCACTGTTGTTTATGTTACTCCTGCCAAAAGCAATTGATGTCTCCTGTTTCAGATACTAGTGGAAAAGGTGCCTGCTACACAGTAGGACCCCCGTATCCACGGGAGATTAGTTCCCGGCCGCCCCCGCGGATAATGAAATCTGTGGATAAAAGTGAATGCTCTTATCCGAGGGTGCTGGAGTGAAAGCAATGGGAGAGTTTGCCAGCACCCTGGCAAACCCCGCCACGGCACTGTGCCACCTCCTCCACTGATCTCGTGGGAGGGGTCTCCCAGGCTGTGCTGCCGCTTTCTCCACCACCACCAATGTCCCATGTGAGCACTGCCTGGGACTTGGACCACCGCCGTCCCTGCCCCCTCACCACCACTCGCCATCTGCGGATGGCAAATCAGCAGATACAGGGGTGCTACTGTATTACAATAATACCTTGATTTACGAGTACCTTGGTTTACAAGTATTTTTCAAGATGAGCAACTATTTCTGATCTATTTTGCCTTGATCAAGGAGCAATGTCTTGCAATATGAACACCCAAGCACGTCACACGATCACAAGTGAGCCAATGGTGGCTCTCTCTCTCCCCCTCTTCTGGATTGTGGATAATTGTCTGGAACATTCTATCTCAGGTAAGCCTCAAAAGCAGAGGAAAGAGAGAGGAAGGCAGGTCTCCCTCCGATCACCCACAAAGGTTTTCAAAGGCGGCTGCAGGTCAGAGGTTTTTTTGTTATATTTATATTTTTATTTAATTTGTTTTCAATATCCTTTATTTTCAACTGTTTCTAGTCAAGTGTGTATAGAGCTATAAGTGGCACTTTATTATTGTCTCATTAAAAACACAGAGCAGGGCAGATTCCGCAGCCAGGTACCTAAACCACAGTGAGGACATGGACTTCTAGCCAACTACTTCTGTGAGTTTTAGCATTTTGTGTGTACAGTATGTGGTCTGTGGGACCCCAGAATGAATCATCTGAGTTTCCATGATTTCTTATGGGGAAATTTGCTTTGATATAAGAGTGTTTTGGTTTACAAGCATGTTTCCGGAACAGATTATGCTCATAAACCGAGGTATTACTGTTCAAGAGGTGCTAGGGACTATTTTTTTTTAAAAAAAATATAAAATCTAATGGGTAACTGTAATCTAAAATAATTTTTTCTATCTATATATGTATGTATGTCTATCATTTGTCGACAGACACCTTTCTCCCAATTAAGGGACTTAATGCATATATCTAGTTTCAGGCAAGACTCAACGAGTTCCAAGGTCTCAGTCAGAGGCTTTCCTTTTAAAAATTTTCTTGGGAACAAACCTCAACAGATTGCCAGCAAACCGTGTTCTTAATTATGAGCTTTTATGAACGAGATGTTCTCATTTTAAATTAATTTGCCCAGGATAAAATATCTTCTTTAAATGAAAAGATATTATCTCAGCCCCATTCCTCCAAGGAGCTATGCTTTTAGGTATAATGGGTACCACTTAATACTGAGCTTTTTTAAAAGGGGTAGGGGAAGCGTGACAGAAAATTGTACTACGTTATTAGAAATCTTCAGTTCCAGTAACAGACTGTCATGGAGGTGGGGGGACGCTCTGCCGCAAAATACTGGAAGCACTAATATAGATCCTTTGCAGGAATTCTACTTAATAACTACTTTGTTAAGTCTAATTAAAACAGTACATTAGGGACCAGCTGGTGGGACGAAACAGAAGTCAAGTACATTTTATAAATCAGAAAGGATAATCACGTGCTGGAGCAAATTAGGGAAGAACATTACTTAGGAACCTTAGGAAAACATATACTCTAAAGATATGTTCTCCCTGTGTTTATAAAATAAAGTTTTATAAACCACTGAGGACTGTCGACAAACATCTTTAGTAATGGGACAAACACTATCCCCGGGGTGATTTGGGAGGAGCTGCTTTTAAATCAATGCAAAATGACAGAGACCGAAGGTTGGGCTCATTTATTAAAATTGTTTTAATAACAGTACAAAATACAGCTCCGAGTGGTTTTTCAGAATATCCAGTAAGCAGATGAACTTTATTCCAGAGTTTAGAGGCCTGAAATGGGTTTGGTTTCCACTAACATATTTGGTAGACCACCACCATCTCTAATTGTTGCCTGTAGTATTTCCATCAAATTGGCAGGGTAGCAACAGCCATCTCCTCCTGAAAGCTGAAAATACAGGCAAAGTATCAGATTACCTCAGAGGGCATTATCCCCCAAAATTTACACCTACAATTCTGTTGTCCCTTTTTTTAAAAAAGGGGGAAATATATGTTCAGAACTTAGAAATTGGTGTGCAAACTAATTTTTCTAATTCATTACATTTTTTTTAAAAAAAATGCTGTCATTCCTTATTTAAAAACTTGAAAGGTTATTCATTGCTACTTTTGTGTCACTTTTCTGTTTTGCCCTTAATAAAACAAAACACGAAAAAAAAAAAAACCTGAAATTAAAGCAAATTAAAGTAAAACCTGAAAAATTCCTGTCAGTTGAGTTTAAGGATGTCAGTGAAAAACAATGTCCCAAGAAGCTGCTTTGATGAGTTGAAAGCGTTACAATCTCATAAGAAAAGGAGTCCAGTTGCCATGACTCATCTTCTGGATAACTTTACTTGGATGAGTGAGAATCTTCACAGGTATATTGAAAACCAGCGTTCAAAAATAATTAGAAAACATTATGTGACATGCCAATAAAGGATCTATGGTTGCTTTCACACGATCACTAAAATCGACTGCAACATGCTCACAGATGAGGAGCATTAAATCGTTTTCCCACGAGCAGTGGACTTAAAAAAAAGTGTGACCACGCCCACTTAAGCACGACCCAGCACATTTTACAGGTACCTGGTCTCGAGGTGGTAAAATCCCCACCAAAACCAAACGCTCCCCGTTACGGTGTCCTTGCTGAGGTTCTCAGTCATGGGACCAGAACTGTTGCGGATTTTCAAAACGTGACTGTGGGAACACCCAAAACAAATACCCAAACCAGTGCTGCACCATTCATCAGTTCCAGATGTAATTGGTTCCACTACTGTACTGCTCTAACAGTTAAGAGGTTTTTCTTGATATTCAGCTTAAATCTAGATTCTTTAAAAATTCTGGTCCAGGAAGAGAAAGTTATCTTTGTAGCAAGGCAAAATCTTTGAAGATAGCTTGCTTTTGAATTCAATGGAAAATTATGAGTCATTGACTTTACAAAAGACCCGTTCCTCATTTATTGACCCAGCAACCTTTAGTTTGGACTTCATGGGGAATAGCTGCCTATGAACACCTGTATTCCTGAATTTCCCAGTACTTCTCTGGTTGAAATCTTTTACTATCTTTTAACTATCTTTGATGCCGTTCTGCATTTCATATCAAACACTTTGAGTCACTAATCTGGTATTCTTGGGGGGAAGGGCGTTTGACTGGTGTTTTCTGATTTTGTGAAAAATCTCCTGACTTCTTTCTTTCTTTTACCATATCAGAGCATTTTATAATGCAGAATTATGGACATACAGTATATGAAATATAGGTAAAATAATTTTTTAAAAAACCCTAAGATGTTAAGATAATTGGACGATTTTGACCATTAGTGGGCTACATCAATATCATAATCTCAGTCATTTGCTAGAGCTTCCTTTGTACATTTAGTGGGACATGAACTGCATGCACACAAGTGTTGTATCCAAGAAGCTCCCTTTTATTTGATTATTATTTGATTAAGTCAATTAAGTGACTTCCAGATGGTCCAGCTCGAGTTCTGTCCTCGTGAGAGAACACTCTTCATCATCCATCCATCCATCCATCCATCCATCCATCCATTCACTGGACAATGCATGTTGTTTTTGCTCTACATACGTTTAGCCTCACCTCTTCCGGTTTAATTTTTAGAGGTTGCAATGTGTGCAAAAAACACTCCCTATGTTTTTTTTTGCTTGCCCCTCTCGACATACTGATTGAAGAGGTACCATACCATTTCAAGCATCGTCAACGATACAAAAATCACCTAAAACCCATATGGATGCGTAAACGAGCTGTCTTATGCTTTCAGGCTCTGCAACGTAAGCCTTTGCCATCTCAAATGTGCTACTTGATGTATCGTGTACATGCTGGTTTTTGCAGATGATGCAACATTAGTGCTGGATTTTGTCTAAGCCTGGCTCTTTTTGCAAAGATCCTCTTTAACTTCAAAAGACTGCACACATGAAATGATTTTCTGTGCCCCCCCCATCTGTTCTCAAATGGCCTTTTTTGTTATACCACAGTGATTTACTAGGCAGACCTTGGAATTCTAAATGCCATCTTGCTCTCCCTCTAGCTCTTAATCACAAGGATCCCAAGGCAAGTTAACCTTTTGACTTAACCCTTGAGATCTTGTTCTTGATTCAACCTTCTCCCCTTGTTCCACTATTTTGGCTTTGTTTTTGTTTTCATTGTTGTCTCTTCTTCCCCAACTTCCTGCTCCAGCCTTCTCATTCGCTGTCTTTCCTCCTGGCTAAATTTAGACTGTAAATTCTTTAGGGCAATAATTTAATAATTCAGTCAAGTAAGATACAAATTTCCTAAATATGTTGTAATTGTTATTTTATTATTTTGTTCTTATTGTTGTACTGTTTGAACTTGGGCCAGTGACTGTATCAAATAATTAATTAAAAAAACACCTAAAATATCATCATCAATAAGGCATAATAGATATCAGCTTTCTCTGGAACCATAAAAGATTTCTGGTAAAATGCTGGACTGGTGGGTATTATATCCACCACCACCCCCAATCTTAACAGGAGTAATAGGAGCCTAGGAGTTCAAGGTTTTTTTTAAAGTGTGTGAACTCATGTAAGAAAAAGTTCCACATAGAGAGAAACAGATATGTAATTTTTTCATATTACATGGCATCATAATGGGGTGCACACTCTGCAATGCACTTAGTCAACCCTTTTTATTTATTTATTTATTTATTTATTTATTTATTTATTTATTTATTTA
>JAHTLZ010000074.1:6091341-6157242 GCA_023846285.1 Phrynocephalus versicolor | reverse complement strand
ATCTTTCTTGCTTTTACTCGCGGACACACCCACATCATCCATCTCACACACCTGTAGTAGGCATGGATAGGAGTACTCTACTTGTGCATTTTTAATTTCATTTTTTTCATAATAAAGACAGATTTAGGGGAAATATAAATTACATTTTCTCTTTTTAATTTTTCCAATTCAGCCCATTAGTATTGTTAGAAGCATATAATCAATAACAGAATAGAAATATAAAAGAGTCTGATATGGTGAATCCCCTTACAATGTAATCCTATGCATTTATACCCAGAAGTAGATCATATTGAGTTGGGTGGGCCTTAATTCCATGGTTCTCATTATTTATTAATGCTTTCTGTGCAACTCCAACACAATGTCTGTGGCATGATTTTCAAAGCAGTTACATGGGAGTACTTATATCAGCTCTTTTGCTTCCTTGGAAGAAAATTGAAAGGAAAATTTTAAATTCCTATTTACATGTGTCTTATTTCCAAATTGCAAATTTATAGTAAGATCCTAAGTGTGTCCACTCAGACGTAAGACCCACTGAATTAAATGGAACTTAATAACTAGATTAATATTATAGGATACTGTAGCTTCCAGACAGAAACTAAGTTGGCAGTGTTTAATCAATTAACTCATTAGATTAACTAATAAAATATTTTAATAGAATAAAATAGTGTTTAATTTAACTTGCCATTGAGTTGGCAAGCCTCTGAAATCTTTTTTTTTTTAAAAGATAAGAACTGCAGATGGCAAGTGTCATATTTGACACAGAAGAGAGGATGGGAATCATTCTTCTGATATGCCTGTTCTAATGCTTTTGTACAACATCAAAAGAAGTACTTCCTTTCTTCAGAACGGTGGTTATCAATATTGTGACTTTTATTTGTTTCTCATTGTAACTCATCATTCAAATATTTCTACTACACCACCCTTTATCCCCAAGACAGTGAAAATACAGTAGTTCAATAAAACTAAATTGCACTAAATTGTGTATCACCTTCCTGTACAAGCAGGATAATGAGGAAAGCTCTTGACTGAATTAGAAAAAAATTGTACTGTGGCTGCACCTCTTCCCTATGCCAGAATTGTCCACTGGAAGCTGGAGGAACTGGTGCTGAGAGTATTTTCCAGTGTGGCCCAGTATTTCTCTTATTTATTAACAGAGCAGGAATAAGCTACAATGCAGTAGTTAAGCAGTAGGGCTTAAGATTAAACCACAAAGATCTGTTCAGTAGCAGAAAGTCATATAGGTGAACATACATCATTGCTTGGGAATGACATTTTACAGTAAGTAAGTTATAATTAAGTTATCATTGTACAGTAAAAGCAAAAAACTTTTAATGGGGACTCATCCAGTTGATTTGAACCTTGCCCTTTTGTGTCAGTGTGGTGTAGTGCCAAATGAGCCTGGATCTTTCTAGGTTTTTATGACCAATCTTGTTCATAACAGTTTATTTCTCAAATTTCTCTCCTCTTCTCTTTAAGAAATTGGCATCTTTTAGGAATGGATTAAAATATTTAAACAACCGTGAGGAAACCCTTTAAAGTGATTCTCTATGCTGGACCTTGTGTGCGCCTGCTTAATAGATTAGTGAAAATATTGAACAAATTCAGTCTGAGGTATTTTCAACAGAAGTTCACCTGACTCCTAATTTTATTTGGAAATCAGCTGTCTTTTACACTGACTCTTTGGTTAAAAAATGTTGCTTTGGATTTTGAGGATTGTTTTTGTCTGCGTGTGGATTACAGTCTGCAAACATTGAAAGCATCTGACTGGCCTCCATCCCAGTATAAAGTTAACAAACAAACAGGAAAGCCAGTTTTCCCTCTCCATTTATTTGAGGCTTGTGTTGTTTGGATACCACAGGCCAGCAGATTATTCATTCAGATTTGTGAAGCCACTAAAAAAAATTATTTTAGTTACTTTGGAAATAGGCAAGCCAGGTTTTATTTTAAAATGGATAGATTAATGATTATTATTTTGAGGGCTATAGAAATATAGACTAATTACTTTTATAAAGTAACTTTTCCAGCCCTATATATGAAAAAGCTAGGATTTGCAGAATTTTCCACCCTCCTTTCTGCTCTCCCCCACCGTCAGTATTACCCTGGGGCAGAGATGCCAACATTAAACCTTTAGCCACACATACCCTGATTTTCCTGTCTGTGAAGATTCTCAGTCATCCAGGTGAGTTTATCTGGAAGTTGAGTCATGGCTCCTGGACTTCTTTTTGAGAGATAGAAACGTTTCACTGCTCATCCAAACAGCTTCATCAGTCTAAAGTCTAATTCAGTCTAATTCAGACTGATGAAGCTGTTTGGATGAGCAGCAAAACGTCTCTATCTCTTAAAAAGAAGTCCAGGAGCCATGACTCAACGTCCAGACCTGATTTTCCTGGTGTGGTTAAGACCGAAGAAGGCCAAAAGTGTTGATGGTTTGGAAAACTCTTCCTGCAGAACCTCAAAACCAGATTCAACAACTACAGAATACAGGAGTTAAATAAAGTGTGAGGCAAGAACAATTCCAACAATCTTCTTCTTCAAGGGCCATGTCCTTGTAGAACATTGGCGATCAGTAGCACGATTTGTTTTTTATCTAAATCTATTCTAAATAGAGAAGCTGTGCCCACTGTGAACCACTGACTTACATTCTTAAGCCAGACAAACAACCACACAAGAAAACAAGAAAGCTAGTAACCTGTGCCAATACTTACTTCCTGCAGAGAGAGAAAAAGAGAAAGAAGACAGCACTGGTAAGTTTCTGGGTAGGAGCTGTTCAGCTAGGGCTGTTTGACCAGCCTGTGTGCCTGATGGCGCGAGAGATTTTATTTTTCACATAAAAGGAGGAACATTGGTACCAGATTATTATTTTTAGATTAGTAGCTAGTAACACTGTAAAATCTTCAAGGCCCAGAATACTGCACTCATTGAAATGGAGTCTGAGGGAGCAGCTGTAGTTACCTGTAATACTTGTGCCATGTTTGTCATCTTGTCAAAACGCACAGAGAACTACACTTGCTGCAAGTGCAAGCTGGTTGCACTATTACAAGAGAAGGTCCAGGAGCTAGAGGCCCGCATATCAAACCAGCAACATATTAAGGAGCTTGAGCGGTTCTTGGACAGAGTGGAACAGACTATCCAGGTCCAAGAAGAGACAGGGCACACTTCTGAGGATGTAATCACTTCCCCAACTCAGGAGGTAGATGTGTGGAGGAATGTGACTCAAAGGAGTAGAAGGCCAAGGGATCGCTCAGAGAGTCTCATATTGCACAATCAATTTGAGGCTCTTTCCCTCATCACACCTCATGAGGCACACACCGAGGAACAACTGGTTCCACCTGAGGATCTCTCCCTCATCACAATTGATGAGATACAGGATCAGGTACATGTAGAAGAACAGGTTGCAGGAGAGAAGCTCCTTCTGCTAGGAGATTCTATAATTAGAAATACGGAGGGATGGATTTGCGATGAGCATGATAACCGTATAGTCACTTGCCTGCCAGGTGGAAAGATTGCAGACATCACGAGAAATCTAGATAGCTTGTTAGAGAGAACCGGGAAGGAGCCAGTGGTCATGGTACATGTTGGTACCAATGATGTCGGGAAGGCCAAGCGGTCAGTTTTGGAAGCCAAGTTCAGGTTGTTAGGACGAAGATTGAAGTCCAGGACTTCCAAGGTAGCATTTTCAGAAGTGCTACCTGTTTCTCGTGCAGGACCCACCAGGCAGGCAGAGCTCAGAAGCCTCAATGCGTGGATGAGGCGATGGTGTCGAGAGGAGGGCTTTAGATTTGTCAGGAACTGGAGGACAAGCCAAAACTGTTCAGGGGGGACGGGTTGCACTTGAATCATGATGGGACCAGATTGCTGGCACTCAACCTCAAAAAGGCTGCAGAGCAGCTTTTAAACTGATAACTGGGGGAAAGCCGACAGGAGCTGAGTGGCATCCGGTTCGGAACACCTCATCCACAGGGAATGAGGTTGGAATGGGTAGAGAATCACATAGAGATGACATAGCAGGTAGTAGTACTGGGAGAATAATGGAATGTGATAGTTTGTCTACCGAAAATAATAGCTGCGGGGGGAAAAGAACAAAGCAGCAGCTGTTGTTGAAGAACCCACTGTACAGGTGCTTCTACGCCAATGCTCGAAGCCTCCGACCAAAAATGGGAGAACTTGAACATTTGGCAGCTAGGGATAACATTAATATAATAGCCATAACAGAAACCTGGTGGAATGTACAGAACCAGTGGGATACAGCAATCCCAGGCTATAAACTCTATAGAAGGGATAGAGAGGGGCGGGTTGGAGGGGGAGTGGCCATCTATGTTAAAGAAGGGGTAAAATCCAGCAGAATGGAGATTGACAGAGGGTCTGACTCCACCATAGAATCACTGTGGGTTAAACTACCAGGTCCAAGGAGTGATGTGATAGTTGGGGTATGCTATCGCCCTCCAGATCAAGAACTTGAGGGGGACCTTGAAATGAGGAGACAAATCATGGAGGTGTCTCAGAAGGATAGGATAGTAATCATGGGGGACTTCAATTATCCCCACATTGACTGGGCCAATGCGAGCTCCGGGAAAGAAAGAGGAACTGGGTTTCTCGACTTGCTGAATGACTGTGCCTTAGAGCAACTTGTCATGGAGCCCACCCGAGAACAGGCAACTCTGGATCTAATACTGTGTGATACTCAGGACCTGGTCGGGGATGTGAATGTCACTGAGCCTCTGGGGAACAGTGACCATGCTGCAATCTCCTTTGCCATGCATGTTGGAGGAAGAGTGTCAAGCAAATCAGACATAAAAACACTTGATTTTCGAAGGGCAAACTTCCCTCAGATGAGGAAACTAGTTAGAAAGAAATTGAAGGGGAAGGTTGGAAGAATCCAATCTCTTCAGAGTGCACGGAACCTGTTTAAAACAACGGTAACAGAGGCCCAGCACAAGTGCATACCACAAAGAAAGAAGAGCTCATTTAAGTCGAAGAGGGCACCAGCATGGTTAACGAGTGGAGTTAGAGAGGCTCTAAAGCGCAAGGAGAGGTCTTTCTGTAAATGGAAATCCTCCCCAAATGAGGAAAATAAAAAGGAACACAAACTCTGGCAAAAGAAATGTAAGAAGATGATAAGAGAGGCAAAGAAAGATTTTGAGGAACTCATGGCTATCAATATAAAGGGTAATAATAAAAGCTTCTTTAAATATGTTAGAAGTAGAAAACCTTCCAGATAACCAGTTGGCCCTCTGGATGGTGAGGGAGGAAAAGGGGATATTAAGGAGGACTTGGAAATTGCAGAGAAATTAAATGAGTTCTTTGCATCTGTCTTCACGACAGAAGACCTTGAGGAGATTCCGCTGCCTGAACGGCCCCTCTTGACTAATGTCAAGGATGTTTTAGGACTAATTGATAAATTGAAGATTAACAAGTCACCTGGCCCAGATGGCATCCACAGAAGGGTTATTAGGGAACTGAGAAATGAAATTGCAGATCTCTTAATGGTAATATGCAACTTGTCTCTTAAAACGGCCACAGTGCCAGGGGACTGGAGGATAGCAGATGTCACACCAATTTTTAAAAAAGGAAGGAGGGGGGACCCGGGAAACTACAGGCCAGTTAGCCTTACATCTGTCCCAGGGAAGATGGTCTTAAAACACATAGAAGAACAAACCTTGCTGAGAGAAAATCAGCATGGCTTCTGCAAGGGAAAGTCTTGTCTGACAAATCTTTTAGAATTTTTTGAAAAGGTCAACAGGCATGTAGATTTGGGTGAACCGGTGGATATAGTCTATCTGGATTTTCAAAAGGCTTTTGACACAGTCCCTCACCAAAGGCTGCTGAGAAAATTGCACAGTCAGGGGATAAGAGGGCAGGTCCTCTTATTGATTGAGAACTGGTTGAGATCCCGGAAACAAAGAGTAGGTGTCAATGGGAAATTTTCACAATGGAGAGAGGTGAAAAGCGGTGTGCCCCAGGGATCTGTCCTGGGACCGGTGCTTTTCAATCTGTTCATAAATGACCTGGAGACAGGGATAAGCAGTGAGTTGGCCAAGTTTGCAGATGACACAAAACTTTTCCGTGTGGTAAAAACCAGAGAAGATTGTGAAGAGCTCCAGAAGGATCTCTCCAAACTGGGGGAATGGGCTGAGAAATGGCAAATGTGTTTTAATGTAACCAAATGTAAAGTAATGCATATTGGGGCAAAAAATCCAAACTTCATCTATCAACTCATGGGCTCTGAGTTATCCGTGACAGATCAGGAAAGAGATCTTGGTGTGTTGGTGGACAGCTCCATGAAGGTGTCTCCCCAATGTGTGGCAGCTGTGAAGAAAGCCAATTCCATGTAGGGATTATCAAAAAGGGGATTGAAAATAAAACAGACGACATTATAATGCCATTATACAAAACAATAGTAAGGCCGCACCTGGAGTATTGTGTACAATTCTGGTCACCGCATCTCAAGAAAGACATAGTGGAACTGGAAAAGGTGCAGAAGAGAGCAACTAAAATGATCACTGGGCTGGGGCACCTCCCTTTTGAGGAAAGGCTAAAACATTTGGGGCTCTTTAGTCTGGAAAAAAGGCGCCTGAGAGGGGATATGATTGAGATGTACAAAATAATGCAGGGCATGAGTAAAGTGTATAGAGGGAAGCTCTTCTCCCTCTCACAAAATACCAGAACTAGGGGACATCCACTCAAATTGAGGGCTGGGAGAGTAAAAACAGACAAAAGAAAATATTTTTTCACCCAGCGTGTTGTTAGTCTATGGAACTCCCTGCCACAGGATGTGGTGATGGCATCTGGCCAGGATGCCTTCAAAAGGGGATTGGACAGATTCCTGGAGGAAAAGTCCATCACAGGTTACAAACCACGATGGAGATGTGTAATCTCCAGGCTTAAAACCGGGGTACTTCAAGGGCCAGATGCAGGGGAGTGGTATCAGGAGACAGAGATCTAGTCTCGTGCGCTCCCAAACGCATCTGGTGGGGCCACTGTGAGATACAGGAAGCTGGACTAGATGGGCCTTTGGCCTGATCCAGCATGGCTCTTCTTATGTTCTTATGTTCTTATGACATAGCTTCAGCATAGTTCCAGAGCACAGAGTGCATGTCATGTAGCACAGTAGCCCACAAGCATAGTGTTCTCCTAAAAGACAACTAGGCTAAGTAATTTTCCTCCCCCCTTTTTATATCCCAAATTTCAGTTTCCAGACTCCTCAAGAAATCTGAAAATCAGACACTCAGTTTCCCAAAGTGAGTAAATTCTCTCCACCCTGTCCCAAACACTCATTCACTTGAAACCATTCCTCCTAATATCAAGGGGCAACCTCAATCTGGCCTTGAAGTTTCTATTCCCACAGAAATAAGGTGCAAGGTGATTGCTGCCTTCCAATTAACACTGGGCACTTTTCTCCCTCTTCTCCCAGTCAACTTTGTCCTGGGTACAAACTACAGCACCTGATTTTTCTAGAAGAGCATCAGAAACCATGACCCCTTGTTTCCATTCTTTTGACACCCTCAATATATTCTTGTCTTTTAAAAAAGCTATATCATGCACAATGACTCCAAAATGATATAGACAGCTTTGTCTGTGCAAATTGTTCCAGCCAATTTGCTAGTTTTTACTCTAACCTGTTATTTTTTTGGGAAACATGGGTCTAATTGCAGATTGCTTGTTTCAGAGGGTGGAATTAATTCCACTACATGAAAATATACCAGGTTGTCCTTGCAGCATACTTTGAGTCTATATATACCATGAAATATTCCGCTGGAAGAAATGAAACATTAGAACAATAGCTGGAGGAAACTTGGGTTGAACTGTGTTTTGAATAAGAACACTTTCTATTGCAGATTTTCCAATCTGTGGGTGGCATTCAAAGGGAAACAATTTCCAGTGCATATTCTTTTCTGTTTTGCCTTCAAATTGTTAAGGGCTGAGTTCATGGTGAAGCTGAATGAAAGAAGTACTGTAATACAGCTGTAGAGAGTGACAAGGAGATATTGTTTCTTCTTGATGTCTAGTAGGTGAGCCACAAAGGCATCTTCCAATGAACCAACAGCAGCCTAAACCCCTGGTCACCTAGAGGAGAAAAATAGGTGCCTGCTTTTTCTTACAGGACAAGAGGTTCTATTAATCTGTGACTGCGTAGACAGCAAAAGGAAGCACATTTTAGCACTCCTTCAGAAGATTCAGGTGATGAATGCCAACACAGCTGGAAACAAAAGGGGAGCACTGAAAAGCTGGCAACAGCAAATTCGGGAAACAAAAGTTGCAAACTAATAAAACACAATTAGGCATGGGACTGGAGGGGTTCTGGCTAAATGGGTATCGGCTAATAACTTGGATCTTCTAAATGTTGGTGAAGTTCTCACATCATACATAAATATAGCTAATGGCAACTGGAATTAATTTAAATACTCTATCTAAAAAGAGAGAATATAAGTACATTTATATACCTTCTTGATTATATGCCACCAAGTTAATTATGACTTAAGGCAACCCTTTTCAGGGCTTTGTAGGTACAGAGTGCTCAGAGTGCTTTCTCATTCCCTTTTTCTGGGGGCAGTCTGAGATGGTTTAGCTTACCCAAGACTATAACAGGTTGGCTCTTTTCCACCCAACCTTTAAATCTGTTGTAAGGCAACCTATCTTGCTGAGCCCACTTTGTACTAGCTTTAGGTTCATTTATTTACTGTCTGCATGTACAGGCATTTTTACTCCAATATTTTATTTATTTTTCTGTACATAAATTTATTTTCCAGTAAAATAGATATTTTCGGGCAAATTTGATGTTGAGGGTGGCAGACTAATATTAGAAAATACTTGAATTGCAATTCTAGAACCATGAACCATGTGGGATTTCGTTTTGAATAGACATGCATCTCGTTGCATCGGAATTTCTTTTTTAACCATATAAATTCAGTCTCTTGCATAAAAATGAGCTGCAAAAGGCTGAGTTACAATTCTATCCCAGTTTTATTAAGTGCTCATAATTAATTAAGGCTGCAATGCTACATCCACTTATTTGGGAATAAATAAGGTAAACATCCACTTATTTGGGAATAAATACCACTGAAGTTATTTCACTAGAACTTGCCTCTGACTAGATGTACAAAGAACTGTGTTTTAATGTTTTAATTCTCACTTTATAAGGATGCAAAGAAAACATGAGGGGACCCCACACCCCCTGTAATAACACAAATATGACCATAGCAATTGTTCAAACTATAGCTGAACATACCATGTTCTCAGATATAACAGAGGCAACATTTTTGGGGAAGTGGAGGGGGTGTTAAAAATTCCACCTGCACATGCTATGGAGAGAGGTTTGCTGTTAAAATCCAGTATAGTAGAAACAGGAAGAGGTGGTTAGTGCCCAATATGCTACACCTGCAGCATCTCATCTGAGAAAATTATATCAGATACACTGAATGATACTATTTATTCTACTATATATTTTTTAAACCCATACCCCAACTTTCCAGTGTGTTATATTTAAATTATGGCTAGCAAGTCAAAGTATGTTATTCTCATGTAAAATCTGTTTGTGAGTTTAAAAGGGAACTACTCACAAACAGCTTGGGAATATCTTTTAAAATATCACCTCCCCGGCATGGGCTGCATGCATAAACTTCAGCCCGCTCAGTCCTGATCTTGTAATAAATTCTAAATCACTGGTCTCACTTGCTCAAAGGCTTCCTGTGCGTACGAAATTGAGACCCAGGATAGAAGGACATGGAAATTCTCCCCCTTCCCCCAGCACAGGGTGATTTCTTTTAACACCAGAACCATCTCTGGAGACCAGCCAACTTCATGGTGTGGAGATGGAGCTGCAGAGCGTGCCGTTGGCTAGCAGCAACCTCAAAAGGGATCCCAAATGTTAACACCGGGGCATCCAGGCAGCTAGCACTGAGTGTAATATGCACGCTGGCCCTGAGAATCAAATGGCGTTACAACCCCCAAAGTTCATCTGTTCAAGTGAAGTAATAAGGTTTCTCTGAATGTGTGCTTCAAAAAGCTTTACAGCTGAGCTTGCCTTGTCCAGTGATGCAGAAATTCTAGGCCACAGAAAGAAATAGCACATTATACTGTACAAGGGCTGCAGAAAAATGATAAATGGGTCTGTCATTAAACTTCAGGCTGCTACCGACGTGGGACCAATAATAATGTGTTTTCACAACACTGCATTTTTGATACATTTTTAAACAGAACTCAAAGCATGCATCCTGGATATTAATGTTAAAAACAAACCACAAATGAACTGAAAGTGAATCTTATAATTCTATCCAACACTTTGTTGTATGTAAGGAACATATCTCAACATCAAAGCTTTATTCTAAGTTAAAAACTACTATGGCTTATTAAAATATAAAATACCATACAATCTGTCGACTGCTTTGCAGATTCAATACTCAGTCTGTCAGACCTGCTACCTTTCAGAAGTCTGTTAGATCTTGCAAAAATTTCAGATATAAAAAACTCACATATTTCTCGTGGCACATTCTTTGGGCTGTTGACCAAATCTGATCTGATCGGTGTGTTTTTCTCTCTGTTTTGATTGTTTTGGTCTAGACGAGTGTAGGTTCTCCCTTCTTCCCTTTGATATACTAAAGATATCCTAATATCCTGTTAGTTATTACACACATCCTACTGACAAATCTATGCAAGTATTACTGAACCCAGAAAAGGCTATCCTTCTAAATTGTGGGCCTTAAACTGCTTGATGACTGCTGCTGTGAGCCATCTGTCACTGGGCTTGTGGCAGATCCAGATCGATACCCCATAGAGGTTTGGTGGAACAGACTACACTTCTTTAAATGCCCAGCTACTTAGACTAAGCACAAAAACACATTTAATGTTAATTACCATGACAAATTGGATATACACTTCCATTCAGCCTTTTACACTGAGGTTACAGAGAATGTCGGTTCCAACCATACCTCCTGCCATGTACTCTCCAAGGAGCAGATACTTTTATCAACTAAACAACCTCTGAGATCTGACTTGAGGTATGAGATGCAGACAAATTCTTGTGCTTGGTTGCCTTCTGCAGCCACTTACATTAGGCAGCCATCATCACAGCTACAGCCTTATGCTCTGTGCCAGCGGTCTCATTTTCAAGTGGAGAATATACAGTATTCAGAAGAACAGGAAAAAAATGTGGCATTGCAATTGCATAACTGTTTTCAATCCAGCTGAGAAGTCATTTCAGGGGTCTGTAAAACAGGTGTTTAAGAGAAGAACAAATTTGTAAAGGTCCTGCTGCTGAATTGATGCACTCTTTCCTTTCTTGTTTCTGTCACCTGTCCTTCCAGGAAAAAAAAATCAAGGCAGGTATACATATTGCTGCCTGAGGCAAAGAACATCACAGTGCCTCTCCTTCTGTGTAGAGACACTCTGGTCTAGCAGCTGGATTTTACTTCAGTGCTGTTGACAGGACCTCTTCCACCAAACCCCAAGGCAGCAAGCTAGTGGGTAGGAAGGTCCAGGATTCGATGCCATGATAATGGTCTGGAACACACAGAGGGTTGGGGAGGATAGTTCTTCTGTCTAGTGATGACAGGGGCTTACCGTAATTCATATACAATTTGACCAGACCACTCTTTTTTAAAAAATTAATCTAACTGGACCCCCTCTATAACCAGTAGCAATAAAGACCACAGATGAAGGAGGCAGCAGGTATTTAATGCAGGGCATCACCTGGTACTGAGAATCCAATGTTCAGCAGGCAAATCGTGTTCCAGGGCAAATCTCTAAGCCCTTGAAAGCTAGTCTTGGCCCTGCTGATTCTTATAGGCTCCTGACTTCCTTCTGTCCCGCCTACCTCCTATCTCTGTGTCCTCCCTCAGGAGTCTCTTATCTTTTAGCCTCTGATGGCAGGAGAAACAAATAAATGATATCAGAAAGGAAGGATAATCTTCAAATGGCCCCATTCAACTCTTTAATGCCCTTCCTGCACGGACTTTTGCAGGCTTCACTGTCATAAGTAGAGATGGGCACGAATCAAAAAATGGCATTTTGTTTGTCGTTTGGAGGGTCCGTTTCAGTTCGTTTCCGTTTTTCGTGAATTTTTGCAAAAAAAAAACATTTTCGTTTTCATTCGTTTCGTTACCATTTTGTGACAATTTATTTCAATTTTTTGTGATTTTTTAAAGGATTTTAAGCAATTCACTTGTATTGCAGTAACAGAAATGAAACGCACGACAAAATTTCCAGTGTTTCTGTTTGTTTCGTTTCATTTTAGAGACAAAATTCGTTTGCCATTTCATTGCATAACGAAACAAAAAAAATGAAAACGGAAATGAAAAATTGTTCGTTTCATGCCCATCTCTAGTCATAAGCATAAGACAAGATATTTAAAGAGAATTTTGTAATCTAAATCCTTGGGTTGCTCAGTTCATGCATCAGCAGTGACAGTTAACATACTTATTTATTTATTTATTATTTATTTAAGGACTTATATCCCGCACCATCTTCCCTGCCGGGAACTCTGGGCGGCTAACAATGTTAAAAACACATAAAATAAAATAGAAGAGCCTCCGAGCAATAAGCAACGGGGGACAAGATGGCGGCAAAAATGGGAGCGAAACAACGAAAAGGACGGGAAAAGGCTAACTAATAAGGTCACCATAGGCTTCTTTAAAGAGGAAGGTCTTCAAAGCCCTCTTAAAGGCGGGCAGGGACTCCAGCAGGCACAGCTCAGGGGGGAGATGATTCCAAAGAGAAGGTCCCACCACAGAGAAGGCGCGGTTGCGCGTGAGCGTTTTCCGCGCCTCTCTGGGTGTGGCCACTCTCAATGAGCGCGCCTGCGATGATCTGGTGGGTCTGGAGCCGGGTGCTCTCTGGGAGATATGCTCCGCCAGGTATCCTGGTCCCAAGCCGTGGAGGGCTTTGAAAATCAAAACCAGGACCTTGAACCTGATCCGGAAGACAACGGGAAGCCAATGCAGGCGAACCAGGACTGGGGTGATGTGCTCGTTCTCTAGTTCAAGACTTTCAACTCCCATTTCCTTGTTCTTAACGCTCTATATGAGATTATTGAATTTTTTAAAACCAGGCATGTTTTTTCTCAGAAGTGTTTTTCAAAGAGATTCCGATTGCCTAAACTTTGGTAAAACTAAGGTCTTAGATCAAATAAATTCATTAAATATAATGTTGCTCTGTAGGGCCAGTCTCTGGGAGGGAAAAAGAGGCCGCACATGGTCTAAGTGTGGATGGGGCGTCTCTTTCAGTTGATCAGCCCCTGCAAAAATGTTGGCCGTCACTTCACGAGGCTCCTCGCTTCGGAGCGTCATTGCCTTCGATCTGAATTCGAAGGCGATCACGTGGTCTCCCTTCGCCCCCACCCCCTTTCCTATGTACTCACGCGGGCAGCTTTTCCGTTCGAATCTAGAATGACCTCACGAGCTCCATTCGCATCCAAAAACTCATGTTCTTTGTCCGTTTCCCGCAATCTCCGCTTTTTTTTTAAAAAAAGGAAACGGTGTATCGATGCATCGATGCTTGGCTGTCAGTTACGGCGAAGCGCTGTAAATGTGTGACTCTTTGCTTCATAATTATTACTTATATTATAATTTCCATTGGGGGGCTCCTAAAACTGCTGTTCCCCATCATGGTCACTAGGTGGGCTATCGCACAACGACTGTACTTCTTCTTTCAAAGGTCCTCCAGGACACTGGAGTAACCCCCTCCTTACTCCCTAGAGTATACACCAAGCCTCTTCCGCCTTCTTTCTGCCATTCTCCCGGTACCATGCCTCCATCGCGTTCTTCAGCCCGCCTGCAGAAACTCCATAGGTATACTCCATACATTATTGCTGTGTTGCACAATGTCAATTCTTTGTTGAGCACTGTAGCTTTGTTATTTCTGAGAAAGGGAAGACGAGTTTTCCGACGCCGAGTGCTATTTGGCGAGGCGTTGAGGGCATGCAACGCTTTGATATGGGTTACTTCGGCTTGGATGAAAAGCTCGCCTCGAGAGAAGCTTTTCTGGTGTTACCCAGGACGTTCTCAGTGGTTTCACGAGACGGTGCTTCAGCTTTGGGACGATCGCCAGTGGTTACAAAACTTCTGTATGACTAGAAGAACACTTTTTTGGGTGGCCGAAAAGCTGCGTCCGTTTCTGATGCGCAGGGACACAGTTATGCGCTCAGCTGTCCCAGTGGAAGAGAGAGTGGCAATCGGCGTGTATTTTTTGGCAAGCCGTTCTTGCTACAGAACCATCGCTCTAGTATTCCAGAAAGGAAGCTCAACTGTTGCAAGCATTGCAATCGAGGTTTGCCTTGCAATGGAACACGTTCTTCTTAAGGAAGAGGTCCGCCTGCCTGACTTCAATAAGGTAACCTGCTTTCGGTCATCCCAGTCTTTACTTGTATTCTGAACCATCGCCTTTACGGTTTAGGAAATTAATGATTCTTTATGTTTTTTTTCTCTGTTTCTACAGATGACATCATCTATGAAAATCTTCGGGTTCCCACATGCTATAGGTTGTATCGACGGAACGCACATTCCGATAAGCCCCCCGAAATTGCAGGGGCCTGCTTACTTTAACAGGAAATCATTTCATTCTGTATTGCTTCAGGCGGCTTGCGACGGAGAGGGAATTTTTTTCTCTATGTTGACTGGTCATTCAGGTGTTAATCATGATGCCCATGTGTTCAGATCATCTATGCTTTTTAGTCGGATGGAGGAAGGCACCCTTATACCTGGCAGTCCTATGTTCCACTATGCAGGGGTGTCAATTCCTCCCATTATATTAGGGGATGGTGCCTATCCATTGTGTAAGTGGCTAATGAAGCCCTTTGCTGTTACTAGAAATGACAGGGAGCGCCACTTCAATAAGGTTTTTAATCGCTCAAGATGCGTCGTGGAGAGAGCATTTGGGCGGCTGAAGGCCAGATTCAGACGTTTGTCTGTTAGGATTGAGGCTCACATAGAGAACGTGAATTCAATTATTGCTTCTGCTGTGATTCTACACAATATATGTGAACGTGAAAACCATGACATACTTGATGATGAACAACATTCCATACCCCCACCTGAACCACAGGATGAGTGTGAACTAAGTGATTACCAGAGATCTGGAACTGCACGTGCAGAGGCTGAGGCCGTTCGTAATGCTATTGCGGAGTACCTGTTTACCCATGTGAAGTAACATGGGCGCAAAATAAAAAGTTCATCTACTCTATTTTTCTATTTTATGTTACACTATCATTTGCGGTGGAATTGTGTGGCTGTACAGTATGGGTTACTCCTGTTTAATTCCTTCTGTTAATAAATGTTTCTATTTAATTTGCATTATTTTCCTTTAAATTAGGTGAGAAACACCATTAGGTTTTGCTAAGTACTACACCGCCTATGCAAAAAGCATGCCTGACAGGGGTATTTGCTTCAAGATCATACAATGAACAGTAATATACCTTGCAAAAAAACAATGGACTGGACTAAATTAATAGCAGTTTCTGAACGCATACCACCCCAAAAAAAATAATGCCTTTACTAAGAGTGTATCTGCCCTGTTGTCTGTCAGATAAGTACTTTAGAAGACATGCCTTTCAGAGAGGCCCCCCTTTTAAGAAAACAACATTCCGATGTTGTTTTCATATAACACCTCCCTCTTGAAATGCAGGGTACTGCTGCCAGAGTAGACTTGAGAAGGAAGTATCAAATTACAGTTCCCTCTGGAAGCATTTTATGGCATAATGGCTCTGAAGGAGAGGCAAAAATAAACTGCTTGTGTTGTCTTTAGCCACATAAGGAACCAAATCGCATATTTTTCATCCTTTGCTGTTAGCTTTTGAGGAATAAATCAGTTCATAATGCATTACAATCCATTTCTAGGTTATAAAGTGCATTATTCTTTGCACTTACCGCACATTACTAACAATTTCTCTGGGTTAACAGTGTTACCAACAATCATTGCACTTAACCAAATCAGATTCCTGTACTAAGAGGAGCATTATGATACTATCAGGATCATACTATTAAAATAAATAATCATGCTACCCAAAATATACCTTCTAAAATAACATTTGTAAGAAATGCAGCCTATTTAGCAGGCTCGTTGTAAAACGTTTCCTAAAAAAGTTTTCCTGGAAGCTTTGAAAAAAGAAAGGAGGCCCCTTCCAAGCTAAAACTTAGGGGCAGTACATTACACATGATTTTTCCTGAGTCAACAGTACAATTTTCATACTTTTTAAAAGACTATTCTGCACACAAGTTCAAATTGTCGCATCAGAGTTTGTTCAGTAACCGCTGCCATGCATAATAAGGGAAAAATTGATCACATGTTCACCATCCTCACAATGCTCCCTCATACCTGCAGAAAAAAACTCTAAATGCTGCTGTGCTCTGCAATTTGGAGTCATAAATAACTGCAGAACACAGTGTCAATCGCTTACTTTGCATTAATACATTAGGTAGGCACTCATTTCCAGACCACCATTGTACCAAAAAGGATAAGATGGGAAGATTTACTTGCTGTGCTATGGCACATATACCAGCAAATAACATACTTCCTTCAATTAAGTCAGCAGTACTTTGTTTAGGCAAACCGAAAGTTAATGAAACATTTCTACACCACATCCTAGCCAGCTGAGACACAGGGCAGGGGGCCCCTTTGTAATCAATCACCCATCCCCCTTTACAAATTGAGATCACCTTTCTGTTGAAATGCTAATAAAGGGAGCCAAAAGGTGCAAGGGAAGGAAGTTAGCATTCAGGCAAGTGAGTTTAGTTGCTGGTGTCATTTGAAACAGAGGGCTTTTCCTAGGAAAAAAAAATCAATAAGGGAGCCATAGGGATGGATTCTGAGGACAATTCAGAGAATTGCACAGCCAGTTCTGTTCAATCCAAAATTAAGAGAGGGGTTATCTGGGGAAACGAGGAGACTTCAGCCTTAATTAAGGTTTGGGGCGAGGCAGAGATAAAATATGCCTTGTCTTCCCTCAAAAGGAATATTGAAATATATGAGGTTATTTCAAAAGAATTACGAAAAATTGGATTTTTTAGATCAGGTACCGAATGTAGAACTAAATGCAAATCGCTTCGAAAACTGTACAAACAGGCTGTAATTCAAAACAGTACTTCTGGAGCGGGGCGTGCAAAATTTATTTGGTACGAAGAAATGGCAAATATTTTCCGAACGGACACCTCAATTCACCCATTGCGGACAACCGAGAGCGAGTCCAGCGGGAGCACTGGTAAGTATTGACAATGTACCATTGAATATATATCGTACAATACGTCTCGTTTCCTGTATTTAATACAAGAATATGATGTTATTTATAGTAACTCAACTGCTATACCAAAGTTCAGACATTTGTTTTCAGAACACGTTGTGTCCTTCGATAAACCGAAACAACGAAGGAACGGGATTAGTTGTAAATCTCTCAGATTTACGGGGGGATGCGTTTAATTTCCGTCTCATATATTTATTTCGTTCTTTTATTAACAAACATTGCATTAATGCATCGATGTATCGGTATTTCTCTATTATTACAGATATTACATATGTAATTAAAAGTATCCGTAATGTAATTTACTAAGGAAATTTTGTATCTCCGCATCCAGGAGATATTCGATGCATCGATTAACAGTTGAGATATGAGCAGAGAGTTCAATAGACTTTTTCTTTATTAAAAATGCCGTTTCCTTTGTAGAAAGGATATGCATCCTTTTTTAAGTGTAGCGGTTCTGAACGGTGGACATTCACTTTATTTTACCGGAAACTTATACTTTCATTGATTCGGGCAAAAATATAGGCGGGGCGGGACATGCTTCACAAGTAACCAATCATGTAACCTTAACCATTACGTGCTCCGGAAACTAAAAGACTGCTTCCTGTCCTTTGCCTTCTGGTGTGTTGCAAAGCGAGGGACATATGGCAACTTAAATTCCTCTTCTCACATGCAGCAACCACGGAGGCAATGCCTGGTGTTAGCGAAAATGCCGGATCTCAGTCCCTCTTCGATGACAGTGAAGGCATGAACCAAAGCTACGTGGCTTCGGAAGCTTCAGCAATGGGTAAGGAAGACTTATAAAGTTATGCTTGAAGGCCATGTTTTCCAAACGTCCTGTTGTTGGTTTAGTAGGAATATCATGTTAATGATATCCTTACAAACCATACCAGTGTAACCTTAACATAAATAAAATAAAGTACTGCCTTTTAAATAAATTATGTCAATTTCAGACTACCAATCTACTGACGGATGTGAACCATCCACTTCTGGCTGTTCTTCTTCCCAGAGTCCACAAGCAATTTTAACTGAACGGCGTGGTAAAAAAGGTATGTTCTTTGCTGATTTTTAGATTGTAAACCTAACAAGAATAAAATGCCTTCATTATCCACTCTACTGCTACTGATTAATTTTGCCAAAATAAACTATTTTGGTAACTAATAAAACACTGAGCTATTACAACTCCAGTACTTTAATTTCTGGAGCAAATAGCTGTGGGGTTTTCTCTGTAAACAGAACTATTACATTTAATGCATTAACATGCTTGAATTATTAACATCTATGTTTTTAAATACTATATGAATTTTGTTTTAATGTTTCTTAAATATTATGTAAATGGATAATCCGTTAGGGAGTTCACTGTGATTTTGACCTAACACCTCATTTAAACACAGCTAAAAATTATGTTTTATATTCCCCTTATTTATTTCAGACCCAGTGGAAACAACAAACTATGAAGCCACGCTTGATCCAGCAACCAGGCTTGCATTACTAAGGAAAAGGAAGCAGAGATCTACTGCAGCAGCACGCCTGGACAACACTCTAAATGGTTTTGTGGACTGGGTAAAGTCTTCAGATGACAGGAAAGAGTCTACACTAAATGCTTGGAACCACCAGGATATGATGTTCCAGAAGCAGGTTATTGACAATCTAAGGGTGGCTTCAGATTCTCTTGCTAGACTAACCCAATTTTTAACAAACTCAGGGACTAAAAAAAAGGTTTACATGGAAGGAGAAACATCAAATATAGGTCAACACACTAAAAATCAATGTAAAATCATGCTCTCCAATGGTTCCCCAAACACTGATAATGTAGAGAACAGTGATTCTGATGGAGATTCAACTGGGACCACAGGGTCAGGAACAGCCTCCGAGCTGGAGAGTGACACTGAATGCTCAGTATCGCTCCTGCCCTCTAGGTCTTCAGCTTCCAATGTTTCCCTTGGAAAACCAAAAAAAGGAGCAACAGATCAGGGAGGTAAACAAGGTAAAAAGCTACTGCAGGGCCAAAAAAAAAGCCCAATGACTAGTACTCAGAAGCAGGGAGCAGTAGAACCTGAGTTCCCAGTGTCACCGTACCTAATTGTTAAGCAGGAGAGTGCTACTGAGAACATTGGTTCCAGAAAGTTAACCCCACCCAAAAGAAGACGTATCAAGAAAAAAATATTTTCACCCTAGTTGATTATTTTATCTACTTTGAAGTAATAAAATAGAACGCCATAGTTGGGAGTAGGGACAGAATACCCAGACCCTGGTTTTTAAATGAGAACTGCTGAAGTGCTTCACATTTAAAGCAAGTTCACTTACGGTAAAACCAAAATCAGCAGTACAACAATAATCTAGCAAATATATACTTTTGTGTGTGTTTTTAGCTTTAATTATTAAGCCTTTCTCTGATGTTTACAGTACAGGTGTATGCTCTGTAAGGAATGTATTTCTAGGATATTTTAAATCAGTGGGTATTCTCCCCCTTCACTCACGCAAAATACACTAACCCAGACAACAGAAGAAACAGAAACAGAGATGATTTTTTTAACAAACTTTTTATTTCTATCCACTCTTTAGGTAAAGTATAGGTATGTGAATTTTACTGTTATTTGGAGTACTTAAAAGTAAACTTTTTAAGAGGAGAAACTGCCCTCTACCTGTTCTACATTTGGATGCTGGTCTCCAATGTAGGTAACAGTGGTCTGTGCTCTTTTACAAGACAACAAAACTTATACTTTAAAAGCACAGATAAGCTAGAAAGTACTTTTAAGTTATTTGCTCTAAACAGAACGAAAGGACATTGGTAATGAGATTCCTTAACAGATTCAAATACACATTCTTTTCTCCACATTACTTTACTTGGATACTTTATTCAGCAAAAGTTTGTGGGCCCAATCAATCAACAGTTAAAAGGCAGAGGAAAAAGTAGATGCTTCGATACTTAGAAGTCAGATTCATCCATCTTTACTCTAAGAGACTAGGATTTTCAGTGGTTTTTTGTGTCCAGGTTTAAGGACTTAAGTGTGAGGCTGCAAATTCTTCTGCCTTATACCTACTTAAACAATATTTAAAGCAGTATAACAAGAACAACATTTGAAGTGCATCACATCAGTAAATACCCTATTTAGTAGGGAAATTGTTCAAAGTGCACAAACAAGAACTAGAGAAAACTCAAATTAAGCAGCCCTAATATTTTCTTAGGAGCTTATTTATAAATAAAACTTGTAAATATAAGTAGCACATTCACAGATATGGCAAAAAAGGGTACACCCTGGGACGGTTCTTGGCACCAAAAAAGCCCTTTTACAGGTGATTCAAGGACAATTTGGCAAAAAAAAAAAAGAAAGTGTTCATTCCCCCCTAAATTGTTCATGAAAAAAAGGAAATTTTCATCGCCTTCGGCGCCTTCTCCTGGCTGGAGCTCCTCCTCTATTTCCTGGGAGAACTATTTCTTCTAGAGCGGCTATTCTCTCAACCGCTTGTTGAAGAGCAGCCACCCAGTTCTGATGTTCAGCGCGGGTTACTGGTTGCAGCATAATGTCCAGCGGTTGATCCTCTTGTATCTCTGAAAATAAGAAAATTATATTTATTTATTGTTAAAGAACAGTCTAGTATGTGTACACACCTTACTGAAGCCCACAATTGACTCTCACACACCTTCATGTTCAACCTGTTGTTCCTGCACGTTGCCTGGAACATTCTCCAATGGCTGTTCTTCTGGACCTGCACCTTGATTTTCATGGCCTTGACCCTCTTGCTCCACTGGTGGTTGGAAATCCTGAGCCATTGCCTGTTCCTCGTCTTCATCTGAGTCATTGGCCTGTTGCTCCAATGCTTCCCTTCGGTTTGCTTGCCTTTGAGGCCTGAGATCACCACCCCTGTGGCCATGCCTCCTTCCTGGTCCAGCTCCTATTGAGACATAAGTGTGAAATACTTTAATATTGCTATTTGGCCCTGCAGTTACATTTTTTTAAGAATGCTACATCAGTGCATGCATGCTTTATTGTAGTGTAACATATCCTTTCCAGAACTTTTAACTCAAGATAGGATTTGTACAGCTTTGGTGTTCTTTTTTTTAATACAGAATATTTACTAGAGGGTCCCAGTTTTAAAGTAAATGGTTTTAAATGTCAGTTCAGGTATTTATTGGGAGCAAACAACCTTTTATAATTATTACCTGCTTTACTGTATGCTAATCTAGAGTTTCATCAACATTACATCAACATTTGCCTTGAAACAATAATATATTTGCCCTTAAGACTTTTCATATTACACTTCTAGGTGTTTTTACACATAATAGTTAAGCCAAAAATACTAATGTTTTTAAAAGACAGTTTGTATGACTTACCCAAAGGAAAAAGATGCTGAGGATCGGGCCTTCCTGCTTGAATCCAGAGTTCCAACAATTGATGCCAAAAAGCTGATTGCTGTCCCTCTTCAGCATCCTCTCCAAAATAGAACAGTGCCCTGTTGAAGTTCTGTCTTATCGTTTTAAATTTCGATCTTATTTGCGTGGCATTTCTGGCATAGTTTAGCCTTGCCAGCTCTCTTGCAGCCTGCCTGAAAGCCTGCTGGTTTCCTCTGGGGTGCAGATGAAACAGAACTGGGCCCATTTCATTCTCTATAAAAAAATCCAGCAGACTGGACACCTCTGCCTCCGTCCAGTAGCGGCCCCTCCCTCCCTCCATCTCCACAGCAAAGGCCTTGAAATCTTCTGACCAGAACAATAAGTTTTCAACTGCACAACTGCTCTCTAAGTAACTCCTAACTCTCCACGGGTGGCTGGGAAAACTTGAGGGGTTTTTATAAGGTTTGGCCTAGGGATCCTGCACATTTCTCTGGAAAATGAAACTAATTTTAACCAATAGGATGAAGGGTCAACGTAGAGTTCACTTGCCAGGTGCCTAGGAGTATGTTTATCTGTCCTTTTACATTGGTAACTTAAAATACTACAATACTGTACCTGGGGTTGTGTTTTAAAAAGATGCATTTGTCCTATTGCAAGGAATACTAATTGATTTTACAATGCATTTGTTTATGAATACTTTTATTTAGCAGGAACAGTTACCTGCGCTAATTTGCACAGCTCATGCAAAATACCTACAGATTGATCAGTTAAACCAAGCAACGTTTGGTGAAGGTCAGGAATGGAAACATTTTCTAGCTAGTGCTATGAGTTGGCCATTGTTTCTGGGGGAAAATGGGTGGAGTTTGTAATTGGAAGGCTCCAAGAAGGCCAGCACCTGCCTGCAGATAGCAAGGCTCTTTTGTTTGGAGCCTGATGGCCAGAGAAAGGTGAAAAGTTCATGGCTCAGGACTGACCATTACGAACAATCTTGGAATGTACCACTGCTACTGTTGGGCACAATTGGGGATGTTTATTTGTTGTTATAGTTCGGTGTTACTGTTATAATTTGTATTATTGCATTTAATGGTTATCACAATAAAGTTACAACATTCAGGAATTGATTAAGACCCGGACTGTTTGTTTGAAAAATTTTTTCAATAGCTGCTTTTATAATCAGTGCTATGGAACATTCCTGATCTGCTGAAAGGAAAGCATAGTCATATCTGCTTTTCGATACAGCGGTTTCTAAATGTCCGCATAAAAGCTGCTCAGCTGTACCGAACCAGTACATTGGTATAACCTTTGACTCCTACAATAGTGTTTAAAAATATTATTTTTGCACAAACAATCTCAACTGCTATGAATTCTTCGTCTGCAGGGAGGATGGGGCAGTTTGTATTTTTGGCAGTGAACCCATATCCGCGCTGGCCGTGTTCCAAGCATTAAAAAAGGGGTTTCGAGGCTTCAAGCGGAGAAACGTCAACAGCAATAAATTCTTCGGCTGCAGTCTTAATTGCCGTTCTGGGGGGGGTTATTCGGGGTGAGAGGAGCGGGGGAAGATCCACCAGCGTTTGAAAGCGGCAACCGGAGAATGTTTATTTTAAAAGAACTCTGCACATGGCCAGAGGCACTGGCTATCAGCAAGGCTAAGCGGGCAAAAAGGGAGAGTTTGTATTATTGGCAGTGAACCCATATCCGCGCTGGCCGTGTTCCAAGCATTAAAAAAGGGGTTTCGAGGCTTCAAGCGGAGAAACGTCAACAGCAATAAATTCTTCGGCTGCAGTCTTAATTGCCGTTCTGGGGGGGGGGGTTATTCGGGGTGAGAGGAGCGGGGGAAGATCCAGCAGTAGTTAAAAAACACCAAGCCTAGCAGAGGAATTTTTTTACAAGGAACTCAAGACATGCACAGAGACTATTTATTGTTTCCGCTGTACCAATTTTATATTTTGGGGGGGGGTTCTGGGTGAGTTATCCAGATACGTGCTGCACCCTTTGCAGAAGTTTTGGGGGGGATCTGGAGCGGGTTAACGGAAGCGGTGTATGGGAAAAAAATTTAAAAATTATCGGCGGTTTCTTTCCAAACGCGACGTCCCGGAAGCGAAGCCGTCAGTGCCAACGAGTACTAAAAGGAGTATAAACAGCCTTGAACGGCTTTTCAGAACGCCACCCCATGGATAAAGGAGCAGTAAACACAAAAACAGATTGGGCTGGCAGGGGAAAACAGAGACACCTGGCGTTTGTTTTTAGAACAGGAAAAGGATCTATTTGGAACCGGGGTACAATTAAAAACTTGCTTTAACAACAAACAAATCTGTTTTTTTCCGGTGCAGACCGCAACAACGAATCTCCGACGGAACGATATATCGATGCATCGATATTTCGGATGGCGAAGAACACAAAAAAAAAAAATAGGGGGGGTAAACCTAAGTCCGCACGCGGCGCTGGGTGCGAAGCGAGATGCGAAGCGAAGAGATTCCCGTCCTCCGCCAGGGGCATCACTTGCCCCGCTTGGAGCACGCTAAAGGGGGCGTGGTCGGGGTGACGTCGAAGCCAAAAGGGAGGAGCGTGCGGACTGAAGCGGTCGGTTCGCACGCAAATGACGGCTTAGCGCGAACCGAGCCGCTCGTGAAGTAACGGCCGTTGTTTCCCCTTTTAATTTACTAATGCTTTTCCCCCACACATATTAAGCAAACATTGTAGCTGGTGAACTATTGGAGTCCAGTCTAATACTGTAATCAGATAACTGATTAAATGCAAAGAAAAATGCAAGCTATTATTATGTTTGTGATAAATACATCAGCTAGAATATCAAACACTGCCTTAGATGTTCCCTTCTTCCACAGGGACATTCAGTAGCCCTTTCAGAGTGGAAGGGGCAAAGGCAGTGGTTCCCAACCTGGAGGTCGAGACCCCTTTGGGGGTTGAACGACCATTTCACAGGGGTCACCATGAGCCAGTGAAGAAAAAGGCACAAATGGCTTGGGTCTGGAGGAGGGGGGGAGAGGAAGGGGGGAAAGAATGAGAAACAGCTTGATAGGTTGGAGGGGATGTCAATCAATGGCATCGGAGTCTGTGATTGGCTGAGGGTGTATAGAGGGAAGTTCTCTCTGGCCCCTGCGGCAGGTGACCTGTCAAAGGGGGGTTGTGGCCTCTTCCAAGCAGGGCAAGGGGGTCACCACAACATGAGGAATTTTATTAAAAGCTCGCGGCATTAAGAACATTGGGAACCAATGGAGTAAGGTCTACTTGTGACAGGAAGGTACACAATGTCTTTCTCATTATGGAGTTGATCCAATAAAAATGTTTGTTACGCTTCCATTGTGCCTTGATAATTTGCTATTATTACTAAGGCCACAGTGGAGTATATCCTCCTCCCTATCATATTCATTTTGCAACCATATTTCATTATAAAAGATACAAAGAGATACAGATCTACACCTGCAGCATCTCATCTGAGAAAATTATATCAGATACACTGAATGATACTATTTATTCTACTATATACTTTTTTAAACCCATACCCCAACTTTCCAGTGTGTTATATTTAAATTATGGCTAGCAAGTCAAAGTATGTTATTCTCATGTAAAATCTGTATATTTCTGAGGCAAAGGTGTTTGTGCTTCAATGAGTTCACCTAAGCAACTTACAGGCTTGCTAGCAGGCAACATTTTGATGATAGGATGTAATTTATCTACATTATATACAGCATCAGCTCCAGTTGGACCCATGCTAAATATATTAGAAGGCACTTTTCGGAGCGCTCTGCTTTGCCAGTAATCTTGTACAGCACAGAGCAACAAACTGTCAAGTCAGCACTCTGTTAACTGACCTTTGCCTGCAGACATTAACTTTATACAAATATGGCCTTTTACAATTTTTGCCATCTTGAATGTGCAAGTTGTATAGCTGTCTGCCCAATTACAATCTATCACTATCACTGTAATGATATTTACAAATGCTTTATCTTGGTTCATCATCAAACAGTCACAGTGAATGACCAGCCTTTTCCAATTGAGAAAAAAAAATTAAACCAGCTATACATGGACCCACACATATAGAAATATTAAGGGAACTGCTCAGTGTCTCTATGCTTGTATCAGCCGTGGAAATCAGAAAATATAAAAGTATTTGCTTAGGATTTGCCTCTTTTATTTGTCTATATGCTTCATTGGCCCTGTTTTTCATTTTTGTCCATCAGCAAAGCAGCCTCCAGGGCTGCCCTCACTAATGCCCAACATTTTCTGAATCACTCATTAAAACTATTGCTCCCACAGTTGGAAAGCTACAAAACAATTGACTTTTTAACTCCATGAAACATTGGAGGTTGAGTCATAGCAACTGGACTTTTTTTCTTGAGAGACTGAAAATGTTTCACTACTCATCCAAACAGCTTCATCAGTCTGGCAAAGTAGTGAGTAGTGAAATGTTTCAGTCTCTCAGGAAAAGAAATCCAGTTGCCATGACTCATCTTCCAGATAAACTCACCTGGATGACTGAGAATCTTCAAAGACATTTTCCATTAAACACTAAAACATACACTACAATACCAAGACTATAAATTCATAAAACTATGGTGAACTGTTCCACTTCTTTTTCTTAGCATCTGCCCCACTTGTTGGGACCGCTACGTAATTCCACTATGGAGGTTTAATTAACTTATTTATTTATTTATTTATTTATTTGGTACACTTTTATACCGCTCCTTTTTCCATAATGGAAGTCAGGGCGGTTTACAGATTAAAAAACAGCTGAAACAGCTAAAACAGCAATAACAAAAGACATGGATAAAATGGCAAAATAGCAAGAGAGGGAGAACCCTCGGCAGAGAGCAGCGGATAATAAATAAATAAATAAATAAACAGAAATAAGGTCACCATGTGCCTCCTTAAAGAGTATAGTTTTTAAAGCCTTTTTGAAGGCGGGCAGGGACTGTGCAAGGCGCAGCTCACTCGGAAGATGGTTCCATAGGGAGTGGCCAACAACAGAGAAGGCGTGGCTGCGAGTTACCGACTTCCACGCCTCCCTAGGAGTGGCCACCCTGATTGAGCATGCCCGCGACAATCGAGTGGGCCTGGCCTCAGTTGATCTCTGGGAGATAAACTCCGCCAGGTATTCAGGTCCCAAGCCGTGGAGGGTTTTCAAAACCAAAACCGAGACCTTGAACCTTATCCAGAGAGCAACGGGCAACCAATGCAGGCGCGCCAGAACTGGGGTGATATGATCGTGTTTGCAGGCACCCACCACCAGTCTGGCCGCCGCATTTTGTACCCGCTGGAGTCTCTGGACAAGGGTCAAGGGCAACCCCACGTAGAGGGCATTGCAGTAGTCGATCCTCGAAATCATGAGGGCCTGCACAACTGTCCTCAGGGAGGACTCATTAAGGTACTGGCGGATCTGGGCGGTCCTGCGGAGATGGAAAAAAGCAGCCCTGGAGACGGCCATCACCTTTGCTTCCAGGGAGAGGGCTAAGTCCAGGACCACGCCCAGATTCCTGGCCCTGTCCGTAGGCTGGAGGGAAACACCCCCCCCAGGCTAGGGAGGGGGCCATTGTACCTAGATGAGGGCGCCCCGAAGAACAGAACCTCCGTCTTCTCTGGGTTAAGCTTGAGCCTGTTTATCCTTGTCCAATCCAAGACCGCCTCCAGGCACAGATCAAGGGAGCGAACTGCCTCCACTGCAGAAGAAGAAAAGGAGAGATAGAGCTGTGTATCATGAGTGTACTGATGACAGGGAACTCTAAATCTCCTGATGACCTCCGCCAGCAGCCTCATATAAACATTGAACAGCATACGGGAGATTGCCGACCCCTGGGGCACCCCACATGGGAGTGTCCAAGGAGCCGACAAATCATCCCCTTGCTGAACCCGCTGGGACCAGCCACCAAGGAAGGAGCGGAGCCAGCAGAGCAGTGAACCCCCAACTCCCGCCTCAGTGAGCCGCACCAGCAGGTTACCGTGGTCGACAGTATCAAAGGCAGGTGACAGATCAAGGAGAACCAACAGGGAAGAACACCCCCTGTCAGCCTCCCTGATGAGGTCATCCTGCAGAGCGACCAGGGCAGTCTCAGCCCTGCGAAACGGCCTGAACCCAGACTGGAGCGGATCAAGGATATGATTTTCCTCCAGGCAGGTCTGAAGCTGAACGGCGACCACCCTCTCAACAACCTTGCCCAGGAAGGGAACAATGGCAATTGGACAATAGCTGGCAAGATCGTCCAAAGCCAGGCCGGGCTTCTTCAAGGTGGGCTTCACCACCGTCTCCTTCAGGTGGGAGGGGAAAATTCCCTCCCCAAAGGAGGCGGTGGCAATGGAAGAAGCCCACTTGGCATGTTCCCTTCGGCGGATTTAATGAGCCAGGCAGGGCAAGGGTCGAAAGGGGAAGCCGCCGGCCGGCAGCAGGCCATAGCCCTGGAGGCCTCCGCTGGTGACACAGGCCCAAAATCAACCAGGCGATGGGACCAAAGGGGTGAGGCCCCCTGGATGAACGGGGAGGGATTATTGCAGCTGGAGTCCAGGTCAGAACGGATGGCCTCAATCTTGGATCTAAAATAGGCTGTGAATTGCTCACTAGTGAAATCACTAGGAGGAGGCCCTGGCTGACCAGGATTGGAGAGGTCTCGAACCACTCGGAATAACTCCGCCTGGCGGTTCAAGGCCTCACCAATTCTCAGGGAGGCATAAGCTGTTCTACCGTCCCTGATCGCATGCAGGTCCTACGTGTATGAACATTCTGTGCCATTTAATCAACTCAGGTCAATTTCAAGTCCCAAAATCTATGCATCAAAAAAGCTTAAAAAGTATTAGGGATTTTATGCATGCCTATGACACTCTAGAGGTGTTGGGAACTTTCCCATGAAGCAACTTGAAGCAACTCTGACGGAAACATGGCTGCCATATATTAAAATCTTATAGAATAAGCTACACTCCACGAAATGCATGACATAACAAATGTGTTCATCTTCATGGTGCCCTGGTATTCCTTGTTGCCTAAATTATTAGAGAATATGTAACTGATTTAGTGGTCAATAAGCTAATAATATTGAAATAAAATTGAGTTATATTCCTTTCTAAGATACTAAAGGAATCATAGAGCAAGATTCTCTTTCATAGCTTTTCACCTACTGCAAGTGAATGCAGGCATAGGAAACATTTAATTTATGTTAATTAAAATTCCCCCAGCTCCCAGTTTTAGGCTCTTTTGGGTTCTCTTTTGCCTTGGGAAAGCCTTTGGAGTTGGGGAGGGCTTTAAATGTCAAAAATTTCCACCAGATTGGCAGCAGTATCCCAATTTTTATCCTGTCTGCTAGGCTTGCTGTTTTTCAGAGCCATATTGGTTCTAGGGTTCTGGGAATTGTGGTTTAAATAATCAGTTTATCCAAGGTCTGTTTTCTTCTCAACCATACCTCAACCTTCTTCTTACGTTCACAGTCTCCTTCCCCTTCCTTTTCTGTTTTACCTCTTGGCTTCCACTACTACCCTCTGAGCTCTCAAGTGTTCCATTTTCTCTGGTGCATGTATTTATCCCTGAGAGAGGTATGCCATTTTCGGCCCAGAAAAGCAAGTGTATTTTCATCATAGCAGCGACAGTGATTTTCAACCTACAATGGCCATTCCCAGCAGGTCCTACGTGTATGAACATTCTGTGCCATTTAATCAACTCAAGTCAATTTCAAGTCCTCAAATCTATGCATCTAATAAGCTAAAAAAAGTATTAGGGATTTTATGCATGCCTATGACACTCTAGAGGTGCTGTGAATTTTCTCATGAAAGTGAGCTGCATCTGGGTAACAAAAGTAACTGAAGCATGTATGACAAAAGACCTCACAGGGTGGTAGTTTTCTTCCTTAATGAGAAGCAGCTCCTAAAGCTACGATTATAAGCACAGCCAGGAGGACTGTTGAAGGAGCTGAATAATTCACAGTGACGCCCCACCACCACCACACAACCCCAATTTCTTTCCTCATCTCTGTGGAAGGGGAAGAGCAACAATCTCCTTTGAGAAGTGGGTTCCCAAGTATTGTTGGACTTCATAGCCAGCCATGGTCAGACTCTCTCTGTATTTCAGTCTAAAAACATCTGGGGACTGAATTCTGGGAGCTACCACTTCAGTGTTTCCAAAATGGTCCTTGGCTAAGAACTGGAATAGCTTTGTTTTGCCCCTGAACCAGAAGCAGTAAGTCTCCTGTATTATTCTTTTTGTGCCTCTGTCAGGATGAAATTGTTTTCTGTACATTTGACACCTGTCACTTTGAAGAAGAAATATTCTTGATTGAATCTGACAACTTTGGCTACTGGTTCTTCTATCACCTGGTACAGAACATGGCCATCCTGTTCTGCTGTCTGTGCTGCTACAATCAAATCAGGTCTGTGTTTTATTTAGTCTTCAGTTGCTCTTCAAAGACCTCTGTGTCTCTCTTAAATGTTTGCTTATTCTTCAGAAACATATAATTGGGAAGTGAAGGAAGGGCAGGGGCAGGCATGAAGCGGCTGCATGCTTAGAGGGAATTTCTTTTGCTGCTTTTTGCCTTCAGGAATACAGTGCTCTCAACAAAATTACATTAAATCATTTGTTTATGTATACAGCAGCTTATGCCTAGGGATCTAGGAATAAAATAAAACCTTCTTTCCTTGATGATGTCCACAGTTCTATGGTGTGGTCAAAATCATGCATTTCTGCTTTATCAGAAATGAGTCTTCTTAGGCAAAATGGTCGGAAACTATCTGCCTGGATCAATGAGGGGCTGAATGATGGTGAAAAACCAAGCCTCCATCCAGCTGAGACAAAGCCGATGCTACTGAGGGAATTTGATAAATTTGGTAAATGGGAGAACTACTAAATTCTGCCACCCCTTAAGAATCAGGTTTGTATAGCATCCTAAAGAGCAGAGACATCACTTTGCCAACTAAGGTCAGGAGAGTCAAAGCTATGGTTTTTCCAGTAGTGATGTATGGAAGTGAGAGCTGGACTATAAAGAAGGCTGATCGCCACAAAATCAATGCTTTTGAGCTGTGGTGCTGGAGGAGAGTCTTGAGAGTCCCCTGGACTGCAAGGAGATCAAACCTATCCATCCTGAAAGAAATCAACCCTAGATGTTCACTGGAAGGACAGATTTTGAAGCTGAGGCTCCAGTACTTTGGCCACCTCATGAGGAGAGAGGAGTCCTTGGAAAATTCCCTGATATTGGGAAAGATTGAAGGCAAAAGGAAAAGAGGACGGCAGAGAATGAGATGGTTGGACGGTGTCACCGATGCAACCAATATGGATTTGAGCAAACTCGGGGAGGCAGTGGAAGATAGGAAGGCCTGGTGAGCTCTGGTCCATGGGGGTCACGAAGAGTCGGACATGACTGAACAACTTAACAACAACAACAACAACAACAACAACAACAACAACAAAGTCTAAACATACTTCTGACCCTGGTAATAATTCTGCCAGGAAATGAATATATGGTCCGGAATGTTTTTTTAAAAAATCATCTTTAGCAATATGTCAGCTACACCCATGACGAGAAAGAAATGGACTCAAACTGCTCATTGCACTTGGGTGACTTCTAGACTGGATTGCTGCTTCAGAATTTGTTCGGTTCTGACAGCATTTCTTGCAATGAGAACTACTTCTCTTTCCTAAGGAGAAAGAATATGAGGCCTCTTGTGGCTGGGAAAAGTGATATTTGACTCCCTCCCAAGGGAAAAAAATCCGATCAGCTTCTTTGCCAGTGCCACTTCTATGGATGTCTTCCCTTAATAATATTTCTCATGAAAGAAAAAATTAAACAGTAACACCAGACTGCACTCCATGGCTCTCATAGCCCCCCACCCCCCGCTGCCCATGAGCAATACAGGTACAACACTACACTGTACTGGTTTATTCACTGGATTACCCTTATCTCTCACCCAGCAATATGGTTATAAACCCTGGGATATAATACTTATTGTAAACCATTCTCAGCCACTTCTAACCTGCAATATCAACAGTGGACCTCATTGCATTTTTTTGGAAGATGCCCTTCCATACATTATAAAGCTAAACAAAGTTCATTTGTATTTTAATTGGCAGGGGTTTAATTTGTCCAAAGGAAAAGAAAATGCCAAGTCCTGCATTTTTATGTTATTCCCCATAGTCAGATGTTAAGGTGAGGAATTCAGTTTTTAATTCCACCTAGGGCCTTTTTACACGACCCCTAAACTCCGCCGCAAATGGCTCCCAGCTCCGGAGCTTAAAATTGTTTACCCACCAGCTCCAGAGTTTACTGAAAATTAAGTGCGACCACACCCACCTAAGCGCGTCCCAGTGCACTTTTCTTGTACCTGCTCAAGGAGGGTGAAAAATCTTAATGCGGATGTGCCGGGCTCTCCTCGCTTCTTCTTCTTGTTGTTTTTTGCCTCCCGCCCCTTTAAGAGAAGGAACCAGGAAGTCACAGGGCTCCCGGCAGCTTCCACCGGCACCGGGGAGGTAAGTCTTTATTCTTTTGTCCCTTTTTTTCTCCCTCCCCTCACGCAGCCAGCAGCCAGGACGTGCGGAGGGGATGGGAACGCACGAAGAGCGACAAACCCCTAAGATCTCTGGTCCGAATTAAAGTGACCAGCGGATCTTAGGGGTCGTGTAAAAGCGCCCCTAGAGAATTTTTAAAATGGAAAGGACAACCTGTTAGTTACAGTCTACATTATTTGGTGGCCCAAATTCTACTGCTTAGTATTGTAAATCAGACTATGGTAGGCCTGTTGAATCAATTGGGATTTGGTGAGTCAACTCCTCTATAAGTTCCACTGAGTCAAATGGACCTACTCTGTGATTTACTTTAGCACATTGCAATTCAGTACAATGGGATTTGGGTTACTGAGTTTAGTTCCTTGTCCTCTGATAATGAATATTGTGTTAAGTTTTGTATAGGAACACCCGAAAGGCTTTTTAAATAATCTTTTTGACCAAGGACATGGGTCATAAATATTATTAGAAGTAGTGGAGCTTACCATTCCAGTTTTGACATTTCTGTCCTTAACTTCAGCCCTTTTGCTCTTAATGCATTATCTTTTATGTCTGGCTTAATTAGACATATCACACACTATTCTGTATGACAACCAATTATGAAGGAAATGTAATGTGCTTCAGAGCTTGTATAATCTCTGATCTAGAGGAGAGTCCTGACCCTTCTCTAGTCTGGTCAGAATGCTTGAGAAGCTCTAGGACTCTGGGACAGAACAGCTACCTTCAAGTGTTCACCTAAACAGAGCCCCGAATGTGCTGGATATATGGCTGTGCACCTAAATCCTGCCCTAACACCTGCACAGGATGTAAATTCAATTGTGAATGTGGGATATTGTGCTTCTGTACCCATGATAAAAGCCAGGCAATAACCCAATACTGCTGCACAAGATCATGCCCACATTGCCAGCAGGAAAGGGAGGGGGCAGAATGTTGATATCATCAATGGCAGTCGTCAAGATGGTTTTTGTGTTTATAACTACATATAACCTTATGGGTTTACATTGACACTATGTTTTCAATGCTAGTTTCCATCACTCATAACTTTACATGGAACTTTACTCCCCTTTAACCGCTCACGTTCTCTTGTAGCTTTAACACAGTGGTGGCCAAACTTTGACCCTCCAGATGTTTTGGACCACAACTCCCACAGTCCTTTCTCTTTGGCAATGCAGGCTTGGAATTCTGGGAGTTGTGGTCCAAAACATCTGGAGGGTCAAAGTTTGGGTACCCCTGCTTTAATGCCATGTTGTCTATTAATGCTCTAAGATGTCCCTCCGTTCCTTGTTCTCAATACTTGAACTTGTCTTAATTGTACTGGGCTGTGTATTATCCCTTATTCTGTAAGCTGCCTTGGGTCTTTTTTCCAAGGAGAAAGGCAGGGTAAAAATACTCTAAAAATACTCAAAAATAAATAAAATAGAGGATGCCCTTTTCTGCCCACCGCCATTCACGCTCTGTGTTTGGGAGATAAGTGGTGAACTGATGAAAAAGGGAGTCAACTTATGGGATTTTCCCTTGAGTAGTGTTCACATTGTGAATGGGATCGATTCTGGGAGATTCCTGTTGAACACCCTGACCGCTAGCCTGTGGAGTATCTCAGGGTTCCATGATTCCCCCACACTGTCTCACATAGACATGCACAACCTGAAAGAGCTTGTCCAGAATGTTGTGGTCTGGTATCACCAGTGTGCTGATTGACACCCAACTCCATCTACTGGATAATATCTAAAACTCATATGAAATCATGTAAATCTGTACACCAGTGAGTAAGTCGGGTGATCATACTTATGAGTAAAGCAGCTAAAGTGCTCTTTGAGATTAAAAGCCACAAATGAAAAACAGATCAATTCCACAGCTTAAATGACTGAGTGGTTGTTTTTAAAATACCTATTAAAAGCAGAAGCTAAGAACGGGTGGTGAGGAAGGAGTTCAGTGGTCACACTGAAAGCCATGACAAGCTTAAGTGACAGACTTACATAGGCTGTAAGGGCTGATTGGAGACACACTTGGTTAGCTAGAATGCTTTGCTATGCAAAAACCCTTTGGACAAGTGTCCCCACATTTGGAACAGAGCAAAAGCTGACTTGCTGTTGCATCTGTGCCAAATTTTGTGCCGATATGAGGTTTCATTTCACAGCTATGGTTTTTTTGTGTTTGCTCTCCCCCCCCCTTGATTTTGGTCTGTTTGCATATCACGTATGAAGAACAGACTGTAGAAATATTAGGGTGAATGTGGGTATCAAGTTTGAGAAAGGCAGCCCTCCTAATTGTGGGGGCTTTACGAGCACCTGCAGCTGAATGAGCCTTTGGAGTTCTCTTCAGGCCTTCACATGCTTGATGCACAAAGGTCTGACTGACTTGTGAATGGGCAGGAATGGACATGTGTCCATACATCCCCACCATTATACATTACTTCACATCCCTCTCATCGCTGTTCGCCATCCCGCTTGGGACTGGTACGAAGAAATGTTACCACACGTCCATTGCGTTCGTCCTGACCACGCCCCCTGAACTGGGATTTAAGCGTGATGAGCCATACTTCTTCCTGGCCTCGGGAATCAGCTTGTCTCGGTTCTCATTTTGAGATGAGAGCCAGTGAAGTAAGGCTCGTCGCGGAACAAATGCATTCTCCATCTAGTGGCAGGAGTGCAAGTGCCATTCACCATTACATTCCCTATGGCATTAGCAATGCAGTGCAGAAATATAAAAAGACATAAAACCTCGAACTTTGCTTTTTAACGTATGGAAGGCAACGTTACGGAGATTCAAAATATCGAAAAACAGAAGGTCAGACAAAAAAGGGGGCAAACGAAGGCAGGGAAGTACTGATGTTATCACGAAACAAGGATGTGCTGTAACAGTTGTCACGATACCATCAAACACCCGTGGGTACACGGAAACAGGGACAGAACCGGGACAAGACCACGTGACCGTGAACGACATCACGCAAAGAACATCATCTCGGAACGAGGAAAGACATGAAGTATACTTCAGGTCCAGAATTCCTATTGTAGTACTTATCAGAGCACACCTTAGTTAGGCAATTATGCCTTATTCATAATTCTGACAGAGACAGAACTTGAAGAAAGTGGTTGTGTGTGTTAACAAAAGTTCTTCCAATTGTCCAGCCGGCACGACCATTTGGGGAGACGTAATCCAAAACAGTTATTTTTTGCAAGCTCGGGAATACTATCTTCCTTCATGATGACCTCCCTACAGTGCGGATGCTATTGTAAAAATGTAAGAAATACATTTGTGAGTTTTAGAGATTGGCCACAAAAGCTTTGAAAAACTGTTACCTACTGTACATACTGGTGTTCCAAAAGCAACTGCAATGGGCATTTTGGTGATAACTAGGAAAATAGGAATTACATTTAACAAGCCCACCCTGGGACAGATGGTTCCCCCTGAGCTTTCTTTCACAGTTTTTCAGTAGCACAGGCAGCAGGCGGATTATTGCACAGTTACAAGTCTCCCTGCAAGAGAGGTGGAACCAGCTGGAAAGGATTCAGTAATCATATCTCTACCTCAGGGAACCTGCATTCCTGTCTGTAGCCAATAACCTTATGCTTTTTGAGAAGCTTTCCAGATCCTTCTTGCCCTTGTTATTTGGCTTCTCTCCCCCCACCCACCCACCCCCTAGGAGGTTAAAGACAGGAAACTAAATTCTAATCCTAACAGAACCGGTCAGGCAGTGTAAGCCATTATTCCTTTTAAAATTGCCAAGAGAAAAGTGTGTAAGGGTTAGATTTCCAAAACCCAGCAGCAGAAATAAACAATTGACGAAGCAACATTTTTAATACAGAGAAAACAGGTTGTTTGCTTTCTGAGGGGTGGAACAATCTTAAAGAAATTGGAATCAGATTAGTCATCAATTTTACAGTCTGCTGCAGCAATGAAGTTTGGAATCCTCTAATTCTCTTAATTGATAAAATTAGATCTGAAAAACAATACTTGAGGAGGGGGAAAAAAGGGAAGAATAAAGACAATGTTTATTTCCTGTAATTTGTTTTCTCCACAGAATGCAGCCATATTACCCAGCTCCAAAGGCAGAGTTGGCCCTTTTCTCCAGCAGAGAAATCTTACACAATAGCTTACTTCTAGGACAGCCAGTGTGACATAGTGAAGATAGGGCTGGACTAGGATTCCAGAAATCAAAATTCAAAATTTGTTCTGCCACAGAACCAGACTGTGTGGCCAAGCAATAGTAAAACCATCCCTTAAATAGCTCACATACTTTGACAACCTGTTAAGGATTTCTCCAGGTCAGACATGACTTGGTGGCACATAACACACAGTTTATTTTCTCAGTCTGCTTGGGCCTCATGGCCAAACAGATTATGATGCCATTATTAATTGAGAATCCTCTGGGATAATCGAGAGTCAAGGAAGAACTTGTTCCCTTTTGACCCCTGAAGATCTCCAGGGACTGGGACTGGGGTCATATCACAATATTCTCCACTTTGCTCGCAGTCTCACTTTTGTAGCTGACAATAGGTACAGACAACCTCCAGGTTTGAGGGGTCTAATTCATTTTTAATGGAATCCCAAAGTTGAGTTGGCTTTAGGCAACTACATTATAACAGCCCTAAAAGGGAGATAAATTGCTGGTGCCTGGTAAGAATGGGTGGGTTGGTTAGAAAATAATAAGATGGACCCTGTGTTCTAACATTCCACTAAGGTGGTAAAAGCTATAATAAACATCAATAGAGAAAAACTATACTGTATACCCAATTTCTGAATCTAGAAAAAGTCCAGAAATACCTAGTAGTTCATTTCTCCAAATAAGGTTGCTGGTATAACACAAATGACAGAGACATTCTGTTTCAAACATACAATACAACTATTCTATCATGTCAATGATTCTTACATGTTTTGCTGTTTTCTTCCAATCTATTTGTGTCCTTTCTTGCAAGTACTGCAGGCAAAACATTTCACTAGAGATGTACAATTTCTGGAAATTTTGAAGCCATGGGGGGACCTCTGGAAAACATGGATTACCCCCCCCCCCCAAATTTCTGGAAAATTTGCCTCTCTATATTTTACATGTCTTGGAAAAATGCAGAAATAGAGCAACAAATTCTAATTGATTTAGCATGTGAGTCAAATGCCAATCACTACCCTTCTGGTCAGACATTCTCCTCTACTGCTATATCTAAAGATTTCTAATACGTAGAATAATCTGCAATCATCCACCTGTCATCTAGAACACCTGTCTCCATAGATGTGCAGTTTAAAAAAGCATCTCTTAACAATATGTTTTCTGGACATGATGTCTGGAAGTTGCAAATTAGCGCATTTCAAGGGGACCAGGTTGAGGAAGGCTGTTGCAACTTCTAAGGGGTTTCACCAACAGAATAGCTGACCTTAGAGATCATAATGGGAAGGAGGTGACTGGGGAAGTGTTTAAATATGCAGTGTCCAAGCCATTTACAACTTTATAGTCAACACCATCACTGCATCAACCAATAGTTTTGTATGGAAAACAATAGCCTGCATGGATATCAGCGTATTGGTACAAAGTGTTGACACAATGAATAATTCTTATACCAGCTGCACTTCCACCCAGGGAATTTATTCTTTGGTTAGAATGCATTCAGTTTGCAATTATTTCTAAATGTCAGTGTGCTGAAACTGCTTGCAAAGTAGAATTTGTGTGAGAGATTAACAGAAATAGACTATTTCAACTGAATCACTTACCACTGAACCATATCCACTGGTGGATATGATAATGTCAGCCTTCAAATGCCATCAATAGTTCCTGGTATAAGACAAAGTAGGTTAAACTCTCGCTTTACTACTGCAGATTAATCAAAAACAAAAGATGCAAGAATTATCCATATAAAGGATATTATACCAGAACCAGTAATGTAGGACATAAAAGACCAACTAGTTTTCATTTTTCATTAGCTATTGTGTATGCAGGCATACTTGGTCCTGCGTCTGAGTAGAGTATAAAGCTGAGAATGGACCATTTCACTCATCGGAAAAAGGATGCTCAAATAAACAAAAGCTTATGAAAAATGAAACTAGTTAGTTTTACAAGTACTACACTACTGTTTCTAGTTTGTTACTCAACACACAAATATGACTACTTTCTACCTTACCTTTTTCATATAAAACATAAAATACCATATTTTTTTATCTATAAGACACTGCCATTTATTAGACACCCCCACTTTTTAGACCCCCCCAAATAAATAAAATTAATAAATCCTCCTTCAGTTCTCCACCACCACCACCACTGTTTTCTTTCATTTCCCCATTCTAAACACTCCTCTCTGCTTTGGTGTGTTTATTTTTTGCAGGATTGGGCTTCCTGAAAGAAAAGACAAGAAAAAAGACATGCCTTTTTTTTTCATGAAAAGGCATTTCTTAATGGGCTGCTCAAGTGGACAGAGCCTGAGTGTTTAGAACAGGAAAGGAAAGGAAACAGTGGGTTGGGGGTAGAGGAGAACTCCATCAGCCCAATCCTGCAACAAAACAAAACAAAACAAAACAAAAAACTACGGAGGGAAACAGCAAGGTGAGTTTGGGCTCTCCTCCACCTCCATCCCCCGAAGGCTTACTTCCCTGTATACATATGACACTCCTTAATTTTTTGTGTGTCATGATTTTAGAAAAAAGTATTATTGTATACATGGAAAATATGTTATCTCATATGTCTGTTGAAATTTTGTGACTGATTATTGAAATAAGAAGATTGTTGGAAAAGATTTTGCAAGTTATTTAACATAACTGAGTGACTTTGTGTCAATGCAAAGCCATGCCTACTGGCTGTTTATTAAATTTATCATAACTTTTGAGATGTTTATCTCAGATGCCAAGGCGTTTTTAAGAAATATGCTGTGCATTACAGAAATAAGTGGAACTGTTTCTACTTATAGAATGAAGATATTCCAGGAAATTGAAGTGTTCATCTTTTAAGCATGTCTCTGGTTTCTAGCTGTTATTATGAGTTATCTTTCCAACATAATTTATTTGCACGTGGGAGGAATAAAGGAAGACGGCTACTAGTACTGTATGAACAAAACAGAAATATATGGTAATTAAAATACCATGATTTCTATAACAAGAGGCAGAGCCCAGAAAAGTCCTTCCTATCTTTCATAAGATTAAAAACAAAAACACATGCAACAAATGCAGAACTATCCCTTGAAAAATTGTTGGGCAGTGTGTTCCCCATCATCCAAAATAGGAAATGGTCCATATTTGAAGTGTTGTGGGTTCCACAACCTTTCTTAAGAAACTGTTTGAATTGGTGCAAAAGCACCAAGACTGAGGTGAAAGAATTATCATTATATTTTAGTCTTTTACACTCAACACACAAGTCATCAGGATTCAGGAAACAACATCACTGAAGCTAACATGTCCATGATATGAATATTGGTTAAATCCTGTTGCTCAGGATAATAAATTGCACTAGACTGAGTATGCTTTTCTGCAAGTTGTATTGATTCAAATGGGACTGCTTCAATTCCGGTTAGTTTAGAGTAGGAACATTTGAACCAATGGACTTTTCGGAGGAGTTGAGTCAATGGGCCTTCTCTATTGTAATTTACTATGGTAAGCAACAGGATTTTGACCAATGTCTTCCAAAATCACAGTTTCCCCCCATGCTAACAGACCAGGTGGACAATACACCTACAAGTTGGGTATATAGACAAATAAATTATACTTCTGAACTTAGAAAAAAAATATTAGTTGGGTCATTGAAAGAAATGTAGTAGAACTTGAAACATTTTTTAAAAAATAGATGGTCAGGACTTAACCCAAAACATACTGAGCACATTCTCTACCACATCTTTTGAAGGTGTAATGTTACTTCCAGTGATGTCCAAAAAAGGTATGTGGGATTTCTGAGCAGGTGTTTATGCTCTATGAGGCTCTGCAACCTATATGTATTTATATTATTTATTTATATATTTATTTATATACCGCCCATCTTCCGAATGGATTTTAGCAAAAATCTTTCAGATGCTTTCAGAACAGCATCATACCATTTGTTCTCTGGACAGAGACATTAAGGACTGCTTTGTACAATACATTTTGCTAAGGGGAAACACTAAATTGTATCACATGAAATTCTTTCATCTTCCATTATTCATATATAATAAATTAAAAATGTAGCCTTAAACTTTCCAACGTGCATTTTAATAGGGATTCCTCCTGCACATCAGAAAGTCACACAGAGAACATTGGAATTACTTAAAGAGTGCAGACTGTTTAGCATTTCTTAAATTTATTCATTTTATTTTTATCTTTCTTTCCTAATTCAGAGGCCCAAGGTGGTTAGAAAAAGGACGGGGGAGGCCAGACACATAAATTAAATTATGCTATGAAACATTTAATGATATCAAAATAAAACATAAAACTGAAAGATAAAAATTATTGAGGGGGAAGAGGTCATCAATTTTTAAAAAGAAAAAAAGTACAGCATCATCTGTAAAATATTCAGCCTAGTTAGTGGCCAAAAAGTTGAATGGAAAAGAAAGGTTTTTGTCTACCAACAGAAGTACAGCAGGAAGATGGCCAATATAATATCTTATGAAAGGGATTTCCACAGGCTGGGAACATACATGGAAAAAGTCCTCATCCAAAGGTTTCCAAAATTGGGGAGGCGCATATGGGAGATAAAGTCCTTCAGATGTCCTGGACCCAAATCGTATAGGGCTCCATAGGCCATAATGAAGTTCCAGCATTCTGAATTTGTTTGGAAATTGATCCAGGGCCAATTAAACTGATGTAGCAAGGAAGTTGTATGTTCCCTGTTACTCATCCCAGGTAACTGTCTGGCATCAGCGTTTCCAACCCAGGGAAGATTCCCTAACAGACTTCTATGGATGTCCCATGTACAGTACGCTGCAATAATGCTGGTAGGATCTAATTAAGCCATAGATCACCATAGTTAGATCAGGTATCTCAAGTAACAAGTGCAGCTGATGCAATGGGCTTTGTCTAATGGACACCCTCCTGGGTGTATAACAGCATGTATTTACCAGGTGCTCACCACTGTCTTTGCTTTAAAACAGTTAAACCATCCTGGCCTAAATGGTTTAGGGACTGTCATTCTTGGGCAAAGTCAGACACACCATTGAGATAACCAGGTTTATCTTGCAGTGCCAACTGTGATAAAGCAAGAGGTATAATTCTACTCACATTCCCCACTTCTCTCCTAGGCAAAAAACACGCAGAGAGCTAACTATTTTTGTAGCTCTGCCTTTGGAAATGGTTTCCCAGAGCAGTCTTGTCCTGGCATGTTTCAGGTAAAGGTAAAGGTAAAGGTAAAGGTCCCCCCCCCGCACATGTGTGCTAGTCATGTCCGACTCTAGGGGCGGTGCTCATCTCTGTATTCAAACTGAAGGGCCAATGTTGTGCAAGTCAGTGGCCATGTGTCCGGTGTGGCTGCAAGGAAACACTGTTTTACCTCCCCGCTTTTTATGGCGGTACCTATTTATCTACTTTGCATTTTACATACTTTTGAACTGCTAGGTTGGCAGGAACTGGGGTTAACAGCAGGAGCTCACACTGCTGTGTGGCACCCGGGATTCGAACCGCCGAGCTGCCGACTTTCTAGCCGACAGTTTTCAGTGCTCTAGCCTGCTGAGCCACCACACCCTGGTGACCTGTTTCAAGATGGGAATAAAATATATATATATCCTGCCATCCCATGCTAAGCACCTATGGAGATTGGTGAGGTTATCTGGGAGTTGAGTCATGGCAACTGGACTTGTTTTTTTGTGGGTTCGAAACGTTTCGCTGCTCAGCCAAGTCGCTGCTTCTTCATGCTAAAAGTATTTCCCCAGAAGCAAGTGTCAACCAGGTCCCATCAGCTTTGGCAGAGAAGCCAGTCTGAAAGTCCTAACCAACCTGGAAAAGGTGCAAAGGAGAGCGACTAGGCTGGGGGAACCTCCCTTATGAGGAAAGACTAAAACATTTGGAGCTCTTTAGTCTGGAAAAAAGGCACCTGAGGGGGGATATGATTGAGACTTACAAAATAATGCAGGGCATGAGTAAAGTGGATAGAGGGATGCTCTTCTCCCTCTCAAAGAATACCAGAACTAGGGGATGTACACTCAAACTGAGGGGAGGGTGAGAACAGACAAAAGATTTTGTTTTTTACCCAGCGTGTTAGTCTGTGGAACTCCCTGCCACAGGAGGTGGTGATGGCACCTGGCCTGGATGCCTTCAAAAGGGGATTGGACAGATTCCTGGAGGAAAAGTCCATCACAAGTTACAAACCATGATGGAGATGTGTAATCTCCAGGCTTAAAAACCAGGGTACTTCAAGAGCCAGATGCAGGGGAGTGGTATCAGGAGACAGAGATCTAGTCTCCTGGGCTTCCAGAGGCATCTGGTGGGGCCACTGTGGCATACTGGATTAGATGAGCCTTTGGCCTGATCCAGCATGGCTCTTCTTATATGTTCTTATGTTATTCCCGACAACAGCTCTCTCTGTGTGTCTCCCTCTTTTGAGGTAAAGACAAGGAGACAGCTGTTGTTGATGCCTGTCACCCCTTGAAATATTTCTGTGGAGAATCCTTTGCACTCTTCGTGGGAGCAAATCTTATTACTGAACCTAATCTCTAAATTAAATGAACAATTTTATAGGCCCTCCCCCCGCTCCTGTCGTGCTGGACCTGGTGGTTGCCCTCGCTTGTTCGAGAAAGCGTGTGTGGAGGCATAAGGACCTCACACCGCCCCCCACTACCCACCCATATTTACACAATATCCTATAGGATTTCAAGTTTAGCCTGTGCCCCGGGGGTTGGCGGCTCCGTGCACCCTTTCCTTGGGCGCTTCTCGCCCTGAGGCCCCCCCCCCCCCCGCTCTCTCTCCGTCAAGCGAAAGCAGAGGGGAATCCATGAGGCGGCGGCTGTTTCCCGCCTTAAAAAAGGGCTCAGGGGTGAAGCTGTTAAAAACGAAGGTAAAGCATATAAAACCTCAAACTCCATTTTGTGTGTGTGTGGAGACAAGGTTTCTCGATTCTTCCGAGACTTCTCCGCCCCCCCCCCCGCCTAAGATTAGGAACGAGAACTACCATTAGGAAAAAAAACGTGTTACAATTCAACTTCTCGGTCTAGTGAGGATGCGGCAGCTGCCTGAGAAGAGAAAGCAGTGAAGCCAAATGCGGACTCCTAAAGTTGGATCTTATTTCGTGTGAAATTTCCTGTCATAGGTGTTTTCCCCCCCTCCTCCAAATGCCCTGCAAAGACGCCAGAAAGGTGCATGGGAGAGAATAGGAGGTTTCAGAGACGTCTTCTGGGTTAACTGTGTCAGGTTGTAAAATAAAATGTATCTAGCGGTGGGGGAGGGGGGTTCGGCTTTCCAGGAAAAAAAGAAAAAAGGAATCGCATATCCAGAGTAGCCTGAATGGGTCTGTAGAAAAAGCCCTTTGGGCGCTTTTCTGTTTCCTCATCCACCCGTGTGGTGTTGTAAGGCTGAAGAACGGACGAGACAAAAAAAGCACTCCCGCACAAAATTAAATTTCAAGGTCATGAAATCCTCCCGCCACCCCCGGGGATTTTCCCTTTGTGGCTGCTGCCTATCTGCCTAGATAACACTTCGGTTCTGTTCTGCATAAAAGAAAAATCTTCGTCGCTGGCCCGTCCGGTCGTTTTCTGAGAGGCAATTTTGCCCGGGCAAATAGATACGTACGTGGCTTTAAACACCCGTGCTTCCCACATAAGGTTCGCCCCTGCCCCCTGTGAATATATGCATGTATGCACGCGTGTGTATATGTGCGTGTCCATCTGTGTTTATTAAAAAAAAAAACCTCTCTCTCTCTCTCTCTCTCTGTGTGTGTGTGTGTGTGTGTGTGTGTGTGTGTGTGTGTGTGTGTGTGTGTGTGTGTGTGTGTGTGTGTGTGTGTGTGTGTGTGTGTGTGTGTGTGTGTGTGTGTGTGTGTGTGTGTGTGTGTAAAAGCCGCAGGACAGCTGTAGGCAGGAGTCCCTCTGATAGCTGTTGGTGATTTTTGGGGGGCTGTTTGGCCCTGTTCTGGAAATTTTTCTTTCTGACGTTTTGCCAGTCTCTGTGGCTGGCATCTTCAGAGGGCAAGGAGTTCTCCCTGTGCTCTAGGGCAGTGATGGAGAACCTTTTAGAGACTGAGTGCCCAAACTGCCATTCAAAACCCACTCATTTTTCACAAAGTGCCAATACAGCCATTTAACCTGAATACAGGTGGCTGTGAAAGGGCAATGTCTGGTGCCCACAGAAATGGCTCTCAGTGCCGCCTTTGGCACCCGTGCAATAGGTTTGCCAACACTGCTTTAGGGTATACAGTGAGTGAGATTATTTGATATCAACCATAATTGTAGGAGCCTCATAGCACTGTGGTTAAACTGCTAGATGTCCTTGCAACTTTAAAAACCCACAATCTCACTCACTCTATAGCACAGAGCACAGAGAGAACTACTTCCCTGAGCTCCTTGCCCTCTGAAGATGCCAGCCACAGAGACTGGCAAAACGTCAGGAAGAAAAACTTCCAGAACACGGCCAAACAACACCCCCAAAATCACAACAGCTATCAGATCCCAGCTGTGAAAACCTTCGAGACGAGTCCCTCTCTTTATAGTGACTCCGATAGTCTGTTGTGGTCACTGTTCTGTAACAATGTCCAAATGGAGGCAACATGGTGTAGTTGCCCCCAGTGTAACTCCCCAGTTTTCCTGAGCAGGGAAGGAGCCCCATTCTGAAAGCCCTTGTCTTGCGCATCATGTCCAGAGCAGTGATTGCCTATGGGAGTTTTCAAATGAGACTTTTCTTCCTCATAGCGATTTTCCCCACAGGTGCAGGGTCTTCTCTTCAGATTCTGGAACACCACCTTGCCTGATCGACCACAGTTTTGTGAGCACAGGCTGACAATTTGCACGTCCTTATTGACAGAGTCCTGCCATCTCTGTTTTGGTCACCTACATGGCCGCCTGCCATTGATTTTTCCAGGGGGTACTCAGTTTTGGCAAAAGTGGAAGGTGCCACTCTTAAAGACATGCCCAGCTGCCTATGCCAGCTTTCTGTCATCATCTGTGCTCTTAAATGAGCCTAAGGGGTTTATAACAGATTCCCTCGAATTATCATTATTACTATTTTACCTCAGCGCAAGGAGCTCCCTCCACGCACATAGGGTCACAACTAGGGTCCGTGTCATCCAGGGCAAAACATGGGTTCAACACTGTCCCTCCCTGGTATGTGGGTGCGAGCGTGAATAGCACAAAGTAAAAATACTATTTTGTCATTTGGCACCCACTCACTCCTAGTTGTGGCCCTTCTCTTCCTTAGAATAAGGCAGAGGTGACGTAAGCACACTGGAGAAATAGGGGGGAAATCACCCCATTCTCTCTCTTTTTTTTGGGGGGGTGCAGGTTTGGAGTTTTGGCAGCAGCCAAATCGCTGTCCTGAAGACTACTTGGCAGCTATCCACAGATGTGGGTCTTGCTGATAGTAGAAACAGTAGCTCATTGAATAAATTGAAAACCTTGGGACTAGAAGTTCCAGAGCTAGACAAAATTCCTAGCTTCCTATTAAAGGTGGGAAATGTATGGTATCTTTTGGTAGAATACAGTGGAACCTTGACTTACATACTGCTTGACTTGCATCATATTTGACTTGCAGCAAGAAGGGGCCTGTTTGACTTGAGTCGCAGGCTTTGACTTACATCTTGGAGCCCCGGCGCAAGGCACCGGAATTGGGCGGCAGCCACAACCCAGCATCGCGGCTGCCGCCTCCAAACTGCTCCTGCCTTCTTCCCTTCCTCCAGCAGCGGCGGCTTTGGCGAGGCCAGCTCAGAGCACCTGGTGCTGGTCCTCGGCCTCACCGAAGCCGCCGCTGCTGCCAGAGGAGAAGAAGGGCCGGGAGCTCGGGGCTGGCCTCGCTGGTTAGACAGTCGGCTCAGTCTTGTAAAAAATCTGGTTGCAGAAGTCTGGTCCACAATGGAAGCATTTTAGTTGGGGAGCTGTAAAGTTGTGGGACTCTAATGGTAAGCATAGAGTTGTTCAGAACTTGGAACGTCAGGTTAAAAATCAGTAAAACTTAAATGTTAGACATTGTTGCTATGAACATTAAAAAGTGGAGGCATATAACTTGTGGACTATAATTCCACCGCCTCCTCCTCTCTTTGAAGAGACATTTCATTTACATCCCCAGAAGGAATCTCCTATCCCAGTCAATTTTGTGTTAAATTGCTGTTTTCGGGGGTCTTTTTCATCATCTGGAACGGATTAATCAGCTTTCCCATTACTTTCTATGGGAAACATTCGTTTGACTTATGTCATGTTTGACTTAAGTCTAGACCACTGGAACGGATTAATGACGCAAGTCAAGGTTCCACTGTAATGTAAAACAGTCTGCTGCTCTTTCCCAGAGACCTCAGATATTTAGCATGATGGAGTGGATAATTATATGCATTTTTACAGAAGAGATCTTTTTATAGCTACTTGATCAGGGACTTGCAGGGTAACCTTGAACAAATCATGTTATGGAAAGAAGATGACACAATTATCCTAACAGAGATGTTTAGTCATATTTAGTTTGTTTATTTGTTTGCAACATCTTGTTATGGCTGGTTTTCTTTCAAAAATGCATTCTGGCATTATTTTAAAAACTGTTTTCAGACAAATTTACATAAGTTTTCAGAACCTGAAAACATAAATAACATTTTGCAGATTGTTTTCGATCTCTATTATAAACATTTTTTTTTTTGGGGGGGGGAACATTAGTAGCTCTGCAGTGGAATAGGAAATCAGATCGCAGATGATAAAAAGTACATGACTGTTGGGTGTCACACACTCATCTTCACACCAACTCAGAAACAGCAGCAAAATAGAGCCATGTAGAAATAAATAGCCTCTGGAATAATCAGGGACCTATTGTCAAACATCCTGCTTTGAACCAATATGACTACAGTGCTAAACATTTGCTTTAGGAGGCAAATTTTATTAATTAGGCTAACAACATTCTAAGATGAATTGTTATGATAAAATCATGCCATATATTATTTTAAACCAAATAGTTTGCTTTCCAATTAGGAGAAACAGAAACCAGGGTTAGTCCACAAAATAAGAAATATTATTAGCAATGGATCATAAAATAGCTGAAACCCTGTTGGTGTAACTTCCCAGGCATAATAGGAGCCTCATGGCGCAGTGGTTAAATGCCTGTACTGCAGCTAAAACTGTGCTTATGACCTGGGGTTTAATCCCAGGTAGCAGGCTCATGATTGATTTATCCTTCCATCCTTCCGAGGTCGGTAAATTGAGTACCCAGCTCGCTGGGTGGGGGGATGTTTAGCTTGCATTACTATAATTAAAACTGTAAACTGCCCAGAGAGTACTTGAAGTGGTATGGGGTGGTATATAAGCAGAACACTTTGCTTTTGCTTTAAATGGCAATGATGTAATCAGCTTGCACCATTTAATATCATGCAGTGTGAAGCTTCCTATCCCCTGCCCCCATGTTTTGAGGTTTCCTAAGGATCCATTTTGACTTGGGGAATCCTTTGTGAGGCTCAGGGTGGTGGTGGTGGTGGTGGGGAGCAAGCCTTTAATATTCAAAAATTGTCATCAGATTGCTGCTTCCTGGAAGAGGAGATAGGAAATGTTACATGAAATTAAATTAAAGATTCATGTTGTGAGTTGATGGAATCATTGGTATTTATGCCCGCATAGTTATAGAATTCCAGCCAATATCTTGAGTCTCTAGGAGCAGGGGTGAGAGAAAGCATTTCTAGTGGTGTGAGTATTAACAATTTTTAAACTTCTCTGTCTCTGTGTGTGTTGTGTCATTACAGTCGTGACTGACTCTTCGTGACTCCATATCCATGGAGTTTTCTTGGCAGGAATACTGGAGTGGTTTGCCAGTTCCTACTCCAGGCGCCTGCATCACCTGGTATTCCCTGGTGGTCTCCCATCCAAGTACTAACCAGGGCCGACCCTGCTTAGCTTCCGAAATCAGGCAAGATCAGATGTGCTTAGGGCATCTAGGCAGCTTTTAAACTTCTAGATCAAATGCATATAGAGACAGCTTTAAATTTTATATTATTTAAACTTCTAGATTTATAATATAAAATTTAAAGCTGTCTCTATATGCATTTGATTCAACTATATTATGTACTTAAAATTGATGTGAGTATATATATTCCTACTGGCAAACCCACCAGTATATGAACCACGAAATGGCGGGGGATGACTGTACTGAAAAATTATCCACTTTTATTGAAAAACTAAAATTTTGGATCTGTCAAGTTGAAAATGGTAATTCTGCTGACTTTTCCATGCTTAATGAAATTGGAAAATGAGAGAAATCACATTTTTACTTTGAACTTGTAATACATTTACAACAACTGTGTTCATATTTTCATGGATATTTTTCCAAATGAGATTTTAGGCAAACAGCAGAGATGGATACAGGATTCATTAAGGATCTTAATTCTAGAAGCAACAGTAATTTAATAAAATATTATCTTATTGAAATATGAACCAATGCATATATTCAAATGGAATTTGAAAAAAAAAATGGACCTAGAATAATTCTGGTGGTGATCAGCTGGAACCATTTTCACAACTGGTGAGGGTGGCATTGCAGAGACTTCTACCATTTACTACCACCTACCAGTGTTAAATGGGACTTTCATAATATTTAATCATATAAAAACAGAGATTGCTTAAATGCAATTGATGACATTCACGTAGCTCTTTCGAAAAAGGAACCCCACTTTCAAAATATTATGAATAAATGATGACAAATTAGCCACTAAAAATCAAGACATTATTTTAATTTTATATTTAAGTATTTTGCAACAAATGTAATTTTATAACAAATAAATTGGAATACATTTTTTCAAGGGGTGCAAGAATATATTTTGGGATTCAATGGTTTGCCGAACACTAAAAAGGTTAATAACTGCTGGTCTATAAGCAGTTCTAAAACACATATATCAGAGAATATAGTGAGCTGTAATCTGATTTAAGACCAATTGGATCATGCTGTAAAATTAGCAACACTAAGGTGACATTGAAATTGATTTGAAAAATTAATTATTAAATCAATGCTTTCAAACTTAATTTGGATCTAGACCAATGATTGAAATCCTGCCTATGACTACAGGACCTTATACTGTATGTATATGTGACAGTACCTAATCAGAAGATCCTGGTGTAGTACAAGATTATTTTATAGCATTATTCAATCTAGGCCACTTTTGATACACTTCAGTGAATACAATTCCCTAATGTTATTTAACTGCCATAAAAGCAAGTTAATCAAAAGTTAAAATGAGGAAGAATTAACACTGTTGTTCCTGAACTCTTTTTTGTGAATACTGTAGTACATGAACAAAAACACATTGCAGAGCTATGTTGGAGGAGGAAGCACTGTCTGACCCAAAGGCAGAAATGAATAGATCAATCTAAAGTCTGTCCTCAGAACAGCCAGGTTTGCTCACTCACTCACACATTGTCTCTGGAAGGAATGGGAAGAAATCATCCCAGGAACAATTTCTGATACATTTTCAGTGTATATAGCAGGTGCCTTAGGGCTTCAGATCACCTTACAAGCCTCAGATCACTTTGCTGACTTGGGTAGGATTGGGTGCTCATTGTTGTGTTATCAGTCTACACCAGTGGGGGCAAACCCTTGGCACTCCAGATGTTTTGGACTACTACTCCCACAGTCTTTTGTCATTGGCAATACAGTCTTGGAATTCTGGAAGTTGTGATCCAAAACATCTGGAGTGCTAAAGTTTGACTACCACTGGCCTACACCAACCCAATACAGTAGCAATGCTCCAGGTGTTATAACATTACTCGGCAGCTCTGGTCTGTTCCCTGCCTCACACTATTCCTATGTGTAAGGGAATGATTGCATTCCACCTTGGTTCCCATTTTGAGGCATAACCAAGACATACCGAATGTCTCACACTTTTGATGTACCACTGAGGAAAAGAGAACTTGTTCTTCACAAGTTGCTCAGCCTAAGAGTATGTCAATTGTGGAAACTACTCTGAGCTATGTCTGTGAAGATTCTCAGTCATCCAGGTGAGTTTATCTGGAAGTTGAGTCATGGCTACTGGACTTCTTTTTCTTGAGAGATAGAAATGTTTCACTGCTCATCCAAACAGCTTCGTCAGTCTGACCTATCATCACAAACACAGCTGGAGAAGATCTTTCTGAGGGGGGAAATCTATTCTTAAATGTAAACATTTCCATAATGTTGGACATCCTGTTGAAAACCGTCAACTGATGAACTTAGCATTGCCTTCTTATAAATCCAAATGCTACACAGAGTTACGGCCTTAAGAATATTTCAGAGAAGTTTCTTTTAAAGTACCTTGTTTCAAGTTATCAAATCTTGCATTTTTCTTTTAAAAGATCTGTAACTTTTTCTTTCTAGAATTTTAGTTGCTGCAGTGATACATGCAAATTAGGTAGGAACCTAATGTGATTCTTATTTTTTTCATATGGAAAACAAATGGTAGGAATGTGAATCAAAACAGGATATTAGGTAAAATACATATAATTATGTTTTTTATGCAAAAAACTTTAAGAAATTAAAGGAAACATTTTTATTTTTATTTGAATTTGTTCAACAGGGTCCACGAGAAATAGACATGGCAAGTTTACAAGAATTTTTATCTACATCAAGAGAACTAGGAGAACCATGGCCAAAGAAACGGAAAACAGATAGAAGTTATTTGCAGTGGCAGTTACTGGAAAGATCATGCTATGCAGATAAGAAGTTATGTTTCAACTTTCCTGAAACATCATGGGATTTTAGTAGAAATGTTTTTGAGTTGCAAGAGAAAAGCAACACACACTTATCACCCAATGTAAGACAATTGGTACCTTTTAAATGCTGCATGAACGCTAATTTGCAATCCAGGCTGCTAGGGAATATATCACTTGTTAAAAAAGGATCTCTTGAAAATAAAAATTATAGCAGCGTAAAAGACACTATTTGTGAATTTAATGAAAATAGTAATTCGTTGTGCACAGAATCAGAATCTTGGCTTTTACATGCCAAAGAAAAAGAAAAACCAATAGATAGTGGCATTATTTCAAAAGAGAATGTGCTTCCAACAGGGAATAATTTTTTTAATGATGTCTTGCCAGGAAGTCTTATTTCAAGAGCAGACTCTTCATTTACAAATAGGTTGGAGTTTCAAAATGGTAAAAATGGCCAAGGTTTTCATGAAGTATATGGAATGTTAAACTCTAAGGAACAAGGCAATCTTTTAAAACCAATTTCAGTTGGTGAAAACAGTATGAACCAAATTCTACAACTATGTCCACCAGTTAACAATTTTATGAAACAACCAAAGTCAGAGCTTAGATCTGTGTTTTATGAGCATAATATTTTTGTGGGGAAAAAGAGTAATGTTTTGTCATCTAACAAAGAGACAGTATATCCTACAAATAATACATTCAGAAGAAATAAAATATTTAAACATATGTATAGACCTTATTCAAAACATAGCTGTGCTGTAATTCCCAAATTAGTAAAATGTGTTACTTCTGAGTCAGTTTTACAAGATAAGTTAATATATAATTATACTGCTGCAGCTGAAAAGAATGGCCACTTAATGTCCAACCATTCTTCTTTATCTACTACCAGATGGAGGATTATATCTAAGGAAAAAATTACCGACGAATGTTTCATTTTTTCCAAAGATACTGCAGTAGATTTTATGTTTTCAGTAACCACCAGAGGAAAAGAACAAACAATGAGATATCTTGTGCCTTCTGATAATGAGGTTTTATCAAATAACAGTTCTGATTTTTCTGCTTTAAGGAAAGACAGTTTGTACTGTCTTAAACCCAGCCTGAAAGCAAATTTAAGAGTATCGAGTCCTTTGAATTCAGTTCTAGACACATCTGAAAAGTTAAGTATTAAAAAGTTAAGTACTATGAAGCCACATATACAAGATGAAAGTAGAAAACCTTTCAAAGAAAATCGTGCTTTAAGGTCAGACAACAAACATCCAAAGGAAATATTTAGAAATATTAATTTTATAAGCAATGACAAGTGTGTCTCAAAATACACAGCAACATGTGGTAAACCAACAGTGACATGTGGCAACTGGGAAGATGGCCAAGAAAATCCTTGTCATTTTGTGGATAAGAATCTCAAATTTTCTCCTTTTGACACATTCAAAAAAATTTGCCTCAATGCTCAGTGGGATGAAATGGATCAAATTCTATTTATAGACAAGTCAAAGTTTAGTGATAAACATAATGCAGAATGTAGCAATAGATATGCAGCTGATGATCAAAGAATCATTTGCAGAGACTCTTGTACACTGATTTTTGGTTATATTTCCACGAACAGTTTTTTGTTAGAACAAGAAAGTAAAGAGTGTTTGTATTTCAAAGATAGAGATGCTAATAGACAATGGCAAAAATGTGAACTCAACAGTATGTCCTTCACAAGCATTAATTCTAAAAACGTGTATAAATATTTCTCCGATAATGACCAGCATCCTCAGGTGGCAACCATCTTTTCGGATGATCATAAAGATCAAAGTATCTTTCACATAAGAGAAAAACAAAATGGATTTGCATTTCAGCAACTGAAGTATGTTTTACAATATCCGTTTTTATATAATTCTAGCATCTCTAACAGGTTGACACACCCTACAGTACAAAATGATATTGTTTTGTTTCCAAAAGAGATTTTACTTGGTGGCAAGCATCACTCAGTGGTAACATCTGTGAAACAAAATGCTGAGGGAGCAGATAAGACAGGAAATGTTCTTGAGAAGAGTTATGCTGCCGAAAGAAAACAGCCGAATTTTAGAGCACCATCTTTCAGGGATCCATCTGTTGGTTCCACATACAAATTAATAGTGGTTTCAAGCACAGTGAAACAAAAGCATTCTGAAAATGTAGCAGAAGAAAATTTTTATTCAGCAGATGAAAAAATGTATGCTTTTGAATTGAAAAGCCAGTTTGGTTTAGTACTGGAAGAGCTTCGTCTGTTTAATGAAATTAGTAAGCAAAATGGAAATAGTCTAGTTTATAGAGAAAGAAATATTTGTGAGAAAGGTCCCTTTGCTCTAAATCATTCTGAGAGGGTAAATGAAGACTCCCAAGCCATTTACAAAAGCAGAATAAATGGGTGTGTTTCCACTGTTGATACCACTGTAAACAGTAGTATGGTGAAGCACAGAGAGTATGAACAGTGTTTGTTTAAGGACCCAGTGGCAAAAGAGCCCAAAGAGCAAGAAGTACCTTATGAGGACTGCAGGTCAGGTGCATCAGATGAAGAACTGTTTTATTCACCCTCTGAAGGTAACAAAATTGTTTATAAATATATTGGGGAGTGGGCTATCATATGGTACTGTATATATAATCTGATACCTCTTGTGAATAATGTGCCAGGTGAAATGAACTACTGTCCACTGAGATTTATGCAGAATAAATTTTGTTAAGACTTTAAGGAGTCAAAAATATAACTTATTTTACTTTGCAATATGTTGTATTATAAAGTCGACCTCACCTTCTGTTTCAGCTGCATATGCTATCAAGGATGATACATAGGGGAAGAATGTGCAGAGACTTTCTGTTCCTGTAAATGCTTCTTCCAAATGGCGTTCCAAATGCCTGTAAATTGTATTCCAAATGGAAAGCAACTGGCAGGACCAATTCCCAAGTTTAAGGGAGACCTACTCAGGAAGAATAGTATGGTAGCCCCCCTGCTCTGTTAGTGGACTTTGACAGATATTACCTGGAGTTAGAAGTAGCTGGCAGTGGTAGTATTTAATTTCCTGTTGTGCTCTTGACCAGTATTGTATCATAAGTATTGTAGTAAATCACAATGACAGCTAGACTTGGAACACTCAAGAGGATAAATAAAGAAATTAAGGGAACACACTTCATATCTTAGTGATGGGCCCTCCTTGCCATATTGATGGCACACTGGCAACTGGTGAAAAACGAAATTCGGCAACCTAAACTGTAGAATGTGTAAAGTGTATGTGCTGTATCTTTTGCTATAGTCACGTTGAAAAGGAATGCTAACCAGTGTTTTAACATTAAACATCATGCTCATGGTGTGTTATTTTTGATGTTTAAGAACACTGTGATGCTCGGAATAAACAACCACCTCCTTGGAACTCAGCATTTGTGTATCATACATCTATGGATAGAAAAATGTGCAGCTTGCAAACAGAAAGAGGTAAATTAATCTGTTTCTAATAACTCAACATGGAATAGTTTTTTGTTATGTTTTTTATTTTCAGTTTATAGTAAACAAGGATTTCTCCATTTTCTGCAAATTAGGAAGCATGTAGACTATCTTAAATATTCACGGTTCATGTTGATGTTCATGGTATCTTTGGACAAGTTTGACAGAAACCAGGGTAAGAAAAATGCACACACAGAGAGAGACTTTCTAAAGTGCTGTTTCTTTTTATACAGGAAACTGTTTACATGATGGGATTACCAGAGTACAGCCTCTTAAAACATGTCATGGTCCTTTAAGAGTTGGATTGTCAAGAAAAGCTAAACCTAAACAGCTTCATCCATATCTGAAATAGTTCAGTATACAAAATGTTTACAGAAAATTATTTTAAACTTTTAAAGTCATTCTATTTAAAATTATTAACATAAACTTGTTTTTAAGGTTTTACTTCAGTCATGCAAGATGACATGTTCCTTATAAATGTTCACATTGTGCATTTGAGACAAATGTTTAATCATACAAGTATTTTGTGAAATGGCCGTGCTTTAATGTTGAAATGCTTAATAAACTTAATACTTGCAAAATATGTGTGTTCTTTCAAATTTTATTTCTCAAATAGTACTATTAAAACACATTAGCATTTACTACAAGATTTAATTGAGCAGTCTTCTGGATCTCATGAGGTTGTAAGATGTAAATTTAGAATACTCCATGCATTCTTCTTGAATCTTGAAGCACAGTTTTAACAAGTCTTGAGCTGTAGATCTTCATCCTCATCCTAACTCATGTTCATGTGCCTGGCTATATGCCCTGACTCCACACAATGGGGGGTTGGCAAAGCAAACTTTACTCCTCAGTTATGAGATATACGCAAACAAAATAGTTTTGTTCATTTCCAAGCTCTTTTGTAAGAATCTCAGTGATTGTTTTGATCCTGAATTTTCCTAAATAGACACCGGTGTGTGAAGTCCCATCCTGCTAGGACTTGTCCTGCAAGTATTCATTATAACATTGCCTCCACATGATTTTTTTGTACAGTTGTCCCCTGCCCTTTCGTGGTTCATATACTGCGGTCCCGGTATATTGCAGGTCTCCAATATATGGGGAAAAAGCACCCTGGGTTAAGAAGGAAAGGCCTCCCCAGGCCCGGCAGAGGCCTCAAAAGTGCTTCCCCGCAAACCGGAAGTGACTTCCGGTAAACCAGAAATGACCTCCAGATCACTAGAAAGCACTTTGGGGGCCTCTGGGGGACTGGAAAGCCCCTTGCAGGCCCATTTGGGGCAGCACCAGGCCAGGGGTAAGTACAAGAGGCCCCAGAGTGCCCACCCAGTCCCGACCTGACCCAGCATCTGCATATTGCGGATTTTCAATTATTGCGGGTCAAGTCGGGTCCCTAACCATTGCGATAGGTGGGGGTATACGGTATGTGTTTAAGAACATGAAAACCATTTCATTTCCAGAAGAAGAAACATGTGCTGTCAAGCCAGTTTTGACTTACAGTGACCCTTTCGAGGCTTTTCAAGGTAGAGAGTACTCAGAAGTAGTTGACCATTCCCTTCTTTTAGGGGCATCCAGGAGGCAATGCTGGCGCATCCATTAAGGTGAACTAGGCAGTTGCCTAGGGTGCCAAAATGGACAGGGGGCACCAAAATGGAGAGGGGGCGCCACCCCCCACCGCTGGCTAGCCTGCTGCCCCCCCACCTCCTGCCGCTGGCCACCGCTGCCCGCCCCGCCGCCCGCCCACGCCCCCCGCTCACGCCCCCCATCGCCATCGCTGCCCCACCCCCTGCCGACCCGCCAGCCGCCTAGGGCGCAAGAAATCCTAGTGCTGGCCCTGCCGGGAGGCTGTGCCCCACAGCCACCGAGTCTGATTCTTCTGAGACACACAGTGGGGAACTGAACTCCCATCCTCTGTCTTTGTAGCTGGAAACGTAACAACACGGAACTATCAGTCCAGCAACACTTGAAAGAAATCACTTCATAAACCATGGGTTTTTCGGCAGTCCCATAGGACTTCCCTGCCCTCAACAAAACTGGCTTTCCCCAGCCGTTCAAAGTTGAGACACGCATAAGAATTCATTAACTTTCTAAAAGCTTTTGCTATTTTGAAAACCACAACAGCCATTGGGGCTTTTTTTTTTTTAATTTTCACATGTTTAGCCACAGTATTCATTAAGTCCCCAGAGGACTATGAAAGAAGAAAGCTCACTCTCAATATTGCTCATTCATTCATAAATCAAAAAGCAAAATAAAATTTAATGGGGATTCTTTTAAAAATTCTACTGGTTTATTTTTTAAAATGTGCCCCTATTAATGCAGCAATATTATAAATAAGTAGATTATATTGGCAGAATTATGTATCCTGTGCTAACTAGGTGCATTGCTGTTTCTCTATGACACTTTATTTAATTTTAAAAAGGCAGGGAATGGGACTGTTTTGCCACCCCCGCCCCCCAATTCCTCAACAGACGAGAGCATCTCTCCCTCTCCTCTCCGTTATTTTGGTTTAATGGTTGACCAGGGCTGGGTGATGCGAGGAAACCAAATTAAAGCAACTGCTGGTAAGACCAGCTGGGCTGGGGACTGACTTTCCTTAACCCCCCCCACACACATTCACACACACCCTCCAGAAGAATAAAGCGCTTATATTTAGGTCACCTGCTCAAGCTTTTAGAGCCCCTCACAGAGGGAGAGGGGGGACCTGGCTGAGCCCCCAGCTGAGAAGAAAAAAGGGGGGGAGGTTACTTCCCTTTCATCTCCCCAGCCTTCTTCGTTCTCCACACTTTTCCCTTATGCCATTACGGGTCCTGAGATCTGGCCGCACCCCAGCTGACCTCAGTTGCTGTAGCTGCTGCCTCCTTACTTGCAAGTGGACCAGCTAAACTTCCAAACACGGCCAAACAGCCCGAAAAACTCACAACAGCTATCAGATCCTGGCGGTGAAAGCCTTTGAGAATACATAGACCAGATAAATCTTACTCATCAGAAACCCAGGCAACATGTGCACATGAGAAAACCAGGTAAATCATACTGATGAGTAAAATGGAGGTCAAAGTCACCCTTTTAAAAAATTTACTGTAAATAAATTGAATCAAAAAAAGAAAAGAAAAGGGAAGTAATAAAGGGAAGGGAAAGAGAAAAGGGAGGGAAGAAGACAGATAAAAAAGGGGGAGGGAGAAGAGTACAATTGCATTCTTTGTTACATCTCTACTGAAGCGTATTGCTTACATACTGTATTAGGACTATTCAGTTGCTTGTTGCTCTTAATTGTTGCCATCTTAATCTATTTCTATTAGTCTCCCCCCCCCCCAGTTCTCTTTCATAACTTTTTGCAGATTCCTCTGTAGAATATGTTCCAGTTTTCTCCTTTAGTTTTTCTGACAGTGTGTCTATTTCTGCAACTTCCAAGCATTTTCCTATCAATTCTTCTTGTTGCGGTATCTCTGTCTCCTTCTAATATACGGCATACAAAATTCTAGCTGCAGTTATTATATGAATTACTACATGCCTTATTTTCATATCTACTGTCTCCGGCATAATATTCACTAGGAAAAACTTTTGGAGAGTGTAGCCGTGTTTAGTCTTTTCAGGAATTCCAGGCAAAATGAAAGAAAAACAAAACAAAACAAAACAAAATGCAAAACATGTGGCACCTTAAAGACTAACTTTCATATTTTAATGTAACGTTTCACGGACTTGGACGTGTAGTCCACGAAACGTTACATTAAAATATGAAAGTTAGTCTTAAAGGTGCCACATGTTTTGCACCTTTTGTTTTGTTTTGTTTTTCTTTCATTTTGCCTGGAATACTAGGAAAAAACTCCGGCTATGGTAAATTACATAAGTGTTTTTTGTAAACACTCATGTACCTTTCCCCAATACGTTCTCACTTCTTTACATGACCACCACATGCGGTAGAAAGTCCCCTCCTTTTGTATACATTTTGGCTGTTTTTCAGGGCAACAGATACCATCTAAGCGACCCCTTTCATGGGAGAGTTTCTTCCACCCATTCTAGTTACAATGTACAGTGCCAAGCAGCAGCATTTCAACCATCAAGTGCCATTTTCTCTTAAGATTTCTATTAACTTTCCCTTTGAGAAGCAAGACACACACAAAGCAAGGAAACGTTTGCTAGTTAAAAGAAGCAAACACCCTTTCTGTTGCTTCTAATAAAAGTGAGCAAAGGTTATTTTGCCCAATTTTGCTTCCTTTGTGCAAATATTGATGGAAGGCACGGCAATTTCAACATGGGCATCGCTAAATCTAGGGCTTGATTTTTGCTGTACAAGAACAAGCACTCCAAAGTAATGTTATGGTCATGAATGTCAAGTTTCAAGTAATTAGTGCTAGCAGTAAATGTGGACTGTGCCAAGAAAAAGATGGAACTGTGTCAGACCTCATCTGTGAATGTCCAAAGGTTGCACAAACTGATTACAAAATTAGACATGATAGAGTGGCAAAATTAGTGCACTGGTCATTTTGCTAAAAATATAACTTGCTAGCCTCCAAATCCTCATGGGAACATCGATAGTGAAGATGTCAGAAAATGATGATGTCAAGATCTTGTGGGATTTCCAGATCCAAAGTGATAGACATCTTGAAGACAACACACAACACATACCTGTACTAATAGAACAAAATGTCTAGATCATTGACAATGCAATTCCAGAGGATGCCAGAGTTGAGAATAAAGAAAAACTGACAAAATACAGAGATCTGGCCATTGAAACATCTCACTTGTGAATCAAACACATTTTAGTGGTTCCCATAGTCATTGGGGCTGTAGGAACAATATGAAGAAATTTCACACAGTATTATAACCAATTGCAAGTTTCAGAAAAAACACCATGTTTAACAAGTTTAGGTTAAAACTTATATCCCTTATATCAGTCAATGTGTTTATAATTTTGATTGACTGTGCCTGGTGCTTTTGAACAACAACAATAAATAAATAAAAGACAAAAACCTCTGGTTAAGGGGTTCATCATCCTCGTCCTCATCATTAAGATCTTGGTTCCAGACTTCTCTCAAGGTATTTAACTCCTTCATTTCTAATGAGTCCCCTAATATTTTATATATTTTATATATTTTACGTGTTATTCCTTTCTCTAAATTTTCCTGATAAGACTCTAGCGATAGTAAGAAATGTTCAAATTTTGTGCACTCTCTGATTTGATTATTTCTTTTTCCCCAGTCCTTCGTCCATTTTCCTAGTTGAATATAATTTAACCATGTTAAGTCACTGGGTTGCAAAATATTTTTTATATCATGAGTTGTTTTGATCTTAAGCATCCAATCCTTTAGTCTAGCTATTTTCTTAATTTTAAATAGCTCCAGATAATGCTTCAAGTTGACTGGGAAGCTTTCCAAGTCCGTAACTAAAGCCAGTGGGGATCCCTTCGGAGACAAGATTTTTCTGTATGTTCTCCATATAACAATTAGACTATTCAATAGGGGGTTGTCAATCTTTACTTTGTTTTTAACTTCCGTGAATAAAAATGTGTTTATCTCCCCCTTTATATCCAAAGACTCTAGCTCCCACCATATTAGCTTCTGTGGTTTGAAAAGAATTTCCCCCAAAGAACTGAGTTGATTGGCTATGTAGTAATTTGTTATATTGGGTATACCTATTCCTCCTTCTTTCTGAGATCTATACCATAGGCTTTTATTTATTCTTGATTTTTTCCCTGCGTTACAAAACCTATTTACCATGTCTTGTAGAGTTCTAATTTCCTTTTCTAAAAACTGAACCGGTAGCATTTTAAAAATAAAATTAATTTTTGGAAGTATTTTCATTTTTATCAATGCAATTCTACCAAACCACGATAGTTTTAGTTTAGAGTAGGATGATAGTTTATTTTTCATCTCTTCTACTAATTTCGAAAAATTTCTTTCTTTAATTTTAGTGAATTCTTTATGGAGTTCTAATCCTAGATATTTAATGCTTTTCCCCGGTTTAAGTCCGGATTCTTCAATCATCTTTAAATCGTGTTTTCCATAATTGAACAATAAACTCTCTGATTTTTGCCAGTTTACACATAATCCTGTTATTTCTCCAAATTCTTCTAAATGAGTTTTTATTCTTTGAATATTCTCTATTGGATTTACAATAGTCAAAAGAGCATCGTCCGCGAATAAACTGATTTTAGTTGCCCCGTCTTTCCCTATACCTTTAATAGAATTGTCGTCCCTTATAGCGTTTGCCAAGAGCTCTATAACAATACAAAAAAGAACTGGAGAAAGAGGACATCCTTGTCTAGTTCCTCGGCCTAGGGTGATTTGTTCGGTCAATCCATCGTTAACTATTATTGAGGAAGTGGCCTTTGAGTATAATTGATTTATTACTCCCAAAAAGGCTTTCCCAAATCCCCATTTTTGTAACAAAATTTTTAATGTGGGCCATTGAACGCAATCAAAAGCTTTAAAAAGATCTAGAGATAACATGCCAGCTTTAGTAGTACTCTTCCCCATTTCATAAAGAACATTCAAATTCCTTCTAATAATATTTGCCATTTGTCTGCCTTTAATAAAACCACATTGATCCTCTTTGATATATTTAGCTATGAATTTATTCATTCTTTTAGCCAGAATTGCTGTAAAAATCTTGGCATCTTGATTTAATAAGGATATTGGTCTATATGACCCAATATCCATTAAATTTTTATTAGGTTTTGGAATTAAAATAGTTAAAGAATGGGTCCAGGATCTCGGAATTTGTTCTCCATCCAAAATTTCATTATATAGCTTCTTTAACTTGGGTATCAATACTGCTTTAAAAAGTTTGTAAAATTCCATGCAGACTGGTCAGGTGTTTAAGCCAAAACCCATGCAGTTGATCATTGCCAAGTGATGTCCAGTTTTTGACTCTTTGTACTCTTTTGGTGATCATATCAGCTGTTATTTCTAGTTGGTCCATTGTGCACTTGGAGAATTTCTTGTCAAAATCTTGGAGCCATCCAACATTTCTATTATAGTCCCCCATATGTCTTTCCAAAACTGAATGGTTGCCATTTTTTCAGGCTTTTCATCTTTTATACCTATCTTCTGATTTAAACTCTGATAGAACTTTCTTTGATTATTATTATTATTATTATTATTATTATTATTATTATTATTATTATTATTATTATTATTATTATTATTATTATTATTATTATTATTATTATTATTATTATTATTATTATTATTATTATTATTATTATTATTAAAGGTTTTGCCTGGCAAGTTACCTTGCCCTTAATAATGCTGCAGTCCCTTGCTTGCAGGGGGCATGGTGGCTCAGCGGGCTAGAGTGCTGAAACTGTTAGCTGCAAAGTTGGCAGCTCAGCGGTTTGAATCCTGGGTATTAGAGATGGGCACGACTTAGCGGAATTCCCGTTTCCATTTCCATTACTCGTTTCCGTTACGGAACGGAAACGTTAATGGGAATTACTCCGCCAGAACTCGAACTCGAACCGACTAAAGAATAATTGGGTCTGATCTGTCGTTGTCGTTCCTGGCATCGCGGCGATCCCGCAATGCCAAGCGGCACAGAAAAAAAGTTTTAAAAATAAATTTAAAAAAAAATTCCCGGCCAAAAAGCAGGCGAAAATATGCCTGCCTGAGTGAGGGCTCAGGGCACCTACCAGAGGGGTGGTTTCTGGAGGGGGGTCCCTGACCTCCCCCCCTCTCCTCCTGTCCCTCCTGGCCCTGGGCTGTGCTGGGGCGGGCATCCTTGTCGTCCCGCCAAAGTCGCCGCCGGCCGCTGGCCGCAATTCAAGCGGAAGCGGCACAGAAAAAAAGTTTTAAAACTCCCCCCCCCTTCCCGGGCCAAAAAGCAGGCGAAAATATGCCTGCAGAAGAGTGCACCTACCAGAGGGGTGGTTTCTGGGGGGGGGGTCCCGGCCTCCCCCCCTCTCCTGTCCTGGGCAGCTGGACTCAAGTCGCCATGCCATGCGGTGCAGGCGGGGGATCCAAAATGGGACGGCGACCACAATATTTTTTTTTGAAATCGTGGTCCAAAAACACACAAGCACCACAGAAACATGCGAAATTTGCTAATTGCTATGCTAAAACTGCCAGAATTTTTACAGTAGCAGTGGGTTTTTCTTGCAACAAAATGTCTCCTCCCCTGTCCTCTCTCCATTTATTTTATTTTATTTTATTTTATTTACACCTGCGCAATGATGGGCTGGCCAAGTGGCCATGTGGGAGTGGACCATGCAAATTTTTGGAGCCATCCCACCAATCGCATGGCCACTTGGCCACTGAGACTTCTGGGATGTGCCAAAAAGCCCACTAAACCCTGCCCTAGCCCCCTAACCCTAACCCTAATCCTTGATTCCTTACCCATACGCCACAGTACACTGTCCTCTTAGTGGGTCAGAGGCACCCAGAGCTGCACCCCACTACCCCACCCTAACCTCACCAGTAACTAGCCTAACCCTAGCCCTTGCGCTAAGCTGCTGTCCCCTAAGCCAGATCTACTTGCATTGCACTGTACGCAAGTACGATTCCCTTCTTTGTGAGATACAGCAGGTGCGAGAGCCTTAGGCATCACCCTATGGCTCTGGGTTCTGCCAGTGCACACTGACTGGTCTCATAGTCTGCAACTGGTATGCATATCCATATGGCTATGCATGCCCTTTTGCAGCAGCAGGTGAGGAGAGGAGACCCCCATGCCATGAGGGGTCTCCAGGAGCCTGCTTTCCCTTCCTAGCGGGTGAGGATAGGAGGCAACCCCCCCAAAAAGAGGTGCCTCCAGGAGCCCGCTTCCCTTTATAGCGGGCCAGCAGAGGCACCCCCCCCAAAAAAGAGGTGCCTCCAGGAGCCCTCTACTCCCCTAAACCAGTATAATGACAGACGAAAAAACGAAAAACGAAACGACAAATTTTTGCAAAGTTTCGCGAAAAACGGAAACGAGCCGACACGGGCTGCCTCCGACACATGACAACTCGAAAACGTCATTTTCCCTAGTCGTGCCCATCTCTACTGCGTATCATGCAGCAGAGTTACCTCCCACAACACCAGTTCCCGCCAACCTAGCAGTTCGAAAGCATGTACAGGCAACTAGATAAATAGGTACCAGCATTTTAAAAAAGTGGGAAGGTAACAGTGTTGCGTGTGCAGAAATGTGTTCAGCCATGCCAGCCACATGGCCACAGACTTGATCAACACTGGCTCTTTGGCTTAGAAATGGAGATGAGCACCACCGCTAGAGTTGGACACAACTAGCATGCATGTGCGGGGGGAATCTTTACCTGTTAATAATGCAGGTGGATAGAGGAACACTCTTCTCCTTCTCACAAAGTACCAGAACTAGGGGACATCCATTCAAATTGAGGGTTGGGAGAGTGAGAACAGACAAAAGAAAATAGTTTTTTACCCAGCATGTTGTTAGTCTGTGGAACTCCCTGCCACAGAAGGTGGTGATGGCATTTGGCCTGGATGCCTTCAAAAGGGGATTGGACAGATTCCTGGAGGAAAAGTCCATCATAGGTTACAAACCGTGATGGGGATATGTGATCTCCAGGCTTAAAACCGGGGTATTTCAAGGGCCAGATGCAGGGGAGTGGTATCAGGAGACAGATATCTAGTCTCATGCGCTCCCAGAGGCATTTGGTGGGGCCACTGTGAGATACAGGAAGCTGGACTAGATGGGCCTTTGGCCTGATCCAGCAGGGCTCTTCTTTTCTTATGTTACCATACCCTTGCTTGGTTTCTTCCCCAAAGAGAAAGGAATCCAGTGCTGCTTGATGCTTTGCAAGCCTTTGAGCTCAGGCCTCTTGAAAAGGGCAGTATGCAGAAGAAGGCTTGGGAAAACAAAATTTAGAATTCCTCCTGTATGCTGCTTTTAGTATATATGGCTAGTGTTTTTCCATTTTTGTTTTGGTGGAGCCAACAAGTGTGTATCATCATACAGTTTAGTTTGACATATTGACCAGGATTCCAGTTGCTTACTTTGGTGTCCAATTCCTACCTAATTATGACTTCCTTTTTCTGCTGCTTCCTTTGCGATACTCCAAGCCTGCTTCAGGTTTCTGGAAAATGAAATTTCTGCAGGGTTCTGTAGGAGAAATTAAGAGCATGAAGAGGGTACAAAAGGGACGAAGATCATTGATTGTGGTGCAAGGAACAGCTACCTATAACCTGATTTCATTTTGTGTTTTGTTTTGTGGATTTGCTCTGTTTTAGATACTTTCATATAATAGTTCAGAATCTGTACCAGTGGCGGGGGGAGCGTGTTTTGTTAGCAGTTCAGGTTCTGTTTTATATTCTAATTACGAAGCTAAATATATCTGAACAGCTTGCTCTAACTTCAAATGAAAGAATGTACTGGTACCACAGTCGTTGCTGAAAACAATATTGTCAACAAAAATTAAAAGGACTGATGACTAGATGAAATTCTCAGGATTAGACAGTTATTATATTTAATGTTGATAAATAACAAAATATGCCAAATATGAAAAAAATCAAGTTAAAATACTTACTGTAGATCGTTGTGTACACTACATACACTAAAATGTAAATGAAGATTTAATGTGGTTGTTTTAAATGTATGAATAATTGATTTTGATGGTCATAGAGAGGAGGGGCAGGATCTTTTCTCGATCATAATAATGGGTTTGAATTACAGGGAGCCAGATGTAGGCTGAATGTCAGGAAGAACTTATTAACTGTTCCAACAGTATGACAGTGGAGGAACCAATTAGACCTCAGGAACTGAAGTGCTGGAGGCATTCAAGGGAACATTGGACAACCATCTGTCAGATCTGCTGTGATTTGCAATTCCTGCATTGACCAGGACTGGATGGCCCTAGACCCCTTCCAACCCAATTATTCTATGAGGCTGTGATCATTAGCAGTAGAACTTTTGAATTCATTTCCTATGGTAACCAATAGTCAGTTTGCAATAGGAGCCGGATGGAAAGGGAATCTTCTGATTAAGTGAGCCATTGTATTTAAATAAACATCTGCAGTGACAAAGATGAGACAGATCTACTGGTGCTCAAGCTAGGCAAGAAAATGTTACCAAAGAAATCTGTTGTGACTGCAGGAGAGAGGTTGGAGGGAAATTAGGGTTGGAGAACTTTTCTCTGGTCTGTGGTTTGGGAAGGACAGCTTCCCAGCCCATTGAGAACCAAAAGAACTGGAAATAAATACAGTGGACCCTTGTATAACAAACAGTTTGTATAACATAAAATCTGTACAACATAAACAATTCTGAATATAGGGGAAATTTGCTTAACATAATCACCTATGGGGAGAATCTGTACAACATAAAAATGGGATTATTCCGTTTTCAATGCAAATTTGCTTAATATAATTTCATTTGAAATGAATTAATTCCTTTATACAAGGTACCACTGTACACAGTCTTGTACAACAGGAACAACAGGCGAGTATAAAAAGAGATCTAGTAAGTAAAAGATTCTGAAGGAATGAAAGATGGGGAGATTCTGAAAGACAGAAATGACCTTCTGAATTTTTATATAAAAGAAGTTCAGTTGCATCACTTTATTTATTTATTTATTTATTTATTTATTTATTTATTTATTTATTAGGCTTTTATCCCACCTTTCTTGCCTAGTGGGGACCCAGTGTAGCACACCAAAATATTTTAAAATCAACAATTAGCTAAACTAAAATTTAGATGAAAAGCTGCAATATAAACAGTATATATATATATATATATATATATATA
>JAHTLZ010000074.1:6068611-6091331 GCA_023846285.1 Phrynocephalus versicolor | reverse complement strand
ATATATATATATATATTGCTTCATTTTATGAAAATTTTGTCTTGCAAAGCATGGTTTCCCATAGGAATGAATAGGAAACCAATTAAAAAGGAAAAAGCAAGGTGTTCTGCTTATATACCATCCCTACAATTTCAAGTAGTCTCTGGGCGGTTTACAGTTTTTTAATTACAGTTTTCAGGCTACACATTGCCCCCCCCCCGCCAGCCGGGTACTCATTTTACCGACCTCGGAAGGATGGAAGGCTGAGTCAACCATGAGCCTGCTACCGGGGATTGAACCCCAGGTCGTGAGCACAGTTTTACCTGCAGTACAGGCATTTAACCACTGTGCCATGAGGCTCATATGGAAACCTCTGGTTCTTAATACATTCCGGAGGTGCGATTAAAGGCAAAAAAGAGCCTTTTTTTGTTCGGACAGCTTCATAAAGTTCACTTTAAAGGCATGCAGAGCTGGACTTCCCCCCTCCCCCCATGCAATGGAAAGCAATGCAAAGATGGACAAACAAAGCATCAAGATAAACCCCAGATCATTGCTGCCTGCAGAGCAATGGAAAAGAATGCAAAAGCAAAGACAACACCAAACGAGAAAGACCAGCCCATTCCTGCCTGTGGATCAATGGGAAAGAATGCAAAGCTGGACAAAAGAAAGCACCAAGGCAAACCCCAGGTTGTTCCTCCCAAAAGCGCAATGGAAAGTAATGCAAAAACACAAAAGAAAGCAAGGAAACCTCAGCTCCCTACCTTTCCAAGTTCTAAAAGTCCAAAAGCTGCTGCAAAAAATGTCCAGAATGGTTCCAAAACTTGATGAAAAAACTCCTCCCCCCTCCACAAACTCCAGGGGTACAATGAATCCTGGGCACTGTACACTTGTTTCAAAATGTGGAATGGGTTTACATCTTGCAAAGCACCCCATAGGAAATTTTCATCTTGCAAAGCATCCCTATTCCCTAACTTTTTTTTGTGTCTTGCGGTTTATCATTATGCGAGGCATTCGTCTTGTGGGGTATTACTGTAGGTTTTTGTATTAAGTTTAGTTATAAATTTTAGAGTGTGGTCTGCTATGTCCTATGGGGCAGAGATGTGGCAGCTTCGCCCTCTCCCTTTTTATTCTCCCTAATGTGCTTGTAGATTTCCCCCAAAGAGGATCTGCTGTTTGTTTTGTAAGCACTGCCCATAAAATAGATATGGGGAGTGCCTGAAACCCAGGACTCCTAATTTTACCATGTTTGGGTCATTGCTTTGAACTGCTAAATTATCCCTGCCTAGGTCTCCTGGCTACAATGTGAAAACAGTCACTTCTGTTTTCTCCCTTGTTTTGAAACATGTTCAGCTTGCTGCTGGGGGCTAGTCTACTACTTTTCCTTATCCAGCAGAAATTGGGGGTGGTGGCGGGGGTGGTAGGAAAACATATCCTTCAAAGATCACAATTTACACTGTGATTTTGCTCACAAAGAACATGCCCATGATGTTCCAAACCCTGTAAAGTGACATGTTTCCAATGGAAAATACCAATTCAGTTTTGAAGCTACATGGATATATATCATCTTCATAGGGGTGCTCTAGATTCAGGTATCTGAATGGGTTTATGGGAGGTGAAGGCAACTTCCCAGGACACTATAAGCTTCTAAGAAGCCTCAGCATCACACTTCCTGCCAATTTCAAATGCTTTGTCTGAAATCACCAGGCGGTCATATGCAGGAGGAGTGCAACAGGCCATGTAGGGACCATTTTAGACCGTTTTTCAAAACTGGCATTGACTTTTTGGACTGCCGTCTAAGTCACGTGTAGCAATGACACTCGGAATGCAGTTCAAAGCAACTACTAACTTGTTCAAGATAATTGGGAGTGTGGTTATGTGCCTTCAAGTAAGGCTTTCACGGTAAGTGGGAGAATTAAGCGTTGCCACTTCCACTCCCCCAGTACATTTCCATGGCCAAGTGGGATTTGAACCCTGGATTCCAGAGTCCTAGTCTGTCACTCTACTCATGACACCACACTGGATATTGTTATGCTGTAATATTACATAATAGTGTTTTAGTTGCATAATAATAGTGTCGTAATGATCTGGGCATGTCTTCAGTCATCTAGTTCATTTCATATCTCAAGTCTGTTTGAATCAAGGATTAAATGGCCTTTCGTTGTGTCAACATTCAAGCATGGGGAGTCTTTAGGTGTGCTTCTGTTTGATCCTACAGTATTTTTCTAACTGTGAGAATAATAATTATAGGAGCACCTTCCAGAAACAAGGGAGCCTACAAAAAGCCCATTTAGTGAGCTACATTTTGGTGATTGCTGCAATATATTGTTATAGCTTGCTTGGAATTTTGTTACTGTACTTAATTTTTATGTTCAGCTCTCGGGTTGTGGCTTGTGGGGGAGGGGACCCTTGGCTCACAGTGAATGCTATGTGACATGAAATGCATTATCTGCTAGTGGTAATGGTGTTAATAGACCTTTGCTGGAATTTTACAAAGGCCACCCTAAACGTATGCATGAGGGTATCTCAACAGCATACTTTACAAGTTTATATCCCATATCATAAGATAGGGGAGAAGGAACCCCCCTCCTCCAGCTAAAGCTAGAAATAGATTATAAAAAAACCCTGGAAAGTGGCAAGACCAGCAACCAGACTGAAACAATAAATAAATGAAAATCATTGCTGGCAGAGCACATAAAATATACAGAATGCTTTTAATATATCAGGGAAACACAGGCATTAAATGCAATATGAGGACTTCTGGAAAATGCTTGAATGTTACTAAAATGATTAATGTTGAATTTAGGAAACATTTCCCCCCTAGCAGCATGCACATCCATGAAAGCAAGGAAAGTGGCACACTTTGCTTTGCACAATTCCTTCATGCCAGCTTACAAACTCTGCATATATCGCTGCATTTTTTAAAAAAAAAAAGCAAAACAGTTTTTTTTTGAGTCACATTTTGGAGTAATCCATGGGCCCTTCGCATGTGTGGGAAAGTTTTCTAATTGCCAGCATTCATGTCCAAGGCTTCAAGGCACCGGACTAACTGTAAATGGAACAAGAGAGCTTCCAGCCACCATCTGACTCAGAGATCAACTACTCTTAAATAAACATCAGCTGAAGCCCTTTCAATTGCTCATGCAGGGACCTCTGGTTTGGTCCACTTATCTGATGCCTTGCTTCCATGGGGCACTTAACTGAGAGGAGTCAGACTTCCCTGCAAGCTTAATTGAGAAATCCAAGCTCCTGGCATTCCTTGTGGCCAATGTTCATATTAACGCTGCAACCAGAAAGTATAGAGGAGAAATATATGCTGTACAGTACTATACAGTATCAGAGTCTAATGGATATAAGATGAGACAGAGGCCAGGTCACAAAAGCCAGGGCACAAACAAGCTTCTTTTCCTCTTCAGCAAACCAGTTGTTTTGCTCATAATATTTAGGCACCACTAAATCCCACATACCTGGGTATTTTTTTCCTGTTTCTTGTGGAATGTCAGGAAGGAGGAGGAGGAGGAGGAGGAGAAAAAGGCAAATATTTAGTTTGAATTGAAACAATAACAAGTGTTGTTCTATTTCAAGTCTGTGTTCTGTCCTGCTATGTTCTGTCAACTTTATTTATCAACTCACGGGCTCTGAGCTATCTGTGACAGATCAGGAAAGAAATCTTGGTGTGTTGGTGGACAGCTCAATGAAGGTGTTTACCCAGTGTGTGTTAGCGGTGAAGAAGGCCAATTCCATACTAGAGATTATCAAAAAGGGGATTGAAAATAAAACAGCCAACATTATAATGCCATTCTACAAAACAATAGTAAGGCCGCACCTGGAGTATTGTGTACAATTCTGGTCACCACATCTCAAAAAAGATATAGTGGAACTGGAAAAGGTGCAGAAGAGAGTGACTAAAATGATTACTGGGCTGGGACACCTCCCTTATGAGGAAAGGCTAAAACATTTGGGGCTCTTTAGTCTGGAAAAAAGGCGCCTGGGGGGGATATGATTGAGACATACAAAATAATGCAGGGCATGAGTAAAATAGATAGAGGGACGCTCTTCTCCCTCTCACAAAATATCAGAACTAGGGCACATCCACTCAAACTGAGGGTTGGGGGAGTAAGAACAGACAAAAGAAAATATTTTTTACACAGTGTGTTGTTAGCCTGTGGAACTCCCTGCCACAGAAGGTGGTGATGGCATCTGGCTTGGATGCCTTCAAAAGGGGATTGGACAGATTCCTGGAGGAAAAGTCCATCACAGGTTACAAACCATGATGGGGATGTGTAATCTCCAGTCTTAAAACCAGGATACTTTCAAGGGCCAGATGCAGGGGAGTGGTATCAGGAGACAGATATCTGGTCTCGTGTGCTCCCAGAGGCATTTGGTGCGACCACTGTGAGATACAGGAAGCTGGACTAGATGGGCTGTTGGCCTGAACCATCAGGGCTCTTCTTATGTTCTTATGTTTTGCTGAGACAAGACGTTTTGCTGCCTGATATGAGTAACAAGAAAAGTCCCTGTCTATGTGTGAAACCCAACTGGACCTCCACTTTTAGTCAAGTGGGGATGGAGTAGTATTTTGCAGCTGCAAGCTAGTCATATGTGCATCACCTATACTGATAATACCTTTCCTACAGCCAATGTACACAGTTGCCCTTCTTTGTCCTCACAGCCTCTCCTGCGAGGCAGGTCAACTTGATGGAGTGTTGCTAGCCCAAGGTCATCCTATGGAAGATAAGCCAATGGGTTTCATGCCTGTGGGGACTTGAACCTAGGTCTCCCATATCCTACTTGAATTAATTGCTACAACCCTCTGATTCAGAGAACAAAGGGTAGATGGTAGGCCTGGAACCAGGACACAGTGCTGGTAACAGCTAGGAGACCCTGAACGCTGGTTTCATTTCACTAGGGATCATTTGTTCTCCAGCAAACCAAATATGACACACATTAGAAGTTTTAGTTTGAGACTGGTTTTTTTTGTTCCTGATTTAGAGCTGCGAGTCCTACTTGCTTCTGTCTTTCCCACAGCATGCAACAATCAACCTTTCTCTTATTTCCACATGGATGCACAATCTTTTATTTGCCGGGGGGGGGGAATAGTTAGGGTGCTGCCAAATCATGGTAATATTTAAATGAATACACCAATGTGAATGTTTGGTTTCAAAGAAAAGCAAAAGCAAAGTGTTCTGCTTATATACCGCCCCATAGTATTTCAAGTATCTCTGAGCAGTTTACAGTTTAATTACAGTATGAAGGCTACACATTACCCCCCACCCCCAGCGAGCTGGGTACTCATTTAACCAACCTCAGAAGGATGGAAGGCTGAGTCAACCATGAGCCTGTTACCTGGGATTGAACCCCAGGTCGTGAGCACAGTATTAGCTGCAGTACAAGCATTTTAACCACTGTGCCACAAGGCTCCTCATGTTCAACTGATATGAGATCAGTGTCGCTAAGTATTTTGTTCTTCCCCAAATGCCTCAATTCCAGCAAGAGGAGTGTGTGTGTGTGTGTGTGTGTGTGTGATGCAAAAACACACAGTGGGAGTGAAAGAATGGGGACTTCTTGTAATTGCTGCTTTGAAGAACAGGACAGCAGCGGGATGCATGCAGTGAACTCTTTCCTTCTCTTGTTCCAAATACCTTGCCAAGAGAGGGGGATGGAGATTAGAAACATATTCAAGATGAAAATAGATGTGTCACAAAGGGTGGCTTGTCTTTTGGAAGATTTGCACAAATACACACACACACACCCCAAACCAGCCCAGGAATGCCTTGTTTTACTCCAATGAGACACGGTTTTTTAAGAAGTCAGATAGATTGCTGGTCCTTTAAGAAAGAGATAGACAATGCTGATAACCCATGATTAGTCTTGAAACATGCTAGTGCTGGAGAACTGTGATAGTGGTACTGCTGGCCCTCTCAGTGATCTTTGATACCATCAGCCATGGTATCTTTCTGGGATGTCTCTTGGATGAGATTTGGGGCTCTATTCCACACCCCTTTAAATGCAGATTAAATTTGTAGATAAACTGTGTTCAAAATTGTCATCTCCACGGCCACCAGGCTTTTTGGAAAAAAAGAAAAAGAAAACCCAGTAATGCCCACTTAAGCAAGGTTTCCAAGACCTACCAGAGATGTAGGGAATTTTTTGCCTCACTTAAAAAATCCACCTTTTAAAGAGGCAGATGTCATGGGATCCGGGTTTTCTTTTTTCTTTTCTCATAGCGTCAATCAGCTGTTCCTGGGGCTGGTCAGCACTGTGGTTTTTTTAAACTCCCCCCACCCCTAGCACCAGTCAGCTGGTCCTCCGGCTGGTCTGGAGCTTTTTTTATTTTTATTTTTTAAATTTTCCCTCACCCTCCTAGCACCAGCCAGCTGGCCGATGGGCGCTGTTTTTTTAAAAAAACTTCCCCCCACCCCTAGTGCCAGTCAGCTGGTCCTCCGACTGGTCTGTTGCTTTTTTTAAAAAAAAAATCTTTTTATCCCGCCCCCCCAGCATTGCTCAGCTAGCCTTTTTTTAAAAAAAAAATCCTTGGACATGGGAACTGCTATCCCATATCTTCAGTCATGTGATGGGAGGAAGAGGAAAAGCCAGACCTTCCGAAGATCAGGATCTTCCCCAGGTGAGATAGCAAACCAAACTGGAGTCACACTTTCCTACTGTTGCTCACCCTTCTTGGACGGAATACAGAAGGTGGTGCTGGGAGACTCCTGTTTGAGGCCCTGGCACCTGACCTGTGGTTATCCCTCAGGGTTCAATTTTGTCCCCCAAGGTATGTAGCATATAAAGTAATACCTTTGTTTAAGTGCATTTTGCAAGACAAGCAAACATTTCTTCTACGTTTTGCCTAGATCAACAAGCAATGTCTTGCAAAACCAACAGTGGAGCAGGTCACATGATCACAAGTGAGCCAATGGTGGCTCTCCCCCCCTTGTGGTTGATTGTCAGGAACATTCCGTCTCAGGCAGCCTCCAAAGCAGAGGGAGAAGAGAGGAAGGGAGGTCTCCCTTGCACCAGCAAGGAACGTTGTCAAAGGGGAGTGCAGGTTAGGGCTTTATTTTTATTTTTATTTATATATTTATATATTTAGTTCTCAATATCCTTTATTTTTCAAACTATGTCTACTCATGGGGCAGGCAGTAAAGTGTGTGTATGGCTCCAAAATGCATTTTATTATTGTCACATTAAAAACACACAGTAAAAGCCAGTTTTTAGTCCCAAGCACAGTAGATTCTACAGCCACATACCTAAACCATGGTGTGAACGTGGATTTCTAGCTATCTTCTTTTGTGAGTTTTGGCACTTTGTATGCACAGTATGTGGCCTATGGGACCCCAGAAGGAATCATCTGAGTTTCCAATATTTCTTATGGGGAAATTTGCTATGAGTGTTTTGGTTTACAAGCATGTTTCCAGGGTGGATTATACTCGTAAACCAAGGTATTACTCTGAAACCACTGGAAAAGATTATCCAGAGTTTTTGGAGTTCAGTGTCACCAATATGTGGATGACACCGAACTCTCCTTCTTTCCCTCTAACTCAGGCATGTCCAAACTTCGGCCCTCCTGATGTTTCGGATCACAACTCCCAGAATTCTAAGCTTAGATTGCCAATGGCAAAGAACTGTGGGAGTTGTGGTCCAAAAACATCTAGAGGGATGAAGTTTGGACATGCCTGCTCTAACTCGAAGGAGTCTGTTCCTCTTCTGTATCCATTCGGTCACCAGTAATGAACTGGATGGAGACAAACAGATTGAAACTTAGTCCAGATGAGACAGAGATGCTCTTGGTCACTTCAAAAAGCAGATTGGGACTCAACTGATGCTAGATGGGGTTACACTCCCCCTGACAACTCAGGTCAAGGGTTCTATCCCACGTCCCTTTAAATACAGATCAAATTTGAAGATAAATTGTGTCCAAAAATGTTGTCCCCATGGCCACCGGGCTTTTTGAAAAACAAGAAAAAGAAAAAGAAACCCTGGTAACAGCCCCTTAAGCGAGGTTTCCAAGACCTACCAGAGAAGTAGGGAATATTTTGCCTCACTTAAAAATCCACATTTTTAAGAGGCAGATGTTGTGGAAGCATGTAGATGATCCGGATTTCTTTCCTTTCCCCCCCTCATAGCGCCAACTGGCTGTTCCTGGGGCCGGTCGGCACTGTGGTTTTTTTAATCCCCCCCCCCAGCGCCAGCCAGCTAGTCCTCCGGCTGGTCTGGTGCTTTTTTCTTTTCTTTTTTCTTTTTATTCCTCCCCCCCCCCACAGCACTGCTCAGCTAGCGTTTTTTTTTACTTCCTTCTTCGTGGGAACTGCTATCCAACATCTTCTGTCACATGATCAGAGGAAGAGGATTCAGAAGATCAGGATCTTCCCCAGGTGAGATAGCAGCCTTGGATGTACTTCTGGATTCATCCTTGGACCAGGATGTTAAGGCCCTGGCAGTGACCATCACTGGCTTTGCACAGCTAATGTCACTGTGCCAGGTGCACCTATTCCTGGAGATGCCTGGTTTGGCTACAGTGACACATGCCTGCGTTACACCTCTCTTGGATTGCTGTAAAATGGCCCGTGTGGGGCTGCTTTTGGAGATGGTCTAGAAATTTCAGCTAGTTCAGAATGTAGCAGCCAAGCTGCTGACCAGGACCAGTTACAGGTAGCACATATGTTATGTTTCCGTGTATAAGACTATGTTTTTCCCTAAAATTATTAGACTGAAAATTGAGGGTTGTCTCATACACGGAAGTCAGCTGAGGAGAAAACCATGTGGTTGCAAATCTGTAATTTTGGGTTGGAAATGTGGGGGGTCGTTTTATTCCTGGGGGTGCCTTATAGATGGAAAAATACAGTAATTCCTGTGTTGCAACAGTTTCTCCAGCTGCCAGTCCATTTTTGGACCCAATTCAAATGTTGATTATGACCTTTAAAGCCCTATATCAGTGGTGGTGAACCTTTGGCACTCCAGATGCCAAAAGTTCACCACCAGTGCCCTATGTGGTTTGGATCCAGGATGAAATACTTTTTTCTCTTTGTATGCTGCCTAGATTCCCTGAGCACATTCGATCTTGCCTGATTTTGGAAGCTAAGCAGGGTCAGGCTTGGTTAGTAGTTGGATGGGCGACCACCAGGGAATAGCAGATCCTGTAACCACCTGGAGTAGGAACTGGCAAACCACTCCAGTATTCCTGCCAAGAAAACTCCATAGACATGGGGTCACGAAGAGTCTCCAAAACCGCAATGACACAACAACAAAATGAGACTTCTTAGCTGCTAAGATACGCAGGGGAGGCCCTTCCCTCAGTCCCACCACCTTCACACCTTCTGGTGGAAGTGCAAGAGAAGTGCCTTCTGTGTGGCCACTCCTGGGTTGTGAAATGCCCTCCCTCTGGAGACTGGGCTGGCCCCATCCCTCTTGTCCTTCTGGGAACAGGTGAAGATGATACTGGAAGAAAAGCTTTTAATAAATTAGGCTGTTCTTGATCTTGTGTGCTGTCCGCTATTTATGTCTGTCCGTGTTTATCATGTTTTAAGGGGTTTTAAAGCAGTTTCAAAACTGCTACGTGCTTAATTGCTTTTTAGCATTGCAATTTATCATGGTTTTAGTTAGATTGCTTTTTAATAACCTGTGGGCTGCCTAGGGAGAAAGACAGCATGCAAATACAATGTGTGTGTGTGTGTGTGATCTGAGAAATCAGACATCAAAGGAATTCCATGCTTAAACCCTGCAGGCCAATAACATGACAAAAAGGCTGACTGCAAATTACAGTAGGTGAAAAAAAGATCCTGCTATGCTTTAAAGATGCTTTTAGAACTTAAGAAATCCCCTCCTCTAATGATGAAGTCGCTTTAATATTGCCTTCTGCCCTTAGTATAACAGAAAAGAGCTAGCTTTAAATAATTACTAGTACAGTGGACCCTTGTATAACAAACGGTTTATATAACATAAAATTTGTACAACATAAAAAATTCCGGAGATAGGGGAAATTTGCTTAACATAATTGCCCATGGGGCGAATCTGTAAAACATAAAAATGGGATTACTTTGTTTTCAATGCATTCCTGTGGGAAGTTTGTATAAAGGAAAATTTGCTTAACATAATTTCATTTGGAACGAATTAATTCCTTTATACAAGGTACCACTGTATTACCAGATATATCTATTTTAATTCTATGAAGAAATAAAAACTTTGTATACCATGGTGCAGCTGTCATCCAAATGGAGATTATGGCCATGGAATCAGAAGACTGACATTTGGAAGGATAGCTGTGAAGGAACTAGAAAATATCAAACATCTTCTCCTCAGCACATGACCCCTCTGGCTACTTAATGAGGACTAGAAGCAGGTTATCTCCCTAGACGCTTGGGTGCTGTGTAAAAGAACACCATGGGGATGGCAAATATACTCACTTTTCTTCACATTTGAATAAAACACAGTGTTTATTTATTATAACTACATTCATTTCCCAGTATTTATTTATTTGCTTAATTAATTAAATTACACTTGCATCGCCTCCAATAAGATGAAAGCATGACTCTCCTACTAATCATATCCTCCTTACAACAAACCTGTGAGGTAAATGAGACTGAGAGAGATTTACTAGTTCAGTTCTTGTTCAGGTGTTACATGCTCCTGGATTGCAGAAGCCTTTTAGACCAATGCTCTAATCATCACCACCACCACCAGCAGCAGCAGCTGTGGTGATTTTGCACTGTATATGTTTTAAGTACAGTTCTGAGTTTCTCTGACAGTAAGTAACTGAGTCTGACTGACAATTTTATGGCAGATGTGCACATCAGGGACAGTTATGATAGCTGTGAAACTGAGAGGAGTGTTTCTGAATGAAACGGTGAGCTGATTAGTCTGCAGACTTCCTGGCTAGAGAGATTCTGGTTAGTGCATAGCTATGTGTGAGAGAAAAAGATAGAATTTTTTTCATGGTCAGTTATAGCTGTCAGTTATCATGAACTGAGAATGAATGATGTCTGTTTTGCGAAAAGGTTGTGAATAAACAAGCGGTCTTGTTAGTACTTGTGTTAAACAAGGACAGTGATGGTGAACCTTTTAGAGATTGAGTGCCCCAACTGCGATTCAAAACACACTTATTTTTTCACAAAGTGCCAATACGGCAATTTAACCTGAATACAGTGGTACCCTGGGTTAAGTGTACTTCAGGAGCTACCCTTCAGGAAAGCGAGGATTGAAGAGCAAGGGTGCTACCCTTTGGGAAATCGAGTATAACAGCAGGCTTTTGAATTCCCTGTGGACACAGCACCCTCATTGTGGCCAGAGAAAATTCAAAAGCCTGCTCTTCGATCCTTGCTTTCCTGAAGGATAGCATGGGATGCTCCTCTTTGGGAATCGAGGATCAAAGAGCAGGCTTTTGAATTTCCCATGGCCACAACACCCTTGCTGTGGCCGCAGAAAATTCAAAAGCCTGCTCTTCGATCCTTGCTTTCCTGAATAGTAGCATCCCATCCACCTCTCTGCCCTGGAGAGAGAGGCAGATGGGGTGCTACACCGTTGTGAAATGCAGGGGGAGTGGCGGTGGGGTGTGGGCTCGTTCGTAGCCCCAGTTTACTCTCCAGCTGCACCGCCCTGGGCATCCCAAGAGCAGCGTGGCTGGAGAGCAAACTGGGGCTACGAACAAGCCCACAAACCTCTTCTTGGCCCAGCTCTCTGCATGGAGCCATTTCAGCCATGGCACTTCCCCCTCCGCTCGGAGCACGCCACTGTGCTCCGTGCAGAGAGCTGGGCGAAGGGGAGGCAGCAGCTTGTGGGCTCCTTCGTAGCCCCCGTTTACACTCCAGCCATGCTGCTTTTGGGATGCTGTGAGAAAGAGAGTGTGCCCCCCTCTCCCCAAGAACCTACACACAGCCTAAGCCCACACTCATTGGGAGATTCCATGGCCACCGTGGGAGGGGGAGATGAAAAGAATGGAAATCGCGAGATAAAAAGAGGAGTGATGGGGGGGTGAAGGTGAGGAGATGAAAGCTGAGGAAGAGAGAAGGGGAAGAGGAGAGATGGTATTAGGAGGCTGGGTTAGCAGGGAAGAAGGGAAGGTTGCTGAGGAGTTGGTAGATGTAGTGAAGGAGGACCCCTGGACAGGGGAGTGGGTGACATTCCGGTTCCCTCAAAAGGTGGCAGAATGGGAGTGGTGAGGAAAAAGTGCAGTGAAGGCGCCCTTTTGGGGGGAGACCGTGCAGAGAGAGGGGAACGGAGAAGAATGAGAGAACACTTTGAGAGGCAGGTGCGGAGGAGAGAGACCGAACGCGAGCTTAGGGCCCATTGGTGGGGAGAATGTTACAGTACACATGGGGGGACTCCGAAGAAGGAGTGAGCAGTGCCGGGCTGTTGAATGCATCACAGGACGACACCAGCGTCATGATGGATGAGGAGAACCCGGCCACTGAGTGTCTTGCTGGGCTTTCGTTGGACCAGTTCAGATGTTTGAAGAAGTTTTCCCTGTTCAAAGGTGGACTGTTCAACCAAATGTTTCTATGGGACACTTGGCAGAGAGGTAGTCTGAGGCGGAGCCCTTACTGGGAGAAGGGAGGGCGAATGCAGATGCAGACACCGAGACAATAATGTTGTTTAATAAAAGTTTATTCAAGCAAACTGCCATGACATCTCCTGTTCTATCGCCCAACGCACTGGTGGAGAGGGGGGTTGAGGGAGGCTCTCACAGATGCCCAGAGCGGCGTGGCTGGAGAGTAAACTGGGGCTACAAAGGAGCCCACAAATCGCTGCCTCCCCTTCACCTGGCTCTCTGCACGGAGCACAGTTGCAATGTTGGATGCCCACAGAAAGGGCTCTGCGTGCCACCTTTGGCACCCGTGCCAAAGATTCGCCAACACTGAACTAGGAGGAGAGACAAAGAATAAATTATAAACAAGAAAAGCACGGGCTTGTGGATATGTGCTAGAGATCTGACAACTGGCAGCACTGTTATAAAAGCTTTTAACTGTACCATGAACCTTTATTAACCCTGCTTATTATTTTAGAGGCAGGGGTCATAAGATATTAAACCCATCTATACTGATGGTTAGTACTATGACACATACAGTAGTTCATTGAGTGTCACTAAAGTACGTAAGAACCTAAGAACCTAAGAAGAGCCATGCTGGATCAGGCCAAAGGCCCATCTAGTCCAGCTTCCTGTATCTCACAGTGGCCCCATCAAATGCTTCTGTCAGTGCATGAGACTGGATATCTGACTCCTGATACCACTCCCCTGCATCTGGCCCTTGAAGTACCTTGGTTTTAAGCCTGGAGATGACACATCTCTATCATGGTTTGTAACCTACCTGTGATGGACTTTTCCTCCAGGAATCTGTCCAATTCCCTTTTGAAGGCCTCCAGGCCAGAAGGCATCACCACCTCCTGTGGCAGGGAGTTCCATAGACTTACAACGCGCTGGGTGAAAAAATATTTTCTTTTGTCTGTTCTTACTCTCCCAGCCCTCAATTTGAGTGTATGTCCCCTAGTTCTGGTATTTTGTGAGAGGGAGAAGAGCTTCCCTCTATCCACTTTACTCATGTCCTGCATTATTTTGTACGTCTCCATCATATCCCCCCCAGGCACCTTTTTTTTTCAGTCTAAAGACCCCCAATTGTTTTAGTACATCAAGCTATGTATCACCAAAAATATTATTTTTAAAAGGGCAGTATTAAAGTCAGCCCTTGGCTGAAGCACAGTTATAGCAAGTGAATGGTATAAAACCTTTAAGGCAAAACGACATGTCTCTCTGAGGACCTCTGCCTTTGAATGCAAATTATTACTTTAAAAAAAACCCACCACCCTGCAAAGCAGAAGGTGGGCTGTAATTTCGAGGAAACAAGCAAGCACTGGACCGTTCAGTGGTGTCAATATGAGCCAGAGATCAGGAGTTTGATTCCATGCTGTGCCTCCTTGAGAGGCCCTGGGCTCACTGATCCATAGGGTTCCTTTCATCCTTGCAATACTAAGATGATGATGATGATGACGACGACGACGATCTTCATCTTCCTCTCATTTCTCCCCAAACCATTTATCTCCTAACCAGGCTTTCTGTTTGTTTATTTATTTATTTTTGAATGTCTAGACCGCTCCGACTTCCCGATGGGACTCTGCGCAGTTTACACGAAAGCCAAATAAATAATCAGCCAGCAGCTAAAACCAAAAAGAACAAATAAAGAACAAATAAACCAAGTAATCAAAACAACCAACAATCAAAAAATCAAGAGCTAGCAAATGCCTAGCAAGAGGCTAAGACTAGATATGGGGTGGGGGGGAATATAACAGACAATGGGAGCAGCTCAACATTACATTACAGATTACCGTATGCTTCTTTAAAATAAAAGCCAAGTTTTTAAAGCTTTTAAAAAGGCTTTTAGGGGCTCAAGTTGGCAAATCTCTTGCCAGGGTATAAGTGCCGTTGTATGCCATTGTATCAGAAATGAGGCTCTACGACCCCTTCTTTATTCCACATCCAATCTCTTCGTTTGTGTTGTGTATTGATCTGAAATTGCTTGTTGAAGTAACTGCCTTCCTGTTCCAAAGGGAACAGGCCTATTGGTTGATTCTAGTTGCTGCATTTGGATCTTCAATCCTATTGGTTCCCGCCAAAAGGCAGCCTTGTGATTGGTTGTAATTGTTCCCTCCAAAATGTATCTTTTCCTAGCCAGTCCTGGCCCCTATAAATGTAACTCCCTCTCCCCAGTCCTCAGTCTTGTCTCTCCCTGATTAAAGAGCTGTTCACTAGAAGCTGTCTCCAGCCTGCTTTGTCTCTGAGCTGAAATCACTGCTGAATCACTAACCTCATGCTACAATAGTTTGCCTTTCCTTTGTCCTTTATTACCTATATTCTAGGTTTCCGTTTCCTCTGCTTTCACCTTCCTTTTGCTAGTTCTCTTTTTCCGTGGCCCTTTTCGCACACATCTCCCTGTCTCAATCACTTTGCCTGCCCAACTTTCCTGTTTCTATCACACCTTCTTACTTATCAGCAACACAAACAGACAATTCCTCCTCTGGCTAGCCACATTCCTGCAATGGTATTTCACTTTTCTCAAACAAGCAATACCACCTGTCGACACTGCAAATGCTCATAGCTTCAATTTGACACGCTTAAATATTCATAAGCATTCCTTAACACCACTGCAGCTCTACTATGCATGTGTGTGAATCTAGAGGGACAAGCAGCAGCATACATGATTAGAAGAACATTGACTGACATCGAAGAGTACGTTGCAAATAAGAGTAGGCTTATGAATTCAGTGGAACTATTTTTTTAAAAAAATAATGTTTTTAATAAAGAAAAGTATAGAAAAACATTTGGTAATAGAGATCTCATACAATATTACAATCATTTATATTCAAAACAAATGGGAAAAAGAAATGCAATACTAACATAGGTGGGGACTCACCAAAGCCCCCATTGCATCAATGACCTCTTCAAGTTGCAGCCTGGTACTGGTTTTTAGCCACGGTGGGTGAATAAAAAGTGCTGGAAAGAAATCCAACCAGTTTGAAATTGGTTATACATAAATTACATTGGCCGCAACCCACCTTGATACTCATCGTGATACTCTGAGAACTTTAAAATCCTCATTGATTTCACTTGGATTTGAGAGTGTATAAGTGCCCATTGGACTTTGACCTGTTCTTTATTGCCAGACTCATCTTGTTCTAATGTTAGAATGATAAAATATAAGGTGGTGAGTGGCGAGATTTATCTCTCAGACAATGAAACAAACAAAAATGAGGAACAGTTTTCCTATATAAAAAAGCAGCTCATGCCTTCAGTTTCCTTGATGTTTCAGACACTGAGAGAGTTGGACTCATCAAAGCTTTTCATTCTGGGATATATTCAAAATAACACAAAATCTGGCATTTGCTTCTGTGAAAAAAACCTGAAGTTTACATCCTACACTCCATCCTGTCACTAACCAAAGATACTTTTCTAATTATGGGTTCCACATTCATTCTTTATTATATGGTCACAGACCCATATAATAAATATAATTGCAATATTTTCATATCCATAAACCCATCTCTTTTAACATTTTTAAATCAAAGCCCACAGCTGGCAGAAGATCTCTTCTTTAAAATCCTGCACTTTCACCTTAGACCATCTTCTTTGGACTGGGTGTCAATTCCAATTCAGCCATTAAGCATGTTTAAGGGTGCAGGGCAGAGCAAAAGCAAGTTGGGTGGAACCAAATTTTGTCCAAATTGGACACGTTCCCATCATGCATACCTATCACAACTCAATTCTAAGCATGTTTAGTGAGAACGAAGCTGCAGTGGAGGCCACTTCTCATACCACGAATCACCACCACCACCACCATCATAATCATCATGTACCATTAAGTCAGTCTTTTGCAGGAAGAGAATACTCAACAGTGGTTTATCATTCTCTTCCTCTGGGTGTGCCCTGGGACTGTGCAGCTTGCCCAAGGCCATACAAGCTGGCTTGACTTACAGGAGGCACAGCGGAGCAACACACAGCTTCATTGGCCTTTTCGCTTTGGCCTTCTCACTTCGGGTGGCCACCCTGAGGGAGGCCTGTAAGGCAGGGGTGTCCAAACTTTTTGCAAGGAGGGCCAGATTTGTTGAGGTGAAAATATGTGGGGGCTGACCATTTTTGGCCCCCGGGCCTGACTTTGGGCATGCCTGCTGTAAGGTTATGACCCGTAATCGGGCCTTCTCGGTGGTAGGCCCGTCCATATGGAACAAACTTCCTTGCGAGATGCACCTGGCTGCATCCCTCAGCCTTCAAGAAATCACTGAAAACCTTGCTGTTCAATGAAGCTTATGGTAATCGCTAACGTTTGGTTTGTGCCCTTTTGTGATTTGTTGTTTTTGTTAATATTTGTTATGCCTCTAGCCGTACTCTTTTATTTTTACTCCCCTCCCTTTGTTGTGCATTATTTGAGTTGAATTGTGATGGTTTTAATGGTCTGTGTTGCCCTGTTTGTAAACCGCCCAGAGTTCCTTTGGGAAAATCGGTGCGGTATATAAACCTAAACATAAATAAATATAAATAAATAAATTCATTCCACGAAAACGCATGTAAGCCTGCAAAGAACAACTCCGTTCTAAATACCTTTAAATGCTCTATTATTGATTGGAAGTAAAAGCAGTCTATATTTCCAGGTCGGATGGGCAGCGATCCTGAGCGGAATCCATTATACAGGTCAGAGATTCCTTATCCCTCATTTAGCTTATAGAGTACAAACCAAACCGGACAGGCTTGATCACAATGAAATATAGGGGATGGCATCATAAAACTGTTCCAAGTATTGACTAAATGTTTCTAGTAGTAAGATACATCTGGAATCCAATCAACATTTGTTTTAAATTGCTACAGTATTGCTTTTTACACTCCCTCCCATTTTTTCCTTCTAATCTTTCTCCCGCCTTGGTTTTCTCCTTTATGCAAAAGGCCACTGGTGTGAGCCATCTTCGGTAACCTCATGACCGGGACTGACCAGGACATTTTGTTCTCCAGTTGAAACCCTCCCTCTGTCCCGCTACTCCATGCCTGCCACAACATGGCTTCCTAACATACAAAGCTCCAGTTCCAAATCCTTCCTGCTGTGGCTGATTACCAGAAGCTACCAGAAGCACCCGCCTCTCTTTTCCTAATAGTGCTGGGCTCTCTGGGAGCTGGAGGCTAACACGGAACCTGCTATCAGCTCAATGGGCTATTAACGATCAGAGAACTCTCAGGTAGCTTAGATTCCTGCCTATTCTTGTTCACATATTGTTCTTGGGAGATTGTTAATGATTTGCCATCCAGACTTGATGGAGAACCTGTTATACATGTGTTAATGTGCAGAATATTGAACTATTATGCTCTCCTTACCCCTATACTGAACTCTTACAATGACACTGTATAAAAATTAAATCTGGAAGGGTTTTTTTGGCTACAAGGCCATTTAGTCCAGCTCCGTTTAACACAGGACTCCAAGCCAATGCAGTTCTGACAGATGGCTGTCTAAATTTCTCTTGAATGCCTCCAGTGTTGGAACACTCACTACATCTCAAAGTAACTGGGTTCACTGCTGTACTGCTTTAACAGTCAGGACTTGGGAAGTTTTCCCCAATATTCAAGTGAAATCTGGTTTCCTGCAACTTGCATCCATTGTTGGGAGTCCTGCACTCTGGGTTAATTGAGAACTAGAGATGGGCACGACTTAGCGGTATTTTCGTTTTCGTTTTCGTTTTTTCGTTTTCGTTACGTAACGAAACGAAAACGAAAAACGGTTCAAAAATGGACCGAAAACGGAAACGAAACGACTAATTTTGAGCCAATTTTCGTTTTTCGTTACTGGAAAAACACATAATGGAGCTAAATGGGGAGAAACGAAAAATTTTTCGTTTTCGTTTTCGTTTTTCGTTTTCGTTACGTAACGAAACGGACCATAGCCGAAAATGAAAACGAAAACGAAAACGAACATTTTTTTCTGAGTCGTGCCCATCTCTATTGAGAACAGATCCTGCCCCTCCTCTATATGACAGTCTTTCAAGTACAGTAATACCTCGGATAACAAAAGCCTCTGATAACAAATATTTTGGACAGCGAATGGAAATTTCTGGGTATAGGGCTGCCTTGGATAATGAATGCTCTCTATGGGCTGCCTCGGATAACGGATGTTTCATAATGCCTTGCAAAAAAGTGTACCCAGGATGCATTGCACCCCTACCCACCCCCGTAGTTTGTAGAGGGATGGAAGAAGGTAGAGCGTTTTTTTCCATGATGTTTTGGAGCCATTCTGGACATTTTTTGCTGAGGGATTGGGACCTTTTGAACTTGGAAAGCTAGAGAGCTAGGTTTTATTAATCTTTGCACTGCTTTTTTTGCATTTCTGGTGGGAACAGTCTGGGGTAGTCTTGCTGCTTTATTTTCTCCATGTTTGCATTGCACACCAGGGCAGGGTGTTCTGGGGGGAGGTGTTCCAGCACTGCATGCCTTTAAAGTGCACTTTATAAAGACGTCTGGACCCCCCGCCCCAGCTTTTTTGCATTTTTTCAGACTTCTGGAACGGATTATTCAGTTTTCCATTTATTTCAATGGGAAACCACATTTTGCATAATGAATGTTTCAGATAACAAATTGCCTTGGAGAACAAATTAAATTCATTATCAGAGGTACCACTGTACTGTATTTGAAAAGTTATGTCTTACCTCCCCTCAGTCTGCCCCCCACCTGACCAAAAAAGCTAAATATACCCAGTTCTTTCCATCTTTCCTCCTAGGGCTTGGTTTCCCAGCCCCCTGATCATCCTTGTTGCACTTTCTGAACTTGTTCCAATTTGTCAGCATCCTTCTTAAAATACAGTGTCCAGAAATGGACGCAGTACTCAAGATAAGGCCTAACCAGTGCTTCATAGAGGGGGACTAGTTTCTTGTGGGGTTTGGAGGCTATGCTTCTATTGATGGTGCAGCCTAAAATGGCATTTGCCTTTTTTGTAGCTATATCAAGCTGTTAGCTCACATTCTCCTTGTGATTTATGATGGTTCCAAGATCCTTCTCACCCCTAGTGTTGCTAAGCCGGGCCTTGTAACTATGGGCTTGGTTTCTTTTTCTAGGAGCAGTTCTTTGTACAGTGGACCCTTGTAGAACAAACAGCTTGTATAACATAAAATCTGTACAACATAAAAAATTCTGGAGATAGGGGAAATTTGCTTAACACAATTGCCTATGGGGAAAATCCGTACAACATAAACATGGGATTACTCCATTTTCAATGCATTCCTATGGGAATTTGTTTAAAGGAAAATTTGCTTAACATAATTTTATTTTGAACGAATTAATTCCTTTATACAAGGTACTACTGTATTTATACATATTGAATTTCATTCTGTTGGTTTCAGTTCAGTGCTCAAGCCTATCTATGTCCTTCTGAATTTTATTTCGTCTTCCAGGGTCTAAGCTATTCCACCCATTTTTGCGTATTTTGCAAATTTGATTAGCATTCCCCGCACCCCCTTGTCCAAGTAATTAATAAGAATGTTGAAGAGCTCTTGGCCCAGGACTGAGCTCTCGGGTACCCCAGTTGTTACTTCCTCCCCATTTGAGAAGGAGTTACTAATCATCACCTTCTGAGTATGATTTTGTGTATCCACCTTACACTTGATTTATCCAGCCTACCACCTAGTTAGCTTCCTAATCATAACCTTGAGATGTATGAAATGGACATTAGTTAGCTTTGCTGAAGTCAAGATATACTGTACCTGGAGCATTCCCTCTGTCTATCAGGGCGGTTACCCAATCAAACCATGAAATCAGATTAGTCTGGCAGGATTTGTTCTTGACAAATCTGTACTGGTCTAGTTATTACTGCATTGTTTTCTAGGTGCTTGCATAGTGACCACTTTATAGTCTGTTCCAGAATTTTTCCTAGGATTGATGTCAGGCTGACTGGCCCATGGTTCTCAGGTTCCTCCTTTTCCTCCTTTTTGAAGAGAGGGGCAACGTTAGCCTTCCTCACCCATTTGCCATGATTTAAAAAAAAATAATGGACAGAGATTCTGAGGGTTCTTTGGCCAGTTCCTTCAGTACTCTTGGACGCAGTTCATCTGGCCCTGGAGATTGTTCAAGATAAGAAGGTATCCCTTGATTATTTGTTTATCAGTCTCCAGCTTCAATACTGCCCCCTCCACTTGCACTTCTCATTTGTCTGGAGGGTCATAGTCAGATTTTTTTTGGGGGGGATCTTAAAAGTTGTAAACATAAAAGAATATGAAAACCCCCTACTTTTACAGACAATGTTGTATTATAGTTCATACAAATTATTGCATAGGAGCTCAAGAACAAAATAAACAACTGTGCCACATGTTTTGTGTAGGGACTATAATAATCTTGTGCGACTTGGTATTTCTTCTGCCATTTCCAAGTGAAATATGCATGGGAAAGTTGCCATTTGGTGTAAATATTGCAAGGAGCCTGAGTAGCTTGGCACTTCTTTTTTGGGGGGTGGGGGAGGGGAGGGGAAGTTGAGAAAGAACATAAGATCAAAGGTGAGAAAAGTCCTGATTCTCAGCAGGCAGCCAAGAAGTGAAGCAGAAAAAAGAAAATGCTATAATGGCATACCCTTTCTAAATACATGGACTTACTGATCCCTTACTAGGGATTGAAAAACATTGTCTTGGATTCAAAGTTCTTGAAAAGAATGTCCATTTCATACATCTCAAGGTTCTTCAAACAAAGTAGCACTATCTCCCAGTGTGGACCAGTTGCAAATGCAAAAGCTTCCCAGTTTGCCAAATGGGAACTGAGGCAACCTTCTGCAGAATGAACCCATCTTTTCCTTCTTATTATTCTCTAACCCTAACATGGCTCTCAATCCTGGCTCACTCCTTTCCCTTGCCTCAGTGGAGTCAGATGAGGATGTGATTAGAAAGGGGTTTGGCCCACCCATTCAGTTCACTCTGGGGGGACAGACTGGTTTGCTCCTTTCCCCAGCAATCACACGACATAGGAGCTGTCAAAAACAGCCTGCCCCTGATCCATGCTTACCTGCACCTCTTTGGGTCCCTGTTCAGAGCTATTTTGGGGGAGGGGGTTGCTTTGTTTTGGCCCAGTTCCAACATACGTGATGCTCCCCATGTTTTTTTCTGCATTAAAAAAAGAACCCCAAAGTTCCAAATCCCCCCCCCAACTACACAAACATACAAACTTCTACAAAGGTCTGTTACGGGATATCTCACAGCTTGCCTACCTATCAATATTTATTTATTTATTTATTTATTTATTTATTTATTTATTTATTTATTTATTTATTTATTTATTATGCCATACTCATTAGTGTCACATCACTACTCTGGGCGCATTCACATAAAATGCACAATCAAGCAGTTACGATGATAAAGCCATTAAGGATCTAACCATATCGGTAATCTTGGGGGGGTTGTTCCTTGAGTGACCCGTTGTCAACCTTCTGGTAGCTAGCAAGGAGATTACACAACCCATTCTCGTTCCCGCAACTGATCTGATGGCCTGCAGTGCAATACTAATTATTTTCCATCGAGGGCTTCTCTCCGCTGCTACATTGTGCAAAAGAAAAATGCATTTTTAAACACCTATTGGAAACACATAGATGAACTGATGCAACTGTAGATGAAAGACTTGAACACAATGCAGAAGTGAATCAATAAGGCTTTTTCAGCTAGGTGTTTAATCAGCACAGGATGGTAATTGCAGCCTTGTGACCCTCAACGTTTACTACGAAAGCCTGGTAATTGCCTATGAGAGAAACAATCAATCTCTTTCCCTGCTGTTTACCGTTGAACAGGGATAGATTAGCAGTGGCCCGCCCTGATGCTGTTGGACTCTTGACTCTTTCATTCCTCATCCCTGCTTATGCTAGGCAGGGCTGATGGGCTTTGTAGTTCAATGTCATTGTTTGACTATGGGAGACCCACGGACATCTGACACCTTGAGAAATGGAACAAAGAGTTCATTCCCTTTCACGGCAGCCTGGTAAGAAGGGGGAAGACGTTTGTCACATGTAGCTCAGTCAGAAATCCAAATGATGGAACACTGGTGCAGGAATTATCCAGCTTGATTTATTTGGGTTCTGTGTCCATATGCCAAATGTGCATTTTGGACTGGATCCCTTTTGACATTTTGCACTTGTCAGTGACAGAGTCAGTTGCTTTTTAACCTTTGTAATGCTCCGCATATTTGGCTATCACAAATGTTTCCAGTTTAGAATGCATAAATGGATTCCCAGTGGATGCTTGACATACATTGAACTGCACT
>JAHTLZ010000074.1:6057690-6068601 GCA_023846285.1 Phrynocephalus versicolor | reverse complement strand
TCAGTTCCTTCCTTCCTTCCTTCCTTCCTTCCTTCCTTCCTTCCTTCCTTCCTTCCTTCCTTCCTGTCTGTCTGTCTGTCTGTCTGTCTGTCTGGACAAAGACCTCCAAAGCAATCTATGCACACACACAAACAGATAATTATAAAGCAATTATTTTAGAACAATAAAGTGATTACTGTATTTAAGAACAAATGAAAGAGCAGCTTTAAATCCAATTTTAGAAGCTGTTAAAAGACACCAAGATGCTCAAAAGCAGCTTTAAAGCCAGTCTGAAAACCCCCAAGGCCATAACAACACAATCTTTGATGCTTGCACAAAACCCATCAGAGATGGGGCTGGTGTGTCTTTCTTTGGGTGTTTGGGGGACTGGAGAAGCTCAGGAAAGCAAACGTCTTTGAACAAAAGCCTGAGTGTGCAAAGGCAAGATAAGGACCTAGAGACCCATTCTAGACCTTCACATTAGAACCCTGCTGCTCAAAATGTGTGCTTTTGTCTCAAAAGCCCTTCTTCTGTTCAACTCATGTTTGGTTCAGAAGAAGTTGGATTCCTTCAGCGGCTATGGAATTATAGTTCCTATCATCTCCCACCTTTGGTGGAGTTGGCTAGAGCGGATGGGATTGCAGTCTGACAAGACCTGGAAGGTTTATTTATTTATTTATTTATTTATTTATTTATTTATTTATTTATTTATTTATTTATTTATTTATTGTATTTATACCCCGCTTATCTTTCGTACGAAACTCTAAGCGGCTTACACAGGGCGAACAAACGCCAATAAACACAAACAATAGTTATATAATATATGACAAAGAATAATTAAAACAGTTAAAACCTAATGCATCCAAAAACCGGCAGTACCATAACCAAGCGACTACCAGACAGCATAGCCCTACGATATGCCTAAAGATGGTCACTCGGGAATTAGGGATGGCAGGACCTTATAAGGGAAAAAAAAAAAAATTAGGGCTCGCCAAAGGCCTCTCGAAATAAATAAGTTTTTACGGCTTTTCGAAAGGCCAGCAGGGACTCTGCAGAGCGCACCTCGCTAGGGATCGAATTCCATAAGGAAGGGGCTGCCACCGAAAAAGCCCGGTTCCGGGTGACCGACTTCCGGGCTTCTCGTGGGGTGGCAACCCGAAGTGAGTGCGCTCGCTCCTGCCGAACAGGTCGGGCCGAGGTGGATCGCTGAGCGATACGCTCTGCCAGGTAGTCCGGTCCCAAGCCATGGAGGGTTTTATAAACTAAAACCAAGACCTTGAATCTAATCCGGGCCGCAACGGGCAGCCAATGCAAGCGAGCCAGGACTGGGGAGATGTGGTCATACCGACGCACACCAGCCACCAGCCTGGCCGCCGCATTCTGCACCCGCTGCAGACGCCGGAGAAGAGTCAAGGGCAACCCCATGTAGAGGGCGTTGCAGTAGTCCAGCCTCGAGATCACCAGCGCCTGGACCACTGTTCTCAGAGAGTCACCATCCAGGTACGGGCAGATCGGGGCGATCTGGCGAAGATGGTAATACGCGGCCCTGGTAACCGACGCCACCTGGGCCTCCATGGTCAGTGCCGGGTCCAGGACCACGCCCAGATTCCGCGCCCTCTCCACAGGCTGGAGGGAAACTCCCCCCAGAGAGGGAAAAGGGCCACCGTACCCAGATGGCGAGCCCCCAAAGAACATAACCTCCGTCTTCTCAGGGTTGAGCTTAAGCCTGTTCGCCCCGGTCCAAGCCAGCACGGCATCCAGGCACCCATCAAGGATCCTCACAGCTTCCACTGCAGAGGTGGAAAAGGAGAGATAGAGCTGCGTGTCATCAGCGTACTGATGACTGCACACTCCAAAACTCCTAATGACCCCAGCCAACGGCCTTACGTAGATGTTAAACAGCAAAGGCGAGAGCGACGACCCCTGCGGGACCCCACAAGGGAGAACCCACGGGGCCGACAGCTCCCCCCCATGCTGGACGTACTGGGGACGGCCCTCCAGGAAGGTTACCACTTGCCAACCCCTTGCTACATTGGTCAATCAAAACTCGTCTCATGTGATGAACTTAAGTATCTTCAGTATATGGCTGAAGATGGGATTAGTAAATATTGACTTTTATATTAAAGCCTTTAGTGATAGTCATAGTGCAGGGCTGTCCAACTTTGAACAGGCCAAGGTCTACTTTTTCCGGCCCAAAGTGCCTGAGGGCTACTACACTAAAACCTCTACTTACGAATTTTATCAATTTCTTCCAAGCACATGGTCATAAGTAAAGAAATTGTAAGTAGAGCAGCGATTTCCCATAGGAATGCATTGAAAATCAATTACTCCGTTAGGGAGGGAATTGTCCAGGGGGGAAGAAGAAGGGAGATGTCATTGCACAAAGGAGATGGGCACACCTGCAACCCCACCTCTCACCCCTCTCCTCCCCTCTCCTCCCTCCATGACGCACCAGCAACTCAGCTGGTCACAAGACAGTGGCACACAGATCATCTGGCCAGTGGGGGGAACCGGGGACTGACCCAGAACTTTGCTGGGGCAATGGTGGTCCTTGGGATGGGGGAGGGAGGGGTAGAGAACTTATCCCCTCACTTTTTTATTGATGGGCAGAGGGCTACTTTTGTACCCTTCGCGGACTACTGGTAGCCCCCGGTCTACCTGTTGGGCAGGCCTGCCATAGTGTATGGGGTCTTGTGTCAAATGAGGGTTGGGAGAACCAAGGTCAAATCTCTGCTCATCAGTGATGTTCAACTGAATAACCGTTTTGTAGGTTAACCTGCAGGTAGTGATACGAAACTTTCTGCCTCTTCCTCTACCCATGAAGGAGAGTGGGAATCTCTCTTCAATATTTCCCTGCAGCCAGATCACCACTGTGCAGCAAACCTCTCTGGCCATCAGGAAATTTCAGCAAGTATGTCTGAAAATGGGCAGAAACTGAAAATGCCTACATTGTGAAGAAATTGAAAAGTTCTATGGAGGAGTTGCCCTTTCCTGTGTGGGAACAGCCAACTCCTGTTCAGGATGTACCAGGACTAGAACTCAAGCAAATGAAAAAAGAACATGAACAACAACAAAAAAACTGTTGCATGGATGCTGGAAAAAAATCATGCCTACTTACGATAAAACAAGAAACATAACTGAGAATGAGACATTTAACAAGACTCTTTGACCTACAGCCTATGACTGTTTGAGGAATTAAAAAAAAGTAAAGCAAAGTATTCTTCTTATATATTGCCCCATAGTACATAAAGCATTCTCTGGGCTGTTTATAATTTAATTATGCATACTATATATTGCTCACCTCTGTGAGCTGAGTACTCAGTTTAACAACCTCAGAAAGATGGAAGGTTAAGTCAACTTTGAGCCAGCTACCCAAGCCTGTTAGAGACTGAACTCAGGTCATGAGCAGAGTCTCGACTGAAGTACTGCAGTTTAATCTGTGTATCGCAAGGCCCCTCACAGGAGAAAGCTTGGAATTAAAATGGTAAGCATTCGATCTTTCAAACAAGGATGGAATGGCAAGTTGCTAGAAGCCAGTATTCTTGAACAATGTGAACTTGTGAAGTATAAATTTAAAATATCAAATGCATGTCCAAGTTTGCAACTGGGAAGTGAGTGTTTGAAAATAATGTACCATATAAATACAGAGATCAACCACAAGCATTCGTAAGAATAGCAGATTTTTTTTTAAAAAAAACAACTTATCGTCACGTTGAATGATCAAATATATCAAGCCACTAGAAGAGCAATTTCACAGAGTAATGAACAGCAAATGAATGGAAAGTGAAGTTGTTTAATTAAATGGCTAAACTCTCTAGTTCATCCCCATTTGTGTTGCCCAAAGCCTGAGCAATCAGGATTTATTTGGAGTGTAAAGAGGTGCAGGACAGAAATTCTATTGATTTTGCTGTGTTTTGGTTGTCAGTGCAATTGGGATTTGGTAGAGACTACAAAACCATTCTTGGTGTTTTGGGGTGTCAACGTTTCTGCATGTGTTTCTGGTTTATTTAGTCATAACATAAATCACCTACCCATACCTATTTTAAATTCTATAAGTGGAACTGAATGGAAGTTGACAATAGGACCGTCCAAAGAGTTGAAGCTCGTGTATGGCAATGGCCCAGTCCAGGGACTTTTGTTCTGTTCTACATATTTGTTGACATATTCTTGTTAGGATCTTTATATAGTAACCCCCATCTATCGCAGGGGTTAGGGACCTGACCCGACCCGCGATAATTGAAAATCCGCAATATGCGGATGCTGGGTCGGGGGGCCTCTCTGGGGCCTCCTACACTTACCTGAGGCCTGGCACTGCCCCGAATGGGACTCCAACTGGTTCTCAGAAGTGACTTCCGGTTCACTGGAAACCACTTTTGGGGCCTCCAACAGGCCTGGGAAGCCCATCAGAGGCCCATTCAGGGCAGCACCAGGTCTGGGGTAAGTGCAGGAGGCCTCAAACAGGCCCAAGCAGCTTGCCCCAGGGGGGCTTGCCTTTCATATACTGCGGTCCTGGTATATACCAGGACCGCAGTATATGAACCACAAAATGGCGGGGGACCACTGTGGAATCAACGTCTATCATTTGAAACAACTTTGTAATAATTCTGTCTAATTCCTGGTGGTTTTTTTTTCTTTCAATTGCTATTAGAGCAGCTTTGTATTGCAACACCTAATTTCTGAAAAGGTTGGGTGCATCTTAGTTTTTCATCTCTGTTGTGAAGGTTCAGCCTTCAGTGGTGCTATACCTGGAGTCTTGACCTGTTACACAATGTAGCCTCCAGACAGCTTTGAAGTTTCCCTGACACACTTAAACTCACTCATGTGAAGTGTGATCCCAGAGAGGAAAGAATACCAAATTAGTTTTCTAGCAAATGGAAATAACAAGTTTAGAAAAAATAACTTTAATTAGAATGACCCTAATTCCAAGATGCATATATCTATTACATGTGTTGGATTTACATTTTTCAGAAAAAAATGTGTTAGGAAATGGCAGTAGCTGGCTTTTATTCTCTCTAATTACAAATCAAGAGAGTTGGCAGCAAAAATTAAATGCCTTACAGGAAAACACAGGTGGACAAAGATATCACTAAAAAATAAATACATTGTGGTACCTACCATAAATGGCAACATTGAAAGACTTGGGATTGTGTTAGAAGTACCTCAACAGCAGGAAAGGTGAATCAGGAGTTTGACTTGCTGGTCACATAAAAAGATTGAAAGCAGTATGTATGGAAAATCCATTTTGAAAACATCAGTTATGATTGGGGAGAAATGCGCTAGACTGTTTGCCTCAGAAACCATTTCACTTATTGCTCTCACACCCCCTACATTTTTTGATAAGGATACTGTACATTCAAACCATTTTAAAGTCAGGAAAGGTAAGGAAGGATGAAAAATCTGTAATAGGCCCAAACCCTACAAGTAGTACACTAATAAAAGAATAATTGAGCCCAGTGAGGCGTGAATATAGATTCAGCTATTTCTACTAGAGTGTCTCAAATATCACAGAAATGAGAGAGGAAATTTTGAAACCTGAACCCTGCTTGAGTGATGAATAGAGATGGGCACGACTCAGAAAAAAATTTTCGTTTTCGTTTTCGTTTTTGGTTAGGGTCCGTTTCGTTTCCGTTTTCGTGAGCTAATTTCAAAATTTTTCGTTTTCGTTTCGTTACGTAACGAAAATGAAAAAAATGAAAACGAAAATGAAAATTTTTTCGTTTCTCCCCATTTAGCTCCATTATGTGTTTTTCCAGTAACGAAAAACGAAAATTGCCTCAAAATTAGTCGTTTCGTTTCCGTTTTCGGTCCATTTTTGAACCGTTTTTCGTTTTCGTTTCGTTACGTAACGAAAACGAAAAAATGAAAACGAAAACGAAAATACCGCTAAGTCGTGCCCATCTCTAGTGATGAATGCGACGCCTCAACTGATACTCAAAAGGGGTCACATATCTACAAAATACTGGTTAATGCTGAATTTGATTGAAGTTCAGGTCTCATATTAGTGTGGAAACGGGATTTGAATCAAAATACAAATTAAATACCAATGGGGGCCCCTGTGGACGAAAGCACCAAATAGAAAGCATATGGTACAAAATAAAAATACTATTTCTTTAAGTTAATAAATATTGCTAGTGCTAGACAATGAGGAGTCAGAAATCAGCTAGGGATCTGTAAGAACAGTTCTATCTATTATTGATTGATTGATTTGATTTGATTTGATTTGATTTGATTTGATTTGATTTGATTTGATTTGATTTGATTTGATTTGGTTTGATTTATATACAGCAACCATCTAGCAAAAACAGCTACTCTGGGCGGTTTACATACATAGGCAAAATACAAAAACAGATTAAACAACTTAAAGTAGTAAATAAAAACTAATCAATCAGACCAACATGCGGTAAATAATCAAATCATAATAATAAAAAGAACAAATAAGCAAATAAGCACAAGTACAAATCAAAACCATTTAACAATTCAAAATAAGAACAGATGGAAAAAATAAAGAACTAGTAGAAAATTATCATAAGGCAGGGAGAAATAATAGTGTCCCATTTATACCAGGAGATTGAAACAGAATCTATTCATCTATGGAACATTATTCGTACCAATATTACTGCAAAACACACCTTTTCTTATGTAATTGTAACACATGCCTGGCCTGCATTTAACAGATGTTGCTGCCTGCCTAGGAAACAAAGTAATAGCAGTTGTTACTGATGCATGTTGGCAGGTGGGAGAGTCAGCCTCGGGGAATGTTTAGTGCCGGCTTTCGGGGACAGCTGGCTACTTCAGCCGCTGAAATCCAGGGAAGAGGCTTCCGCCTAAGGAAAAACTGGCCTGTAATTTCTTATCTGTCCCGGACATTTCCATCTTAAGCTCTTTACTGCCTCCAGCTCTGAGTTCACCACCCCTGGTTGAAGGATGTCAGCGATACCTCCGAGTCAGATGACAGCGCCTTTAAATAAGTTGTCTGATTCCCACATCATCTCACCCTCAAGGGGGACCCAAGATTCATGAATGCCAGCTGCTGTGTACAAAATGGTAGCTCAAATACTCATGTATTGGGCAGATCACTGGCGTAATGTAATAGTGGCAGACAGCAGGTGTATGTAGGAAGGATCAAGACCAGCCCATTTCCAAGTGTTAGGTGGACATCTGGAAAAACCCAAGGTTCGAGCCCAGAGTTCTGTCCAGAAAACCATTCACCAGGCCAAACAGAAAGCGGCCAGAACTTCTACCCTCAGTCAATCCAGGTTACGAGAAGTTTCAAGGGGACTCAGACAGGCAAAATTTGACATCGGTCAATTAAAATGGTTCTTCGTACTTACCAACTGTGAGCGCAAACAAATGCATAGCTTTCAGCATGCCTCTCCCAGGTGTAGGGTTGTTTCCAAAATAGTTATCAGGTTGATGTTTGACCTTGAAACTTGTATGTTTCTGGTAGAAAAGATGGTGCCAGCACCACTTTTTTGGGCAAAGAGTGCCCCAAAGAGCTCACCTGCTGAGCTTCATCCTCTGAGTCTCTCTTGGCACAATTGGTCCTTGCCCTTATCTCCAGAGCGAATGCTGCTAGCTGGATCATCAAATTTCTTTTGGCCTTGGCTTCCTCTAGATGAGATGGTTCCTCCTCTTTTTCTTCCAAAGATGACACACCTGGATAAGACACAGCACACAACAGTTTATAAAACGTGACATGTGTTTCCAGAGCCCTCTGTGGCCAGTGCCACCCGAACTAACAGAGAATGAATCTAAAATAAAAAGTGCTTCTGTAGCTTCTCGTATGTCAATGTTTCTGTGAGCTTTGGAGGAAGGACAAGCTACCAGTTGTTATCCCACTATCACAGGCAGGTCCTGGAAACACAAATGTGTTTCAGGGGGAGAGGATCTATTGTGTTCTATTTGTGGGTTTCTCTTGCAGGGAGGAGGAGCACCTCCTGGGTTTCCCCATATTGAAAGACTTCTGGTCCCATCACACTTGATCATTGGTGGTGCCGGCCAGGAGGACAGAAGCTCCAGTCCAACCATTGGGGGGGGGATGTCCCCCAACCCACTCTCATTTAGGTGCAGCAAACTCGAAGGGCTGGTCAGATTGGGCAGCATTCTTGGTACATTCTTGGTTCTCTGTACAGCATCTGTTGTCTTCATTTTTGTTGATATCCCTTCATGCTTTTGTTAATTGTTATTAATTTTCAGAAAGATTCTTGTTGGAATCATGTGCAATTAGGCAAGGCAACACTGGCTTCAGTTTGCTTCTGAGCAGTCCAGCTAGCTGGCGGTTGCTGCCCAAGGGGATGTAGCACTCAAGAAGAGAAGAAATCCATCTGACTTCAGCCCAAAGGCTTGTCTAGCACAGAATGCCATTCCTGAGAGTAACCATCCCATTGCCATCCGGACTGCACAGAGCCATCTCCTGTTCTGGTTTCATCAGCATCTTATAATCGGGGCAGATATAATCTACGAAAAGTAACACATCATTTGCTTTCTTTTTCTTTTGCTCGTATAGATAATTGCCATTCAGAAATATATTCCATTACATGCACTCAATTCATCTTTTAAAAAATGTACCTATGGGGGCTGATACCACATGTGGTAGATGTATATGTGTAGCAAAAAAGAAAATTGTACCTGAAATTCAAAATTCTGTAGCAAGGAAGTTGGTATAGGATTGCAGGATTAATGTGTCTTGTAGAGTTGCTTCCTTTTGTTTATTCTAAATCAATTTTCTTGGATAACATTGAATTCATTTTTTTACCCATTTTACAGACATTCAGGAGCAGCTTTTGGACTGAGCAAGGGGGAACCTTTCTCCACAATGATGGGTGAAATACTCCCTTAAGCACTGGCTACGGGTGAAAACATTTGTCATATCTCCTTCACCATAAGAGAAAGTATTGGTTACTTGGTTAATTATGGCCATATTGAGCATTGTTTGCTGGTAGATTTGCTAACTCATCTCAGCCAAAGCTCTGCCTCTTAGTATTCATAATAACATTTATTTAGGCAAGAGTCAGAGGTCGCTGGATGGTATATATTAGATCAGTAAGGATCTCCAATATTCTCCAGGTGTGGTAAGCCCATGATTTCACTGCTGGTCTAGTCAGTTTTTCTACTTGAATTAGGAAAGGGTAGCCATCTTGTCCTTTGGATGAGTCAGTACAATGACTTGGGCTGTCCCTGATAACTTCCATTCCAATGCTCAAAGCAAATAGTTTAATTTTAAGTGTCTGATTTGTTTGTTTTTTGCACCAAGCTGCAGTTGGCTATCTTGTAAGAAAGGAAGTAAACAATGTTCACTTTAGTATTGCTTCATGGCCAGTCAGGCTGTATGCGTAAACAGAAACCAAGACCACTCTTAAAGGATGGCAATCAACACCTAATATGTAAATATAAACAATTAGCAAAAGGATAAAATAATAACAACAATCTTCCTCAAGCATGGATCAAGGAGCAAAGTTTGTTAACACCGATTGTGAACCGGACAATGAATCCCATCTTTCCATAGCCTGTTTAGTGGATTTGTTAGTTCTGAATGATATAATAGACTGTGTCAGCTAGCAAAAATAAAACTGAACAGAAAGGAGAATTGTTCCTAATTCCAGTTGTTAAGGGATTAAGATATTGATTCCCTAAAATGAAAGCTGCCCTTGCTACCCTGCCTCTGTCCAGCTAAGATGCTGTTTATTTATTTATTATTTATTTATTTTTGCATTTCTAGACTGCACCGACTTTCCTTTGGGATCTCGGGGCGGTTTACACGAAAGCAATTTAAACAAGTTGAAAAGTCAAACAGAACAAACAAATAGGAACAATCAAAGAGAAAACAGGATCTTGGCAAGTGGCAAAAGGTGACAGATAATAAGACATTGCACAGGGGAGACAAACCAGGCAACACAAACATCAGCTGTCGCCATACACTTCTTTAAAGAGCCATGCTTTTAAAGCTTTTTAATAGCTGGGAGGCGCCGAGCTTGGCGAATCACGCACGGCAGTTTGTTCCACATCACTGGGTTGGCCATCGAGAATGCCTGTTTGCAGGCCTCCCTAGGGGCGGCCACCCGGAGCGAAAGTGCCAGGGACATTCTGGTGGGCCGGGCCAACCCTGACCTTTGGTTCCTCAGGGTGAACTGAAATCTGGCTTTGGGTGGGGGTGATCAGGCTGTTGTCATTGTCAGCATTTCCCCTCTTGGCCAGGCATAACCCTGTCAGGGCAACCATGCCTGGTGGTGGTTTCCAGAGCTGTGCCTGGGTCTCCCCTGTTTTGCACAACTTATTCCCAAAGCCGCTTCCATGACTGAGTATGTGACTGGAGGCCCAGCAGAGAAGGGAACGGCTGGTATGACTGCCTTAGGTGTCCCATTTTTCTTCAGTTGGATCTTAGCCCTCTGTGTCTAGACAAAATGAGAATGCGAACGTTTCCTTGCAATTATTCCTATGGTCTGAGCTGCCAGAGTAAGTTTGCATAGCAGGCTTGGCGCCACCAGTGAAATCACATTTTGCATTGCAATTGGGAAAAAACTGGAGAGAGTGGAATGGCTATGAGCTTGGTTCCATCTTTATCCCATTCTCTCCCCCCCCCACCCCCTGAAGCTACAGGCCTAGATGAGTGTCTGCGTTGCTCCTCTACAAATGGCACTGAGGCTTACATATTGGCCAAGCTTCCAAGGAGTCTTAATAAGTTGGCAGTGGTTTTAATGTCTTTGGAAAATGCGATTCTATGAGTCTGGCAATATGCAGGCCATTTAGCCTCCCTGTCATCAAAAATACCATTTTAATTGGACCTACTGATTAATTTGATGATAGCAGGTTGGATCCAAGCCAGCAGTTGTACTCTGGCACCAAAGAACTTTCAGGACAACTACATATTTTTGAAATTTGTAATAACTCTATCTATCTATCTATCTATCTATCTATCTATCTATCTATCTATCT
>JAHTLZ010000074.1:6036134-6052154 GCA_023846285.1 Phrynocephalus versicolor | reverse complement strand
ACATACATACATACATACATACATACATACATACATACATACATACAATTGAGAAATAATTAATAATTTTAAAACACCAGTTTGCATGAGTTTTTGATACAGGCTGTATCCACATAGTACCCCGCTACTAACAGAAACTTTCCCATCCAGCCAGTTACCCCACCCCACCCCACCATCATCCACTGGGGAAACCATTTTGGGCTCCTTACAGCAGCCTGCAGTGGTCCTTTAGAATCTACACCACATGGTTAGGAGAGCCTTAAGAACAGTGCAGAACGGATCGTGGTGGGGAAGGAATATAGTAATACATTGGTTTACGAGCATAATTCGTTCTGGAAACATGCTTGTAAACCCAAGCATTTGTATATCAAAGCCAAGAAATAATGGAAATATTTCCAATAAAAATAGTGCAAACTCAGATGATTCATTCTGGGGGTCCCACAGACCACATACTGTGCACACAAAATGCCAAAACTCACAAAAGATGTTGGCTAGACTTCCACATTCACACCACGGTTTAGGGACCTGGCTGCGGAATTTGCTGTGTCTGGGACTAACAACTGGATTTTACTCTGTGTTTTTAATGTGTCAATAATAAATTGCAATTTGCAGGCATATACACACTTTACTAGCTGTTCCATGACTAGAAATGGTTTGTAAAACAAGAAAGAATGTTGAAAACAAATTAAAGAATAATATAAAGAAAAATAAAACAAAACCCTAACCTACACTCCCCTTTGAAAACTTTTGTGGCTGGTGCAAGGGAGACCTCTGTTCCTCTCTCCTCCCTCTGCTTTGGAGGCTGCCTGAGACAGAAGGGTCCATACAATCACCCACAATCCAATAGGGAGGGAGGGAGAGGAAGAGAGACACAGAGAGAATTGGCTCACCTGGGATCATGTGACCTGCTTCTGTGCCGGCATTGCAAGATACTCCTAGACCAAGGTACTCCCTCCAGTCTCCATTGGGGGGGATAAAACCTTCCCTTGTCAATGGAGGAACATCACATGACACTAACCCAATTCTCACAGTCTATAGGAGTTATTGTTTTGGCTTATAACTCTCAGAATCTTCCAGATCCAGCATGGTTTTGCTGCCTGGGAGACAGTGGAATATGAAGTCTGAAAGGTTACTATTTTAACTTTTGCCAATAGTGGCATATACATTTATATAAATATTAATCATCTGCCATCAAGTCATTTGCATTTAATTACAGTGTCCCTTTTTCAGGGTTTTCTCAGTAGAGAATACTCAGAAGTGGGTTTCATTGTTAATTGTTCTTAATGTTGCAATATTTCATTATGCTTTAAATAAAGATTAGAATAAATCACACACAGAGACATACACACAATTTCAATGCAACCCTACATATGCCTGTCCAGAGATAAGCTCCATTGAGGGACTTACATCCAAGGTGGATATAGAATTTCAGTCTCTTTTATTTTTATTTTTATTTTAAATAAATAATAGAAATGAGCACTCCTTTTATCAAGGGAATAGTTTCTGTCACGAGCTCATATTAATTAATTAAGGTATGATATACAGCAGTACAGAAGTAAAGGGTTTTAGTTCTTCCAGCCATTTATAAGTGACTGTTTCAAAGAGTCAGTGAGAATTAAATTAGGCATTGTAGATTTCAGAAATTTCACTAAAAAGATATCACTATTCATTATGGCATGTCTCTCTTTCCCCTCCAGGGAGAAGAGAGCAGGTTTGTAGCCATGCGGCCATACCAAATGGATTGAGATAATGCTAAATTTGCATGTCACAGCAAATAAAACATAGGACGTTCAATTCCATATCATTTTCCAGTATTCTTTTTGTCCCTAGGTGAACTGGGGGGGCGGGGGGACGATGACAAATTGCAGTGTTGCCTTTGAGATGCCCTAATTCTAACACCCAACACACACACACACACACACACACACACACACACACACACACACATTGAGGTAATGGTGGGCAGGGCCTTGGAGCTCATATTCTATTTCCGGAAGCTTCCATGGGCTGTAATTGCACAGACCCTTGTTCCCAACCCACCCCAGTTGTTGCCATGGACACGTAAAGCCATGCTATTTCTCTTGGGGACATATTTAGTTCTTTAGGGGGCCATGTAGTTCTCCATGGAATCCTGGAGGTGGAAAAATGACCCCTGAGCTGACAGAACTGGGGCATCTCTACATTAAATGATAACCCAGTCCAGTCAGATTTCTATCACATTTTTGCGGGGCTGTCTGTATTAATGAAATAGTGGTTTGATTCCCTACCTCCACAGCATGGTACATGTTGAATTCCATATCAAATCATATGGCTAGGTATGTCTTACAGCTCCTGTTCCTCTTCACTGCACACAGTGAGCCTTGTGGCACAGTGGTTAAGTGTCTGTCCTGCAGGTAAAACTGCTCACGAACTGGGGTTCAATCCCAGGTAACAGGCTCAGGGTTGACTCAGCCTTCCACCCTTCCGAGGTTGGTAAAATGAGTACCCAGCTTGCTGCTGCTGGTGGTGGGGGCAATGTGTGACCTGCACACTGTAATTAAAACTGTAAACTGCCCAGGGAATACTTGAGGTGGTATGGGGTGGCATATAAGTAGACCACTTTGCTTTTTTGCTTTCTGAGGTCCAAAAGAACAAGAAGAGTTGTTGGAATTTAATACAGACTCATTTCTTCCTGCTAACATTCGGCCAACTCTTCCCCCCTTCTTTCCCCTCATCTCTCTATAACAGGCATTTCCAAACTTTGGCCCTCCTGATGTTTTGGACCACAACTCCCAAAATTCTAACCTTCGATTGCAAATGGCAAAGGACTGTGGGAGTTGCGGTCCAAAACATCTGGAGGGCCGAAGTTTAGGCATGCCTGCTCTGTAATCTTAAATTCTTACAGGCCCTGGAAAAAGGATTTTGGCTGACTTGCTACAATGGCTAACCAACATGTGTTTGTCTCCTCGTGCCTCTCATTACAAGCATTAGAGTCAAACCAGCTAGACACGGATGAAGTGACAGATTGCCCCCACAGTATCACCAATATTAGCTCTGTACAGTAATTTACTACCAGGGGAAGTCTATCATTTCCTGGATGCATTCTGTACCTCGTCCTAACTTGCTAACAGTTGCTATCGTTACAATTACAGTGCTATTTACTTCTGAATGGGTTTTTTTCATAGGACCAGGGGAACATGTCTAGAACTTACCATGAGATGCATTGCACCACTGGGAAAACATAAAGTATCAGAGTTTCTATTATCTGATGACAGCCGAGAAGCGGAATGCATTGTTCTACATAGCGAGTATTAAAAGGAAGGGACATAGGCAAAGCTTTCCCTTCCTCCCTAAGCAGGTGCAATATTTCCTGGGACAAATATTCAACTAACCTTCCACCAAGAAAGGGAACTGTACTGTTTCCATGTTAGGAACTGCTCCAACAGTAGCAATCAACCAGCTTGACGCTTTTGAAAATTTACACTGAATTAACATTTCGAAATGTCATACAGCATATCAGGGACACATGATTCCCAGTAGTAAAATAATTACCATTAAGCTGACATGGGTTTTCCTAGGTTTCAGTTTCCCAGTTAGGGGAGAATTCTTCGCCTGATACCTACATAATGCAAAACCTGCCAAGCTTTTTAATCAGCGGCAGTGGAGTTAAAAAATCAGTCAGCTCTCAGCTGCCCCCTTCATTGTCAGGCTTGGAAGCTTCTGCAGTGGGCTGCTGCTGAGCTGCTAGAACTTTCCCTGAAGCCTCAAAATGGCCCTTTCCACGATTCTAATGAGCAATTTGTAAGTAGTGCTTTAAGACTGGCTTGAAAAGGTTAAAAAAAATCCTGAAAGGAGTGGGTCATCAGAAAGATAAGAAATGATGGAAATTCCCCCGCCCCCCATTCTTCTGAAAAGTAAAACAAAACCACAGTACGTTGTGTTAGTCATGTGAAGTCATGACCTCTTTGAATATCTATACCAGGCATGTCCAAACTTCAGCCCTCCTGATGTTTTGGACACAACTCCCAGAATTCTAATAGCTACCTGCTGAAGTGTGAACAGCAGAACTGCTATAACAACCACGTGACCACGGGAGGAGAAAAGGCGATCCAAAATAAGAAGTGGCTGCTTGCAGAAGTGCAGTAGCGGTATAAGACTCTATTTCGAATGGCAAAGGACTGTGGGAGTTGTGGTCCAAAACATCTGGCGGGCTGAAGTTTGGACATGCCTGATCTATACCCTATATACGGCCTGTCTCGGGAGTCATGAAGTATATCCTGTCTTTTGTCTAAAGTACTCCTGTTTTTGCTGCCACCCTGGGCTGGTCAAGTTTTTTTAGCACTTCAGGTCGAAAATCTCATTTGGAGCTTTCCCACATTTGGACGTAAAACAAAGTACTGACAAATCCACTAGCTAAGAATGGTTCTTTCGTGACATCTTAAATTAGGTCTCTGAGGCGTCTGCTACATTCTGCCCTATGGTAGGGCCAGACTTAGCTTTAACAGCCAAGGCTCCTGTTTACTTTCCTCCAGACTACTTAAGTCTCCCAAATGCCTTTGTTCGATGTTTTACGTGGACCGTGTTAGCAGCTCTTCAGTGTTTTGTGGCTTCTCACATATATTGTTACCATGACTCTGGGAAATAATAGCATGCATTTGGAAAAACAAACAAGCAGAATTTCAACAAGAACTTTGTCTGGCTTGCTTTTTAAAATCACAATTGATTTGTAAAAGTGCAGGGCATGACTTTTTGTACAAAGGAAAAAGCTCAGTTTGTATCAATGTCAGGAATTTCCATTCCCAGCCACCGCTGCCACCACCACCACCACCACCACCACTCCCCAGTGACATGGCCCTGTTGATTTCAGAGAGAACAGAGAGAGGAACCTATGGATTTCCAAGTGTTGTTGGATTATAACTGTTGGCCAATGTGGCCAGGGGTGATGGAAACTGTAGCCCAACAACCTCGAGGGCCAAGTCTAAGAACTAAGAATGGGCATTTCATTTCGGAACCAGTAGATTATAAAATGAAGCCCAGGTAGTCCTCGGAACCAGCTGATACATGCAGATCCAATTGCTACCTTTCTCTGTCTCACACAGGGTTAAAATCCAATGAGGAAGCATGCTGCGACGTCATCTGTGCTTGATCTGTGATGCTGGCCAATCAGGATCTGTGCAGGCACAGGCATAATTCATAAAAAAAATCTGTTAAAGTGATGGAGATTTTTGGTAAACCAGTAAAAAAAAAAATCTAGACAACACACTAAGTCTATGCTACAGAAAAATGTCAGATTTGTAGATGCACATGTATTACCATCACTCCAAATACATGTTGTTGATGTTGTCCAATTTTTCTTGCACTTTCCCCAAATTTGTTCAGAGGTTTTTCCTAGTTGGTACCCTCTGTGTTTAATAGATTTATTAGATTTCATTTGAGCACAATTTGGTTGCCTCTTCAAAGTATATGTAGGTTTCTACTCAAAAACTGTATTAGAAACATATATTACTCTTTCACTTCAGCAAAAAATTCTAAATTTACATAAAACAATGTTTCCTTTTGCAGGTCTAATAATTACACTCAAAAATGCAGTACTACAAAGGAGGCCACTTTGTGATCCCTCTGAACAAAGCCACAGCTTCTTTCCCCTAGCATTTTCATTGGCAAAATACAGTATTATCTTTCACAGGAGTTACTTGCACTTACCAACAGAACAGAAAACACAAGTGACGTATGGTAAATATACCATTGGTTCAACTGGCTCTTCAGCATAAGCTGGGTTTAGGTAGCTTCCAGTGAGATTCTCCTCCTCCTCAGACTGCCCTTAATGTAGGAGATAAGGCTCTTCTAGTGGCCATGATCACACTGCAACTTTCTGCTTCATTTCTTTCCATTGGGAGCCAAAGACATTTTAAAATTTAGGCAGGCCTTTGCCATAGAAGTTGGTCTTCTACAGAAGCATAAGAACAACTTCTATGGCAAAGGCCTGCCTAAATTTTAAAATGTCTTTGGCTCCCAATGGAAAGAAATGAAGCAGAAAGTTGCAGTGTGATCATGGCCACTAGAAGAGCCTTATCTCCTACGTTAAGAGCAGTCTGAGGAGGAGGAGAATCTCACTGGAAGTCTAAACAGTCTTTAAAACCTTTCTTGTATCCATTTCTTTTCCTTCTCCCCTTCTTGTGTCCCTCAAGCACACGTTCTTTCTCTCCTCACAAACACACATACAGCTCTCACAAATCACAAAGGTAATACCAAAAAAGTCCCTCTCCTTCTGCGTCCTCTCTTTCTTATTTTTGTGTCTCTAGCTGTGTTTTTAATTTTATTTGTTCCTCTGTTATGTTTCAGGAATACTGTACAGTAATTTTAATTTTGACTTTGTTATGGCTAGCTGCCTTGTAGACCTTTGGCAGGCAGAACGGTGAGGTATAAGGTGCGTGCGTGCGCACAGAGAGAGAGAGAGAGAGAGAGAGAGCTGACAGGAGCTTCTGAACAAACCTTTCAGGTAATGATTCTGAAGGGGAGACCCCTAAAGTTATTTATTTATTTATTTATTTATTTATTTATTTATTTATTTATTTTTGTGTTTTTGTGTTTTTGTGTTTTTGTATTTCTATACCACCTGTCTTCCAATGGAACTCCGGATGGTTCACAACAATAAAATGAAACAATAACATCAAATAAAGATAGTAAAAAAATGATGTAAAAAGCAGCAAAGATGGCAGCAAGTATGTCTCAATCGGGAAAAAGAAAAGAAAAACACAGACCAATGGTCGCCATATGCCTCTCTAAAAAGCAGTGTTTTCAGAGCTTTTTTGAACTTAATTAACTTTTGTCTGATGAAGTGGACTTGTCCATGAATACTCAGGTTTAAAAAATGTAGAAGTTAGGCTTAAAGGTGCCACCATGCTTTTTTGTTTGTTTGTTTGTTCTTATTTGTTTTATTTTCACCTTTAATTATTTTAAACATCTGTAAACCTTAATTTACCTGTATGGGTACTAAGGTGGTACACAGAGATGATTCAAATAACATGCCATTCAGGAAACCTTCTGAAATGACCTCACCTCTGTCCTTTGGATGAAAACAAGCTGTTTTCTGAGGTATCGTTATTATTTCCACTCACAGTGTCCTTGTCCATGGTGCTGAAGTTGAATGCCCTTCTCACCACAGTTACCATGTGAACCATTGTTTTTCTTCCAGAAAGAAGCTGTAGCCGAACAGATTCAGATTTTTTTTTAAAAAAAAATCCAGATGGTGACACATGGACATAGAAATGCCTGCAACAATATAGTTGAATTAAATAATAACTGTGGCCTAACACTTTCAGTTATTCTGAGCATTTTCTTCAGCAAAAGATTCTAATTAGCATTCCCCCATTCCAAATAAGGTGATAATTTCAGGGTTAACACTCCTGTTAGAAAGAGAGGTTTTAAACAAGTCTTTGGTTTGTGCCATCTAGCTTCCAAAATAGTTTGAAATTTTTCAGAGCCAAGGCCTGCATCAAAATGTGTAGGTCTTGGTGCACTTTTGCCTAATGTATACCCATTGCTTCCAGCAGTACCTCCTCATAGAATACAGTTTTTAATTTTAGCTAACATATGCAATCTTGTGCATACATGCTTGTATGCATTTTTAAAATTTGGAGAGCTGCACTCCAGTATTTGGAATCATGTGAATACCATGTTCCAGGTTGTGTCTTCTCTGAGAAGTGAGGGACATGTGGCGTCATGGTCAAACAAAAAAATCAGACTTTTTCTGCATCTCTCACTTCTGTCTCTAGAAGTTTTCCCATAAAGATGCAGCTCAGCAGCATGAGCAGCAAGAGTTCTCTTCATCCCAGTTTTCCCTGCACGTTTGCTGACAGGACTCAGAGACTTTGGCTCTGATCTCTTCTGGTCTCCTTACTGATGAAGGAGATACTAGTTTTCATATATCAACTCCTCATTGGGTTATTACCATTTCCTCTCAAAGTTTATGCAATGGGGTTTCTGTAACACACCATCATCGTCCATCTGGGTCCCTTCTGCTCATTCCAGTCCTTCAAGGCTTTCATGAATGCTTTCATTGTGTTGCTTTCATCTTATTTGTCGCCCAGTGTTCATTTCATCCATTACATCAAAGAGAGGGTTTAATGAGGTTCTGATTCTTTCAGCTGTTGTCTCTTGGCCACCATGGCAGCTCCAAAGGAAATCTAGATGAGGTTTGCTATGTGGTAAAAGAGAAGCCTCAGACTTAAAAACAAAAACAAAAACAAAAAGCCTATGTGGTTCCGAGGCAACTTTCCTCATCCTGACATCTGCAGTGTGCTGGATGATGCCTCGGGCCAAGGGTGGAATCCAATTTTTGTTAAACCCCCAAACTGATGGCTTTGCGAAATGAGACCATTTTGTGGGAAATTACCTGGCCCATTTCTTCATGGACAGAGATTGAGAGAGAGATTGAGAGAGAGATTGAGAGAGAGAGAGAGAGAGAGAGAGAGAGAGAGAGTTATTATAATTGAGTTTAGTGTTTAATCTTGTATTGATTTCTGAGGAAAAAGTTACAGCCACATTGATCAAGTTTTCTGAATGTACCCTCACCTTCTTTTGCATTTGATGAACTAAGTTTCACTTATATTAAAGTAAATCCATTGGTATTTAAGGCATCATAAAATGAGTTTTTCAAATGCTTCTTTTCTAACCTGTTGTCACGTCAGTTCTGCCTTATTACAACCCTTGCCAGGGTTTCCTAAATATAAAGCGCTCACTTAGGCATTCCTCTGATTCTTTTACCTTCTCATAAATCATTGTTTCATACAGTCTTATATATGCCTACTCCAGAGTAAATTCCACCAAGTGCAAGGTTTATTCCCAGATTAGTGGTAAAGAATTGCTCCCGCTGTATAGTATGAGGAAATAAAATCAGAGATACAATTTGTTCCTGGAAATGTGAAATTAAATTAAAATATATATTGAGCGGTGCTCCAATTTTGGTTCTGAGAAATCTCACAATACGAATCTTTAAATCAGATTTACCTCTCATCCTCAGAGTCCATCAATCTAATGAAGAAAAAAAAAGGGGGGGGGAAGCAACATTGGCTTAGATTCAATTCAAAAATCGTTTTCATCTGGTTTAAAACTCACATTACCAAAATTCACAACTACTGCATTTCAGATAATATTTATTTATTTATTTATTAAATTTATATCCCGCCCATCTTCCCAACGGGAACTCTGGGCGGCTTACAACCAATAGACACAACAAGCGGTAACAGTAATTAGCAAACAGTAAAGATTAACAATAAAATAAGATGAAATAAAAATCAATATGTCTTCCAGGTATGCTTGAGCTTCAAAAATTTGATACTAGCACTGTAAGGTTTAGCCTGAATGGCCACATCTGAGCTGATTTATAGGCCACAGGTAGAAGGTGTGCACCAGTGTGCCAACAGACAGACAGACAGACAGAAAAAAACCCACAAACTGCCTTTACATTTTAACATGCTGACATGGAAAAAATATTTTTCCTCCCTGCCCATTGACACCTAGAGATGCTGGGGTCTCTATGTAGATAAAAACCTCTCTCATCACCACCTCATCTTCCATGGGGAAAACACAGGGAGTACATAAGAACATAAGAAGAGCCATGCTGGATCAGGCCAAAGGCCCATCTAGTCCAGCTTCCTGTATCTCACAGTGGCCCCACCAGATGCATCTGGGAGCACACAAGACTAGATCTCTGTCTCCTGATACCACTCCCCTTCATCTGGCCCTCGAAGTACCCTGGTTTTAAGCCTGGAGAGTACACATCTCCCTCATGGTTTGTAACCTGTGATGGACTTTTCCTCTAGGAATCTGTACAATCCCTTTTGAAGGCATCCAAGCTAGATGCCATCACCACAGTTCCACAGACTAACAACACACTGGGTAAAAGAAATTCTCTTTGGTCTGTTCTCCCTCTCCCAGCCTTCAATTTGAGAGGATGTCCCCTAGTTCTGGTATTTTGTGAGAGGGAGAAGAGTGTCCCTCTATCCGCATTACTCATGCCCTGCATTATTTTTGTACGTCTCAATCATATCCCCCTTCAGGCACCTTTTTTCCAGACTAAAGAGCCCCAAATGTTTTAGCCATTTCTCATAAGGGAGGTCCCCAGCCCAGCAATCATTTTAGTCACTCTCTTCTGCACCTTTTACAGCTCCACTGGAAATAAATAAATGCTGCCTGTAAATACAAAGGTTTTTCTCTAGCACGTTTGCATGTCATTGGAATAAGAGGTCAATCAGAGATGCTTCTTATCCTCTGTAAATAAACACAAGAAGGGACCGAAGCAGAGACTCTATGACTGGGATGAACTACAAGAAAAACAAACACAAAAGGTAGCAAAGCGTTGTTTGAATTTTAGCCTGTGGTTGCTTTTTGTTGTTGGCTTTTGTTTTGTTTTTGCCTTGCCTGTATCTAACATTATAACAATTTCTAAACAAATGTGGAAACTTTTTCTTATAATGTCAGATGCTGAGGGAGGAGGGGGAGGAAGGGTAACTATAATTTATTTATTTATTGGATTTTTATGCCGCTGATTTTTATAACTGAATCAGCACTGTAATTGGTAGGTCCATCAGTGGATGGAATAAAACAAGTCATTTCTGGCAGGTCTGGAGTTCTACAGGCTCCTAGTGAGCAGTTCTGATTCCAAGGAAGTAATTTGGGATGGGCTTTGTGTGGATTATACAGCTTCTGTCCCTCTTAAACCCCTTTGCCTTTGTGTTCGTAGAAGAGCACTGCTGTCTGCCCCCTGTTGGCAAAAGAAAGGCGAGAAGATTTTTGTGCTCAGAGGTCGCGGCTGTGTTATGTGACAGAACGGCTGCTATCCCATGACCACTAAAAACTGCTTCAAACTGCTTGAAGATGTGGTTAATAAAATTGTGTCCCCACGACCAGTGGACTTTAAAGGGAAAAAATGCGGCCATGCCCACTTAAGCGTGACCTAGCAAGTTTTGCCAGTACCTGGTCTCAAGGTGGTACAAAGCTTGTCTCAGTTCCGATGCGGATTTTTAACCAGTACTTGAGTCCGTGGAGACTTGGAAAATCTGCATCAAAACCTTTTCATTCTGCTGTGTTGCCGGAAGACAAAATATGTGGTACTTTAAACTACGCCTGTGGGGACACAGGAAGAGTGTTTTCAGCACAAGACCATTCTGGGGGGAAATCTGCATTTTACTTTGATCCGGATTTTCTGGCTGTGGGATAGCAGCCTAAGCCCCTCTGGAGCGGTTTGTTGGATAATTTGAAGACAATTTCTTCCCCTCACATTGGGAATGCAATGCAAGTCTATTAACAAATATGAAATGTGGAGGATTGTTGTGTTTCCCTCACCTGCTCTGTGTATGGAATGAAGTGAGAGGAAAATAAAGCAAAATATGCCCACCAAGGAACACAAGCAGGGGATATCTGAAAGACACATGCCACAACAAACCACGCATGGTGCAAAGATCGGCAGTAGACAAAGGGTATTTGTACACGACCCCTAAACTCCGCCACAAATGGCTCCCAGCTCCGGAGCTTAAAATTGTTTCCCCACCAGCTCCGGAGTTTACAGAAAATTAAGTGCGGCCACGCCCACCTAAGCGCGTCCCAGCGCACTTTTCAAGTACCTGCTCTTGAAGGGTGAAAAATCCCAGATCCATGTGTAAAGGAGTGAGTGCCCGGCTCTCCTCGCTTCTGTTTGTTTGTTTGTTTTTTTGCCTCCCGCCCCTTTAAGAGAAGGAATCAGGACGACGACGGGGCTTGGGGAGGCTTGGACCGGTGAGCCTGCATTCTTTTGTCCTCTTTTTTCCTCCCTCCCCTCACGCAGACAGGATCAAGGATGTGTGGAGGGGTGGGGACGCAGGAAGAGCAACGAACCCCCAAGATCTCTGGTCCGAATGTAAGTGGCCAGCGGATCTTAGGGGTCGTGTGAAAAGGCCCTGCTCCTCTGGTATAGCTTAAGGATTGGCTTGCAGCCTTGAGTCACTTTGGGTGCCACCCTATATAGTACATGCTTAATTAGAAGTAGATCTCATTGTTTTCAAGGTGTTTCTGCTCACATCCCAGTGTACTGGTCTATATAGACCCGTGGTGATGAACCTTTGGCACTCCAGATGTTTTGGACCACAACTCCCACAGTCCTTTGTTATTGGCAATCTAGGCTCAGAATTCTGGGAGTTTTAGTCCAAAACATCTGGAGTGCCAGAGGTTCGCCACCACTGATATAAACTACTAAACCATAAACACTATTTTCTTCAGTGGTATGGGAGCAGGGTAAAGGACCCTAGTGGCGGAGTGCATAGATTAAGACATAAGAGACAAGGGATCAACTGTTTGCTCAGCCATCGGCACTCATGGGCAGATAGCCATGGCAAACCAATCCTGGTTTTGGGTTTGTAGGCTCTACGTCAGAGAGGGGAAATCTTGGGTGATGGCAGGGGTTCCCATGCTTCCAGTTTCTTCCTTGTCACTCCCAATGCCATGCATGCAACAAGTTACTGAAGGCATGCCACCTTTAAAGAGTCCAGCCTGGAACTAGGCAGTACCCTCCCCAAACCCTTCTCAAATGAGAGTTTAGGGTCACAAGCATTCCTTGCTCCTGTTCTACAAACACACATATACAGATATGAAAACCACGTTCTTTATTTCTCTGGTCCTCAAAGATGGTTCTGAGTTCTGTGTGGAAAACATTTTGACTGACAATTCTGACCTGATGGAGATAATATTTACACGTAGAATAAGAGGAAACGCTAATTACATTCAGCAGTTACTGTATCTTCCAGAATGGGACTCCTGACATCCAGGTTAGTTTGATTTCTGTTGAAAAGTCCCATCCAGAAAACTGGAAAGGGTTGATACGCAGCTGATTTGCATCTAAAAGCCATGGTTTCCTGGATACCAATAAACCCAACTCATCAAGAGATGGGATCGGTTGGACCTGCAAATTGAATTGTGGCCTCAGAATAACAAATTGCCATTTTACAATGGCACTCTGGATTTCTCGTGTAATTAGCTCATAATTCATCGTGCCTGTTCCCTGTGTACCTTGATAAATGAGGAGAACCCTGTCATTTGATTCATAGCTACTGTAGAATATTAATTCCCTCCCCCAGGAGCCTTACTTCTACCCATGAATAAATCCTTGAGTCACACAGAGACTCTCTTTGTGGGAGTGTGAATTCCATTTTCAAAGATTTCTGCACTAGCTGAATTTTAGTGGCTATGGGAGGGAAAACAGTTTGTGTCACTTTGCAACAGCTCTTTATAAGCTCAGATGGTGATGTTGATGCCTATTCTTTGATGAGGTTGGACTCAACTGAATTTCACCCACACCACGTTTTATTTATTGAGGAGGAGGATGGAGCAGTGTTATTGCATGATGCTGGAGTAAATAGGCTAAGGTGAATTGAGCACCGAAGAATGAGATGGAAGAAGTGAACTGGATGCCTTATCTTTTAAGAGTGAAAAAAGAAAATCAGAGGAAGAGAAGGAGAGAGAAGTGAGCCTGAGACAGAAATTGGAGCCATGTGGGGCAGAGAGAGAGAGAAACCATACACAGAGATTCCAGGCAAAAATTAAACAAACAAAACAAAACAAAAGACCAAAACATGTGGCACTTTTAAGACTGTTATATTTGGATGTATGCTTTCGTGGATCAGGTCCACTTCTTTGGGTGTATAGTAGCAGAATGAGATGTTCAATGGAATATACAATGGGATATAAGTTTCATACCAAATATTCATTCACTGTTCTATGTATGGTACATTTACATACAGTGATTTGGTTTGTGTTGTTTTGGGGCTCCTAAACAACACAAGCCAAATTACTGCATGTAAATGTACTGTACATCCAACAGCCAATGAATATTTGTTTCATATTCCATTGTATATTTCATTGAACATCTCATTCTGCTACTATATGACCAAAGAAGTGGACCTGATCCATAAAAGCATACATTAAAATATAATGGTCTTTAATAATAATAATAATAATAATAATAATAATAATAATAATAATAATAATAATAATAATAATAATAATAATAATTAGTGGCATAAACTGGTACAGGTGGTCCCAGTGGTAATCGGCACGCTGGGTGCGGTGCCTAAAGAGCTAAGCAAGCATTTAGAAGAAGCTGGAGTTGACAAAGTCACCATCAGTCAGCTGCAGAAGGCCACGTTACTGGGATGTGCTCGCATAATTCGTCGATGGATCACATAGTCCTAAACGCTTGGGAAGCATTCAACTAGTGATTTGTATTACAAAATCCAGTGTAGTTAGCTGGGTGGTTAACAACAACAACAACAACAACAACAACAACAACAACAACAACAACAACAACAACAACAACAACAACAACAACAACAACAGCATCTTTATTTTTATGCTGCCTTTCTCCCTGAAGGGACTCAAGGCGGCTTACAACAATAAATTCAACATAAACAATATTAAAACATCAAATACAGTATACAATATTTTAAAACAATGATAAATACACTTTAAAAACTGTACTAAAAACAGCAGTAGCAGCAGAATTTAAAAGGCCCCCAGCTGATAAAACTAAGTATTAAAATGTTAAAAAATAAAGAATTTGTAAAAGGCTGGATGCTCAGAAGGCTTGCCTAAATTAAAAAGTCTTGAGGCCTCGCTTAAATGTTTCCAGGGAGGAGGCAGTTCTTAGGTCAAAGGGGAGGGAATTCCATAATATCAGTGCCACTACTGAGAAGGCCCTGTTTCTTGCTGCTGCCCCACGCACATCCCTGGGTGGTGAAACTCATAGAAGGGCCTCTCTGATGACCTAAGGCCATGGACCGGATTATATGGAAGTAGGTGATTTCTCAGATATCCTGGTCCTGAGCTGTATAGGGATTTAAAGTTCATAACCAGCACCTTGAATTGGGCCTGGAAATGAATGGGCAGCTAATGCAGTCGCTGGAGAAGTGGCCTAACAAAGGTAAAGAGGAGACTAAGAGAAGACAGCACCCTCACCTCCAGAAGCAGCTTCACCCCAGACCAGATATGCCTGCTCCTGGAGCTGTGTCTGAACACCTTGTATTCCATGTACAGAGGGGACTTCTACAGACAGAAGCATGGTTGTTCCATGGGTTCCCCAGTGTCACCAATTGTTGCTAACCTATACATGGAAGAAGTGGAGAAGAAGGCACTCAACACTTTTCCAGGAACACCACCATCCCACTGGTTCAGGTATGTAGCTAATAACTGGGTGAAAATCAAGACTCAGGAAGTACAGTCCTTTACAGACCACATCAATGTGGTGAACCCAAGACAACAAGCTGGCGTTCCTGGATTGTGCAATCATCATCAGACCCAACTGTGGCCTGGGAGTAGAAGTTTATAGGAAACACAGATTCCCACCATCCATTACAACACAAATTAGCAGTCATCAGTACCCTAAACTGCAGAGCAGAGAGCATCCCCACCTCCACAGAGGAGGAAGACAGGCACCTGAAGACAGCACTTAAGGCCTGTGGATAGCCAAAGTGGGCCTTCAACAAAGCAGTGTGCCAACCCAGAAGAACAATGGATCAGCCTGAGACCCAGAGCTGATGGAAGAACCCGGTCATTCCCTACATGGCTGGAGTGTCTGAGAAGCTTAAAAGGGTTTTTGGTAAACACTACATCCCTGTTTACTTCAAACCCACAAACACACTAAGGCAGAGACTCATCTACTCAAAGGACCAGACACCAAAACACAAAAGGAGCAATATAGTATCTGCAGCCCAATGCAGTGAGGAGTGTGCAGACCACTACACTGGAGAAACTAAACAGCCATTAAACAGGATAGCTCAACACAGGAGGGGCAACAGCTCAGGACCAGAATCAGCAGTATACCTCCACTTGAAGAACAAAGGGCACTAATTCAAAGATGAGGGTTTACACATATTAGACCAGACATGTCCAAACTTTGGCCCTCCTGATATTTTGGACCACAACTCCCAGAATTCCAAGCCTGTATTGCCAATGACAAAGGACTGTAGAAATTGTGTCCAAAACACCAGGAAGGCCGAAGTTTGGCCACCACTG
>JAHTLZ010000074.1:6022373-6036094 GCA_023846285.1 Phrynocephalus versicolor | reverse complement strand
TTGGGGCTGCGGGGAGGAGGGGAGGGGGCGGGAGGGGAGGGGGAGAGGCACTTGATGGGGGTGGGGGGGTCAAAAAGAGAGGGGGAGAAATCACGCCTGGCTCAGCTGCGGAAGGAGCAGGAGGAGGAGGAGGAAGAGGATCTGCAGGAATCCGTCACATCCTGACCCGGCGTCAGGGCCCAGCGGAGCCGGCCTCGAGTTCCCCCCCACACCAGAGCGATCGGCGTGCAGTGGCGGCAGGTGCGTCTCAGAGAGAGGGGGGGAGAGGGAGAGAGAGAGAGAGAAGGATGGGATTGCGCGCCGGTGTCTCGGTGGATGCATGCCCGAGGAAGACACAATGTGTGTGTGTATGTGTGTGTGTGTGTGTGTGTGAGAGAGAGAAAGAGCGAGTGCGCGCGCCTGTGCGTGAGGGGGAGGCAAAGCGGCTTGGGGTGCGCTGAAAGTGCCCAATCTGGGATTGCAGGGTGGCGTGCGGCATTTGTGTGTGTGCGCGCCCACCGGCGGCACAAGCAGCTGAAGGTGATATATGTATATATATATATATGAGAGAGAGAGAGAGAGAGAGAGAGAGAGAGAGAGAGAGAGAGAGAGGAGAAGGATCTCTTCCGCAGCGGTCTTCTTTGGTAGTCGTTTTGCTTTTCTCCCAACTGACGCCAAAGTCCCGCCGTTTCCTCCTCCTGTTTCCCTCTCGCTTGCTCCAACCCTCTTTCTCTCTCTCACACACACCCTGAGCGCACGCTTGGTTTCTCTGAGGTGTTTTTGTGGCGGCCCGGGAGGGGGGCCAATTCCCCCCCCCCTCCGGCCTCATGTCAAGGAAGGGCGAAGGGTCCCAAGACGTCACGGCGGCTCGGTAGCTTTAAAAAAAGGTCAGGCTCCCCCCGCCAAGAGCGGCTCCTGTCTTCCAAAGTGGTTGCGAATAAACTCTGGAATTGGAATGATCTACTTGCATTTATATGCTTCCAAACCTAGCCGTTCGAAAGCATGTGAAATGCAAGTCAGATAAAGAGACACCCCCGGGAAAAAAAACGCGAGGAAGTAAAAACAGTGTTTCCTTGTAGCGATGCCAAGGACTTGCACAACACTGGCTCTTCGGCTTGAGTACGGAGATGAGCACCGCCCCCTAGAGTGGGAAACACCTAGCACGCATGTGCGTCAGCGGCTGGGAGGGCATTTACCTTTTTTATCTTATTAAATCAAAATAAGCGGGCCAGGGAAAAATTATCAAACATTTACCGGTCTGCGGCGATAAAAAGGTTGGGGAGCACTGCTGTAAGCCATTCAGAGTGGCCTTGTAGGCCAGATGGGTGGGATGCAAACAAACAAACAAACAAACAAATGTTTATGGAAACCATCTCAAAGGATGCAGAAGCCTTGCTTTATAAACAAGGGGGAAGACACAAGTGGACTAAGAGTGGCCAGGAAATAGCCATAGAAACAACCTAGATAATGGCTGGGTAGGCTGGTTGAGCTTTTAGGAGAAAATGTTTTTCTCTCTGTTAACTCTATCTTAGAGTTAAGTAATTCAGTTTTATATATTTTTAATTTTAAAAGTGTAAATACTTTTTTATGCCTATCACTGAAAACTGTTAGGTTTTTGCTTTTTATCATTTTATTCGTAAGAACTTTGAAGTGTTTGGGGGCTATACTTTCTGCCTTTATAGGCTATGAGCTGTGCTTTAGTGTTTTTTATTTTGATTCAAGCACAACTAAAATTCTCGACTGGTGTAAGCTATAAGATTACAGCTGAGCTGTATTTTCTGACCTAAGTACTTATTTCAAAGTGCAAGTTCAGCTTTGACAGATTTTAAAAACATTTTAAGCTCACTGTTTTACATGTCTTTATGACTTTTGGATTTAAGCATGTGTGCCAACTGTTTTTCTTCTTAACTGTAAGACTCTCTTTGATAATTTTTGGATTTGCTACTCTTAAGCATGGACCCTAGAAATAATGTAAATAACTAGAACCTATATAGAATTAATACATTCTGGAATGTCCTGGAATTATTGCAGCAACGAAGAAGCTTATAATGAGACAACCAGATGAGTTTACCAAGAACTTGTAGCTGATTACTTGATTTTATTCTGCTATTAACTGTTAGCTGGTATAATGTGACAAATCATAGAATCTGTTCTCTTTAACTGGCAGGTGTATACAGGGCCAGCGCTAGTTTTTTTTTTTGCGCCCTAGGCAAGGGGTGGGGGATGGGGCAGCGGGCGGGGTGGTGGGGTGGCAGGGGGGCCGGATGACGGGGATGGCGACGGGCATGGGGGGTGGGCGGCAATGGGTGCGGGGGACGGCGGGCAGATGGCGACAGGCGGTGGGGGGACGGGTGGCAGTGGCCAGCGCCGGGGGCGGCGGCTAGGGGGCAGCAGGCTGGCCAGCACCCCCTTTCCATTTTGGCGCCCTAGTCAACTGCCTAGTTCGCCTTAATGGGCGCACCGGCCCTGGGTGTATAATTCTTTAATTATTCAGGGTGCAAATTGCCCAACCACCCATGTAACAAGCTAAGTACTCATTTTACCGACCACTGAAGGATGGAATGCTGAGCCAACCTGGAGCCAACTACCTGAGACTGAACCCCAGGTCATGAGCAGAGTTTTGGTTGCAGTACAGCAGTTTAACCACTGCACCCCATGGTTCCTCTGCTGGACTTCATGGCTGGGGAGCAGGTGGTTTTAATTCACCTTCTCCTTTGGCTTCTGTCCAGTCAATTAAAATTGCAGGCCATCAAGGAACGTCAAAGGAACACGAAGGATCTGCTGGATTGTTGCACCACCCTGGGGAGTGAACGACTCTCTGCCTGTAGTCACCCCAACATTCAACAAATACCCTGGCTTTGGTCCATTTTGGCACATTTGACTGAGAAGAGTGCATATAAGACTAAAGAAACAGAAAGACTTAAAAGCCTAAAGGTAGTTCCGTTTCTGATTCTCAGGGAAGTTCTATTTGCAAAGATTATTTTTTCTTGTGGTTGCATCACATGATTCTGCCCAGTCAGTAGTTTGATTCCAAGGCGGCGGCGGGGGGGTTACCATAGCAACATGTGAAGTGGAGGCCTGGTGTAGCCAGAAAATGTCCATCCCCAAGGCATGGCAGAATGGTAGCATAGGCTGGCTGTGTGCCCAGACTGCATTAATACTATCTCATGCACTGTTTTTTTTTTCTGGAATAGTGTCTAGAAAAATGGTTCTCAATCTGTGTGTCCCCAGATGTTCCTGGACTGCAACTCCCAGAAACCTCCACCACTCGCTGTGCTGGAAGGGGTTTCTGGGAGTTGCAGTCCAGGAACATCTGGGGACCCACAGGTTGAGAACCACAGGTTAGAATCAGAGATGGTGCCCTGTCCTGCTCCACACAGTGGAAGGGCAGACACTATCACCTGCCTCCCCCTCTATTGAAACGACCAACCTAGTCCAAACTCATAATACAGTGGACCCTTGTATAACAAACAGTTTGTATAACATAAATTCTGTACAACATAAAAAATTCCGGAGATAGGGGAAATTTGCTTAACATAATCACCTATGGGGAGAATCCGTACAACATAAAAATGGGATTACTCCGTTTTCAATGCATTCCTATGGGAATTTGTATAAAGGAAGATTTGCTTAACATAATTTCATTTGGAACGAATTAATTCCTTTATACAAGGTACCACTGTACTGTGTATGCAGCTCCGAATATGCAGCAGATTCTGGGCCTAGGTGTGAAAACTTCCTATCCTATCCCAACTGTTCTCCAGGACTCCGGAAGGAAATTCTACCTCCTCCCCAATGCTCTGCAACGCCTAAAGGGAGGAATAAGGTTTTCATCATATTTGGGGGCAGGATCCTGCAGGGGTGGGGTGGGGGGAGGCTGCTGCTTTTCTGATAACAGCTGCGTAATATCCAGTGCAACTCTGATTGCTCCCCGAGGCATGATGAAGTAGGGAAATAAGAGGGACTTAGAGCATTGTGTGAGAGAAGAGGGAGGCAAGGAGGGAAGAGAGGCCCTTTTTTCCTGCAAACAGAACGTCAATCACCTGCTGAGCAAATGGTTTGACAGACCGTTCACCACCTCCCGCCTGCCTGGCTTGCTCTTCTCCCAGGCTGTGAAGGACCTCCGGAGGGCTGAGGCTGGCGAACCTGCTACATGCAAATAGATGTCTAGTTAACTTTGCTTTTTAACAGGGCGGCTGGCACTGCGACAGGAGGATGCTGCCAGGTGTGAAACTAATCTGAACCTGAAATGCTGTTAACAGGCTACAAGATGATTGCAAATGCAAGGATGATCTCCTACCTCCTATTTTGGCGATGGTTGATAAAGCTGCACTGAAGCCCCCCTCCCCCAACTGCTTTTTTTGTTTTGTTAATTCTTCCCTCCAGTTCTTTTGGAACTTAAATAATGAGGACATGGCTGCTCATCATAATGGGTCTCATAATGGCCCATTAACCACAGTCAGCTGTGGGTAATGGGGCATAATGGTAATACTAGTATTCTTCATTTGCACTAGCCATAATAAGGTTTATTTGAACGAGACTTGTTTCTTTTTTTAATGGTTTCTAAATGAAAAATAAAGAATTGAAATTAAAAGCAAATATATAAAAGTTACTGTGATATAAAGCCAGCTCGCTAAAACTGAGAGGATAAATATAAAATATAACATATAATGACAACAGACAGACAGAGAGAGATTCAAAAACCAGGTAAGTCTACTAAGAATTCCAATTAGAGGCATATTTTACACAGGTTTAATTGCTGCTCATAAAATTTTTCACAGCCAATACCATCATCACCTGTTTATCTTGATCTGCAAGAAGAAAAGATGCCGGGGAAATTGCCATGAGCCGAAGGGCTTGTTATTTAACCAAGGGCAAATTAACTCTTTGTACACCTTTCTGTCAAAAGAGCAAAACAATAATAATAAATGGGCAAGTGTTTCAATGCTGTCGCCCTATGGACAGATACTATTTTGTATTGGTAGACTTCTGAAAGGACCCTCAGGCGGTGCTGAAGGGCATGGCATTAAACTGTGCACATGAAAAGGCCCTTCCGTGCTGTATTTGGTGCTTGGATACTGCATTAGACATGGGCACGGAGCAGCGAAATTCTCGTTTCCGTTTTCGGCTCCCGTTATCGTTATGTAACGAGAACGGTAATGAGAATTACTCCACTCCAGCTCAAACCCGATCAGATAAAAGACAAATTTGGTCGGGTTTGTCTTTGTCGTTCATGGCATCGCGGGCTCGCGCGATGCCATTGCCAACAAGCGAGAGGTGCCTCCCAGAGCCCACTTACCCCAACCCCAACCCCAAACGACAAACGACAAATGGAAACGACAAATTTTTGAAAATTATCGCGACAAACAGAAACGACCCGAAACGGACCGGTTCCGACAAAAGACAACTCGAAACATCATTTTTTCTGGTCGTGCCCATCTCTATACTGCATTATTGTATTTTGGAACACTTGTTTAAAAAGTCATATCAAATCATGCCAAGCTTTAAAATGTACCAAGAATGTTATATTTTGGTGGCAGCTAAGTTATTTTGAGGTTTGATACACAGGCACTGCTGTAGTAACTTTCTTGGCTTGCCATAACCAATGGTCAGTAGATGGTGAGGGGACAGTCCAAAAATCCGTATTTTGGATTTAATATCTTTCATCTATTTGCTCACACGTGAGTCCTGCATAACAAAAGAAAGTAGGCTGGAAGGAGCTCAGTTAAATGTCCTCCTGAGCCAGGCCTGGGTAGATACTGAAGGAAGGCTACCTTCCAACATTAACAAAGAAAATGGGGCACAACCTGGTATGGCAACTATTTGCCTCAAAAAAAAAAAAAAAAAAAAAAAAACTAGACTGCTCAGGTTCTAGTGATCTTAGGTTTGTATTGGCCCACATTAGAATCCCGTACAGCAACTGAGCTGAGGACTTGACTCTCTAGGCTTCCAGCACTGCTGGTCTAAAACACTGGCCATTCATGTAGAAAAACTGTCTCCAGGTTTTTATGTTCTGTGAAGCCTCTCTTACAACATATTCTTGTTGGGCAGCCCATGTCCCTGAAATGCTTGAAATCTCTGAGCCTAAATTGGGCCCACGAGCGAATGGTGAATTACAGTTTAATGCACAGGCGGACAGTTGCTGCTGTGCTCACTTCATGGGTTGTAAACAATCTATTCTTCCAAAAAAAAAAAATCCGTACTTTTCACACACAGTTATTTTCTCAAGGTTCATAGCAGTCCTGGTGTGTTTTCCAAAGCTGCTTCTGTGTTTTTGAAATGAATGCCTGTTGGAGCGTATCTCCCAGAGATCAGCTGAGGCCAGACCCACTTGGATGTCGCAGGCGCGCTCACTGCGGGTACCCACTCCTAGGGAGGCGCGAAGGTCGGCCACCCACAACCGCGTCTTCTCTGTTGTGGGCCCCTCCCTTTGGAACCCTCTTCCTAGTGAGCTGCACCTTGCATCATCCCTGCCCGCCTTCCGAAAGGCATTGAAAACCTTGCTATTCAGGGAGGCATATGGCGACCTACCCTAATTTTTTCTTTTTCTTTTGGTTGCTTGCTGGTTGTTGTTGTTATCTGCTTACCGCCCATTGTTCCATCCTGACCTATTGTTTTTATCTATTGTTTTATCTATTTTTACCATGTACACCACCCAGAGTTCCATATTGGAAATGGGGCGGTATAGAAATGAGACAAATAAATAAATAAATATTTCCCCTGTCTCTTTTGGGGCTGATGGGGAGTCCAGTGGCAGCTCTCAGGGTTTAGTAAGAAGCAAGCAAGCAAACTGGGAAAGGTATCATCCCTTGCTCCTTACTTTATTGCTTTCTGGATTGTTATGGTGTGCCGAAATCTGGAGGCACAAAGTGGACATTGCTTACCCCCACCCCCACCCCGCCTTCTCAAGCCTAGGGTAAGCTCAACCTATTTGTGTTATTTGCTATTCTCCAGGGCTTCATATTTGGTGTTGGGTATCCGAGTCTGGGTTGGATTGTGTGAGCTCTAGAATTGGCTACCTTCCAGTTGGGAATTGTGTTTTCCTGCTCTGAGTGTTTGCAGGTCTGGGAACACACATAAGCAACTATATAAAATTACCACGGCCAATACTATCTTGAGATTAAACAGAAGAGTTATTCCTAGAAGTTTGTAACTATTAACTGAGGTATTCACAAAGAAATGAACCCTGGTGATAGCTGGAAACCACAAAGACCCAGAAAATGAAAATGAACTTATGGAATGATGACAGTGCAGTATACTAAACAGAGAGGATTGGAAAAACATTTTTCATTATCTGTAAGCAAACAGAGTTCTGCGGAATTCATTAGACCACCTAAGAATCTGTTTGACCCCATTACATCTAGCAAGAGCAGGCTCAAACTGGTGCTGAGGGAGCTGGCAAGCTAAGATCAGCAAGCCCACCAGCTCCTATAACTGACATAACTAGAAATCCTGATGACCCAACAAAATTACTTGGAGAACAGTGTGTGCTAACTAGCTGGAGCGTCGGATCCATTTGTCTACAGTTCCATTGGGAAACAGGATGGACTGGTGGGCAGGCTGAGCTGTGCCCTCATAATTATCAATACAGAAGAGGAGGAGAAAATGAAAGATAAGAGTAATTCAGAGCCAAGAAAACTCTCAGGCAAGCAAATAAAGAGCTTGAGACTGAAGCCATGTGTTATTATTACTGTTCATGTGCACTCTTGAGGGTGGGGTGGTGGTTGGTGGCCAGCTGGAGATCTATATTCAGAGTCAAACCATTCCTGAAGACATTGTGGGGCCTTTTATCAGGCCACGTAGATCTAAAATGAGTGAAGAAGGTTTCTAAGAATGCCTCATGTCTTAAGAGGCCTCCTGAATTTTTACCTGTCAAAGTTCCCATCCTTCATTATGAAAGTGAAAAAGGCACTTGGATCAGGAAGTCAGATTCAGGTAAGACAGAGAGAGAGACCCAGCCTCTAATCTGACAGATTGGTCAGACTCAGGCCCTGGCCACACAAAGGACGTGTAATGAACTGATCCAGCAGTTGTACCAGGTACATTTTTGGTGGTCACATAACACAGAGTCGAGAGTGTGACAGTTTACCCTCCAGCGGGGTAATTTCCCAATGGGGGTGAGGGCTGTGTGTTTTTTTGGTACATATGCTCTACGGGTTCATTTCGTACTGGTATTGTTCTTCTCTGATTTGCAAGTGGCAATTCCACCTACCTTACTGAGGACAGCGTATCAAATCCAACCCACCCCCAATTAATCTTATTAATGATGGGTTGCTACATTAATAACCATTCACTGTTAACTGTTGGTGGAGGGCATTACAGTGGACCCTTGTATAACAAGCGGTTTGTATAACATAAAACCTGTACAACATAAAAAATTCTGGAGATAGGGGAAATTTGCTTAACAGAGTCGCCTATGGGGCGAATCCGTACAACATAAAAATGGTCGTGATTAGGGATTACTCTGTTTACAATACATTCCTGTGGGAAATTTGTATAAAGGAAAATTTGAATTTCATTTGGAACGAATTAATTCCTTTATACAAAGTATCACTGTAGTTGTGTCTGCCAAGCCCACATGGCCACGTTGGCAGCAAGACCTTCAAGTTTCCACAGCACTTACAGCTGCCCACGTTATGTTTGTTGTTGCTGTCCTTGCGAACTGGTGACATTGGCGCATGTATTCCCCTCAGGCCCAGTAACATGATCTACTACGAATGCAGAATGCTCTCTTCCCTGATAAGCTTTGGCTATAGGATATGAGCATGTTTAAGGGTGCCACCAGGTAGAACTGCTGCGAGTGTTGGGACTTCTGTCTTTTCCTTAGTGACCTCCTAAGGTCACTGCTTGGTCCATGTGAGGAGCAGTTATGTTCTGCCTTTCTTGTTTGCTTCTCCTCATACTTTATGTGTATTCATCACATGGACTCAGCAGCGACCATTGATTCAAAGAGTCTACTGCAGTGTGGCTGTGCTGACAAGTACCATGTAAGCTTATGACTGCAAGACACCTCTATGACTATTTTGTTTGAGGGATTCTGGAATTTCTAGTCCTAAATAGGAACTTCCCCCCATGGAATGTGGTGGTACATGCAAGCTGTTTTGCCTAGGAGCTGTGGCAAGTGATAATTACCTAATCACACAATGTGGCCTGTGAGGACACTCCAAAGGAAAGTGTGGAAAGTGTGCCATCAAGGCTGCTTTTTATTGCTTAAGACCTTTTGCTACTAATAATCACTGTGTTCCCAAAACTAATTTTCTGTGTTATGGAATATCACACCACTTCAATCCATATGTTCCTCTCTACAGCCACAGGGGTGAGAAAATAACTTGATCTAGTTTCTTATAATGGAAATTAAACTTATATACAAATATGTGTTGTGCCGTTACAGTCGTGACCGACTCTTCGTGACTCCATGTCCATGGAGTTTTCTTGCCAGGAATACTGGAGTGGCTTGCCAGTTCCTACTCCAAGCACCTACAGCACTTGATATTCCCTGGTTGTCTCCCATCCAAGTACTAACCAGGGCCGACCCTGCTTAGCTTCCAAAATCAGGTGAGATCAGATGTGCTTAGGGCATCTAGGCAGCTATATACAAATGTATAGAACAAATATAGAATAAATATATTGGATGATCTGAATCATATTGGAACACTATATATTTTTTAAATTGGCATAAATGTGTATCTATTACTAGAGATGGGCACGACTCAAAAAAAAAAGATTTTTCGTTTGTCGTTTAGGGGTCCGTTTCGGTTCATTTTCGTTTTCGGGTTTTTGGTACATTTTTCATTTTCGTTTTTGTTATGAAACGAAACAAAAAATGAAAACGAAAATGAAAATTTCGCTGAGTCGTGCCCATCTCTATCTATTACTGAAGGGCTTTTCATTCTACCTAATAGAGATGGGGACAAACTGCAAAAAGGAATCACGTTTCCTGACAAATGCAGCAGATTTGTCAAAATTTGCCAATTTGTATTCATGATAAATGGAGTACCCTGGCAAATACTGATGAATATTTAGCAAATTTTGATTTGTCAATTCGTTGGGCTGTAAAATGGCCTCCAAGGCACATGGAGGCACCAAGATTGGAGGAAACTATCCCCTACTCTCCTGGACAATCCCTCCACATTTGGTGGATTAAGTTATCCAGAGGAAGTTACCTGGTGAGCTATGCAGCTATATGCACTCATTGTTCGATGTGGGGTGGAGATCATTATGTGCTTAAGCTCATCACTCTCTGACCATGAGTTTGAACTCAAGCTGAGACCAATAAACCCAGATCATAAGAACATAAGAACATAAGAAGAGCCATGCTGGATCAGGCTAAGGGCCCATCTAGTCCAGCTTCCTGTATCTCACAGTGGCCCCACCAGATGCGTTTGGGAGCGCATGAGACTAGATATCTGTCTCCTGATAGCACTTCCCTGCCTCTGGCCCTTGAAGTACCCCGATTTTAAGCCTGGAGATTACACATCTCCATCGTGGTTTGTAACCTGTAATGGACTTTCCCTCCAGGAATCTATCCAATCCTCTTTTGAAGGCATCCAGATCCTGCGTGGTCCCATTGTTTCCTGGGGATTTGGGAACTGCAGTCAAAAAAGAACACAGAGAAACAAAAAAGAGCTCTTTTACTACTGCTCCCTATCATGCTACAGTAAATTTTTCTTACAACAGAAATGGAAAAAAACCCTTCGTTCAGCACCCACTATATGTCTACAGTACACATCCAGGAACTATTTACTGGACGTGCCTATGTCATGGCCTGGTTTCCACTAACCACATTGCTTTGGCTCAAGCACCATTCATGAATACAGAAGCAATAATGCACGCAACAACTTTAATAAATAATTGCTGTTTGCAATCGTTAAGCAGTTCTTATTTACTTTGATGGGTTGGGTCACACATTACTCACAATCCAGGAGCACTCCGCTGAGAGGGTGGGTGGAAAACAACTTCACTTGCTCTCTTTTCTACTGGTGATGAAACATCATGCAATCCTGTGTACTCAACCTTAATAATGCAGTGAAGTCCCTGCGGCTGTGGCACAAATGAAAATAAAGCAAGCTGTAAGGAAGCAAGAGTAAAAAAAACACCTCTAACTAATAAACACTTGTAACCTACTCTTCTATTCAGCAATAAATGTATAGGTTAAGAGTTGGACATAGGAAACACTTGACAAAATTAACAATAACATTTATTTTTGCAAATAACTGAATATTATTATAGTAGCACCCCCATATCTGCTGAGTCACCTTCTGTAGTTGGCAATCAGCGCGGTGGGGGGGGGGGAATGCTTGGGATAAAAACTGCACTGTGCGGCCCAGCCTTTTTGCCCCTGGCAAGCCACCACCCTGACCAATGGTCAGAGAATTAATACATTACTATGGATTGCTATCAGTTTTTCCTGTTTTCACATGCCACTTCCTGCGGAATCACAGGCCAGAAATTAGGAACATTTGTACCTGTCAAAATGCATCCATTTCCCTTAGTTATCTGCTGATGATAAACACTTTTTTCTTGGTGATTATTTTTCAAACAATATAACTAATTTTGAGGGTTTCACATTGCTTATGCTGTGTACTCACAAACGTAAGATTTTGCCCATGTGTCCTGAGTAGGGATGGGCAGGAAACGAAAAACAAAATGCTGTTTTGTCATTTTGTTATGTAACGAAACGAAATGAGGAAGCAGCATTTTGTTATTGATGACACAAAATGGTCATTTTTCTATTGAAACAAACCATTTCGTTGCATTGGTTGGGTAGGGAGCGCAATCTCACGGAACTGCCTACCTGACTGTTTTCAGACCCTCTGGTGCTGACTGGGCCAGGTTTAAAGGGCTCCGGCCATTGACAGCTCAGCAGGAGCCCTCAGAAAATGGTGTGAAAGGCAGCACAATTGCCACTGACAGCTTGGCAGGAGCCCTTTAAAAACGGCCCCTGGAGTCCCGGGCACCAAATGTGGTGCCTCTAGGACCTAGGGGAGCCATTTTGTTTCATTTCATTTTGTTTCATATGAAATTTTTAAAAAATCATAAGAAATGAAACGAAACGAAACTGGGGTGAGCACGAAACGAAATGAAACAAAACTTATTTTTCTGTTTCATGCCCATCCCTAGTCCTAAGTTTCAAAACATACAGTTAAGCAGGTTTTAATTTGAAAATCAGTCACAACTCATCATACCCACAGCTGGAACTTCAATGAATTGTATATGTCAGTGGTCTCCAGTAGAGATGGGCACGACTCAGAAAAATTGTTCGTTTTCGTTTTCGTTTTTGTCTAGGGGTCCGTTTCGGCTCGTTTCCGTTTTCGTGAGCTAATTTTCAAAATTTTTCGTTTGCATAACGAAAACGACAAACAAAACGAAAATGAAAATTTTTTCGTTTCTTCCCATTTAGCTCCATTAAGTGCTTTTCCAGTAACGAAAAATGAAAATTGGCTCAAAATTAGCCATTTCGTTTCCGTTTCCGTTCCAGTTTTGAGCTGTTTTTCGTTTTCGTTTCGTTACATAACGGAAACGAAAAACGGAAACGGAAATGAAAATTTCGCTAAGTCGTGCCCATCTCTAGTCTCCAGCCTTATTTCAGTCAGGCACTGGTATTGGGTTCTGGTGTATGTGTATACAATGGGGAGCACATTCATGCAGTGCCCCCATTTGTAAGAGGTTTTGCATGCACATACATGCAATAGCCCCCTGTACACAAGGTTCTGTTGTGACTGTTTAGGTAGCAACAGGTGCACCAGGGGGACCTGTGTGGAGGTGGGGGAGAAGTCTGCACACTTCCTTGGGCACATGCCTTGAAAGAAATCTTGCTGCTATGATCCAGTTTGTTGGGTATGTGTGAGTACTGTAGTACTGTAGGTACAGTATTTCTAAATAATAGATTATTAGTCCATTGGGGAAATATACAGTTCAGTAGGCATTCTTGAACCCAGTGGAGTGCTTCATAATTGTTGAAGACACTAGACTCTGTTCCCATGTCTGTGAATCAACAGTATACTGAAAGAGAGCAGAAGCATAAAAACTGGTCATCTTATAACTCATCATATTTCCAAACACCTGTACATACTTGTTTAATAACTCTCCCTTTTCGTTATAGCAGGGAGATATGGTACCATTCACCAGACAATGTGATACAATTGTCTTTGATGTTGTCATAAGAAAAGGATTTTTTTTTTGGAAATCATACTCTTATTTTATATCTTGTATCCCCAGGTGAAGTAACAGCAGTTCCATACACAGAATTAGTATGCGCAGCCAGAGGCACCACATGTATGATGTCTCGAGTTTGTAATCATTAACAGTAAGTCAATTACCAATGCATCTTAGATGGCCTGTTACAATCAACAGCCATAAAAGAAGGCCGCTGTGTTCAAATCCTGTTTTATTTTTTATTCCCTTGGTCTAAAACACCTGGAACTGGTGGGGTTGTAGCTTTCCTTGATGCTGGAACCCCCAGTGTTTTGGTACATGAGCATTGAGAATGGTGTTCAGGAATAGAAGTACGGCATGCAATTGGAAGGGAAGTATTATGTACTATAAAAAATTGTTAACCTTCATCCCAACAACAGCACTATTGGCTTAGGACTTGTAATGGTTCTTTGTCATCACTAATCCCATGTTGAGCTGAACTACACACAGGGTGCAGATGCTCCTTTTCAATGAATCAATTTAATTTGTGTTTCTCCCACATCTCTCTCTCTCTCTCTCTCTCTCTCTCTCTCTCTCTCTCTCTCTCT
>JAHTLZ010000074.1:6011686-6022363 GCA_023846285.1 Phrynocephalus versicolor | reverse complement strand
CTCTCTCTCTCTCTCTCTCTCTCTCTCTCTCTCTCTCTCTCTCTCTCAAAACACCATGGGAAGTGACTGAGTCTGTATTCTTAGCCCCAACCATCACGAAACATTTGGAAAGTAGCACAGTGTTTTGGCAAATCTATGGCACAGGTGCCAAAGGTGAAGCCCTTTCTGTGGGCACATGACTTTACCCCCTCACAGCCATGGCAATTCCCCCTCCTCTGGGAGCAGGCCACTGTGCCCCATGCAGAGAGCCGGGCAAAGGGAAGGTAGTGGCCTGTGGGCTCCTTCATAGCCCCTGTTTACTCTCCAGCCACACCACTCTGGGTATCCCAAAATTGGCGTGCCTGGAGAGTAAACTGGGGTTACGAAGGAGCCCACAAACTATTGTCCCCCCCCCCCCCTGGACTGGCTATCTGTACAGAGCCATTTTGGCAGTCTCGAAACGGCTCGGTGCAGAGAGCCAGGCGAAGGGGGGCTAAGGTTTGTGGGCTCCTCCTCTTCTTAGATCCCTGCTTTCCCGAAGGATAGCATCCAAAACATTTGTAACCTGGGGTACTACTGTATTCAGGTTAAATAGCTGTATTGGCACTTTGTGAAAAATAAGTGGGTTTTGAATTGCAGTTTGGGCACTCGGTCTCTAAAAGGTTCGCCATCACTGGAATAGGCCATTTGATGCAGCACTTTTCAGTGTTCAGTGATCACCTCATATTGGCAGGTGTGGAGTTGGGCAGTGGATAGACCACAGTACAGCCTACAGAACCTTGCTGAAGCTGTTGAATAGGTTGAGTTAAATGCACAAGGGGGAAGAGTTAGTGGAGCATCCTCAAATGAAATTATTTCCCCCATATGCATAATACTGTTACAAGGAGGATGGGTAGAGAGTTTTGAGGTCATAGATGCTGATCTGCAAATTCTATTTATTATATTGATCGACAGTCTTTGGGAATATAATATTACAGTGAATCTCATTTGAAATCATTTTTCTGTCTATAGCATCTTCCACCACAGACAGCCTTTGACATGATTTTTATAGATCTTATGCAGGGGTGGATAGCTTTGAGATTAATTTTGCTCCCTTGGCCATACTGTGGTTGTCATTCTTATGTTGTAGAGAAGTCCTGCCTCCTCTGTAATACAGTTCAGCAAAACTCAAAAAAAGAGACCACGGTTAAATCACATCCTTCTTTGTTCCGCTACTAGTTTTGTACTGTGACAGCGTTGGTTGTGATCACGTGGTTTTGTCCATGTTTCAGTGTTCCCATGGTTGTGATGCGTTACCTCACGGTCTTGTACCGTGACAAACACTGAATTTGTCTAGCTTCCTTTTTCCTTTTTTGGGGAGGCCTAAAAAAAAGTCACTTCTGAAAAGTAAAAAAAAAAAAAAAAGGACACAGTTTTCTGAGAGAAACGAATGTTTTGTTGTGTGACAGTTGTTAGTACATGGTGTCTTGTCTGGTACAGTATTGTTGCCCTGAGCACCCATTCCAGGGGCGTGGTCGTGACAAATTTCAGTAGTTACGTGAAGTAACATTTTTTTGTACCGCTCCTAAGCACAACACAAAACGTGAAGGAACCGCCTAAAAGTCACCAAGTCCTAACACCCATCAGAAATAGGAAGCTTCCCTCCAACAGGAAGTAATGTAAGAAGGCTGGATAAAGCCATCCCATATAAACGAAATGGGAGTGTTGTTGATTTTTAAATTAGTTTGGGCTTTTAAACGAAGCACAGGCAGAGTCATAAGGGACCCAGATTTTAAAATTCTGTCATGGGAGGTAGCAGGGTTGTCTATGAAGCAGAACAAGAAACAATAGGGCGTAGCAAAAGGCTGAGTGTTTGGGGGACATAGGAGAACCCCATGGTTCCCCAGTAACTTGGTAATGCTTGAGTCAGAATGCAACTGTTCAAAATGAAAAAAAAAATTGTGTTGCCAGATTGGCCATGGCTGTTATGTTATAAAATAATGTACCAGCACTGCTAAAATAAAAGTGATTGCTTATCTGTACATAGCAAAATAGACGGAGACACCTGATCTCACATCTCAAAGCCCAGAGTCCCAGAGCATCATCCTATTGCTGCTCAGTTATGGGTGATTGCATGTCATTATAGCCATTCTTCTGAAAGGTAAGTTCCCAAGCCCTGTATTCATATGGAACAGACTATATACTATATTCCATTAATATATATTTGTACATTCCTTTTGTGTAGTTCAAAGTCGGTGTATAACTTTTATTCCCCCAAACCATAATTATAAAGCATAAGCAGTCCCATGTTATGTGTAATGAATTTTAAAGGACCCAATGACCTCCTGTTCTATAGGTTGAATTAGAGAGGTGATGTTAGGGGGCAAAGTATGGAAGTGTCCATACCATTAGTGTTAAACTCACGTCCCTGGATCTGGGTGGACAGGGACACAGGAATTATTGAATACTTATTGATTGAAATATACAGTAGGACCCCTGTATCCACTGATTCATTAACCACTGATTCAGTTAACCATGGATGGCAGAGGAAAAAAATAATTCACTAATTCAGCAGCCGCAAAGCAAGCTACTGTCACAAAGAGCAGCTGGAAAGCAAGCTGCTGTCATAAAACAGCAGCTGGAAAGCAAGCTACTGTCACAAAACAGCAGTTTGGGGGGGGCATTAGGTGTTCTCTCTTATGCACAGTTTTCATTATCCATGGGAAGGCCTGGAACCGACCCCCAGTGGATACCAGGGTCCTACTGTATATTTCAATCAATCATAAGGACCTTTAAAACTATATCAATATATTTATTTATTTATTAAAAATTCATGCATAACCAAAATTATGCTGCTCAGACCCATGCAGTTCAATTGGGGTGTGTATAAATGCCAATGTGACAAATGCTGAGAAATGAAGACAAATGAACCAGCTGCGATGAATTTATGCTCCAATGCCCTCTTGCAAGAAGGCTAAGGAAACAGAATAATGCCTTTCAAAAAGCAGTCAGTTTGGGATCAGTCTACAGAATGCCCTTATTTCCAGTGGTGGTCTTGTGAATCTTTGGGATCAAATATGCACACGCACAGCTAGCAGAGCAGAAGATTACAGCAGAATGCAGACAAACCAGGCCAGTTCTTTCTATGGGAAACAAGAGTCCTCTGTCCTTCGTTCAGGCATACTTCATGCTCGGTTCTGTCATAGAGTAGGACCCCGGTATCCGCTGGGGATTGGTTCCAGGCCTACCCATGGACAATGAAATCCATGGATAAGAGAGAACACCACCCACGCACCCAAAATACCTGCTGTTTCGTGACAGTAGCTTGCTTTCTGGCTGCAGTTTTGAGACAGTAGCTTGCTTTCTGGCTGCTGTTTGTGACAGTAGCTTGCTTTACACTGCTGTTTTATGAGAGCAGTTTGCTTTACAGCTGCTGTGTGTGACAGTAGCTTGTTTTGCGGCTGCTGAATTATTTATTTAATTTTTTTCTGCACATCGTGGATAACTGAAACAGTGGAAAATGCATCAGTGGATATGGGGGTCCTACTGTAGTTGTTTTTCGAAAGGATGTTGTCATTTTTTCCAAAGGATTTCCTTCTTTCTTTAATCTAATGTGTTTATGTGTGTGTGTTGTAAACGCCCAAGTTTGAACGCATTGCTTGCCATTGACCAAGGGGTGCACCAGGAAGGTTTTGCATGCATTTGTGCAAATGCGGACATGTGGGGGAGGCGAAGGCATGCTACTCTGCAGACATCCATCAGTGTGACAAATTCACCCAGAGAGCCAAGGGTAGTTGGCCTCTATGCATATTCTGGGATAGGCAGAGAGGGAGATAAGCCCATCAGGACCCAGGGCTTCATTTGGATGCTTCACATGTCCCAAATAGAGCAGCCCTGTCTCTTGCTTTGGAGGACTAAGCGGCACAATGTTAATTCAAATGGCCAGCCCTGGGATATGGAAGACGCCTACCTTTTGTAAGGGAGGGGAGCAAGACCAAGCCCCAGACTCTCTCTGGCATCTGACAGTTACGGAGAGGGATTTTTAGCTAACCTCTGATTCATCTCTTGCCTCACTTTTACGCCCACTTCAACTCAAAATAAAGGAAAGCTGTCCTGCTCTTCAGCACTGTTTTCCACGCTGACCTTGGCTCCCACCAGAAGACTCCTATTGGAAGTGTGACCAACCTTTCTCACATCATATTTCATGCCCGTCCGGATGTGAGCACACAAAGAAACAGATGGCTGGTTGGGTCATTTGTGGAGTGGTCCTGAGCAGTCGATTTCCTGATAATCACATGACATAGGGGGGAAAGTGTGCTCCACCCTGACCATGATCCGGGCCCAAACTGGGCATGTTTGGTCCAGCTGCAGCGCTTCTGCTTTTGGAGGCCAGGCTGGAGGGATTCCCTGCCAGAAAGAAAAGTCCTTTCTGGTGTGATCAGACAAGTGCCTTTGGAGCTGTTTGCTTGCAGCCTCGGACAATTGGACTACCTAGCCCAGGTCTTGTTTTGGCAAAGAGAATACAGCTTCTTCATTTCCTGCTTCCAATTATGTAGTGCATTCGTTTTCTATATTGACCATCTAGTGATGTCTATGTGCACAGAGATCTATTTGGTTGCTTGAAGCATGCATTTACAATAAACTGATTGTTGGCTTTGCAAAAAAATCTATTAGTCGTTCTCCTGTTTCTTTTCTGTCCACCTAGGCCTAATTTTCCAACAACATTTGGTTCTGCTTTGTTTCCTACTTTTGCATTCCAGTCACTTATGATTATAGGTATGTCTTTGTGTGTGATTGATCTGTCTTCCATTTTGTGACCTGCCGCCAGAAAACTAGGATGGCCTTCCCCTAAACACAAGTTCTAGAATTATGGAGATAGACAAACAAACAAACAAACAAACCAATCAAATCTCTTTAACTACCTTCTCCTTTGTGTGCATAATTCTCTCTCTCTCTCTCTCAATATGTTGTTCTCCTCTCCTTTTCAGGGCACTGCGTGCTTCATTCAAATAGGCATTCCGCCAGTCTTTCCTTGCAAAATACCTGAGCAGCATGTCACTAGGGTATGATTTCAGAGCAAAAGCAGGCTGATAGAATGGCAAAAGTCATTTCTGACATAGCAGGGTTAAAAAGACATTATCAGAAATGTCACTATGGAAGTGTGCCCACCTGTAAAATATTAATCCTCTCTCTAAGTGCTCTGCAGCAATTTTCCTAAGCACTCTTTAAACAGGAAAAATACATGATCATGCCATCACTGAGTGTGTGGATAGGCTGTGATCCCTGTGCACAGTCTACTGTATTTGCTTTCAATTGCTGCTCATGTTTCTTTGGGCTTCTGAAGCTTCGTACTACTATGTTCTTGGTACATATTTATTTATAAAATGTTTCATTTTGTTCCTTAATCTTCCACTGAGGTCCAAGTGAGATATATGCCTCTCCCCCCTCCCCCTGCTTTATTTTCACATGTAAAATTGGTCAGGCTGAAACCAAATGACTGAGACAAGAGCATCCTGTGAGACTCATGGCTTGGTGGGGATTAGTAAAGCCCCCCACAAAGATTACACCAGATTGACTCTTATATAAAAAAATGAAGATTTTCCATAAACAGATTGAAAGGAATAAAAATAGCTGTAGCAAATAGCTGTAGCTAGGGTCCTTTGCCGGCAAGCAAGAGGCTTTGCAAATTGCAATAAACAGTATGGGTCTTCAAAGACAGGAAAGTGATGATTTATTGGTTGCCAACCAAGGGAGCTCTCACCCGATACAAATCGAATGAAAAGTCCACCGAACAAAGAGAAAGCAGCAGATCTTATAGAATTACATTTCTCCTCCTTTCCCCCTCCCATCCGAATTCTACGTCATATACATCTGCTACACACATCAAACATTAATTGATACTCTTGGTCATTTATTTTGTACTTCTGACAACAATTAAATATATTCTTTGGGTTCCTAATTGGAATGTTGTTTGATCTGGCTTGTACGTTTGATCTGACTTGTACGGAGCCAGGAGTGTTTTGCGGCCTTGGTGCTTGACAGTGATGGATGCCAGCTGCCTCGGATGAGCTCAAACAGAGATAAGACTTTCTTGGCTGGCTTAGCTACATGTAAAAATAATTAGGTCTTTGAATCTCATCGCTTGCTCAGCCAATTTTATAACGGAAGCCCTTTCTCTTAAGGCTTGACCAAAGTTTGTTTGCAGGAATAATAATACAAAGGATACACCTGTGTAGTGCTTATTAATATCATTACCTCTAAATATATAACTTGTGTGGCTTATATTGTGCAGGGTATAGCTTGGAAGATAACTTGTGTGGCTATATTATGCAGGGTATAGCTTGGGATATATTGTTTTTGAATACATAAGGCTTGTCAATGCCTGGGGGTTACTAAAGCAGCTATATATGCTTGATCCATACCCTTCAAGATAAACAAGCAAACACTTTCAGGGATGTTTAGTAAGACAGGACAGTGGAAGAAAAGGTAAACAAAGAAGCTGTAATGTGCATATATTATGGCTAACATGTACTTATAACTTAGCTGGACCATAGCTGTTCCAAGTATGTATGCATGCCCCCATCGTCCTAATATTTTACTCTTATGGACTATGATTCTTAGTGTATCTGGAAGTTGAGTCATGGCAACTGGACTTATTTTTCTTGCAAGATGGAAACATTTCGCTGCTCATCTGAACAGCTTCGTCAGTCTGAAGAAAGCTGGTTGCGAGCCCTCCATTTTATAGGACCAGAATCAGGAGCACAGTTGTCCCCCACCCTATCACGGTTCATATACTGCGGTCCCAGTATATCGTGGGTCCACAGTATATGAAAAAAGGCCCCCTGGGGTAAGGAGGAAAGGCCTTCCCAGGCCCATCGGAGGCCCCAAAAGTGCTTCCCCACAAACCGGAAGTGACTTCCGGTAAACCAGAAGTGACCTCCAGATCACTAGAAAGTACTTTTGGGGCCTCTGGGGGACTGGAAATCCCCTTGCAGGCCTGTTTGAGGCAGTGCCAGGCCTGGTAAGTACAAGAGCCCCCAGAGAGTCCGCCCAGTCCCGACCTGACCCAGCATCTGCATATTGCGGATTTTCAACTATTGTGGGTCGGGTCAGGTCCCTAACCCCTGCAATAGGTGGGGGTTTACTGTACACCTCCACTTGAAGGACAAAGGGCACACATTCAAAGATGAGGATGTACACATATTAGACAGAGAAGATAGGTGGTTTGAGAGAGGGGTCAGGGAAGCTAATTTCATGTGAGTATTAAAAACCCCTCTCTCAACAGAGGTGCGGGGCTCAGGCACAGTCTGTCTGCTACTTATCAGGCTATGATTTCAGCAATACCTAGACAAATCAAAAATACTTCATGCCTTCAACACCAAGGCCATAGCTAACAAATCATACTTTATCGGTTTCAGCATTTTAGGCCACTGTTCACCTTAAGGCTATGGAGATTGTTGTCTACCTAAGGAGTCTATTCAGGCCATTGTTCATCTTATGAGCCTATTTCAGACCAGGGTGACAAGAGTTCAAAGTGAGCTACAAAATGGAAGACTCGGAACTAGATTTTCTCAGACTGAGGAAGCTGTTTGGATGAGCAGCAAAATGTTTCAATCTCAAGAAAAGAAGTTTAGTTGCCATGACTCAATGTCCAGATAAACTCACCTGGATGACTGAGAATCTTCACAGAAGATTCTTAGTGTATTGAGTCTCTTTTTCTCTTCCTTGAATTCAACAGACATCCTTCTGTACAAAAGTCCGGAAGACACTCAATATGAAATACTGGATTTACTAGAGTCACAGATCTGCTTGTCTTGTTAGTGCCAGTACTGGCTCAGAAAATTTGCTGCCCGAGATTCCTCAGACAGCCACATAGTCGAAGTATTTGGCCACCTTGAGGTGGAAAATCCCTGAGATACTTAACACAGCACTTCCTTAGAGCCTAATTGAAAATCTTTGCCCACAACAAACCTTATTTCAGGACAGGGTGAGGTTTGCAAGTGCCACTGAAAACATTGGAACCTGGGGAATTAATACCCTTATTTTTTTACTACAGCTTCTAAGATCTGTCCTCCTTCATAACCACCGGTCAAGATGGCTGGAAGATTATAGACAATGAAGTCCAAACAAGTGAGATTTCAAACCCAGGTACAATTTGAATGATATCAGAAGGCTCTTGGCGCACACTTGTCAAGAGTCAAGGACTAACTTTTGCCAAAATGGATAGATTTTCTTGTCTGGCTTTCGTTCGTTGGTAGGGGGGGGGGAGCTGCAAATTTTCCATATGGAAAACATGTATCTGTGTATTACTATCTGTATGTAACAATAGCTTTCAGTTACAATTTTTGCTGCTCATTCTTTTTAAGCAGCTTCTCACCCCCACCCCCAGCAGATTTATCAGGGACATTCTTGTTCAACTGTGTTTAACTCTCCAACTCTATCTCTCAAAAAGAAGTCCAGTAGCCATGACTCAACTCCCAGATAAACGCACCTGGATGACTGAGAATCTTCACAGACCTATCTCCAACTATTTCGTGGACACATTATGTTAGCAAGAAGCAAGAGGGGCAAATGCATAATGCATAAGATCATAATTTGATCCATGTTTGTTGCACCCTTTGGATGCAAATCTAGTGATGATATATATCACACCCATGGACCTCAGTCTACTCCTCAATAGGTTCTTTTCAGTTCAGTGGACATTTCTCCCAGGTAAGTTAGTTCCGGCCCAAACTACGTGTTACTCATATTCTTTCATTAGAAGCTAAAATTTTAGGCTGGTGACTGTGCCATGGACCTCAGACTTGCAAATAAAACCACCATTTAGTTTCTGATTGCAAGTTATGAGAGATGAAGAACTCTGTGAAAATTAGATGCTTTCAGCAGTTAAAGAATTACCTCTTCTAACAGTGGATTCGTAGTTCGGCCCTGAGTATCTCAATCCACGATGAAGATTGGCTTCCATAGCCTAATTCTAGTTTCATTTACGTCTTAAAGAGGACCTCCCCAACAGATGACCACACTGGCCTGTCGCAATGGACGTAATCTCATGCCTCTGGTGGGTGCAAAGTTTAAGAAAGTCTGACTGGGAAAATCCAATAGTTATTCCTCTTTCTTTGAGTATCAAGAAATTGTAAGTTTGGGTAAGATACTGCACATTCTCCCAAACCGTGGTGTCAGGTGCAGCTGAAACTAAAGAGGCATCCAGCTAAGAAATATCTTTAATACAATTGAGTGTAAGCTGGATTAGCAAGTGGAAGAACAACAGAGAGAGAGAGAGAGAGAGAGAGAGAGAATTCTGTCTCCTGGAATGATAGCATGAGATCTTGAGAGTTCAAGAAACAAGACAAATACTGTATTTTTCAATAAACACACTTTCCTTCCTAAAGTCAAGTAGCGTGTTAAATCACAGAGATGAATTTCTGAAGAATAAAAGGATGAAATTGACTTTATGAGCTCATTTTCTTCCACAGAGATCTTGCAAAATCCATTATAATTGAGAAACACTGACTACCCCTCTCTGTGAAAACACTGCTATCAATGCGGTGAAGTTATGCAATGACTATAGATAAGTCATTTCTTAGTTCCTCTGTCTCTCCAGGCTTAAAGGAGATTTTAAACTGTCACCTCAGAGCCTGTGAAACTGGAAAACTGTGTGGTAATTGGCAAGGTCAAGACAGCAGAAATATCCTTGTTGAACTGACAATAGTTTTGAAAATGAAATGTATGGCTCTTTGTCATCTCATAGAACCCTTGTGAGTACAGTATTTATTCAATTCTTCAAAAAAAAAAAAACCCTCTCATTTCTGGATATGGAATATTATTCTTTCTGTAGCCATGACTCAAAAAGCCAGGAAATGACCCAGTATTGCTGCACAGTATCATGCATGTATTGGCAGCAGAAAAAAAAAGGATGCCAGCTTTACATAGCAAAGGGCACCTTGAATGTTGACAACACCAATGGCAGCAGCCAAGGGTGGTCTACAGCAGCAGTCGGGAACCTTTAGGTCTCCAAATATTTTGGACTGCAACTCCCATAATTCCAAGGCTACTGGTATAATGCCAATGATAAAGCTCTGTGGGAGATGTGTCCCAGAATATCTGGAGGGGCAAAGGTACCTCATGCCTGGTTTACAGGATACCCTGTTATCATCCACAAAGTGACAGTACACAAAGGAAAATCCCAGAAGCAAGCTCTACATTTGTTGCTGATCCAAAATCCAGTTTGAACATTATAACTTTTTTAAAAGGGTGCACCATTTTTAGAATTGTCTTGTAGAATGTTGATTTGCTCTGCAACGCAATATCATTTGCTGCACTCCCAGGCAGCAATAATTTAGAGCACAGCATCCTACTTGGGATATATTGGTTAAGAGGTATAAACAATTTATGGGAAAGCCCCTCTCAGCTGATGGCCTGTTAGGGAACGCCACCTCCACAACACTCACATAGTAGTCCTTCCTGCATACCCTGGCAGAAGCACAACATAGCAGATCCAGTGGCCAAGCTGGCTAGGGAATTTATTTATTTATTTATTTTTATATTTGTATACCACAACCAATTTTGCCAAAGGGAACTCTGGGTGGTTCTGGGATTCTGCAGTCTGGGAACTGCAGACAAATATATATATTTGATCTATCTATCTATCTATCTATCTATCTATCTATCTATCTATCTATCTATCTATCTATCTATCTATCTATCTATCTATCTATCTAT